>OY757940.1:48853470-48883470 GCA_963585895.1 Sepioteuthis lessoniana | reverse complement strand
TAGCTGCTACTGCAGAAAGGTGGTCGCTGGTGCAAGAAAGTAGCTGCTGCTGTAGGAAGGCGGTCGCTGGTGCAGGACTGGTAGCTGCTGTTGCAGAAATGTGGTCGCTGGTGTAAGAAGGTAGCTGCTGCTGCAGGAAGGTGGTCACTGGTGCAGGACTGGTAGCTGCTGCAGCACGAAAGTAGTTTCTGGTACAGAAAAGTTATAGCTGGTCTAGGAAGGTAGCTTCTGCTGCTGCTGGAAGGTGGTCGCTACTGCAGGAAGGTAGTCGCTACTACAGGAAGGTAGCTACTGTAGGAAGGTGGTCGCTGGTGCAGGAAGGTAGTGCATCGTGCCGTCTCAGAGGGTACTAGGTTTGACTTTCAGAACTAGCCCTGAAAGGGCTGTTAGACTGAGAGGCTGGTAGTCGGGACCGCTGCATCGTGTCATCTCAGGAAGTGTTGGAATAGACTTTCTTAGTGAGACCTGAAAAGAGTTGTTAAACTGAGAGGCTGGTAGTCTTCCTGCGTCGTTTGCTAGTTGGAATCAGGAAGTCGGCTTAAAGGGAAAACCTGAAGCAGTGCGTCATGGGCAGCTACTGCTGATAAGGTTTCAGTCGTAAAGTTGAACAGGGAAGAATCGGATTCCTCCCACACCCTTGGCTGACGTCCAACCAAAGCTCTCGACCGTTTTTATGTATACAGCGCGTTACTACCCTAAGTTGTCTAAGTAGAATGAATTTGCTTATTATCACAAAATAGTAGTGAGAGACTTCATTCTACTTCGACGAGAATTTTTTTGTCACTATATAATTTGGGCTACAGCTACGAACTGTCCTTTGAAAGACCGACTGAATTTATTATTTCTAAAAGACGGTCTCTGTGGAGCCATTTGATTCCTTAACAACCAGGTCCTAGGTAGCTATTGACAGCATCGCTTGTTGAAAATGGGGTTAGTTTGGTTGTTTTTTGTTTTGTTTTGTTTTTGTTTTTGTTAATTCTTATTTTTATTTTGAGTAGCCGGTTGGACAACGAGGCCTCCCGTAGTGCTTAAACATGGGATTCTAGTAACTGAAGTGGTCACGTGACCAGCAACACTCCACTTTGACTCTTAATGAGCTAAACAGACGGTCAGAGTAGCCCGATCCGATCAATCAGTCGGCCATGTCTAGCCCTAAAACCAATAAATCGCGCTTGTTTGGTTTGGTTTCTTTTGGTTTGATTTTATGGCACATTGTTAGTTATTTAATGTCAAATCCATTTTTATACAAATAAACGGTTATATTTTTTTAAATCAGTTTAGTATAAGTATAGTTTTTTTGTTTTCACTCAGTTAAATGTCAAAACAATTCTATTTTAAACAATTCAGTTTAGCATAAGTGCACATTTTAAATGTCAAAAACAGTTCTATTTCAAGCAATTCAGTTTAGTATAAGCACACAGGTTCAATGTCAAAAACAGTTCAGTTTCAAACAATTCGGTTTAGCATAAATACACAATTTCAATGTCAAAAACAGTTCTATTTCAAACAATTCATTTTAGCTTAAGTTCACAGTTTCAATGCTAAAAACAGTTCCATTACAAACAATTCTGTTTCGCATAAGCACACGGTTTCGATGTCAAAAAACAGTTCTATTTCAAACAAATCAGTTTAGCATTAGTTAACAGTTTAGTTTTATTCAACCCAGAGATAGGACCCTATCAGATGCTACCGCCCCGGGCCAGAGTGAACCTGGGAGCGATGGCAATGAAGGGGTACTCCACATTCCCCAAAGCTCCGGTATCACTGAAGCCTCACCATCATTGTTTAGAGTCATATCCAAGACACTCCTTGGGGGTCCTACTCCTCTGTAGAGAAGTAGTCGGTGTATTCTACAGTCCCAGCCGACTGGGCAAAATTGCTCTTGTGACAAGCAAGTATCCAAACCTATTTTAATTTAAAGGTGCTTGAAGGCGATGACAGAGGGTCAGTTGCACTGAGGTAGCTTATACTTAAAATCATTTAAACTGTATGCAAACAAATGATTAATGTGAAACAATCTTTAGTATCAGCAATACTTGAAACCATATAACTTTAAACAAACAAATAAAATCTAGCTCATTTTAAAATGTTTCCAACAAATTATTCGCTTACAAATAATGTGGGGGGGACAGGATTTGGCATTAAATAACCCACAAGGGTTGATATGTCATACAACGTCACCAAACCAGTGAAACCATTTAACAATGTTCTAACAATTGATTAATATTAAATAGAACTATTTGTATTATCAAATAGAGTTATTAGTGCTAAATAACAATACTTGAAACTATATAATGTCCGTTTGGCTGAAGCTGTAGAATAGCCTGATTGCACCTCTACAGGGGATAACGTTCCACCCCTATGAGTATCCTGGATATGACACTAAACCGTCTGATTGTGAGGCCCCAATCCAGAAGCTTTAAAAAATGTGTACCCCTTCATTGCCCTTACTCCAAGGACCATTCTGACTCGGAATGGTAGTACCTGTTAGGTTCTCCTCTCTGAGTCAAATAGAGCTATTCATTTACCATACAAGAAAGCAAACCAAATAGCAATACTTGAAACCATATAACTGTGTGCAAACAAATGATTAATATTAAATAGAATTATTAGTATGAGATTGCTATACTTGAAACCATTTAGTGTTTTGTGCATGACATTTAACTACATCTGGTTGTGAAGCTCCATTGAAAGAGTTTGGGAAATGTGAAGTACGTCTTCATTAACATTTTTCTCTGGTCTACTCTAATCTAGAGTGGTAATACCAGCAAAGGTTCCATCTATGGATCAAATAAAATTGTTCAAAGTCCAGGCGGCAACACCTCACAAAGCACCAACTATACGGCCACCTGCCTCCCATCACGAAAACTATCCAAGTTAGACGAGCCAGACATGCAGGACACTGCTGGAAAAGCAGGGACGAGCTCATAAGTGATGTACTCCTATGGACCCCCACATATGACCGAGCAAAAGCAGGACGACCAGCTCGAACACACATACAGCAGCTATGTGAGGATACGGGATGTAGCCCTGAAGACCTGCCAGAGGCGATGAACGATAGGGACAAGAGGCGAGAGAGGGTCAGGGATATCCGTGCTCGCGGCACTACATGATGATGATGATGATGATGATGATGATGATGATGATGATTAGTATTAGTTATTTGAAACCGTACAGCTGTGCAATTTTTTTTGTGTTAGATAGGAATACTTGATAAATAGAATTACTAATGTTAAATAGAAATACTTGAAATAATTAAACTCAGGGCAAACGACTGATGAATATTAAATAGAATTATTTGTATTTGACAAACATACTTGAAACCATTTAACTGTGCGCAAACAATGAATGATATAAAATAGTATAATTTGTGTAAGCAATACTTTAAAACATTAAACTGTGAGCAAATAAAAGAAGTCTAACTCGATTAGAAATAATATAGCCAACAAACTCTCGCTAAGAAATAATATATATATATGTGTATGTGTGTGTGTGTGTGTGTGTGTGATTATTTCTTCATTATGAACTTAAGCTACAAAGAAGAACTTTCACTCTGTTCGTCTTCATACCCTGTCCAGAGGCAAAAGCTGCTGGTGACGCCAGGGGCGGCAGTACCACCTTAGCCACTGAAATTGTGGCATTACATCTGGTTGGTATCTGACGAGGACAGGGTATCGCACAAGTTCTCATACATTGTATGATAAAAAATAAGACAATAAAAATGTGTGTGTGTGTGTGTGTCTGTGTGTGTGTGTGTGTGTGCAAACAAGATTTGACATCAAATAACATACAAAAATTGATATGCCATAAAACACAACCAAACCAAATGAAATACCGTATATGTCGGCGTATAAGACGACCCTTTAACCTTAAAAACTATCAAACTAAAAGACAGCCCGAAGTGCAGTTCGTATATGTCGGTGTATTAGACGAATCTTTGACTTTTAAAACTATCTATCTGAAAGACAACCATATATGCTTTTCGTATCTGTTGAGCGGCTGCTTTGAAGAGGATCGTCTTATATGGCCTGTATATCCCAGAACCTAATTTTTGGACAGTAATTTTTGAGGTTGTCTTATCCACCTCGTCGTTTTTTATGCCGAAAAATACAGTATTGTTTTTCAATATAATTTTTTGTATATGATTCCAAACATTTTATCAGTAGACTATTCTGGATAAATAGCCTTCTACTTTAGATTAATTCGTTCTATTAATTATCTTGAATAGGAATTAAATTGGGTATATGATTTTTAACACGAAATCCAAATATGAATCTAAAGTAAAAGATATCTCCCTCGCAACAGAGAGTCGTGAAAGTGCTCTTCGACACAAAACTGTTGAAGACAACTGCATTGAATGTCAGAATTCCAGTATAATAAGGTTAGCTTTGAATGATTTGAATCAGTAGACAACGAATTTTGCAAAAATATTACGACCAAATTCCCGCTAAATCACTTAAAGTTAAACAACATTGAGCCAACTCAGTATTTTGATGGGTGACCACTAAGGAACAGCAGATACCCTGAACAATTTGAGGCCTGTGCGATAAGTTTTATTTTGTTCCTGATTGAATTGGCACCTGTTTCAAGGTAAACTAATTGATCTTGGATCTAGCCACCCTTGTGATAACAAAAGGATGGTGGGTTAAAAGAAAAATGTTTTGCCCTGTAGGTTGGGTCTAAGGATATGCCAACCGTGATTCCCTGCAGAGGGGTCAGATCTCCCAAAAAGAGTGTCCTGGGTATGATCATCGACTGAATCCAGTGGTGAGGATCTAGCCCTGGGGGTCTGGAAAGTGTGGGCTACTCCGATGCTATCTTTCACAGGCTCACTCTGACCTGAAGTGGTTGTAACAATTTATTGGTCAAATACATCTGCTTGGAAATTATTAGTATTTGATAGATGCACTTGAAACTATATAACGGCGTGCAAATTACGTTAATAATCGTTATTTGAAACTATAAATTGTTTAAAAATGATTATCATTAGTAGCTTGAAACTATATAAATGCTTACTAAAAAAACTGACGTTGTCATTAAATAACCCCGTCGATCACCTTGCCCACCCAGTCGTGTCCAGTCTTATACTCTTTCTGTACTAGTTTGCTGCATTCGCTTTATTATTATTATCATTATTATTTACTCATTAGAGTTTTTCGCATCAGCGTAAGCTGATGGTCTTTAACTGGAGATTGAGTGACAGCAAGTCTCCTCAAGTCTCCAGGACTCTTCTCAGTATTCAGGCCGTTTTCAACAATGCTGTTGTTTGGATGGTCTCCACTCGGCCGCCAACTTCCAAATTCTCCAGGCCCTTTAATAATCCTTTAGTTACGGTGCCAAAAGCACCAATCACAATTGGTATTACTGTCACCTTCATGTTCCACAGTTTTTTTTTTTTCAATTCTCTAGCAAGGTCGAGGTACTTATCTCTCTTTTCACATATTTTCAGTCTTATTCTGAGGTCAGCCAGGACAGCAAAGTCGACAATTTTGCAGATTTTCTTCTTTTTTTTTTTTTTTTTGATTATTATAAGGTCTGGTCTTCTGGCCAAGATTAGGTGATCCGTTTGCATATTAAAGTCCCATAGGAGTTTGTGCGTGTCATTTTCAAGGACAGGTGCTGGGTTGTGCACATACCATTTGTTGGCATTGTCAAATTTAAATTTCTTGCACATTTCCCAGTGGATCACCTTGTCCACCCAGTCGTGTCTAGCCTTGTACTCCTGTGCCAGTTTGCTGCATTCGCTTATTATGTGATTGATGGTTTCATCTCTGTCACCACAGAGTCTACATTTGCTATTTTGTTGCGTCTTATCTATCCTCGCCTTGATATGATTAATTCTGATGGCGCTGTTTTGTGCTGCCATTAAGAGAGATTCTGTTTCTCTCTTAAAGTTTCCATTTCTTAGCCATGTCCATGTTCTATCGTGGGAGATGTTGTTTATTAGTCGTTTAAAACGCTCATGGAGTTGTTTTTCTTCCCATTTTTGTTTCCTAGTTTTTGTCATTCTGTTATCTATCGTGTTGTCAGTATTGTTTCTGACGGCCGTAATCAGTCCTCTTTCGTGTTTTTCTATATAGTCTTCGAGTCGTTGTATGGATGTGTCAACGCTGTCTTCGATGCTGGTAAGTCCTCTTCCTCCCTCTTTTCTTGGTACATATAGTCCGTCAACGTCGTCTTTGGGATGTAATGACTTGTGTATGGTCATTACTTTTCTAGTTCTTGGGTCCATTTGTCTAAGTTCCTCTCTGGTCCACTTGAGAAAGGGTCCCGAGTATCTAACGAGGAGTACAGCCCAAGTATTTATTCCTTTGATAAGGTTTCTGCCGGAGAGCTTTGTTTCGAGTAGTTTTCTAGTTCTCCTGAGATATTCTTTTTGAATTTTGTTTTTCATTTCGACTTGTTTGATGGTGTCAGCCTCCAAGATTCCGAAGTATTTGTAGGTTTTCTGCGAGCGTTCTGATCTTGTTTTGATTTGGTTGTTCCATTCCGTCAGTTAGATGTCGTTTGCCACTTTTCCTGATGAGTAGAGCGCATTTTTCAATGCCAATTGAGAGTTTTTCACATCAATTTTAGCTGATGGTTTTTCACTGGAGTTTGAGTGACAGCAAGTCTCCTCAAGTCTCCAGGACCTTCTCACTCTTCCGCCCGTTCTCAATAATACCGTAGTTTGGATGGTCTCCACTTGTCCTCCTAACTCCAAGTACTCCAGTCCCTTTAATAATGCTTTGGTGACTACTAAAAGTACCAATCACGATTGGTATAATTGTCACCAGCATGTTCCATAATTTTTTCAATTCCCTAGCCAGGTCGAGGTACATATCCTTCTTTTCACTTTCCTTCAGTTTTATTCTGTGATCAGCCGGCACAGCAAAGTCCACAATTATGCAAATTCTCTTTTTTTCTTTTTTTTTTTTTCTTTTTTTTTTTTTTTTTTTTGTTGATAATTATAAGGTCTGGTCTTCTGGCCGAGATTAGATGATCCGTTTGTATGTCAAAGTCTTATAGGAGTTTATGTATGTCATTCTCTAGGACAGATGCTGGGTTGTGCATGTACTATTTGTTCGCATGGTCAAATTTAAATTTATTATCATTTACTCCTTTTGAGTTTTTCACATCAGTATTAACTGATGGTTTTTCACTGGAGTTTGAGTGACAGCAAGTCTCCTCAAGTCTCCAGGACTCGTCTCAGGATTCTGGCCGTTCTTGAGAGTTTTTCACACCAGAATTAGCCTATGATTTCTCATTGGAGTTTGAGTGACAGCAAGTTTGCTCAAGTCTCCTGAGCTCTTTTCAGTTTTCTGGTCGATCTTAAAAATGCCTTATTTTTGATGGTCTCTACTCGTCCTCTTTTTTACAAGTCCTCTAGTCCTTGTACCAATCCTTTGGTGGTTGTACTATTATTATTATTATTATTATTATAAGTTCATACAATGACAGATATTTGTACAGCAGCATTGCTTCCAACAAAGGCTTTATCGGATGATGACTCTGGGCTCAGGCATGATTTTGATTATAAATAATTTTGAGTGGCATTCCTTCTATTTTTTTAAATTTTAGTTGTTTTTTATCGCAGCTCACTGTCGTCTTCATTTCCACGACAACTAAGAACGGCACCTATCAGAGGCAACAGTAAAGAAAAGAATAAGCTTCCGATGAGACTCTCACTTGCATCCTCTTTTTGTCTCAGGGTTAACCAGGTTTCACCGAGGCAAAAGAGCCACGTGAGTTCAAATCTCACAGAGAGTTTAATATTGATTTGGATCATTTCTCGTCATAGAAAAAAAAACCATCATAACCAACCTAAGAGCATTGTTTTGAATCTTTTGAGTGTGCGAGAATGCCGTTTTCTCAACGACAACAAGTGGAACAAATTGAGACAATCTTAAATTACTTTGGAATAAAATAGCCAGGCATAGTTAAAACAAATGTTCCACATATATATAAGTGATTAAAAAAGTATCTCACGTAATAAAGGTAGATATACATGTTTATTACCTGTACATCAGTATCGTTGCAGAATCGCACCGACTACGTGGTTTTGATGATATGTTATTAGCCAATTACAGACAGGTACATTCACTCACTCACTCAGAAAGAAAGAAAGAAAGAGAGAAATGATATACCTGTATACAGGTACTTGCACTTGAAACTTTCATGTATTCACGACGGCAGAGCTACCTATATATCAGGGGGATTTTGTTTATTTGTTGTTGTATTTTGGGAGGGGTCTTTTTTGTCTTTTTTACCAATAAATAAAGAAATAAAGTGTGAGTTAAAGAAAAAAGAAGAGAGAAAGAATGAGAAAGATTCATAAAGAGAAAGAACGAAAAAGATGTAAAATGGAAAGAAGATTTTTTAAGTGTGTGTGCGTATGAGAGAGAGAAAAAGAGATCTACAAAGAGAGAGAGAGAGAGAGAGTAAAAAAAAAGGGAAAGAAAAAAAGTTGAAGGTTGGGAAAAGGAAGAGGAAGAGAGGGTATTACAAAGAATAAGAGAGAATTAGAGAAAAAGAGAAAGAGTTGAAAAGAAAGAAAGAGAACTCTTAAGAAAGGGGGAGAACTACAAATAAAGGGAAAGGGAAAACTAAAAAGAGAATTGAAAGAAAGAGAGAGAACTAGAGAGAAAGAAAGAGAACTAAAGAGAGAGAAAAAAAAGAAAGAGAGACAGAGACACAGAGAGAGAAAAAAAAGTAAGGTTAAAGAGTGGGAAAAGAAATAGGAAAAGAAGGAATTGCAAAGGGAGAGTCAGAAAAAGAGAAAATTAAGTGAAAGAGAAAATCTGAAAAAGAAAGAGAGCAAACTGTAGAGCAAGAGTAGGAACTACAAAGAAAGAAAGAAAGAAAGAAAGAAAGAAAGAAAGAAAGAAAGAAAGAAAGAAAGAAAGAAATAGGATGAGAGTGAATTGCAAAAAAAAAAGATAGAGAAAGAGAAATAATTACAAATAAAGAGTGAAAAAGGGAGAGAATTGCAAGGTAAGAACGAACAGAAAAGAAAGAGAGAGAACTAAACAGAAAAGGACAGAAAAAAAGAAAGAAATAAAGAATTGAAAGAATTGAAAGAAAGAGAACTAGATAGAAAGAGGGGAGTACAAAAAAGTGAGAAAATTAAGCACAAAAAATAACAAAAATGCAAAACACCCACTCTTCTACCTATTTTTGCCACTACCTGAAGAAAGAAAGAAAGAAAGAAAGAAAGAAAACTAGCAATAACAAAAAATTCAAGACGCTGAGCGTCTTTTCGTGTTAACTTCGACTAAATGCTCACTGACGAAGTCTGCTACCTCAGCAACCGGACGTAGAGGATAATCGTTCGTCCCATCGGTTCTGATGATGCCACGACTCTTCATACTGCCCGGTCTGCAAAGACTTTCCAAGAAAATGCATCGGCAGTAGTAGTATTAATACTACTAAATATTTGTAGTGTAGTAGTATTAGTCGTAGTAGTTGTAGTATTAACAGACTCAATCGACGACGATATCCCCTACAAAATAACATCTTAATTTAAGAAGAAAAACAATTATACGGTTATGTAGAGGGAAAAATTTCAAATTTCGGATCTTGTGATTGTTACCTTACAAGTTCGGCTTGTTGGGGGAAAGAAAAAAGTAACTAATCTTAATCTTTAGAGCATAAAAAAAAACTTTTTCTTTTTTTTTTTTTTTTTTTTTAACTGTAAACAAGCAAAAGCAGTTGTTATTTTCTGTTTTAAATTTTAAATTAAATTGGTGGAAGGATTTTTTTAAAGAAAACTACAAAAAATTCTAAACTCAGAGAAAAGAGAAAAACTAGATAGCCTTTCTAGATAAAAATAAATTAATAAAATTAATCTTAAGATTTAAAATTCACAAATAATTATAATAAATAGACTTGAGGAGACTTGTTGTCACTCAAAATCCAGTGAGAAACCATCAGCAAATGCTGGTGTGAAAAACTCTCAAAGAGAACAATAATAATAACAATAATAAATTTACGCGAAATTAATTTAGTAATTCTGATATACATACTCGAAAGGCAGAGTATTTGTATTTTCTCTGCAATTCTTTCTCCTGTTTTTTCTTCTTTTCGTGAAAATTATCTTAAAAAGAACAAAAAAACCTCTTTAAAAATTGATTTAACTTTTTTTGATTTTTCACAAAATAAATAAATGCATATCCTAAAAACATAATTATCTATCAAAATATCGCAGTAAACTTGCTCTAACATTTTATAAACGCATGTTGCTTCATATATTAAATTCTTGTTAAAGCTACGTTTTTAAATGCACACTTGAAGATACATCACATAGGTATCTTTACTTTTCGAGAGACAGGAGAACGCAATCAAAAAAGCGTCAGGTTTATACACGGCACATACATGTGGGGTGTTATTTGTCGTCTTTTAGTTATGCAGGGTTCCCTTGCCTTTGCCGCAATTCTTGTGTGTTCAACTCCCCGCATCTCTGCCATAACTCGAGCTGTTCCAACATCATCATTAGTGTTATAAGCAAACGCGTCAATCAGTAGAAGCACCTGCGCCGGTGGAGCGCTAGCGCTGCCACTACCACCACTACCACCATCAGGACTAGTAGTAACACCACAAACAGCAACAGAATTAGACGCTAGAGAGAGAAAAATAGTAAGAGACGACGGGCTGCTGCTATAACGAAGAGGTGGAGAATAGAAGCCTCTGTTGCTTCGCTGGTAGACAGTGATTCCTCCTGCCCAGCGTCATGGCGGACACAGCTGAATCAGGAGGGGGAGAACAAGATGACATCTCGTTCCTAAGAACGGTAAGGAGTCGCAAAATGAAAATTTTGTTTTTGTCTAAAGAAAAAAAATCAGGTAGGGGTGAAAAAAAGGGTCGGATAAAACAAAAAAAAAATGAAGTGGAAAAGAAAAAAAAAGACAAAATGGTCGACCCCGTTTTTCTCCCTTGTTTTTTTTTTATTCGGAATGCTTTTTTCTTTTTCTTTTTTTTTTTTTAACGATCGATTTGATCCACAACAAACTACTCATCTCCCTTCTGATGTATTTATATCTCTTCTTATACATACCTTAGCATTAGTTATTAATCTCTATGTGTATGCATTGTTTTCGTTGTAAATTTCTTCATTGCCGTTAGTTCGCGACAAACGCCACATCAGGGTTTTTGCGGTACAAATTTTGTTGCCCCTACACCGCAATTTAAGCCTTTATACTTCACCTTTACTGTCGTTGTTAAAAAATATATTTTCACCTTTAGAAAGAAAATACACCTCCCACTGTCTGCCTCACTTCTTAATCGTCTAAGATATTATTATGCGTAACTCTTTAAGAAAAAAAAGATCTTTCGTTTTTATTTGAATATCAAAATAACTGATTCCCTTATCATTGAAGTGCGTGGAAGTGCGTGCGTGTGCGCAAATGAAATGCGTGTCACTGTTAATGTTTGAAATTGCAGTTCATATCGATATTGTTTGGCAAAACTTAAACAAATCACATTTTCGCAAGATATCTTTTGTATTGTAGCATTCTGTCCTTTTTAAATACAAACGCTGCAAAGATCATGAACGTAAAAAATGAAGGTGCGTGCGTTCGTGCATGCGTTTGTGTGTGTGTGTGTGTGTGTGTGTGAGAGAGAGAGAGAGAGAGAGAGAGAGAGAGAGAGAGAGTAAAGACTTGACTATCTTTTTCACCTTTAGAAGAACACTCAAAAATCAGTTTACCCTGCTGCTATTCTTTCTCTCACGAGTCCTATCATCTAAATATTGTTACCTTGTTTGCAATTATATAAACAACCTCAACCTCTCTCTCTCTCTCTCTTTCTCTCTCACTTATATATATATATGTATATATATATATATATATATATATATATATATATATATATATATATATATATATATCTTCTTGGTTATCATTTACCTATCTCCTTTCGTTATTTATTTTGGTGTCTACTTCAATTTTATCTAGGAGCTTGATTGTAACAATCAAGGAATTTAAATCCGCAGATTTATGACAAAATAAATAAAGAAAGAAAGAATGATTCTTATGAAATATACACATCGTTTCAAAAACGCAAGAGTCGAATTTCTGTTATCTCTTTAAATACCGTATTCTAGGAATCAGTTAATCTTTGCCATCTATATCTTAGCTTTCATTCACACAGTTTGATATTTTTAAATAAGCTAAGCTCATCAGTCATCACCCACTTTTTATTCCTTGGAGTTCATCCGTACGTATATGGATGTGCACGTTCAGTTATAAATTCCTTGTCTTTGATTTCAGATATTATGTTTTTAACATTTTTTTCCATTAAATGAAATAGTACAAAGTAATACAAATAATGACAATCAATCAATCAATCAATCAATAATAATAATAATAATAATAATACTTTGGGCACGGGGAACAGTCTCCAAAGGCTTGGAATGGAGACTGGAGGAATTGAAAATCAAAGAAACAATCGAGACCATACAGACCACAGCATTCTTAAGATCGGCGAGAATACTCAGCTGAGTCCTGGAGCCCACTGGAGATTTGTTGTCACTTACACTCCAATAAAAACCACCAGCTAACGTTGGTGTGAAAAACTTACAAGAAGTGAATAATAATAATAATAATAATAATAATAATAATAATAATAATAATAATAATAATAATAATAATAATAAATTAATTAGTGTACCTGGAACACTGCAAAAACCAGCGAAATTAGAGATTTAAGGACAATTTGAGTATATCCAGACCACGGTAATGTTAAGTTTTGTGAAGATATTGAGGAAGGTGCTGGAGCATTAAAAAACTTACTATCACTCAGTCTCTTGCGATAGACTTGCGGTTGACCTGTACGAAATAATATCTATTTATCTATCAAATTATTTGTTGTGTATAAAAAATTCTAGCACCTTCTTTTTTTTCAACTAGAAACTGAATACAAAATAAAAACATATATATATATATATATATATATATATATATATATATATATATATATATATATATATATATATCATTAGAAACTTTTCCACACTTTCAATATTTATTTATTTCATTGTATCTATAATCACGTCTACGTACTTCTAAGTATTGGTTCTTAATGAACAACAATTATATATATATATATATATATATATATATATATATAGAGAGAGAGAGAGAGAGAGAGAGAGAGAGAGAAGAACAAGGACAAGTAATCCAGAAAAAAGAATTTAATGTAAAAGAAAGTCAACATTATAACGTTTCGGTTCGAATGAACCATCATCAGGTTAAGGAAGGATTTGTTACAAGTCTACTAGAATGACTACACGGTGTTTTGTGTTGACTTGATCAGGTGGAATCATAACCGGTTCTTCTTTTCTTTTTTTTTTCTTTTTTTTTGCCTATGAATATAAAGAAAGATGGTGACGGTGATGACGACGATAATTATTCGTTTACATAAATATATTGATTAGGGAGAATCTGTGCATCAGGCTCTTTCGAAAAAATAAGTAATTTTAAAAGAAAAAGAAACGGAGCAACTAAGCAGTTCTATGAGTAAAAAACCAAAATGCAATAGAAACATTTTTAACAGGCAATAATAATAATAATAATAATAATAATAAAAATAAGGACTTGGAAGTTGACAGACGCGTAGAGACCATCCAAACTACAGCATAATTGAGAACGGCCAAAATACTGAGAAGAGTCCTGGAGACTTGAGGAGACTTGCTGTCACTCAAACGCCAGTGAAAGACCCTCAGCGAACGCTAGTGTGAAAAACTCTAATGAGTAAATAATAATAATAATAATAATAATAATAATAATAATAATAATAATAATAATAATAATAGAAATGCTTGTTAATCGTAATTAAAGCAATTTCAATTCTAACATATCAATTTCTTTCATTGAGGTTTTTTAATAAGAATGTATGTATAAAGTTCCAGTTTTGTTTATTTATAGGGCGGGGTTGTGTTTATATATATATATATATATGTGTGTGTGTGTGTGTGTGTGTGTATGTGTGTCTGTGAATGTTACCTCAACGCAACAAAAATAGCTCATCGTAGCATTAAAATGTTAGAGCTTAGAGATTAAAGCTGTTTCCTGTCCAACTATTTTCAGTACAACTTTGATAAGAATCGTGTGGGTTCTGCGTTTGCGTTCATTCCAATCATAACGTCTCAAGGGATATAACTCATAAATACTCATAATAGTGCATTTATCGTTTATTTATTTATTTATTTTTAGAATATAATAATATTATTTACATGTCGTTATTCTTATCCAAATATCGAAATTTTTAATGACAATTTTTATCATTATTATCATTTTTCACGCAATTTTTAGTCGATTTGTTGCTTAAATGTTTACCTATTTTATATATCGCCGTTGTGTTCATGTCACACTAGTTTGAATTATTTGTCTAGTTCAGGTTTGTGTTTCGGTAATACATAACCCACAAGGAGTTTATATTAGGCTAAACAAAACAAAACAAATCGAACAATTCCTTCGAAAAAGAAAAATATCTGCCTATAAACTATTCACTTATGAATCATATATATATTAAACAAACAAGATTTGACATTAAATAAACCACAAGGCTTAATATGCTATTAAAAATCAACCAACCAGCATCAATTATTTTTGTGAAATAAATCAGAATATAAATTCTATATTCGAAATCGAATTTATGATACCGGAAGATATTCTATAAACATGTATCTCTTACACTTGATATCGATAAATTGAAGAAACAATAACACAGCAATAATAATAATAATCATAATAATAACCAGCAGGATTGTTGACTGTGTTGTTCCGGCTTACAACTGAGTAAAATTGAAAGAAAGCGAAAAAAAGGATAAATACCTCGACCTTGCTTGGGAATTTAAAAAAAACTATGGAACATGAAAGTAACGATTATACCAATTGTAATTGGTGCTCTCGGTACAGTCCTCAAAGGATTGGTAAAGGGACTAGAGGACCTGGTTATACGAGGACGAGTGGAGACAATCCAAACCACAATATTGCTGAGATCAAGCAGAATAGTGAGAAGAGTCCTGGAGACTCAAGGAGACTTGTTGTCACTCAGACTCCAACGAAAGACCATCAGCTAACACTGATGGGAAAAACAGTCCCAGCCTATATGAAATACCAAAAATTGCACTTTACGGTACAGCTCATCGCCTTAGGAGGTTGTTATCAATGTGATTGAAAAATGTCACCCAAAAGGGGCTGCAAAAAACATAATGTAGACGGATTGAATGAAACCGAAAATAAAACTGAAAATTAGGATCTAGCGAGAGAACTAAAAAAAAAAAAAAGCTGTGAACATGAGAGGGATGGTTATACTAATTCTGTTTGTTGAACTTGGAACGGTCCCTAAAAGGTTGGGTAAAAAAGGCTAGAGGAATTAGGAATCAAAGGAAAAACCGAAGCCATACAGATCACAGCAGTGCTAAGATCGGCAAGAATACTCAGAGGAGTCCTGGAAACCTGAAGAAACTTGCTATCTTGTTGTTGTTGTTGTTCTTGTTGTTGTTGTTGTTACAGTAAGAATTATAGTAATGTAAATAATTATAGTAATAATAAAAAAAATTAATAGTAAGTAGTTTTAAAGCTTCTTGATTGGTTTCTTTGTTTAATGGCAAGTCAAATTTTGTGGGTAATTTAATACCAAAGTCATCCTTGAAAGTAATTTTAAAGTAAACAATGGTAAAATAATAATAAAGATGATAGCAATAGCAGTAATGATCAGTCATAACTGAAATGATGACAAAAATAATTATTAACAATTATAGTTGTAGTAGTAGTAGTAGTAGTAGAAGTAATGATAATAATAGTTTATAATGGTAATGGTTATTATCAAAACAATAGTAATATTACCAACAATAATAACAACCTGCAATAATAATACAGTGGATCACCTTATGATTGGGTGGGCAAGGTGATCCACTGGGAAATGTGCAAGAAATTTAAGATTGACTATACAAACAAATGGTATATGCACAACCAAACATCTGTCCGAGAGAATGACACACATAAACTCCTATGGAACTTTGACATCAAACTGATCCCGTAATCTCGGACAGAAGACCAGACCTTATAATAATCAACAAAAAAAAAAGCTTGCAAAACTGTGGACTTTCCTGTTCGGCTGACTACAGAATAAGACTGAAAGAAAGTGAAAAGAAGGATAAGTACCTAGACCTTGCGAGGGAATTGAAAAAACTATGGAACATGGAGATGACTATTATACCAATCGTGATTGGTGCTTTTGGTATAGTCACCAAAGGATTATTAAAGGGACTGGAGGACTTGGAGGTTGGAGGACGAGTGGAGACCATCCAAACTACAGCATTATTGAGAACAGCAAGAAGAGTGAGAAGAGTCCTGGAGATTTGTGGAGACTTGCTGTCACTCAAACTCCAGTGAAAAACCATTAATTAAAACTGGTGTGAAAAACTCTCAAAGAGTAAATAATAATAATAATAATAATAATAATAATAATAATTGGAAGAATCGAGACCATCCAAACCACAGTATTGTTAAGATAAATTAGAATACTGAGAATAGTCCTGTAGTCCTGAGGAGACTTGCTGTCATTTAGACTCCAGTGAAAGACCACGAGAAAACGATGGTGTGAAAAACTTACAAGGAATAAAATGATAATAAAAACTACACCAACAATTGAAGACCAGAAAAGGAGTCGAAACCGTCCCGACCATAGCACTGTAAAGATCAGCTAGATTACATAGAAAATTCCTGGAAACCTTACAAGACTTGCTGTCACTCGGACTTCAGTGAAAAAACACCAATAACTACTGGTGTGAAAATCTCGGAAAGAGTAAAATAATAATCTTTCATTTGATGTTCAGGATAAGGCATCAGTTACTTCTGACGGAGATTTGAAAAATACTATCTATATCTACTAAGCTTGTCCTTATACAGCCCCAGGCCACTAGGAAAAGACATCAATAAGGATAGAATTCTCCATTCTAGTAATGGTCTACGATGCAAACTTATAAATAAATAGTAAGGCTTTAAATGATATTTACTAAATATGACTTAGTATGACACAAGACCGTGGTAATGCCGTGAAGATCGAATTTATTACTCAAGTTATCATTTACTAAGCTTAGCTTAGTTAAGCATAAGTCAAGAAGTATGGGACACCTAGTGAAAACTGAACTCACCAACAATGGGCCGATCGTCTAGCTCACGAACTTGACGAGGCGCTCTGTACCTATATCACTTCATATTCAATCAGAGAAATTTATTTACCATTGTTTTAAGCCAAGCACCCAAATTACTTATCAAACGTGGTTTAGTCTGGCACAAAGCCAATTTTGAGGCGCAAAACTGCTTAATTAGTGAGATAGATAGATAGATAGATAGATAGAGACAGAGAGAGACAGAGAGAGAGACAGAGAGAGAGAAAGAGAAAGAGAAAGAGAAAGAGCAAGCTTACCTTGCAGATTCTCTCTCTCTCTCTCTCTCTCTCTATATATATATATATATATATATATATATATATATATAGGGGTCAGTCATCAATATTTTGAAACATTTATTATTTGTATTATGTCAGTCGAAATATAGCTGGTGAAATATCTTTATAGACATCGGGAGACCTCTTCTCCATTCAAATAACCACCACTTCCCTATGTCTATGAATGAATTCAACCAATAATACTAGAATATTGCTAGAATATATTCGGAAATATTGACTGTAAAATATGGCCTATTATAAGATTAAATAATGAAAATGATAATAATTCCAGACGAGTCTGATAAAATGGCAATACTGTATGAAAGAGGAATCTTTTACCGAAAACGAGGGAGGAAAGAAGCATTGTGGCAGTACTTAAAATAGCTGCCAGCGCTAGGTACCAAAAGAAGACTAACAAACGGATAATAGCAAAGTTGTGACTATCAGAGGAACCAGATGGGAGTGGGTAGAAAAAAACAAGATAAAGGTGGGTTAGGCAGGCATTTTGGACGATACTAACACAAAGCCAGTTTGACCTCGAAGAAAGTCATCAACGATTGTAGTAGCAACAGTAACTGTAAATATAGAATTTACTACCACCTCTGTCCCATTATAGTCGTTAACATTTAGTGTATGAAATTTATATGCAAATGTAACAACTGCTATGGGACAGAAATGGTATCAGTATACTAAGACTAGATGCAGCAGAAGGCTAAAATTATGGAGATCCCAGAGAGAATCGAACTCACGATTAATAATCAACATGTGACATCCACGCTCAAAAAATATGTGTAGCTAAGATTCGACATAAAATTACAAGTTTTGGGCCTCTCACTTGAGGATTGAACTCACAACTAATAGATTTACAAGACTAGCTTGTTAACCATTATATCATTATGAGTCTAGTAAGAGCATAATAGTATTATAAATACAGTAAATTTAGAAAGAAAACTTTTTAAAAGTCTATCATGATTATATTATGGTCTTTAAAAAAATACAAGGCCGATCGCCGTAATTAACGGTACCCGTCAGTCTTTTTATGATGATAAAATGATTGATTTTAATAAAATGTCAACTCGTTAAGGGATATTTCATGCCTAGAGGTTAGGGAATCGCGTATGTTCACATTTTTTGTGAAGTTGTTTTTACGAACATTTTTTTTTTTTGCACACAGCCCTATTGAACACTAAAAATATTTTAGCAGATCTATTTGACTCGTAAATGGGACCCTAACAGGTACGATAACTCCGAGTCAGAATGGACCAAGGAGTAATGGCAATGAAGAGGTTCTCCACATTCCCCATATCTTCAGAACTGAAACCTCACTATCAGATGCTGTTTGGAGTCATACCCAGGTCATCCCTTTTTTTATGGGGGGTCTTACACCTCTGCAAGGGATACAGTCTGTGTATTTTAATCCCCTCCAACAGATTAATCTTTTATTTGTGTTAATGAAGGGGGTGTAAACCATTCTAAACAAGATATCTACTTTCAAACCTACACCCACCCGATGCCAACGCAGGCTAAAACTTGAATTAAACTAGAAAGTAAAATAATATTTACAACTATACAACCCGTTAATACGTGGGGTTCCTGTGGTAACTGTCGTCCTTGATTATATTCATGCATCTATTTAGGAAGGAGCGAAGTATTATAATTTGCATTTTATAACTATCTCCGTTACATCAGGTATTTGGATGATTAAAGATTGATGTAGAGAGGCCATATCCACAAAATCATAATCTATTTGCAAATTGAACAGGAAATTGCTTTCTTATCTAAATTAGATTATTTTAAGTGTATTATTATAAAAAGTCTCTCTATGATGTGGTATTATTAGTTTATGTTAATATATGTGTGTGTGTGTGTGTGTGTGTGTGTTGAGAGTTTTAAATAGACTATTTACCTGATTAAACACTATATTCTCTAACAATTTGAAAACACGCGTATACACATATATTTGCGCGCACAAACACAAACTCACATACACACACATATATTTGCATACACATACATACATTCATACACGTAGAGAAAATAATCTTCGTTTGAAACATTTTAACATCGCATTCTAACATCGACTTGAAGATGATTTAACAAAATATAGAAACCATGGCACATTATCGGCAATAAAAAAGGCAACATCTGAATATTTTGTTTTTTCATAATTTTATATATATATATATATATATATATATATATATATATATATATATATATATACAAGCACGTGCATGCACATACACACACATACGCACATATCGGTCTTGCAATACGAGAAATTTCATTCTTATGGTTGTTATAGTAACACGAGGCATTACTCGACCTACATTAAGTATTTGTAGATGATATTTAGTTTTAAAAAGTTACCACGCTGAAATTTGAATACGTAACTTTTATTTAACTGGTAACCATGAGATAGACTTCAAAACAAGCACACACACACACACACACACACACACACACACACACACACGCTACAACTTTCATTACTTTAGTACTCTTTTGCCCAGTCAGCTGGGGCTGTAGAATGCACTGACTGCACCTCTGCAGAGGGGTAAGACCCCCCCCCCTAACGAGTGTCCTGGATATGACACTAAACAATCTGATGGTGAGGTTCCAGCAATGCTGGAGCTTTGGGGAATGCGGAGTACCCTTTCATTGCCACCGCTCCTAGGTCCACTTTGGCCCGGAGTGGTAGCACCTGATAGGGGCCAATCTATGGGTTAAATAGAACTAACAGCATACTTATGCTAAAATTGAGTAAACTGAATAGCTTGAAATAGAAATGTTTTTGACAATTAAACCGTACTTACATTTAAACTGCGTGCTTATGCTTAACTGAATTATTTCAAATAGAACAGTTTTTCGACATTAAAACTGTATTTACACTTAACTGAATTATTACATATAACTGCTTGAATAGTTTGAAATGGAAATGTTTTTGACAATTAAACTGTGTACTTATGCTAAACTGAACTATTTTCAATAGAACAGATTATTTACATAAAAATGGATTTGGCGTTAAATAACCTACAAAGGTTGATATGCCATAAAACCAAACAAACCAAACCAAACCAAACCTTTAGTACTCTTCCCTCTCTTCCTAATTTCTTTTTCGATTTCTCTTTTCTTCCACCTAATTCTTTCTTCACTTTCTTCTTGGCATTCTTTCTTTCGTGCTTTTTTCTTTCTTTCTGTTAAATCGAAGGAATTAAAAGGATGTCAGTCGAACAATGTTCCTGCCTTCTCCACTTGCCAACACGACTGATGTTACCATCTCAATCCAAATGACAAGCAGATGTACCCAATCCATACATTGCCCAGTCGGCTGGGGCTGTAGAATACAACGACTGCTTCTCTGCAGAGGGATAAGACCCCCCCCCAACGAGTGTCTTGATATGACACTAAACAATCTGATGGTGAGGTTCCAGCAATGCTGGAGCTTTGGGGAATGCGGAGTACCCCTCCATTGCCATCGCTCCCAGGTCCACTCAGGCCCGGAGTGGTAGCACCTGATAGGGCCCTATCTATGGGTTAAATAGAACTAACAGCATACTTATGCTAAAATGAAGTGTTTGAGTAAACTGAATAGCTTGAAATAGAAATGTTTTTAACAATTAAACCGTACTTACATTTAAACTGCGTGCTTATGCTTAACTAAATTATTTGAAATAGAACTGTTTTTCGAAATTTAAAACTGTATTTACACTTAACTGAATTGTTACATATAACTACTTGAATAGTTTGAAATGGAAATGTTTTTGACAATTAAACTGTGTACTTATGCTAAACTGAATTGTTTTCAATATAACAGATTATTTACATAAAAATGGATTTGGCGTTAAATAACCTACAAAGGTTGATATGCCATAAAACCCAACAAACCAAACCAAACTAAACCAATGCATACATAAACGAGCCCTTCAATCATAAAAGAGAAAATACTAGAGATAGTAATAATTATACAAATGACTATTAGTACTATCATTCATTTGTGTTGTCGGTAATGCTCTTGATTATCGAATCATATTAGAGTGTTGGTTCTTACAAGACTTTCTTCTACTCTCTGTATGCTAGTAATTTCTAAGGAATTCGCGTTATCAAACGACACCTTCCAGTTAAAGATGGTTAAGTTCTAAGAAGATTTGATCAAAAAATTTAACTATTTCCTCTGTTTAGTTTATATTGATATTCATTGTTCTTATTCCTCTTCCTGTTTGTATTGGTTGTACTTTCACTAGAGACCAAATGACAACAGGTCACGCCGATAATTCAAGAAGCTCCACGGTACTGTTGAATTTTGTAAGATTGTATAATGCTGGTTTAGTTAATTCATCGAATGTATATTACTTTTTTCAAGAATTCACCTTTAGTTATCATTATTCGTATTATCATATCAATATCAACTAGTGGTTTACTCAAGAGATAGGGCCACAGCAAGTCTTCTCAAAACTTAAAAAATTATCTTAGTATTTTAGCTGTTTCCAGTAATCCTGTTGTCTCATTGATCTTGATTCTTTCTCAGATTTTTATCTCTTCCAGGTTTTTACAAGGCTCTTTCAAACTGTTCCAAGTGCTTAAACAATGATGGGCACAACTGACGCTTTTATGTTTTGCAATGTAAAACAATGAAGATGTCAGTTGTGTCCATCGTTGTTTGAGAGATCTTGACAAAATTATTATCATTATTACTATTTACTCCTTCTTGAGTTTTTACCACCACCGTTAGCCGATGGTTTCTCACTGGAGTTTGAGTGACAACAAGTCACCTCAAGTCTCCAGGACTCTTCTCAATATTCTGGTCAATTTCAGCAATACTGTAGTTTGGATTATTTCCACTCGTTCTCTTATTTCCAAGTCCTCCAGTTCTGGCACTGATCCTTTGGTGACTGTACCAAGAGCACCGGGCCATTGGTATAATGTTTAGAGTGTTCGCCAATGGCTTGGGAGATGAGGTTCAATCCCAGGTCGAGTTATGCCAAAGACTCAAAAATGGTACTTGATGCCGCCTTGCTTTACACTCAGCATTATAAAGTACGGATCAAGGGTAAAATGGTGTAATCTAGAGAATGGAGTAGCGCCCTTCCCTGCACCTCGGAGTAGTAGCTATTGAAAAGGGATTCTTCGAGTCGCCCTCGACTTCGATCGCCAACTTTACTGGTATCACCGTCACTTTCATGCTCCACAGTTTTTTCAGTTCTCAAGCAAGATCCAGGCACTTATCTTTCTTTTCGTTTTCTTTCAATTTTACTCAGTGGTCAACCGGGTCAGCAAAGTCTACAATTCGGCAAGTTCTCTTTCTTCTTTTTTTTTTTTTTTTTTTGTTGATTATTACTAGGTCTGGTCATCTGGCCAAAATTAGGAGATGATTATTATTATTATCATCGTTATCATTTTGAGAGTTTTTCACACCAGCCTCAGCTGATGGTTTTTCACTGGTGTTTGAGTTGCAGCAAGTCTCTTCAAGTTTCACGGACTCTTAGAATTCTGAATGATCTTAATAATACTGTAGACTGGATGTCTTGTACTCTTAATTCCAAGTTTTCCAGTCCCTGTACCAATATTTTGGGAATTGTTCCAAGTGCTCCAATTACAATTGGTATCACTGTAACCTTAATTATTATTATTATTATTATTATTATTATTATTATTATTAATCATGAAAATATTATTTTAATGGATTCTTACTCGTTTAAAAATAAATAAATAAATTGATAAATGAAGGATACAAAACGATATCGACTAGAAGTTGGTGTCAAAACCGAATGTAATGTCATCGTCTGGTGTCATGTATCCTTATGTATAACAAGACTGACAAAACCTTCAGCAACTAAAAATCTTGTCAATAGATTAACCTAGTTTATTTTAAGAAAGAATATGTCTATTTATTTATTTAGGAAACCGTGGCAAAAAACACTATTGCTAATATCAAACTTATTATATATATATGTATATGTGTGTGTGTGTGTGTGTGTGTGTGTGTGTGTGTGTGTGTGTGTGTGTGTGTGTGTGTGTATGAGAGAGAGGGGGGTGGGAAGGTCACATTTTGTTTTATATCTAATTTTATCACTATTGTTTCACTTCTTGCGAGTTTTTCCCACCAGCTAAACTGGTTGTATTTCACTGAAGTCAAAATGACAGCAAGTCTTCTCAGATCCCCAGGACTTTCCTAAGTATTCTAACCGATCTCAACAATTCTGTGGTCTGTATAGCTTCGATTCTCCCTTTGGTTTACAGTTCCCTAGTCTGCTTCCCAAGCTTTTGGGGGCCTTCAAATCGCACCCATCACAAGTGGTATTACCATCACTATGTTCCACAACTTTTCCAGCTTTCTGACAAGATCCAAATTATCATTATTATTATTATTATTATTATGTGTCAAAATTCATTGGCTGCTATAGTGACTTTACTGGTGCCATGTAACCCAATAAGACCTCTCGTTTGTTACTTGGACTGCAGAATTGTACCACTAAGCAACAAGAAGGTCCTCATTCATTCTCAGACCAGAATCTTCTTACGATAGGAGTATTTTAGTATTCTGACAGTCTTCAGTAATATGACTATTGATATTTGGAAGTAATACTCTGGGAATACTAGGATAGAAAAAATGTCTTGTGACAATCTTCCGAATGAGTAAGGTTGTCTCTCGGAACGGCCGACGGTTCAACTGGCGTGTGACCTCTGTTTGGCCTATTTATGTGTTCCCGATTTCAAACACCGGCTCCAGAAAATGCTACTTGTGGAAAAAATATGATTGGTTGAAAAACTAGACTTTCTTTTTATAACTAAGAATTTTCTGGGGATTTTGGATAGACTATGCGCGGAGCCTATGCACAGAAGCCATGACTTTCTCAGTTTGACACTGACCGTTGTTAGGTCAACATTCGGTAGCTGTTATTTTCTTCTACAGTGTGGATGTCTGTGGGTCTGTGTTTTGTGTGTTTTAGTAGTTAGGTGTGTGAAGGGTTAAGTGGATGAATCAGAAGAGATTTAATGTATTTTACTATAACACCAATAAAACAATCAGTATTTAGACATTTACTGAACCTGGCCCACGGTGAGAATTAAAATCACTACAATAAATGATTTGGTTTGCATAACCAGCTCATATAGCTCTCCGGAAAGCACCACAAAATCATGCATGATCGTCTCTTTTGTTACTTATCAAACCCAAGACCACATACATGAGGCAACAAGTGAGGATCAAACTCACTACTGCAATAATCATTAGCCAATAATCATTAGCCTACTAACCATTGGTATACAGCTAGATACTCGAGTTATTCTGATGTGCTTTGTGTTAAAAGTACTAAACAAAATTACGATTGTTGGTCACTGAATGAGACTTTCGGGTTTTCCTACGTTGAAGAGTCGGTACATAATTTTCAGGTTCTGTGCTGGACTTTTCACACATTTCTCGATATGATTTCTCCGATGAATAATGAACTTCATTTTCGTTCATTTCTCTTTCTTTCTTTCTTGAAGCCATTTTAATCAATACGTTTTCCTAAAGTCTCATATAGTATCATATATAGTAAAGTCGGCGACCGTAGTCGGGGGCGACCAGAAGGCTCCCTTTTCAATAGCTTCGACACTGAGGTGTAGGGGAGGGCGCTACTCCTTTCCCTGGATTGCTCCACTTTACTCTTGATACGTACCTTATATATTTCTGAGTGATAAGCAAGGGCCTATCAAGTATCATTTTTAAAGTCTTTGGTATGACCATTGGCGAACACTCTACCAACTACGCCAATGAGCCGGTCATGCTATATATATATATATATATATATATATATATATATATATATATAAAGTATACCTATATTTTAAGTATGTGTTTCCTTAAAAAAATGGGAAAATTATTTCAACACCCATTTACTGAAATATTAAAGAGTCTAAGCTTTCTGAGATTTGGTTCTATTTTTTAAAATCTTCTCACTAACCATTTTAAAGGACATAAACAAAATGTTTCTTTTTTTTCTTGAAAATTCTGTGAAACATATATATATATATATATGAAACTTTTGATTTATACATAATTGATTGGTAATTAAAATGATAATTTTTTTTTTCTTTTCACACAATTAGTCTTCACATATATGTATACAAACTTTTGATATGCATATATAATCTTTTGCTATATATATATATATATAGAGAGAGAGAGAGAGGAAAAATAAAATTACAACTCCCTGAAAGACGGTGTCAATTTTTATTTGCGTACAGTTTGTGCATACTATGAATGGAATATTAACTATTATGATAAAGTTTTCTAGGACTTCAGGCGTCTCATGATGTAAATATCATACTAGTGCACTGTATGCAACATTCTGCAAAAGTACATTGTTAGGGTCCCATTTGTGGGTCAAATAGATCTATTTGAACATTAATAGTATAAGATAGGAATGCTTGAAACGATATAGCAGAGTGCAAATTATTTGAATTTAATAGGAATACTTGAAACGATATAACGGAGTGCAATTTATTTTTATTTGATAGGAATACTTAATGTCCTAAAACTAAGTGAAAATCAAAAGCCACCCAAATAAAACGAACAAGGGTCCCATCTATGGAACAAATAGACCTGTTTGCGATGATGTTCCAAATGATATTAAAATACATTTTACATTGGCTCTTAAAATATTGATATGGCAAGCAGGTATTCAGTGTATACCAACTTTAAATGATTTTGAAGATATATTTTTGTACTGTATATCATTGGAGACCCTAATTGTTAAACTGACTTTAGCATAAAATAACCCAACAAGAGTTGACATGATAAATTTTGGGGTGTATATAATTGAAACCATAATTGTTAAACTGACTTGGCCATAAAATAACCCTACCAGAGTTGACATGTCATAAAACCAACCAACCAACCAACCAATAACACGTGAGCACAATCGAAAAACGACAGAAAGAAAGGAAAGAAGAAACAACACTTCTCACCATGAAAATGTACACCTTCGATCCTTATTTTCGTCACTCTCTTATAATCCTGTCACTCGCCCAAAGCCATATCATTATACGACTGCCAAAATATTTAAAAACAGAGGGTGGATTAGTTTGTCTATTGTGATCTGCGATTATATTATCGAGTCAGGTTTACAGGAAAGCTGTATAAAATGTAATAGTGCAATAAAAACGAATTGTTCTAAAGGAAAAAAAAAATAATCATAAACAATTACAAACTGATTTAATCTCCTTCAAAAGAATTCCATAGAAAAGCCAAAAAACAACAAAAACATTGAAAACAGTCGTTGATGTCTTCAACTGACACTAGTTTGGTTTTGTTTATTTGTTTAACGGTATATCAACTCCTTATGGGTTACTTAAAACAGAAATTTGATTAAATTTCTAAATGTTTGATTGTGATCATAACTACATTTTAAATATGCCATTGCGTTTTTATCTAATTTTCCTTTTATTTATAATCATTTTTTACACAGTTATATATCAAGTATTCCTATCTAATTCAAATAATTCGCACACAATTGTATGGTTTCAAGTATTTCTATCAAATACAAATTATTCGCACACAGTTATGTTGTTTCAAGTATCTTTTGATAATTCTTTTTAATAATAATGATAATAATGTGTTAGCACACAGTTATATGGTTTCACTTATTCTTATCCAATACTAATAATTTTCAATCAAACAGAAAAATTTGACCCATTGATAGGACCCAGGTAGGTACAAACATTCAAGGTCAGAGTAGACCTGAGAGTAACAGCAAAGAAGTACTTTACACTCTCCAGGGCTGCAAAAATTAAGCTTCACTACTGGACACAGTTTAGTGTCATATTCTGTAAAATCCATTTTATAGAAGGAGGGTGTCTTTTTTTTATTTTTTATGGCATATCAACTTTTCAGGGTTATTAAATGCCAAAGTTATCACTCTTACAGAACAGCAGTAATACTATTTAACCCATAGCTGGGAGGATAAGAAGGTTCATAACTTTCTCTTTGGTATTAGTCAGAAAGTGAACGTAATAGCGCGACTGGAGTTCGAACTCACTTACATTGAGGCTGCAGTCCGACACTTTAGCCAATACGTCACGGAGACTCCCCAAGGAAGGAGTTCTTACCTCTCAACAAAGGATGCAATTGGGATATTCTAAGCCCCACTGGCGCGGCTCTCAACTGATACTGCCTTCAACTGGGCAGATTTTTGGTATGCTTGGTCTTTGTGAGAACAAGTCCCTGGAAGGAGTACCCGTAACGTAATGGCAAATATGCTCGACTGCGACACCGTAGTAAGCGAGTTCGAACTCCAGTCGTGACCTGTTGAATATTTCTAACAGTTCCCAAATTGTGACCATGGTGCTGAGGTTGGATATTTGGAAACCTGAAATAGTCACAACGACGCAAATCAGAGTAGTAAGAAGGGACTGTGATATCATTGGAAAATTATTTTTTGGTCGAAAACTCGTTCCTGGAAAGTGATATTAGGAAACAATTCTGTACATATGTACATGCTTTTTCTGGGGGGGGGGGTAGTAGAGGAATTATATTGTGAATTCACAATAGAATTCCTCGACTAAAAAAAAGAAAAATGTACTTCTATATCCTTGCCCTTGAGGTCATAATAATTACGCAGATGCGTATTTCTAGTCCTATTGGGAAGACGTGGCCCTGGAGTTGACCGTGTCCTCTGTAAAGAGTATGGATGTAACTTACAAGACACATTCAGGTTAATTAGCCGCGCAATTACCATGACAAGTTAATTTGGCGTCACTGGTGTGCGATATGGACTGTTGGCTCAGTTGTAGAGTTTCGGCTCAGCACTCTGTGGTCGGTGGTTCGACCTCTAGTGGTGGAGATCACGGTATACACTGCTGATGAGACCTAGTAAGGGCGCAACAGCTGTCCAGTGTTTCCGTATGTTGTGCGTAAGTGTTCGCCGGATATTCTGGACATGGTAATTCAATTCACTATTCTGGACAGATTTTTTGTATGCTTGGTCTTTGTAAGAACGAGTCCTGAGGAGGGGTACCCATGGCGTAATAGCTAACATGCTAGACTGAGACATCTTAGTAAGCGAGTTCGAACTCTAGTCACGCTGTTTTGTTCACTTTTGGACTAATACCCGTAAGAAAGTTATGAACCCTCTTATCCTACCAGCTATGGGTTAAATAGTTCCACAACTATTCTTCTACAAGGATGGCTTTGGTATTTGATAATCCATGAAGGTTGATGTGCCATTAAACAAAGAAACCAAACCAAATCCAGCAAGTCTTGAACAATCCTTAAACAATCATTGATTGGTCAAACGTCGATCACATCTGACAAGAGTCCTCACTGTGTCGCATTTTCCTCGGTTCATGGAGTGACTGGTCGACCAGTAACAAGTTCTTGTTCCAGTCTATCGGTTATCCAAACATACCTTGTTCCGCGTAAAAAAAAAAATGTGATCGGGACAGAATGTGATCTCCATAAGTTTCTTTTTAACTTGTTTCTCCCGTACTACGATTCCGTAGTCCAGCACTTTAACCATTACGCCACGGGGACCCCCATCAACTTGTTTCTATTATATTATCTTGAATTTTGACAGAATTTGACCACAAAACGCAGCTCGATGTTATTTCGTTTCATTCTTGTGACTCACTTAACTAGATACGCCAAGATTACTCAGTTAAATGTGAATTAAGAGAGGAAACACGAACTGAAAGCTTTCACACGTGTTCAAGGTCGACATTGATTCTCTGATTTTCCGTAAGAGTCGCCAAACGGAAAAATAAAAATGTTTTATTTTATCTAAATTTCTGGGCAATTGTACAATTTTCTTATATTGTTTCTTGAAAAAAAATTCATTTTAGAATTTCCTTCAATCATTCTTCTAAATAATGGTGTCAAAAGAAAAAAGAGGTCGAGAAGGAGTTTCTGAGACTGTCAAGCGATACTTTACCCCACAGCGGATATTACCAAAGGGAGATAATTATCTATTGTATCCTACACTTAATTTATCATGAACTATTGGTGTTTTTCAAGTGCCATTCTTGATTCCCTAGGGCTTCCTAGATTGTTTTTTCTCGTGCAGTTTTTTATAGCATTATTTAAAAGGAAGACGGGGAAAATTCTCAAATATATTTTCTTTGAAAAAACGATATAATAAAATTTGTACAGTTTTTTAAAATCGTTTCTTCAAAGAAAATATATTCGAGAATTTCCCCCGCTCTTTCTCTTGAATAATGGTATAAAGAATTGTGAAGATGGAATTAAGATTCATACAAATTTGGTGATATTTCTTTTATATGTTAAAATTTTTAAAGAATGCTTAGTTAAATAAAGAAAATTGACTAATTATTTTGAAATTAAGCTAATCAAAATTTAGTAATAATATCTCTTCGTTTTAAATAAGACAGTTTGGTCAATTTGGTGTGTTTTACCCCTTAAAACTTTTCACGGGGGTAAGTATCAATGAATTTTTTTTGTCCAGAACATTCCTGGAAGTCAGCTTCATATATTTACAAAATTTTATGAAAATCGGTTGTGCAGTTTACGCATCTACAAAACAGGTGTCGCTCATGGCGAAGCGGTTATCATCGTAGGAAATGAACTCA
>OY757940.1:48820970-48848470 GCA_963585895.1 Sepioteuthis lessoniana | reverse complement strand
TTCTTTTCATTTATGGAAGCTGTGAAGAAATTAAGAACGGAAAAGAAAATACAAAGGCACCTTTAAATTCAAATTTCTATTGGGTGGTTTACGGCTATTTTGTGGTGTAGAATGTTTTCATGAACTAGTAAAAATAACCGTGCTCCCCCAGTCAATGCGTTTGAAGAAAATCATTTGTGGCAAATTGTAAGTTCGAGGGCCCACCATGTGTCTCTATATTCAGTGGGTAGGTTCAGCAGAGGCTGCTACTGGCAGGAGACACGAGCGCTGCTAGGCCCTCAGACCTCGGACCTAAGTGAGCACGTGCGATCCCACTGGCAGCCGAGTGAAAAGATGCATCCGTCTCAGCCGAAGTGGTAAAAAAGATTTTCTCTTGGTTCCAAGAAACCCCTGCTTTTAGGGCATCCGCGGATTTCGCATCCTGTCATAGGCCTCCTGAGAAACTGTTACTTTTGCATTTTTTAATGTTATTGTCTTTTCTTAATTTCTTTTTAATCCCTCCAGATCTTAGCTCTTCTTAAAGTTGTTGAAATTTATATAATGCTTTGTATATGGTATCTTTAGATGATCTTGGTTCTTCTTTAAGTTCTTTATGCTTATACAAAACTCTGCATATGGCATCTTTCGATGATCTTAGCTCTTCATAAAGTTGTTGAAGCTTATATAATACTTTGCATTTGATATATTTTAATGGTTTTTGCTCTTTCTAAAGTTTTTGAGGTGTATGTAATGCTTGATATGTGCTACCTTTTTATGATCTTGACTCTTCAGAAAGTTTCTTAACTGTTTAAGTGGTTAGACTTTCATTTACATTACGTCTTAAAAACAGCTTAATCGACAATCAATGCTCATTTACTTCAAGACCACCGTTAAAATGCTTAAAGCGGTTGGAGACTGGACGGTCATTCTGTTTTCCCAAAAATGCGAAAACTTTCAGCGGCTTGAAGACCCAGTTTAAAATGATGACTCAAAATTACCAGAATACTCGTACCTGTCTTATAACATTTAAAACAGCTGAAAAATATTGATAATGATCTTATATATCATCCATCAAGTTATCACGAGTTGCAGTTCATCGAGACGACGATGACTGTTCTGTGGATAATTAGTTTCAGAATTATGATTTGATCTTTCAAAAGAGCTTCTCCTTTACAATTTGTTACCATTTCCATCTGTTCATTATATATATATATATATATATATATATATAATGCTAATTACAGAGATGAATCAATTTCATAAATGCGAATTCAAAAGTGGTCTATGTTTTAGAACTGTGCTGGTTTAAAACAAAACTTTAAAATGCTAACTCTGCACAACTCTTCCCGTTAGAGTTTCTCTAGTCTCCACGACCGTCCATCGGAAAATGATTTTTCACTGTCTTCTTATGAAATTTGAAAGATGATTACGTGATTCAAGTAGTTTATATCTGATGAGAAATCATAAAATAGAAAAAAATATTATTTTGTTACACCTTGATGCCATTAATGTGAAGATAGATGGCATCAAAGGAATTTATTTAAATGTCTACATTTTGAGTTCATTTCTCTTTTCTTATTTAATAATTTGCTGTTTTATGTATATAATAATAATTATCGATGTGTATTTGTTTTCTATTACACTTCTGTGTGTCCTCATATAATGACGTTAATAAAAAAAAATTTTTTAAAACTCCCAAAATCAACTGTGTGCAAACGAATGAATTGAATTATTTGTATTAAATAGGAATACTTGAAACCATTTAACTGTGTACGAACAAATGAGGTCAGCCTCGTTTAAAAATGTTACTTACCAATTATTCGCTTACAAATCATAAGTCTAAATAGGATTTGGCATTAAATAACCTATGACGGTTGATATGCCATAAAAGAACCAAACCAAATCAAACTAACATTAACTTAATATCAGTTCTGTAATTAATATCAATATGTAAGTTATATTGATAAATTGATAAATTTAGTATGTGATAATTATATTGAAAAAAATATAATTAAAATAAAACTAAAATTATTTCATTATAAAGTTTCTTATGGAAATATATGCATTCAATAAATACGTGAAAGGTCTGTAAAAAATGAAAAATACTTTTGATGCACTTTAAAAATATGACACTCGTCTTCAAGACAGCATTTAGGATGAAGCCGGTGTTTATGGTAAATAGAGAAATTATAGAAAAAAAAGGACAGCTGTGTTGATAATATCAGCTAATTCTGGGTATTGTAAGATACGCTGTACTTCCGATTATATTACGAATTACATTAGAACAACAATGAAACTCGCCAACAAAAGGGAAGAAAGAAGCCATATTTTTACATGATCTTGACTCTCTCTCTCTCTCTCTCTCTCTCTCTCTCTCTCTCTCTCTCTCTCTCTCTCTCTCTCTCTCTCTGTATTCAACAGGTCATTGACTGCATTTCCCCACTTCCAATATTCATATTGATTCACGACTTGCTGGTCTTGACGCCATAATGATTATAGTTCTTGCGACGCCTTGCGTCTTTTTTTTTTTTCTTTTTTTTTGTAATTGTTTTTTGTGGGGGAATGTAAGAGATATCCTTTCTCCACTCTAGTCTTGTCTCATAATTTACTTAATTCCATTTCTGGGCCCAGTTATATCAATAGTAACAAAGTCAGTCTGGAGTTACTCGAACTAAAACACATTTTATTAAATTCTTGACTTTTGTCTAACCCGCTAGTAAAGCAATACTAATATACTAATTGAAATAACAAACAAAGGTTACTCGTGTAAAGTAAAATGACACTGAGACAAATCAAGAATTGAGTAAAGGATGTATTTAAAATAATTGATTAAGGCTTCAATAAACCTGCTACTCTTTGTAGCCCAGACTGCTGACGCGTTTCACTGATAATCGCAGATGCAAGAAACTGACAACAGTTACCTAGCACCATTCACTCTACGCTATCCAATCAAACTTATATATATATATATATATATATATATATATATATATATATATATATGATAAATGTATATGATATAATATTCGACAAGATAAAAAAAAAACACGACTTAAAAATCGGAAGTAGGTTTGGTTAGGTTTCTTTGTTTGATGGTTTTGTTTGGTTTCATGACGTATCAACCATCGTAGGTCATTTAACGACAAATTCATTTTTATACATATATATTAAATGTATGATTTCTAAACACATTTTGTAGATAAAATTTCTGAACGAACCTGAGCTTATTTTTTTGCACACAGATAAATGGTTTCATTTATTCCTATCTAACACGAATAGTTCTATATATCATTTGTTTGCATACAGTTAAATGTTTTCAAGTATGGTTATTTAATGCTAACAGTTCTATTGAACATCAGTCATTTATTTACACACAGTTAAATGATCAAACAGTTCTATTTCAAACTTGTTTGATGGTATATCAACTTTCATGCCAAATTTATCCATGTAAAAGAACAGTAATCATCATCATCATGTCGTGCCGCTAACACAGATATCCCTGACCCTCTCTCGCCACTTCTCCCTATCGTTCATCGTCTCCGGCAGGTCTTTAGGGCTACATCCCGTATCCTCACATAGCTGCTGTATGTATGTTCGACCTGGTCGTCCTGCTCTTGCTCGGCCATATGTGGGGGTCCATATAAGTACATCACTTATGAGCTCGTCCTTGTTTCTCCAGCAGTGTCCTGCATGTCTGAACAGTAATAGTACTACTTAACCTACAGTTAAAGGGATTCATACCTTTCCCCGAGGGTATTAGCCCTGGAGTGAACGTAATAGCGCGATTGAAGTTTGAAGTCGCTTACTACTCGCAGTCCAGCACGTTAGCCACTACGCCACGGGAACTTCCCTTGATGTTGCTGTTAAAATTGTTTTACTTTCTTTGTAAGGTTTCGCTCTTCATTATATGATCATTTTCAAACACAACTGCAGATAATTTTTTTCTCAAATGTCGTCAGATACTCAGAGCACAATAAATAGCTCTACAGTATCAAATAGTACTTCATAATAACACAAATTCTAAAGTTTTCAAATTCCGAAATATCAGTTACAAAAGATCTCTTCAGAGCTCTGAATTTCTCAATATATTCACATAACGTTACGACACGTTTACATGTGATAAATAGAACAACGGTGTCAGTGTCTTTTCCAGCGTTTCAAAACCTTTACAGGCGTGTTTTAAAATGCTCGTATGATGAAGATCGAAATACATTGACTTCAGGTTTTAAGGTTTTATTTCTTACCATTTTATCGGTCTTTATATCCTGTACATTATATATATATATATATATATATATATATGTGTGTGTGTGTGTGTGTGTGTGTGTGTGTGTGTGTGAACTCAACGAGCTGTGTTCAAACTCTGGACGTAACCGTTTGCGTTTCACTTCGGGCAAGTGCCCTTGGGAAAAGCATGAAGTCTTATATCCCTACTTTAGCTATGAATAACTAGTTGGACAGACTATGCTCTTTAGCTTTAGTGAGGCAATTTATCTAGGAGAAGGAAAAACTGTAAATTCAAAACCAGGGTAATGTTGTTCAAATAATCTGTGACACTCTGGTTCATCATACTCCTGATCTATTCCTTCATTAGCCAAGAGTAAATAGTAGGACGGACTGGGGTCTTTAGCCTTGGTGAGGCAACCGGTCTAGAAAGAAAGACTCTAAATTCAAAACATGTATCGTGTTGTTTGATAGAATCTTTGGCACAATACAGCGTCATTTTTCTGTTATCAGCTCATCCAAGACATGTGACTGACCCTACTCACGCCTTCACCACAGCAAACAAGCTATCTGTGAAGGAAATCCAGCGGTTCACATCTTTAACTGAACTGTTATTCTATCATTGTTCAAGATCGACGAGATAGATAGATAGATAGATATGAAAAGACTGAGATAGATAGATAGATAGTGTGTGTGTGTGTGTGTGTGTGTGTGTGTGTGTGTGTGTGTGTGTGTGTGTGTGTGTGTGTGTGTGTGTGTGTGTGTGCCTTCATAGAGAAAGAAGCATAGTAACACTCCTATAGTAAAAATAGAATGACAGATAGGAAGAAATCAAGAAGTGAGTGATAGACAAAGTAGCTGAATGAATCAAGAAGAAAGGTAAATATATTTCGTGTCAAAACGTGAGGAATTCTTATATTTCACCAAACCTGGCACGGAGGGAAGATTTTCTGATAGAGACAAACCGAAATAAAGGGATGAGGGAGGAGATTGAAAGAAAGAGTGGTATAGAGAAGGGAAGGATATATCAAGTAATAATAAGAAAGAAAGAAAGAAAGAAAGAAAGAAAGAAAGAAAGAAAGATATAGCTCCGATTACATCTAAGCTATGTCAAGCAACAATGGCAGCGTCTTTTCTCGATTTCGGGTACCTTTTCAGGAGCGCAGTAGATTTCGTTCGTACGCATGCGCACACGAGCGCAAAGGCTGATAGCAATTGTTTGCTGCGCTCACCTGTAACACACAGATTTGGCCATAAAACGAATGATGCAGTCGTTGAACGAAAGCAACTTAGGCATTAAAAAAGTTCATTTAAAATCAGAAAAAAGAACTCGACTTAAACATACTGTTGTATACAGTGAATTGTATATTACAATTTAACCAACAGAGTAGTCAATACAGAATCATATCTGATGGGATTATGTACATAGGAATCGATACTTCTGCCTATGATCTGAGTGTAATGTATGCGCATCCAACCTAAGACTTGTGTAATATGTACATCCATGGAAATACCATGGTTATTTTAAAATCTATGAAATATAAAACTTTAAAAATCATAAAATACAATTCTTTTTAAATTTTAAAAGTAAATTTATTTGAAATATAATTATTTTAACTAACTTAAGCAGGTTCAAATAAACAAAATAAGAATCAATAATTAATGATAATACATGTTATGAATGAAGAAATCTCATATTCCTTTGTAGTACAAACCAAATTTATAAAACTTTACAAAAAGCTTCCTGTGGGGTTGAGTATTTTTTTTTTTTATTCTTTCTGGTGGCCACTTTATCAAAAAAATGTCGTTTGGGTCAATCCTATCAAGTCAGAATTATCCTGATGACCAGGTAGTTGAAATCTAGGTAGATTACATCTGGCTCTTTAGGTATTCTGTATATATATATATATATATATATATATATGGGCGGTGGGGCTGAAAATTTTTTGCCTAACCAAGCCAGAACTGAATGACTTCTTCGTTGTTATTGTTGTTGTTTTTATGTTTATTGAATCTTTTCTTGGTGTGGGGGAATTTGAGAAACAATCCATCGAAGACGTTGAATTGCAAAATGAATATGTGAAATAGCATGTACGCTTCATAGCCTTAAATAATCTTGGTCGGGACGAGAACTTTATGACACATGCTTTTATATAGTCACATTGTGTTATATATATATATAATACAATATTTCATCATGCTCATATAACTTCCAGTAACCCACGGGGAACTTTTGAGTTTCACTGTTTTTTATTCCACCTGTCCATTATGTTTTAATCTAACGCCTTATTTATTTGTTTTATTTATTTATTTATCAGTAACGCGTCGAAGTCTTTCTGAATATTAATATTAGAATGTCGCTGATATTGATTGTTTTCTTCCGAGAGTCCAGTGTTCATTCTTTGAGACGGTTTGTTCTGGAGATACCGTCGTTGAACGCATGGAACAATGAAAAATCCAGGGATTGACTCACATCTCGGAACCAATAACAGAAACTAATACTTTTATCAACTGACGATATGTTTGAAGATTTTCCAACTGAAACCAGATGTGATACATTCAAAATGTGAGCCGGGGTGTTGAAGTGTATTCCTATAATGCCTAAATATAAATTGCAATATAAAATCAATGTACCAACTTATCTGCTAGAGGAACGAAGGATTTTGCTGTTTTTGTTTTTGTTAGAATGTATTTTATATGGTTTTCTCCATGCGTTATGTAAAAAAGAAATGGTAAATTTTCCGAAATAAATATTTCTGTTATCATTAAGAATCTTGTACACCTGCGCGTGCGCGCGCACACACACACGTATATATTATATATATATATTATAACACATGTTACCTCACACTGAGACATAGTTTCACTGAGGTGACTACGATCATTGAGGAGGAAATTTATTTGCTTTAATAATACGTCTATTTGGCCTAGTGGCCGAGTGTTCGCCAATGGTCCGGGGGACCTGGGATCAATCCTAGGTCGCGTCATACCAAAGTCTTTAAAAATGGTACTTGATACATTCTTTCTTAACACTCAGTAATATAAGGTACGTATCAAGGGTAAAGTGGAGCAATCCGGGGAAAGGAGTAGCGCCCTCCCCTAAACCCTGGTGTAGTAGCTATTGAAAAGGGAGCCTTCTGGTCACCCCCGTCTACGGTTGCCAACTATACTTACTACTTATAATGATTGGCACTAGAAAAGTTCATACTAAAAAGAAAAGAAAGAAATAAGAGTAAAAGCGAAAAGCATCCAAGATAGTAAAAGATGAAAGGGAGAGAAAGTATGCAACAAAGTCAGTCAATAGACAAATATAAAAGGGCCCAAATGTGTGAAATGGTGATGGTGGAAATCTTCTTACATCTTGAATGTTCATATTGCTTTAACAGGGGAGATACTAGCTTAAACTGTAACAATGATCTCTTGGTTCTCTGACATAATAATGATATTAATCATATCAAAGCAAGAATTGATAAGGAGCAACAAAACAGCAGATGTAGGTTATGTGGTGATAGAGACAAAATGACCAATCACATAATAAGCGAATGCAGCAAATTAGCACATAAATAGTATAAAACTAGACATGACTGGGTGGACAAGGGGATCCATTTGGAATTGTGCAAGAAACTAAAGTTTGACCATACGAACAAATGGTATATGCACAATTCAGAATCTGTCCTGGAGAATGAGACGCACAAACTCCACTGAGATTTTGAGATATAAATGGATCATCTAATCTCGGTCAGACAACCAGATCTTGTAATAATCAACAAAAAAAAGAGAACTTGCCTAATTGTGGACTTAGCTGTCCCGGCTTACTACAGAGTAAAATTGAAAGAAAACGAAAAAAAGGATAAGTACCTCGACCTTGCTAGGGAATTGAAAAAACTGTGGAACATGAAAGCGACGGTGATACCAATTGTAATTGGTACTCTTGGTACAGTCACCAAAGGATTGGTACAAGGACTGGAGGTTTTGGAAAAAAGAGGACGAGTGGAGACCATCCAAACTACTGCATCGCTGAGATTAACCAGAATACCTAAAAGAGTTCTGGAGACTTGAGGAAACTTGTTGTCACTCAAACTCCACTGAGAAACCATCGACTAACGCTGGTGTGAAAAGCTTGAAAAGGAATAATAATAATAATAATAATAATAATAATAATAATAATAATAGCAGCAAGTGTAGGTTATGTAGTGACGGTTAATCACATAAGCGAATGCAGCAAACTGGTACATAAAGAATACAAGTCTAGACACGAGTGAGTAGGAAAGGTAATCCGCCAAGAATTATGCAAGAGATTAAGAATTGACCATGTTGACGAATGGTATATGAACAAACCAAAATCTGTTCCAGAAAATGAGATGCAAATTCCCTGGAACTTAAAGACACTTGTGTCTTATGAAGAGAAAAATAATATACTCCTCTACATTCACTCTTCCTCTGGCCATCCCTAAATAGTGGTTAAACATATACACATCTCCATCACTTGCAGACTATTAATAAAATCAAGCGATGTAATAATCTTCAATAACGACAAATATGAATATGAGAAAGCTCTGAGAAGAGGACATCATGTTCAATTTTAATTCTAACAATTGAAAAATTGATGAAAAGCATAATAGAAGTAGAAAGATTATATGGTCCACCCTTGTACACCTGAGCCAATGTGTGAAGACAAACGTGAGAAGAAATAATGTTTTGGGGGTTTGTCAAAAATTGTCTTGTTAAGTCTGGCATTTTAAAATCACATCAAAAGTCAGTTATTCTTGTTCTATGAATTGGCCTTATACAAATCATGTATATATGCTTTATATTGATTATATGCACGTAATCAACGGCCAAAATTTAATGTTCTTAAAGCACAAAACAGTTGCTAGATAGATAGATTGATAGATTGTTGTATTGCTTGAGTTTGTTCTTAGTCTGTAACCGATAGATTTGCATATATATATATATATATGTGTGTGTGTGTGTGTGTGTGTGTGCGTGTGTGTGTGTGTGCAAATCCATCGCTGATAGGCTAAGAACAAACTCAAGCAATACAACAATCTTCAATAAGGCCAAGGGAGAGTCTTTGTGCCTTAAAATATTGGACTGCAGCTTCAAAGTAAGCGAGTTCGAACTAATACTTTTGGAAGGATATGAACCCCTTATCCATCCCTGTTATGAGTAGCGTCACTGCTGTTCTTCAACAAGGATGGCTTTGGCATTAGATAACCCAAGAAGGTTGATATGCCATTAAACAACCAAATGCCCGTGGTGTAATGGTTATCGTCGTAGGAAATGGACACGGTGAAACGAGTTCAAATCCTGGACGAGACTGATTGCATTTCACATAGCACTAATACCCTAGGGAAAGCTATGAATCCAATTATTCTCCCTCCAGCTATGGGTAAATAGTAGGGCAGCCTAGGTTCTTCAGCCTTGCTAGTCTAGGAGAAGGAAAACTCAGAATTCAAACTTGTTAAACTCCGCATAAAAATTGACCTTGTGCCATATCCTGCTCGAGCGGAGGGGTTGGTAAATATAATTAAACAACCAAATCACAGTCAATAAGGCCAAACACAAATATGAGGAAATATTAAGAGTGAACATCAATTCTTAAAATATATTATTGTTTAAATTCGAAGACATATTTAAAAAGAAAAAGAAAACTATCCCGTGCGTGGTGTGGTCGTAGGGGCGCAACTCATGAAGTATGTTTTGGGCAAGAATAGCCTGACGGAGCCCATCCCTCTCCAAGTCTGGTTTAAATTCATAGTTTTTCATCTCCTGGACCGTTGGCCATACCAGGGCTAGAGGTCAGTCAGACCGACTATTTACCTTTAGCTTGAAAAAGAGTTATTGGATTCATACTTTTCAAATGGAGTATTGAAGCTAGGTGAAATAGAAACAGCTTAGTTCAGGATTTGAACCCGGGTAGCCGGATTCACTTCTTATGATGATACCCGTTACCCATCAATTGTTACGCATGTCTTATATTAAATTTTGAATGGTATAATTAGTTACAGTGATAGTGCTGTGAGTAATCACTCATATATATATATATATATATATATATATATATATATATATATATATATATATATATATATATATATATATATATATATAACTGTATGTGCGTGAGTGTGTGAGAAAGAGGATGTATCTCCATGAATTTATAATTGTATATCTATATGCATATGCTCCTGTAAGTATAGGTGTACGCATGCGTATAAGTGGTTGATATCTACACCATATCGTATTTATTTATTTATTTATTTATAAGTATGTAGGTAGGTGAAAAAACCTGAGAAATCAGATATACCAATGTACGTCAGGGTAAGGCAAAGAAAGACTAATATTTCGCAAAGGGGTAAAGGATGAGGATGAAGAAATGTTGAAGTGAGGGAGGGGATCAGGCCTCGGGTTGTTGGTTATTACGTCAATGTTCTTTCCGAAGATTCTGTTCGGTTCAAATGAAACTCTGCCTTTTGAAACAAGGGAGTAAAGTAGAACACAGATGCAAGTCAGCAGCAAAAGAACGTCTTTAATTACCTATTACATTTTTCCAGGGAGTAGAGATGCATCTCTCTTAACCCACCCACCCAAACACATCTACAACTAATCCACTACTTTCATGCCCTTAGTCAGGTTTATTTACCAACCAACCAATCAGTCACCTCGTATATATATATATATATATATATCATCATCATCATCATCATCATCATCATGTCGTGCCACTAGCACGGATATCCCTGACCCTCTCTCGCCACTTTTCCCTATCGTTCATCGCCTCTGGCAGGTCTACAGGGCTACATCATGTATCCTCACATAGCTGCTGAATGTATGTTCGTGCTAGTCGTCCTGCTTTTGCCCGGCCATATGTGGGGGTCCATAGGAGTACATCACTTATGAGGTTGTCCCTGCTTCTAGGATGTACTAAATTTAATGTCTGATTTATATTTGAATATTCAATAATAAATATATATATATATATATATATATATATATATATATATATATATATATATATATATATATATATATAAAGTAGAATAGTATCTGAGACATTGGAAAAGGTTTATTTTTTTGTATCCATCTTCAAAATTGACAGAATTTGGATTAAAGATTCATACAAGTTCAATGAAAAGAAAAAGGAAATTCTATCAAATTTAAAACTACATATTAAGCAAGTTGAAAGTAACAAGCATATTAAAAGAAAAAAATAGGTTGGTTTGTTTAATGGCATATCAACGTTTATGGGTTGTTTCATGCCAAAACCAACCTTATAGAAGAATTATTTAATCCATAGCTGGTGGGAGGGATAAGGGTGTTCATATTTTTTCCATGGGTATTGGTCCGAAACTGAGCATAATAGCACGACTAAAGTTCGAACTCACTTACTACGATGACGCAGTCCAGCACGTTAACCACTACGCCACGGGGACTTCTCCCTCCTACTCCCCCTAAAAAAGAAATAGACGAGAAAGAAAGAAAGAAAGAAAATAAATAAAAGACAGAATAAAAAAAAAATAAATAGAAAGATTATCAACAAAAGAAAAAGAAAATGAAATAAAATCGATTTGAAAGGAACAAAAGCGTTCAACGCAAAATAATTAGCACAAGAGGAAATTTCTGTAGTTTGAGAGTAACCACGCCTAATTTGCATAAATGTATTCTTCAGTCGCGTAAAATGACTTTGATACAAAGTACTTTTTGCCTACTCAATAGTAGGTCAAACAAGGTCAGATCAGGTGGGGGTACTTTGTTTTTGTTTTTTTTCTTTTGGATTTTTTCGTTTTTAGTTTTTTGTTTTAGTTTTTTTTTTTTTGTGTGTGTGTGGGTTTTTTTTGGAGTGAGAGGGGGCTGTATGATGAATGTTTGCGAGCAATTTGTGGAAAAGGATTCCATATATTTGCAAAAGATGGAAGAGACAGACATACTGTGTTCGGTGAGGTTCTCAGAAACTAATCAGAATTTGTCTTTACGTTTAAAACATTTTTTCGTGCGGGTTTATGCTATGTTCATATTTCTATATCTATAGATTCTTATTAAAATACAGAATGTTTTTAAAAAATCTTGCTATTATTTGAGAGAAAATTTCAAGAAAAATTTATATCATTTTGTAACTGATTCTCGCTCAAATGATCGCAGTAAGTGCAGAAATAACTCAATTTTCTGTTTGATTTATCTTTCTTTTCTTTTTTTTTTTTTTTTTTTTTTCATATATAGAAATACCATTCACTGAAAAAAAATAAAGAAATGTTTAAACATTAAACATAGAATTTTAAGTTGTTTCTAGATATATTGTTAAAATTTGAAATCATTTGAGATGCCAGGGTGTTTCACAAATATTAATATCATTTGTAATCTAATAACTTGACCAATTCTCGTTCATATGGTCTCTAATTTTAACAGCATATGTAAAAATAACTGTGAATTCTGTTTGATTTTTTAAACACCTTTTCTTTCCGAAAGAATCGTATTTCTATAACTGAAAAAAAAACATAAAACATTAAATATAGCATTTTGAATTGTTTATACACATATTGCTAAAATTAGTTTGGTTTGGTTTGGTTTGGTTTTATGGCATATCAACCATTGTTGGTTATTCAAAGTCAAATCCTGTTTACGCATATATATTAAATATATAATTTGTAACACATCTTGTAGATACATTTTTAACAAGTCTGAACTCGTCTTTTGTACACAGTTAAATTGTTAAAGCATTTCTATATAACTCGAATAATTCTATTCAATATTAATCATTTGCTTGCACACGGTAAAGTGTTTACAAGTATTACTATTCAATACTAATCGTTATCTTCAACACTTCTCATTCGTTAGCTCACAGTTAAATGGTTCCAAGTATTTCTACGTATCATTAACAATTCAATTAAACATAAGTCATTTGTTTACACCTAGTTAAATGATAAAACAGTTCTATTGCTAACATTTCAATTAAGCATGTCATTTGTTTGCACTCTGTTGAAATATCAAACAGTTCTATTTGACCCTATTAGGTGCTACCACTCCGGGCCAGTGTGGACCTGGGAGCAATGGTAATGAAGAGATATGCAGCATTCCTCAAAGTTCTAACATTACTGGAGTCTCACCATCAAAGTGTTTAATTTATATCCAGGGCGTTCGTTGGGAGAGTCTAGCATATATTTCCACTCCGGGTCAGAGTGGGCCAGGGAGCGATGATAATGAAGGGGTACTCGTCATTCCACAAAGTTCCTACATTACTGGAGCCTCAACATCAGATAATTTAGTATCATATCCGCAATACTCATGGGGGTGGTGTCTTACCCCTCTGCAGAGATGCAGTCGGTGTATTATACAATCCCAGCCGATTAGGCTAGCTAAAATTTGAGATCTTTTGAACGAGAATCAATCAAGTTATTAGATTACAAAATTATATAATTTTTTTCTGAAACACATTGTATATATCAGAATTATTTGTCTCTTATCTTTTTTCTAGTATTTCTTTAGGTTAATTTAATCACGTTTTCTCTTGACTTCATAAGCTTGAATGAAACCAGTAAAAACTCAAAGACATAAGGTTAAGATTACGGTACCCGTGGTGTAATGGCTATCGTCACAGGAAATGGACACGGCGACACGAGTTCAAATCCTGGACAAGACTGATTGTATTTCACATAGCACTAATACCCTTGGGAAAGGTATGAATCCAATTACTGGAATCCAATTATTCTCCCTCCAGCTATGGGTAAATAGTAGGGCAGACTGAGTTCTTCAGCCTTGGTGGGGCAACTAGTATAGGAGAAGGAAAACTATGAATTCAAACCTGTTAAACTCCGCTTAAAAAATTGACCTTGTGTCATATCCTGCCCAAGCGGAGGGGTTGGGTAAATATGGTTAAGATTACGGTACTTTTACAATACAGATTCTAGTGGATATAGCTAATATCTAGCAAAAACATTCACGTCGAATCATAAAGACAACTTTATATACTCTGACGTAAAACCATAGAAATCTCTCCAATGGAGAAAACCACAAATTAACTGTTTTTTATCAGTTCGAATTTTAGACATTTAAACACACGCTCTAAATATGGCAGACGTTAACTGCGTCAAATATTATCTTGATTATCCTGAGTAAACTATGTCTATGAAGGAATTAAATCCTACGCACAATACTTCTTTCCACTTTCATAAACTGATCAAATCTAATTCAATAACCTTTCTTGGCGAGAGTAATCTTTGGAATTGATACCATTTTGAAATTACAGCTTTCATTCGGTAAATGTTTTTCTTAATAAGTCTTACAAATCATGTTATGGTTGAATAATTTGTTTTTCTTTTTAAATCTCCTATAACTTAAAACTCGACAGGAATATTTATTATTGTTACGTTGTCAGGCAAATCTATACAGGATTATTCTGAAAGAAACAATCGCGAAAAATAGATCTTAAAGAATATTTCCAATTTGAATATAAGTAATCGACATATAGTGCTGAACTCCATATGGAAGTAAATAATGGAGTATAATCCGATAATATTGAGAAAAATTGATAACTAGGTAATCCAAGTAGCAGAATATTTATTGAGAAGCAAAGTCGACACTATAGCGTTTCGGTTCTAATGAACCATCATCAGAACTGGGAGGGATGATATTAGTGATGTTAAATCAACGATGGATGTTTAAAAATACAAAAATACAAAATCCTAGGGAAAATCTGTATATCAAGAAAGAGATAATCGTTTAACTCAATATGGAAACTTTTAGCTTAGGAAATTATCCATGCCTTCCATATAAAAGCAAATTATCATACAATCTTTTTTATATGCATTCTATAATCTTAAGATGAGTCATTATTACTCCAAAAGCTGTTCGCATTATTGATCTCTTTCATTTCTTTTCTTTTTTTTTTTTTTTCTTTTGTTATCACCATAAAGTTTTGGATGATTCAATTTCCGGACTTCTTCAGGTGTACAACCAGTGCGAAAAAGGAAAAGTTTTCTTCTTTGAGGAAGTGTTTACTGATCTTTTTTTACAATTGAAAGCAGTAAAACAAAGGAAAAAAGATCAATAATCCGAACAACTGTAAAAAAAAAATTTAAAAAAAGAATCAATAATCTGAACAACTAGAAAAATCAATAATCCGAACAACTAGAAAAAATGAGATCAATAATCAGAATGATTACAAAAATAATATCAATAATTTAAACAACCAAAAAAAAAATAATATCAGTAATCCAAACAACTAGAAAAAAATAGGATCAATAATCTGAATAACTCTGGAAACTTATTTTTTTGTTTTGTTATGTCTTCTTCAGAGATACGCTATTACTTCATAAGAATACGATCAATAATTTGAACAAGTAGAAAAAAGAATATCAATAATCCAAACTGCTAAAGAAAAATATCAGTAATCCAAACAACTAGAAAAAAATGAGATCAATAATCTGAACAAATCTTAGATTATTTTTTTGGGGGTGGGGTATGTCTACTACAGAAATATGCTGTTATTTTATTTAAGAGAGAGAGAGAGAGAGAGAGAGAGAGAGAGAGAAAGAGAACCAACAATTCGAAAAAGTAGAAAAAACGTATATCAATGATCTGGGTAACTAGAAAAAAAAGACGATGATGTTGGTGCAGTGGAAAAAGAAGAAGAAAAAAAAGAAGAAGAACAAGAAGAAGATGCAGAATGACTCATATTTCTTTGTCGCGTCTTAAACAGAGATACATTATTAGTTCATTTTTAAAATCCTAAACACTGATATATTTGTTAAGATTTGTGTGTTTGTGAGAGAGTGATGTGCTACCGAAATAAGAGAAACCAAGATATTAAATGCTTACTTCAAAGAAAGAAAAATTGATATAAAATGATTTTCATCATTTCTGAACGGAAAGATCCGGAGATATATATGAAATGTCCGTAAAAAGACTCGTGAAAAAACATTAGAAACCGTAGATCAATCTCGCCAATGGCCCGGAAGACCGGGGTTTAGTTCCAGGTCGAGTCATACCAAAGATTCAGAAAATGGTACTTGATGCCTCCTTGCTTAACACTCAGCATTATAAGGTATGGATCAAGGGTAAAGTGGAGCAATCCAAGGAAAGGAGTAGCGCCCTTTCCTACACCTCGGTGTAGTAGCTATGGAAAAGGGAGCCTTCGGGTTACCCTCGACTATGGTCACCAATTTTACTTTTTACTTATATATATATATATATATATATATATATATATATAATCAGGGCGAGTTCACTGCCGAAAGAAAAACACCTTTCTGGACTTCTTCCTCAGCCATGTGATTTGAATCACACCAATTCTAAGTCGGTAATTTTATATAGATCGGTTCGTTTCAGCGTGACACATTCAGGTGAAAGCTCAAACAAATTTAGTGACAATGGTTTATAACGAATTATATTTGGGAACTAAATAATGTTGGGAAACACTGCGACGGAAGTACTAGTGTTTGAGAAAGTATTTTGCATGCAGAAATCGGATCATTATTATATAGATGCTCATAATAGAAAATACGACCATCACAGAAATTCTAAATTGACTTTTAGGTCATTTACTTCATGCAAACCGCTTTCAAGATATGGACTCTCCAAATTCACGAGTAGATATTCAGCTCGGTAATGGATACACAAGATTTCACTTGAATGTTAGAGACCGAGAGAGACAGAGACAGAGAGAGAGAGAGAGAGAGAGAGAGTGAGAGATGCAGTGACATATATAGGCATCACTTCCATTGTCACCTGATGGTACACTTGAGTCTTCGAGTAATCAACAAGGCAGCAATGTGTTTTCCTTTGGAGCCAACTGCGAGTTGCAAGACTGACATACCTTTCTTCTCTCAACATACACCTTGAAGACTTGTTTTATTTTGTTTTTTAGCGTTCTATTTTCTTCCCGCCTCTCTCTCTCTCTCTCTCTCTGACACATACACGCACATATATTGCCTTTGGTTATCAACTAAACTTAGCCTAAAATAAAGGTAATTGTGTGTGTGTTTGTGTGTGTGTGTGTGTGTGGTCATGTTGATAAGCATATATGTACACATCGTGATAGATAGATAGATAGATTTTTTTAAAAAAGACATACACACACACATGAAAAGATATGCATAGATACAGAGATGAAAAGACTTAGATTTACCAAGCATATGTTGTAGCTTTCTAAAAGTACCGATTGTTTTGGAGGAAGAGAATTGTGGCAGAATAGTTTCCCAAATGTTTGAGGTCAATCTGCATTGAAAAACAGCATTTGAAATTTTATCATTCGTCTAGCTTTGAACACCAGTTACAAATCTAAGAATCAAATTCGCAACTCACTTAGAAATTACGTTGGCCGATATTTTTATGCTAAGCCTTATCTATTTCATCAATCATTCTTTATTTTTACGTTTGCACTCAATGTGTATTCTAACTTATTTGTGTGTGTGTGCACGCGCGCGCGTGTGTGTTTGTGTTATTTTTATTGCCTCTCAGAATGGCTCCTCTTAAGTCAATGAAAGATTCATTTACTGAGCTTAGCTCCTTGTATAACGATTATCTTATTAGGAATTGGACAAGGAGAGCCAAGTTCAAATCCTGGACGAGACTGTTTCACTTCGTACTAAATCCTTTGGAAAATGCACGAATCTATCTCCTCCTTCACACATGTGTGAATAATTGGGCACAGTGGGCCTTTTATTCTTGGTACAGCGACTAGTCTAGGAGGAAAATTCTGAATTCAGAAGCAAAATACTGTTGTTTTGAATTCAGAGTTTTCCTTCTTCTAGATTAGTTACCTTACCAAGACTAAAGAACCTAACCTGCCCTACTATTTACCCATAGTTTAGCGGAAGAGAACAGAGGAATACATACCTTTCCTAAAACCATTAGCGTAAAAATAAAACGCAAACGGCTTCGTCAAGGATTTGAACTCGGGTCGTAGATTCTATTTTCTACAGCGATAACCGTAACACTAAGCTCGTATCCTTCCAGCGATGTAGAAATTGAGATTTCCCGATCGGAATTCAGGCTACCTGAATATAGTTATTTGTTGAGTGCCCCACTAACGCGCGAGTATGGCACAAAGCCGTTTTGCGAGTAGTTCCAGGTGCAGGGTCGTAGCCCAGACACGCCTGAATGGATAATATAATTCCTTCTGGCCTGGGATAAGTGTGTTTTTATTTTCTAAGCTTTACTTAGATAAAGTACAAAGGCTTCAAGTTGCTAACAGTATCTGCTGCTACTTAAGTGGTCACCTAAGTAGTGAACAGGATCATGGCTTCTTAACTTGGGTGATTTTGCGGGAACCGGTGCTTTCAGCGTTACTTGACCGTAGTGTGTTGTTTGATTATCATCAACTGCATTCTTGTCTTCGGTCGGCGAGCCTGATCCCAATGACGACACTTTCCTCATTACGTCAAAAAGAGAGAATTAGAGTGGTCCGATACCCGAGCGATATTAATCACAGAAACAGGGTCTATTCTAATCTTGTCTATGTGTACACCCAAATTTACTTTAGTTTAGTACAACAGAAGGGATCCAGGTAAATACAGACTTGAGTTATCGATACTAGAGAGTGTTCACTCAAAAGTCTGTCTGACCAGTACGAACAAGTTAGTCATAGTTCTTCTCTTGATCGGTACAAAGTATACAAGGTTTGGTTTAGTTTGGTTTCTTTGTTTAATGACATATCAACTTTCGTGGGTTATTTAATGCCAAAGCTATTCTTGTAGAAGAACAGCAGTAATACTATATAACCCATATCTGGGGGATAAGGGAGTTCGTAGCTTTCCTAAGGTTAGTTGTAAGTGAACGCTATTGCGCAACTGGAGTTCGAACTTGCTTACTATGGTCTTACTGTCCATCACATTAACCACAACGCCAAGAGGACTCCACCTGTCCAAAAGAGTATGAAAATATAACTTGTAAATCTTTTTTGTGTACAGGGTTTGGTTTCTTTTCTCTGTTTAATCGTATATCAATCTTCATATGTTAATGCCAAAGCCATCCTTGAAGAAGAACAGCAGTGATACAATCTAACCGATAGCTGGAGGAATAAGGGAGTTCATATTTTTCTTTGTTTAATGGCATATGAACCTTTATAGGTTATTTAATGCTAAAACCATACTTGTAGAACAGCAGTGATACAATTTAACCCATAGCTGGAAGGGGCAAGGATATCAGTTACAAAGTTGACGTAATAGTGTGACTGGTGTTCGAATTCGCTTATTTCAAAACCAGAGTCTTGCAATTAAGCTATGAGGACTCCCTCCATTGATACTGGATGACGCCATTATCAAGGATATGATGACAAAGGGGGAAATCAGTGAGATAAAGCTGATGGACACCGGAAGTCAACTATTTGACCCCTTTGACAAATATTCAAACAGATCTACTTGTTGAATAAATGGAAACGTTACAGAGTAGGTCTGGTTTTGTCTAGTTTAGTTATTTTGTTTTATGGAATATCAACCTTCGTGGGTCATTTAATTCCAAAACCATTATTGTAGAACAATAGGGATACTATTGAACTCATACCTGGAGGGGATGGATTATGGAATTCATACCTTTCCCAAGAGTATTAGTCTGGAAGTGAACGTAATAGAATGACTGGAGTTCGAACTCGCTAAGAGACCGAGGTCCAGAACCTTAACCACCATGGCATGCAGTCAAGTTTTGAATAATTGACAAATCAGATCAGAAGACAAAATTTGATATGGATGTTGTAGTTTACGTTCGGTGAGAAGAAACTAGAGAATGAATGTGTTTGTGAGATTTATCTGACATCTCACCGTGTCAGAACATGGCACAAGGCTGTTTTATCGTGGGGGCCGCGCACGGATAGAGGCTCATGCGTGGCAGGTGTAAAAATTCTTGACTTCGTCAGCATTCCCTAATTGGGGTGCCTCAGGCACCAAGTAATAAACTTATTCCTAAAAGCAGGCAAAGACCTAGGAGACGGACTTTTGAGACCAAATTTTAGTCAGAGAAATATAACCACCTGGCACGAATGCCATGAGTTCACAGTGTGTTTGTAAGTTGTTCACTTGAAAAATACTGTTTATTAAGTTTTGTTACCCTTTATATCAAGTCAAAGTGGGTCCAATAAACGCTAGACGCAACAAAACCTGATTGTTGTTTTTTTTTATTTTTTTTTTTACTTTCTTTGTTTTTGTCTTCTTTTTTTTTTGATGAGGGTGTTTTTTGTTTTTTTTGGGGGGGGGCCTTGGGGGGGTTGAGTTTTTTTTATGGGGAAGCAAGTTTTGATTATCCAGAGTGCCTGTGCGATAGAAGGCTCTTAAAATAACTAAACCGTTTAAGTGTATTTGCTTATCCTCATCTTTACCGAGAGGAAACATCATTTACTTATCTTTTAGGGAGTCTTGTATTACTTTATATTTGACAAGTGCAAAAATTTCCAGCAAAAAACAGATTTCAACGGTATATTCAGTCTTAAAAAAACGCGCTGGAAATATTTGTGCATACTTGCTGTCGAACCATTTTGATTCCACCAAGATCCAAGATAATTGATGCTACTGTAATGATTTTCTTTATATATATATATATATATATATATATATATATATATATATATATATATATATATATATATATATTATGAATGTCAGTCAAAATTATGATATATATATATATATATATATATGTATATTATAATTTTGACTGAGACTTGCACGGTCGAATAAAACACATTCATTGAACTTTCCCAATTATGGTGTCGAAACAAATGTTAAAAGGCTTTTTATACAATGAATCAGTTGAATATTGACTATTATTTTTTCTTTCGTTCTTTTCTTCTTTTATTTGTATAAAAGAGTGAACGCCGAAAACAGAATGCTAACAATGGACTTTTACTTAAGGAATACTTACCATTTTGGAATTTGCAACCCCAACGGTCCATTGGATTTACAAAAGGATATAAACCAATTGTCTTGGCATTTCAAGAACTGCAGAACATTGCCTTAATGTTTTGTCATATGCCATTTTATCAACAACGTGCTTTTACAGACATGGAACATTTACAAGGAACATTGGATTACCGTTATGGATTATTAAAGATAAAATGTTTTACAAACAAAAAAAAAAGAAAGAGTCGGACGCACTTGGGGCAACAGTTATCGTCTCGTCTACAGAAATGGATCCGTCGAACCAAGTTAAAATCCTGGACGAGACTGCATTTCACTTTTATGCTAATGTCCTTTAAAAAGATATGAACTCTTCTCTTCTTTCCCCAGCTATGGGTAAATAGTATTGCAGACTTGATAAGACAACTGATTTCAAGGAGAAAGAAAAAAACTCTGGATCCTAAACCAGAGGTTATGGAGACTTGATAAGACAACTGATTTCAAGGAGAAAGAAAAAAACTCTGGATCCTAAACCAGAGGTTATGGAGCTAGTAGATCTTCTCAAAAAAGACCTACTTGCAACGACACTGCAACACCGTCACAGACGTGGTGTGGGTGCAGCTCAACGCTCCTCAAGAGCACGAGACATTTACATTAAAAAAAAAAAAAAGAACTGGCGTTCTGTCGGAGTTTTAAAACAGAGAAGTATGTCTGCAGTGTGGAAACTAAATGCTTACAAAAACGAATAAGAACTTCCCACTTGCAACTTTTTTCCTTTTCATTATTATTATTATTATTGTACATCTATGTCCGTATCTATTTTGATCTATAGATATCATTTATATTTTATACAGATATCATTTATATGTCATCATTATATTATAATTACTGTTGTTGTCACGTACTTATCTAATACTATCTTTCATCAGGGAATCTTTCCCAGTCGGCTGGGGCTGACTACACCTCTGCAGAGGTGTAAGACCCCCAACCCGAATAAATGTCCTGGATATGACACTAAACAATCTGGAACCTCATCACAGGATGCAGTTTAATGCCATAGTCAGACTACCCTTTTAGTATGTGAGGGAGGGGCTTAATCCTCTGCAGGAAATGCAGTCAGCATATTCTTGGCCTAACAATTGAATAGGGATTTTGAGAAGCAGGAAATGACCAGAGTATGTGATACAAGTTGTTTTATGTAAAGACAGTAAATGACAGCCATTATTTAGCATTAAAACTTTGTAACTTGACTGGCAAGATTTATTATTAATAGGCACCACTTATTTAATTTTAACTGGAAAGCACTTAAATCTGTGTTTATACAATCAAAGTGTTATTGATCTCAAGAAATATTTATGTTTGATGTTTCCTGTTTAATCATACAAAACTTATCTGACTTGGGAATGGCAATTTTAGTCCAAAATTTGTGATATGAATATGTACATACAATGTGTGTTCAAAAGACATATATTGGCACCATATTTACCAAGACAGAAATGGGGATGTTCTCGTGTTGTAATAGTTAAAGTGCTGGACTGCAGAATCATTGTAAGTGAGTTCAAACTCCAGTCGTACTATTACATTCACTTTCAGACAAATACCCTTGGGAAAGGTATGAACCCCCTTATCCTCCCAGCAATGGGTTATATAGTACTACTACTGTTCTTCGAGAAGGATAGATTTGGCATTGAATAACTCAAAGAAGTTGATATGCCATTAAACAACAAAATAAACAAGACAGAGATGATCAATAAAGAACCATTAATTTTCTTTATAATAATTCCCTTAGCATTCAACATACTCATTCCAGTGAGTTTTCTGCAGGTTTATTAACCACAAATAAATAGATAAGGAGTACTTTATAATTAGCATTTAAGAAGGTGCCTGTAGTGTCATGGTTATTGTCGTAGGAAATGGACACGGTGATACGAGTTCAAATCCTGGACGAGACGGATTGCATTTCACATAGCACTAATACCCTTGGGAAAGGTATGAATCCAATTATTCTCCCTCCAGCTATGGATAAATAGTAGGACAGACTAGGTTCTTCAGCCTTGGGGAAGCAACTAGTTTAGGAGAAGGAAAACTCTGAATTCAAACCTGTTAAACTCCGCTTAAAATTGACCTGGTGTCATATCCTGCCCGAGCGGAGGGGTTGGTAAATATGATAATTAGCATTTAATAGTTATCTCCCTTCAGCAATTATAATGCGTTGGATGAGCACATACCATTATTAATAAGTTGCAAATTGGAATAAAGATTGCTTTATTCTCTAATTCAGAGCATTTGAACAGAACTGGGGAAACAAAACTCCCATTACAATGTGCCCTTTTTGCTGTGTTATGATAATATACAAAAATAGCAAAAGTGAATAATTATAATGCTGATTATCCTTTTCTTTGTCTAAGTTTTTTACATGCCCAACACGTATTCAAAAAGTATCAAAACTGAAGCTGTATTTAGGGAGACAAAAATGAACAATGAATGAGACATCAATTTTCTTCAAAATAGTCTGATTAGCACTCAACACACTTATTCTAGTAAGGTTTTCATTGGTCAAATCACTTCTGAAACTCTTCTTTTTAAATTGTCTTCTATGTCCTCATATCTTACTTTTCAATTTAAGAAGCAAAAAAAAGTCATACCGGCTACTAGGTAGGTATGAAGACTGCTACACTTGCACAATCCAGTGTTTCACTAATAATTGTTATTCAGGAAGTATCAAAGTTGGTTTCATATTTTTTTCAAATTGGCACTCATTCATCAAGTCAACAGTCTTAGACATCATCACTTTATCATATATATATTTACCAAACCCCAACACACAAACAGAATGTGTCACAAGGTCAATTTTTACTGTGGAGGTTTGAATTTAGAGTTTTTATTCTCCTAGACTGGTTGCCATACCAAGGTTGAAGAGCCCAGTCTGTTCAACTATTTTATCCTTAGCTGAAGGGAAAATAGTTGGATGTATTTCTTTCTCAAGTATATTAGCACTATGTGAAATATAAACAGGTTAGTCAAGTATTTGAACTCAGGTCATCATATCCATTTCCTGCAATGATAACCACTGCACCAATTATAAATTGCTTAGATGAGCACACATCTTTATTTAAATATGTTGTAATGGTCAGTTAGCAAGATTAGCAAACCATTGTTGATGAGTTTGATTCTCACTGAGTGCTCCATACTTTTGGCCTTGTGCCAATTTCAGCTTAGCTTGATCAATACATATCATGAGTTATTGTAATCATTGTAATTTGCTTTATCTATTATTTCTATTTTGCTTTTTTTGTTTGCTTTGTTTTTTTGTTTTTTTTTTATAAAATTTAAAATTTAGAAATGACAGATTGAGGTTGAAATTAATTATAGATGAAAATATTATATAAAGCAAACTATATAATCCTTATTGACTATTGTGATTTCAGGCCTTAAATTTAGTTTCTTTTTTATTACAACTCACTCAAGCTGTTATTTCTATGACAACTAAGAAACCAATATATTAGAGACAATAATAAAGGATGAGCTCTCAGTGAGATTCAAACTCTTTGATTATTATAATCTTTGTAATCATTTTTATATAATAACAACAAACATGACACCATCAAATCAGAGATGAAGTATTGGATAAGGTTTTGGTGTGTTTTGGACTTCTGTGATACCATTTTCTGTTGTAGCTAAGTAAAATACCTGATACTGATAATCAGGCTTCCCTTAAGACAAAAAGTGGGTATGAATTCAATTTTCATATTTAAACAAGCTGTTTTTTGTTGTCATGGAATTAACAACCAGAGTTGAGAAAAAGAAGTAAAATTTAAAAAAAAAAAACCACAAAGGTTAAAAAGAAATAAAATACTAGCCGAAATTAAAAAATAAAGATTCCCAATGTTTCATCTAAAAAAATAGATAAATACATAGAAATAAAATATGCTGTTTAACATGCTGTGTATAACAGATTGGTGCATTTATTCAAATTCCATAAAATTTTGGGTTGCAAACCATATTCTTATTTAGGATTTATTAAACCTTGTTCCAGCATTGAAACCAAAAACTGAAGCTGCCTTGTCTGAGGGTTTGAAAAGAAGAAGAAATATAAATAAGTCAGTGTGCTAATCTGGTGATACCAGCAAGAATCTGCCGGCTTCTTGGGCCTCTACTATTACTTCTTGTGAGCTAAATAGATTTTCTTACTTTAAGACTCACCTTAGTCTGACACAAGATCATCGTTTTTAAAATCTTTTCACTTAAGTTTAAGTTTAAAGTTTTAAATTCCCTTGACTCTCTCTTACTATAAATCCCTATCAGCCGTTGTTTTTTGGAAGCTCTCTAGATGGCATCCAGTGTCTGCATAGAGCTAATGAATTCAAGTTTTTGCTGTTCAGCCAACACTGGTGTGTCCATGTGTAGGAGTCCATGAGAAAACTCTACTTATAAGTTTATCCTTACTTCCCAAGCAGAACCCAGCATTTCTTGTTTGTCTTACTTGGATGGTTTGTGAGATAGGAAGTAAATGGCCATACAACTTCTGTTTTGTAAGGGGCTGCTTTCAGGATTGCAAATAAAAGAATAACCAATAAGGAGTATTTTATAATTAACATTTAATAGTTATCTTCTAACAGGAATTATAATGAGAAGGGTGAGCATGAACACAGACCACATGATATTATTATTATTATTAACTTGCAAACTGAACGGGAAATTGCTTTGGAGCAGAGTCTCCGTGGCATAATGGCTAAAGTATTGAACTATGACATTATAGGAAGCAAGTTCAAACTCCAATCATGTTATTACATTCAGTTTCAGGCTAACACCCTTAGGAAAGGTATGAATTTCCTTTACCCCTTAGTTACTGTCCTTCAACAAGGATAGCTGTGGCATTAGATAATCCATGCTGGTTGATTTGCCATTAAACAAAGAAACCAAAACTGGAAACTACTTTATTCTCTAAGAGCATTTTAATATGACTGATCTAGCAAAAATCTCAATTCAATGTTCTGTTATGATAATATAAAAAAAGAAAAATTTAAATAACTATTGATTTTTTTTTCCTTGTCTTGTAAATTTTATACTTATAAAAGAACAATGAATGAAACATTGATTTTCTTCAAAATGTAATATGTAAACACTTATTTCATCAAGTTTTCTATTGGTAAAAACACCTTTTGAATTCTTGCACCATATTTCTTTTAACAATCTCCAGATCTTCAAGTTTGAATCATGAGGTGAACTTTTTGTTTAATAAAATAAACAACAAAAAATTGCATAGAGCTAAGTCTTGTGAGTATAGAAGGTGTTGCGTTTTCACAAACTTGTATTTCATCAAAATCAGGGTTGTTGTATACAGATGACTTCATTTAATATTGAAATTTCAAAAATTTGAAGTTACTGTCTCAATAAAATTTGATCACCTTATACATAATATTAATATATGAATATATGCCAATTAAATATGTCAATATTTTATATCAATACTTTATATGCCAATTATTATATGTCAATTAATATATACATGTGTGAATATGCATATCAGTTAGTGTATGTGAATATGTAAGTGTTGAAACACTGGTAATTTTGACTGTAGCAAAATCGAGATTAATTGAAGGATACATAATAACACCTTGAGATAGATAGATAGATAGATAGATAGATAGATAGATAGATAGATAACGCCTTCTGAGAGATACATGATAATACCTAGACAAAGTGAGATAGTGAGGACAAATAAGATATCAGCACCTTCAGATTGATAGAGTGATAGTGATATCTTATCAACATCTTGAAATAGATATAAATAAATTGAGATTAATAGATAGGTATTAAAAACCTTTTCACAGATAGATAGAAAAATAATTAGATAAGTAATGTTAAGAGATAGAAAATAATACCTTGACAATGTGAGAAAGGGAGGGTAAAATAAATATTAACACCTAGAGATTGAAAGACTGATAGTAACATTTTGAGATATTAGCATCTTAAAATAGGTAAATAATAATGTTTTGTGATTAATAGGTATTAGACACCTTTAGATAGATAGATAGATAGAAAGATAATATAATTAGATAGATAAGATAGATTGATAATATAATTAGATAGATAAGATAGATAGATAGATAATATAATTAGATAGATAGATAGATAGATAGATAGATAATATAATTAGATAGATAGATAGATAGATAGATAGATAGATAGATAGATAGATATAATTAGATAAATAGATAAGATAGATAGATAATATAATTAGATAGATAGATAGATAGATAGATAATGTAATTCAATAGATAGATAATATAATTAGATAGATAGATAGTTCACTAAAACTGTCAACTGAGCCAGATCAGTATTTACATTGTAACAATCCAAACTGGTATTCAAAAATATTTATATAAATAAATGAATATAATTTGATTTTTTAAAAAACTACTTCTTTAAGATATACATTCTTTATTTCTAGCATCTAAATAATAATGATGA
>OY757940.1:48718470-48818470 GCA_963585895.1 Sepioteuthis lessoniana | reverse complement strand
TTTCCTTCAGTTTTAGCCTATGAACAGCCAACTCCACAATTCAGCAGTTTCTCTTTCTTTTGTTGACTATCACTAGGTCTGGTCATCTGGCCAAGATTAGTTGATCTATTTGTATTATTATTATTATTATTATTATTATTATTATTATTATTATTATTATCATTATTTTACTTAAGGTGAGTTTTTCACATCAACTCTAATGTGTGGGTTTTCACTAAGATCTAAATGACAGCAAGTCTCCTCTAAGTATCCCAATTAATTTTAGCAGTATTATGGTCTAGGTGATCTCAATTCTTCCTCAAATCTCCAATTCACTCAGTGTCTTTTCCAGTTTTTTGGGGACAGTTCCAAGAGCTCCAGCTATGATTGATATCACTATCACCTTCATGTTCCATCATTTTCTCAGCTCTCTTGCAACATCTTGGTATTTGTCCAGTTTTTTGGCTTTCCTTAATTTTCACTAGCTGGAAAGGCAAATTATACAAGTAACAAGTTCTTTTCATTTTGTTAATTAAAACTACATCTGGTTTTCTGCCCAGGATTTGGTTGACCCATTTGTATCTCAAAATATTATTATTATTATTATTATTATTATTATTATTATTATTATTATTATTGTTGTTGTTGTTGTTGTTGTTTCATGCATTTGAATCTTTGCAGCATATATTCCTCAGTATTCTAACAAACCCTAACAATGATATTGTCTGTACAGTGTCAGTTCTTCCTCAAATTTCCTGTTTATTTTATCTTTACAATCTCCAGAACTTTCTTTAATATCCTTGCCAATGACAGTTATTATTATTACTTACTCCTTGAGAGTTTTTCACATCAGTTTTAGCTGATGGTCTTTCACTGGAGTTTGAGTGACAGCAAGTCTCCTCAATTCTCCAGGACTCTTTTCAGGATTCTGGCTGTTCTCAATAATGCTGTAGTTTGAATGGTCTCCACTCGTCCTTCAACCTCCAAGTCTTCCAGTCCCTTTAATAATCCTCTGATGACTGTACCAAAAGCACCAATCATGATTGGTATAATTGTCACCTTCATGTTCCATAGTTTTTTCAATTCCCTAGCAAGGTCAAGGTACTTATCCTTTTCACTTTCCTTCAGTTTTATTCTGTGGTCAGCCAGGACAGCAAAATTCCGCAATTATTATTATTGTTATTGTTATTATTATTAGTAGTAGTATTTTTATTCAAAGGTCAACACTGAAAATAAAATAACGGCAAGTCTCCTTAAATCTTCAGCCCTCTTCTTAGTGCTCAGAAACATTGCAATTTCTTGGATTTCCAGTTATTTCAACCTTTTTCTATTGCTGCTTAGTAATGTTCCCTGTGCACAAATTGTTTATTATTTCATGAATTTGTATTTGATGATGGGGAGTTAAGTCAAATCTCCTGCAAATTTATCTGCATCCTTATAATATTCATGCATTTCCATGTTCACACCAAATGCTGTATGCTTATCACTGAAGCATCATTTATATATACTAAGCTTTGCTTTATTGTGACACAAAAGTATAGGGCACCTAGTGAGACTCAAACTTACAAGTAATGGTCTGCCAGTCTAAATTGATAACCATTAAACCACAGTCTCTTCAAATCTCCTGCAGTATTCTAGCAGACCCCAACAATGCTATCATCTATAAATTCTCAATTCTTCCTTGATTTTTTAAATTCTTTCAATCTTAATTCACACATTTTGTTTTAATAGTGCACCAACTATTATAAGCATGACTAAATCTTTACAGTCCACAGTTTTTACTCAATTCTTTATATTATTCTGGTGCTATTTATAATTAAAGGGGTTAAAATCAATTCAGCACAATGCTATAATGATGGTTTGGTGTGGTTTCTTTGTTTAAGGGCATATCAACCTTTGTGGATAATTTAATGCCAAATCCATTCTTGTACATTAGTGAACATAAAATGGTGACTGAAATTCGAACTAGCTTACTGCAAAGTCACTGTCTGGCACTTTAGTCACTATGTTACGGAGATTTCCCTTAGTACAACTATTGGCTTAATGAGTAGAGTGTTTGCCAAAGGTCCGGGAGACCGGGGTTCAATCCCAGGTCGAGTCATACCAAAGTCTCAGAAAATGGTACTTGATGCCGCCTTGCTTAACACTCAGCATTATAAGGTAAGGATCAAGGGTAAAGTGGAGCAATCCAGGGAAGGATTAGTAACCCTAACCCTAACCCTCCTCTATACCTCGATGTAGTAGCCATTGGAAAGGAAGCCTTTGGGTCACCCTCAACTAAGGTTGCCAACTTTACTTACTTATAAATGAATAAATAAGAATAATTTGCTGGATAGATTGTATTATTTTAAAGAAAAAGAATGAAAATCTGGACTCTTTGTGAGAAATTCTTAAGATTTAAGATGTTATTAAAACTGGAAGAATGTATTAACAAGACAAGTTTTCTGGGGCATTTTTTCCTCAGAAAAGATAACGTCAATAAAAGAAAAAGAATTTCAAATCTTTATTATGAGAACTATTTTTTATCTTATTCCTTTTATATACTACACTTTTTTTTTAATGAATTTTTTTCTTATACCATTTTTATAGTATTCTTGTTAAATAAAATTTTTGAAAAGATAAACTGAAGCACATCAAATGTAAGATTAAAAACAAAAAAAAAGAATTATAGATTTTCCTTTACTGCTTGTTTTAATCACTTGAGTTAATGCAAAAAAAAGAATTCACTAAACAAATGCTCAAAAAAAGGAAAAACATTTTGATGATATTACTACTACTACTACCACTACTACTAATACCACTCGTGTACCTGAACAATTTGGTCCTCCCCTCAATGTCTTGGTGTAAAAGTCATCAGCACAGGCATTTTGCTTTGGAATTGTCGCATAAAAAAGGTTAGAACAAGCATTCTTGCTTGTTGGTTGCAGCTGTGCCAAGAATAAAAATAGTTGGTTGACAAAAGAGGCCATCAACAAATTGAAAGATTCCTTAGCACAAATAGGTTTATTGTTGATACATAAATATCAACAGCATAAGACTTTGCTGCTTCTTATAGCCCAACATTATTTGATACCAGATCTATTAATTGTTTTCAGAAATTCTGGCAGAATGATCTCTAAAGTTAGGAACGTGAATAAAAAAGGCAAACTAGATCCTATTCAAAATTCAGTTTTATTATAAGAAAGAACAATATTTGCAATTTTGTTTTGATATTGTTATCATTTCATTTTAAAAATTATATTATCTAAATCTTGCCATTGCAAGCAACACACTACTAGGGCCTCACTGTAAAGTTCTGCAATGGCTGCCAAGTCATTGTTTCTCGTATTGCTAAGATTTCATGATGAATAAAGTCTTTGAATTTGGCAATTGTCTGCTTCTTATGTTTAAAGATTTCATCCTTAAGGTATATCCAAGGGAATTAACTGACCTACTCTGAAATACTTTCAAAATAACTGCTGTGTTGTTAAGATAAAGTCACCATTTTTTTAAATAAGTTTCAATCACAAACACATAATGTACATTATTCCAAATAAAAATGGCAAATAAAATGGCATCATTGCTGCTGCAGCTGCTCAAAGATATAACATCCATCATCCTTTCACCACTACTACCACCTGCAAGGCCTTTATTCTAAAATCTGGGAGATCATTTTACTAGATCCTTTGGTTTGGTTTGGTTTGGTTTTGTGGCATATCAACCATTATAGGTTATTTCATGCCAAATCCATTTTTATACATATAAACAGTTCTATTTCAAACAAGTTGATTTAGCATAAGTATACTGTTTAGTTCTATTTAACCCGTAGATAGGACCCTATCAGATGCTACCACTCCAGGCCTAAGTGAATCAGGAAGTGATAGCAATAAAGGGGTGCTCAACATTCCCCAAAGCTCCAGCATTACTCGAGCCTCACCATCAGATTGTTTGTCATATCCAGGACATTTGGAGGAGTATTACCACTCTGTAGAGATGCAGTTGGTATATTCTACAGTCCAAGCCAACTGGGCCATGCTACATCCTGTATTTTCAGTAATACACATATTTTTTATAAATATCTTCATCTTTGTTATTTTTAGCATAACATTTTAGTCAGTACAGTATTTTGTGTTCTTCAAATGTATGTTTAAAGTGCTTTAAAAGTCACTTAGTACTATTTTTTCCTTTTTTTTTTTTTCTTATCTTATCAACAAGAATAACACATTTAAACCACCAGTCTATGACCATCAGTATGCAACGCAGATTGAAAATAAAGAATAAGTTTTTGTGCTGTTTACTGATGGCAATTAACTGAAAATCAGAACATTTCTTTCATTTTTTCTTTAATGGCATATCAGCTTTCATGGTTTATTTAATGCCAAAGCCATCCTTGTAGAAGAACAGCAGCAGCACTGTTTAACCTATTGCTGGAGGCAATAAGGGTGTTCATACCTTTCCCAAGAGTATTAGTCCAAAAATGAATGTAATAGCCTAACTGGAATTCAAAATCACTTCAAGACTGTAGTCCAGCACTTTAGCCATTACACCACAGGAATTCTCCTCCAGTCTGAACACTTACCATGAAAAGCAACTGAAATTAAGATGAAAGAATTACTGGTAAAAAAAAAAAAATTAATTATGGACAGCATTGCTTCCTCTGATAAAAAAATTAATAAAAACATTAATTCTTGTTTATCAAAGACTGTAGACTGATAGTCAGAACATTTAGGATAGAAAGCAACTGAAATGAATGTGAAAGAAATATTAGCCAAAAATTCATAATGATTATGATTTCTATTTTTTTACATTAAGAATTGTCAATCATTATTAATCTTTGTCTTGTATTTCTTTTATCTTAATTTTTGTTGTTTTTCCTTGCAGCTATTCACACCATCAGTCTAATAAAAAGTATTATTATTTCAAATTTTCATTAAATGAAGCTTTTATCAATTTATTAATTTTTTAATTGTATTTCTTTTAAATTGTTTCTGATGGTTTTTTTCACACAACTATTCAGATTATGAGTCAATAGCTATTTGTAAATAGCACATGAAAATAAAGAAGTATGTTTGATTTGGTTTCTGGCATCAGTAGAACTCTTGTTCGGGAGGTGCCTGTGGTCTAATGGTTATCACTGTAGGAAATGGACACAGCGACACGATTTCAAATCCTGGACAAGACTGATTGCATTTCACATAGCACTAATACCCTTGGGAAAGGTATGAATCCAATTATTCTCCCTCCAGCTATGGATAAATAGTAGGGCAGACTGAGTTCTTCAGCCTTGGTGAGGCAACTAGTCTAGGAGAAGGAAAACTCTGAATTCAAACCTGTTAAACTCCACTTAAAAATTGACCTTGTGTCATATCCTGCCCAAGTGGAGAGGTTGGGCAAATAGGATCAGTAGAACCCTTGTAGTTCAACTGGTACAGCAGCCATTATAAAAAAAAAATCAGCTTCTGGAGTCAAAAGGTTTGCAAGTTCAAGTCTTGTCCAGAGCTTATCTTTTATCATAAATCAATGCTGTTTATGTATTGCTGTATCCAGAGAGTCTGAACCAAAAATTGATAATGGTAGACAATGTTTCATACAATAGAAATTTAAGATATTACTACTCATTATTTTTATCATGCATCATATTATACATTATTAAATGAACAGCCCATTGGAATAATGGTTAGAGTGTTCACCAATGGCCCTGGAGACCAGCATACAATCCCAGGTTGAGTCATACCAAAGTCTCAAGAAATGGTATTTGATGCCTTCTTGCATAAAACAGCATTATAAGGTAGAGATCAAGGGTAAGTGGAGCAATCCAGGGAAAGGAATGGCACCCTCTCTACACCTCAGTGAAGTAGCTATTGAAAAGAGAGCCTTTAGGTTACCCTCGACAACAGTCAACCAACTTACTAATATATCACATTATATATTATTACAATATTAATTAGTTAAATATTGATAATTATTAATGGGTTTTTAACTTCATTGTCTACGTTTTAAATTTGTCTAATAAAATTCTCCAAACAGATATATTAGTTTTCAAAGATATTAGATACAATAATTTAGCTCTTTTCATTGTATATATAGATGTATAGATTACTGAATCAACTGCATATGGTTCTTGTTGTTTCAAGGTAAATAATCAAATCTAAGTGCTTAGTGTAATGGTTATTGCCATAGGAAATGGAATCAGAGACCTTAGTTCAAATCCTGGACAAGACTGCTAGCCCTTCACTCCACACTAATACCTTTGAGAAAGGAATGAATCCATCCATTCTTCCTCCAGCTATGTAAAAAATAGTATGGCAGACTGGATTTTTAACCTTGGTTTGTCAGCCAATCTAGGAAAAGGAAAACCAGCTTTATTCTGCTTAAAGACTGACCTAGTGTCACTTCCTGCAGTGTTTGGGTAAATACATGCATAATCAAAATTCTTGCATTGATTCTTTGGTCTTGTAAAACTAATGCTACTGGCTGTTATTAAACAGCAGATATTTTGGTCAGAGTATTATTTTACACCATATTTATTATTTTACACCATAAGCCTGATATTTAGAGCTAAGTGCTCTAAGTTTTACATTTTGAGCTCAAGGATATTGTGTCAGATACTACCATCTAAAGATTCAGTATAGTGACTATTAACAGCTTTTCTTTTAATACAGTGATGAAATAGCTTTAGACAAAAACATCTGTTTTCTGGAACAAAGATTGAATGTTTTGTGTTCAACTATTTTAGTGAGCTCAGGTACCGGTCATCTGAGATGTAAGGAGCAAAGAGTTCAAAAGGTCACAACATTAAGACGTTGTCATCACTGGAAAATAATATACCAATTTTGTGCAGTATATGTATGCTAGTGGGTGATATTCTGATAAAAATTGTAAAGTCTTTGGCTATCTTGTGATATGTGAGAATACAGACCTGTATTAATGCCCAAGGAGGATATACAGTGTATTAATGTGAGGTGTGAATATTGTTGATACACCTATTATTTGAGGACCGGGGCATATGCAGTAATACCTCATTTTATGTCATTTCAGCCTACATCTAATTTGCCTTTATGCCACTTTTCTAGACTAAATTTCAGTTCAGCAAACGTCATTACATCCAATATTATGTCACTCGACAATTCACCTATGTCATTATAAATTTTTTCCTTAAAATATGTTTCCAATAAACAAAATACATAAAAATCAACAATAAAATATAAAAGAAGCCCCAAAGAATTTTAAATAAGATTAAAAAAGACACTTTAAATTTGCAGAAAAGTCACCAAGTAAATAACTTTATTCATTTTATTTATCATTCTTTACAAATTAACACTGAAATATCATTTAGATTTTGTAACACCTTACTGAGAGTTATATTCTTCCACATGTTGTTTATACTGATTGTAAGGTGTTTGTCATCAGACTTAAGGCATTTTTAAGTGCAAATTATAAAATAAATAACTTGATTTTATGTATTCTATTCATTATTTTTTTCAAAATAGGATCAAAATGTCTTTTTAGTGTTCTTATTTAACAATAGTTATATTGTTTCACAAGTTATTTATGCTAGTTTTATAGAGTTTGTTCTTATTTTAAGGCATTACATCTGGTTTACATTTTTTTAAAAAATGGTTACATCACAGCTTTTGGAACTAATAAAATGATGAGTCATAAATCATGTTATTTTTTTGGTGTTTCTTAGATAACTTCTATCAGAATTCCTCTCTTCATAATTTGATATTTCATGCTCAGAGATTACAGTTTAGTTTTTATCAAGTTTTAAAAAAATTTCTCTTATACTTCTGGTTTGGTTTAGTTTAATTTCTTAATTTTGATGTAATATCAACCTTCTTGGGTGATTTAATGCCAGAACAGAAGTGGTTCTATTTATACTATAGCTGGGAAACAGTGGGGTTCAATACTTTTCCCAAGGGTATTAGTCCGAAAGTGAACATAATAACAGGACTGGATTTTGAATTTGCTTACTTCAAGGCTGGAGTCCAGTACTTTAGTCATTACACCATGGGGACTTCCCACGCTTTTACTTCTGTTGACAAATGTATATATAAACAAGACAAATTTAGGTGAATGTAGTATCTCAAGTTCAAATCCTAGCTAATGCCCTAATAAAAATCATGAATCCATCTCATTTCCCTCCAGATGCGAGTAAATAGTAGGGCAGATTGGGTTCTTTATCTTTGGTAAGGCAACCAGTTTTGAAGAAGAAAAATTCTAAATTCAAACTAGCTTTAGAGGGGTGGGATAAATACATATTAGTTTGTCTTCACTACTGGTGTGATATATATATATATATATATATATATATATATATATATATATATATATATATATATATATATAATTACACACAGGAGATTTCTTAGATTTTGTGTTTCTGTTATTCAGGGCAGTAAGCACTATAAACTCATGATATGGCATATACCCATCAACTATATCTATAAATTTTTGAGGGACACATATGATAAACTTACTTTGGGTTTTGTCATTGCCAAAAAATATGGAAGAGTCAGTACAATAATAATAATTATCCCTCAACAAGAAAATTGCTTTCTCATAGAAAATCCTTCCAAAAATGTTAGTTAATCTTTTATCATGTTTCTTTCTTTGCTTATTCAAGTCTATATTATACAATGATGACATCTTAATTTTTCATGAAATTAAGCATTTTTAACGATTATTGATTTTTACTTGTATTTCTTTTATATTAATTCTAATTGTTTTTCAACAAAGCTACTCAAACCATGGGTCTATGGCTTTTAGTTAACAAACAGTATTAACAATATTATCTTAAATTTTTATTAAAGGAATCATTGTTAACCAAATTAATTTTTTATTTGTATTTCTTTTATCTTAATTCTAATAGTTTTTCATCAAAGCTACCCAAACCATTGGTCGATGGCTTTTAGTTGACATTCAGTAGTAACAATATTATTTTGAATTTTTATCGACTGAAGCATTGTCAACCATATTACTTTTTTATTTGTATTTATTTTATCTTAATTTTTTTTTTCATGCAACTATTCAGATTATCAGTTTATAGTTATAAGTAAATTGCACATAAAAAAAGGATAATGTTAGATTTAGTTTCTGCATATATGACTCTTGTAATTCAATTGGTAGTGTGGCCATTATACTCTCTGAAAACATCCTGGCTAAAACACCAATTGATTCTTTATCCTCTTTTTTCTCATTCATATGAACAATCTTTTTGGTTAGTGTTGTATAGTGGCTCATACCACATAACTTCCAGCATCGTGGAGGTATAAAAGATGTCATGTTTCTTAAGCACAAGAGTTCTGCAAGATCTCAGTCAGTAGTAAAACCAACTTCGGACGTAACACCCACAGTGCAAGACTTATAATATTTGTTGGACTATACCACTTCAGTTAATAAATAATTAACTCTTTATTTCATTATGTATCTCTTCCCTACCACGATACAACAGTTAGTTTCGTGGCATGTCACCTATTTTTGGGTCATTTAATATTGAAGTCAATCTTTTATTTTTTCAAACAATTTCAGGCCTTCAAGTTACTAATTGTAATAATTATTTGTAAGCAATTATAACTTGAAGTAACTATTTTTAATACAAATAATTTATATAGACTACTCTGGTTTCAAGTAACTGTTCCTGTTTAGTGATTATAATCATCTGTTAGCACATAATACGGTTTCAAGTGTTCCATCTAAAACAAATATTTTCCACACAGTCATATGGTTTCAAGTATTTAAAGCAATTTTATGGTTTCAAGTATTTCAAGCAATTTTATGGCTTCAAGTATTTCAAGCAATTTCATGGTTTCAAGTATTTCAAGTAATTTTATGGTTTCAATATTTTAAGCAATTTCATGGTTTCAAGTAACTAACAATTATAACCCTTCTTTAACAATTATAGCTTCAAGTAACTATTCTTAATACAAATAATTTGCACACTGTTATATGGTTTAAAGTATTCAGATCAATTACTTATAATTTTTGAACAGATCAAGTTAAAATATAGATGGGATCCTAAAAGATACCACCTGTTTAAATCCAAGTGGACCTTGGAGTAATGGCAATGAAGAAGTGACTCCACACTTGCTAAAGCATAAGAAGAGAGCCAGCAGTTTTGTGTCATGTTCAGAATATCCTTTTTTTAGGAGGTGGGTCTTAACACTCTCTAGGAGATACAGCCTGTGTATTCTAAGCCATACCGACAAAATGATATAATCTTCTCTATCTATATAAATAATATTCACAAAAAAAAATATTTGAAAAAAAAGAAATATTTGTTTTGAGACTATTCAAAATGGTGGAAACTCAAACTGAATCCTCCTGGCTTGAGGTCTATTATTAGATTTTTGGTTTCAAGTAATTTTATGGTTTCAAGAATTTCAAACAATTATATGGTTTTAAGTATTTCAAGCAATTATTAGGTTTCAAGTATTTCAAGCAATTTAATGGCTTCAAGTATTTCAAACAAAAATGGGAAATTTACAGAAAAATATATAATATGCACAGAGAAGAATGTTTTTGTCAAAAAATGTTTCCAAATAGACTCAACATGAGTTGCCACTATGGAGTTGAAACACACTGACTCTCCAGTAAAGAAAAGTTCCAGGCATAGCAGTCAGTTAAGGTTATGCTAACAATCTCTGTAACATAAGAGGACTCATCACTATCGATTTCATTGAAAAAGGTGCAACAGTAAACAGATCCTTATTGTCAACTCATTAGGCAAAATTCACATTATTTATTGAATGAACCACATATATATAAATATATACAGTAATGCTTCATCTAAGAAAATTGAATGACTTCAGAATATTGTAGGGTTTATAGTTTACCAAAAATGGTTCAGTGAATGAAAGCTAACAAAAAAGTGATGAGAACAAAAATAGTTTATTGGTAAGGAGGGCATATAACAGCCTCTTCACTGAAAAAAAAAAAATTACTGGGTGAAATTATAGTAGACAGAATGGAATCTAAGAGTAAACTAACTATGCATTCCTGGCTGAGATTGCCAACACTGGTATGCAAAGCTCAATATCTCCAAGTATATATTAATATTACAGATTGTTAATATCTTAGAAAGATTATGTAGAACCAATCCCAGTAAAAAATAAACATCATTTTTTTTTAATTAGAATAAAATCATGTTCATTGAACAAGAAATTCATCTTTTAAACTTTCACCTGGATTTAGATATCAACTTTTTGCCCTTGACAAAGACTTGATATAAAGTCAGTACAAATAAATGCATAAAAATACATAAAGCCAAAATAGATAGATAGATAGATAGATAGATAGATAGATAGATAGATAGATAGAATTCATATAATGAACGATCCCTAATTTTAGCCATGAAAAGGTGTTTTTATCATATATTACATGTTATGAACAACAGTTTGTTTCAACTTGTTCAAAAACATATTTCTCATAAAGAAGGATCCTTTGTTTTTGAGGGGAAAAATTGGTTTTAAAAAGTCTTTCATTACAGGAGTATATTAGATAGATAGATAGATAGATAGATAGATAGATAGATAGATAGATAGATAGATAGATAATGAACAGACTGAGATAGATAGATAGATAGATAGATAGATAGATAGATAGATATGAAAAGACTGAGATTAGATAGATAGATAGATAGATAGATAGATAGATAGATAATGAACAGACTGTGATAGATAGATAGATAGATAGATAGATAGATAGATAGATAGATAGATAGATAGATACTAGTGCTCATAAATAAGTACACAGCAAACAATTTTTATAAAAGCTATCTCCTAAAAATATCAGAATGTTCTATTTCAAGTGGAACATTATGCAATCAAAATAGATATTATGAGGTATTATGTACTACCAAACTCTACAGAATTGAAATTCTGCAATCAAAAATAAAATTACATGAATATATATAACAAGTATACTAATTTTTGAACTGCAACAGATCCATATTTTTATATAAAAACAAAATTGTAGGGAGTGTACTTATTGATAGATAGATAGATAGATAGATAGATAGATAGATAGATAGATAGATCTGTTTCTTAATTAAAAAATGGAGATATCAACATAGATTAGAGAACAGGTTTGGTTTTAGTTTCTTTTGTTAAATGGCATATCAAGCTTTGTGGGTTATTAAATACCAAATCTATCCTTGTAGAAGAACAGTAGTATTACTATTTAACCTCTAGCTGTTGAGATAAGGAGGTTCATTCCTTTACCAAGGGTATCAGTCTGAAAGTCAATGTTATAGTATAACTGGAGTTCAAACTCACTATGATGTTTCAGTCCAGTACATTAGCCAATCCACCACAAGAACCCCCTCCTCCATGCTCTTAAAGAACAGATTAAGTTAAGAAAGAGGTATACACACAGCAAAAAATGTCAGTGGACTCAAAAAAATTACACATCATCAAGAGACTAAATGATAATTTTGCAGGGTCTGCATTCACACTAAATGTCATTTTTTAAACATCCAAATTCTTAGTATGATGGAGATAACTATAATATGTTAATTAGAATCCTTCCTGAATAGAAACATCAGTATCATTATGAACCACTGTAACAAAGAGAACCCAATTGGTTCATGGGTTTTCTAGTATAAAAAATTCATGCCAAAAGATAATATCTATTGATTTACTAAATACTGTTGCATTGTAGCTGGAAATGAATGCATCAACTATTGTAGGATGTTATGCAGAAGGTCTTCTATGGACATGTAAATACATTCCTTCTGTATGCAGATGCTGGATTGACTTGTTTTCTAGTTTTACATGTGACATTTTCAATACAGTATCCCTAGCAGAAGGTCTCATTGCGTAATGGCTAACGTGCTGGACAGCTGCCTCAAATAAGTGAGTTCAAACCCCAGTCATGCTATGTTCACTTTCAAACTAATACCTTTGGGAAAGGTATAAACCTCATAATCAACTTCTAACAATGGATTAAATGACATCGCTGTTGTTCTCTGACAGGGATGATTTTGGCATTAAATATGGCTGATATGCCATTAAACAAAGAAACCTAACCAAACCCTTCCTACATTCAGTTTTGTGAGAGGTTGAAATTCATGAATTAAAACATATCATTATATCATATACCCCTTTTACAGGCAGAGCGATATTTTTATCATTTTTGTGATAGCTCCACATATGTATTTACCAACCTCTCTGCATGAGCAGGATGTGACACAAGGTCTAGCTTTTTATGCAGTTTAACAGGTTTTGAATTCAAAGTTCTCCTTCACCAAGATTGTTTGCCAGTCTAAGACTAAAGAGCTCAGTCTGCCCTACTATTTGCCAATTGCTAGAGAAAGGATAGTTGGATTCATACCTTTTCCCTAGGGTATTAGCACTTTTTGAAATGCAAACAGCCTCATTTAGGATTTGAACTCCATTTTGATCTATTTCCTACAACAATAGCTCAATGTAAGCAATTTTCTTATTGGCTGCTCATTCACCAATTTAGTGAACACAACCTATGATACGAGAAACATTTCGCTTCAGCAGTACCTATACTAAAATAAGAGAAATTTTTCAAAAAGTGTCCAGACATCTCCCGCATAATAATTAGACAGCTAGGTGCACAGACCATTATTAAGGAGTTTGATTCTTACTGGGTGCCCTATACTTCTGGCCTTATATTAAATTAAGCTAAGCTTAGTAAATGCTATGGTACCTGTCAGTCCTTGTGTAACAGTTATCAACATTAGAAATAAAATCACCAACCCAAGTTCAAATCCTGGACAAAGCTTTGTGTTTCACTTTTGGCAAATATGCATAGGAAAGGCATGAATCCATATCTTCTCTCTGAAAATAAATATTAAGAGAGACTGGGTTCTTTAGCTTTGGGAAGGCAGCCAGTTTAGGAGATGAAAAACTCTGGATCCAAATAGCTATACTCCACTTAAAAATTGACCGATATCACATCCTGCTTGTAGTGAGGCATTTGAGTAAATACATACCTGTCAGTCTTGAAAATCTACAGATCTGTACCCTGATGTTAACAGTAGTTGCCCATTCAGCAAATCTCCCCTCTTTACAATACCAAAAGAAGAGCAAGATGTTATACAACTTGACATCAGTGTTGTTGTAAGAGTTAGCAGAAAGCCGTTGAACCCTTTGGACTACCATAGACTCCTGGTTTGGAATTTAGAGTTTTTTCTTCTCCAAGGATGTTTTCACAACCAGAGTTAGAAAGCCTTGTCTATCCTACTATTTCAACCCATAGCTGGATATTTTTGGGAGGTGTGGGTAACATAAAGGTTATTATCAAAGAAGTTCACATTCTGGATGAATCTGTTTAGTAAATGACATTTTAAAAGTGTCAAGTGTTCTTACTTCACTCTGTATAAATCAATATGGCAGGTACTATGAACTAATTCCCCTGAAAATCTGTCAGATGAATGAATTCAAATATTCCAGAAATATATGAATGAAACAATCATATTGAATCTTTTTATAAACATTACCATAAGGTCACTTATTGAGGTTACTTGGCTTTTCAATCTGACATCAAATCTGAGGTGTTTGTGAGCAGATGTTGATTAGAACCAGCTTTCTGAATTAGAATCAGCTGGGCATGCAAGAGATGAGAGGGAGGGTAACTTAATTTCCTGAACTTTAAGCCTACTAATCAGCCTTCCTTGCATTGAGCTTATGAATGTCTTTCATTTTGATGAGTCTTCAGGAGACAGAAGCCAGCCATTGCTGGGAAAGAGTTCTAGACCATTATGTCCATACAAAACATTTAATGCTATATGAAATAGTACACAGACTTATATCTGTAAGTAAAGTAAAGTTGGCGACCGTTGTCGAGGACGACCACAGTCGAGAGCAACCAGAAGGCTCCCTTTTCAATAGCTACAACACCAATGTGTAGGGGAAGACGCTACTCCTTTCCCTGGATTACTCCACTTTACCCTTGATATGTACCTTATATTGCTGAGTGTTAAGCAAGGAGGTATCAAGTACCATTTTTAAAGTCTTTGGTATGACATGACCTGGGATTGAACCCAGGTTTCCCAGACCATTGGCGAACACTCTACCCACTAAACCAATGAGCTGTAATATATATCTGTTATATATATATATATTTTTTTTATATAAATGTATACATATTCTATAGGTAAGCATATATAAAAAGAAAATATATATATTGGCAGCACTTGAGGTGTAAGGTTTATCATTGTAGGAAATGAAAACAGCAACATGAGTTCAAACCATTTATGAGGCTGTGTGCATTTCACATAGCACTAATATCCTTGCAAAGGCATGAATCCAACTATTCTCAACACATAAGAATTGATTGATCAACATTGGTAGAATATAAATTATATATGTAAATATGTTAATCTTTACCAGTTACAGCTTTAGGCTATCATCAGATGATATTTATTTCATGTCTATTTACATTTCAAGATTTAAGGTGAGTAAATGTCTTAGGATTAGTTTTATATGAATGAAACTTGAGCATAAAAAACATAACAATTTAAACATTTGAATTTGCACATGTTTTTAAATAGTCTTCAATATTGTTTTTTTTAAATGATATTAAGCAGAAGGTTATAAAAGATTTTTAAAAACATTTTAATAAGTATTTGGGAGCTAGAATGTAATATTTCTTGGATAGTTTAGATTATTATTGACTTCATTAGGGGTAAGGATTTCTGTATATAATATTTCTCTATCTTCATGGGTTTCTAGAATTAATGCAGTGTTTGGTAACTTATATATATATATATATATATATATATATATATGTAAATATATATATATATATACTGTATTTTTACTCTTAATTGTTATTATAATTTGGGGGAGGAGTAATATATTTTAATGTCACTATACCAATAGCAAAACATATAATTCTGATTTTTTAAAACTGTCTTTTTTTCACATAATGTAGGATTTTCTACCAAATCTTACTCATATATATATATATATATATATATATATATATATATATATATATATACACGCACACACATCATCATATAAATATATATATATAGTTGTATTTTATTTATCCATTGGATCCTGTTATATTTTTCTTCGTGTTTTTGGTTCACACCAGAAACTAAAAAACAGGATGGAAATAAATTTATAATCCTAAATTAACCAGTCTGGTTTTTTCTTAAAGAAAAGATATATATATATATATATATATATATATATATATATATATATATATATATATATATATATAGGCTACTGGTCATATGGAAGTCAGACCTATCCAATAAAATAAAATGCAGTTTTTTCCAAGCAGCTGTCATGTCAATACTACGGTATGGATACACCACATGGACGCTAACTAAACGTATTGAAAAAAAGCTTGATGGCAATTTCACAAAAATGTTACGACCTGAATTGAACAAATTCTGGAGGCAACATTCCATAAAACAGCAGCTGTATGGCCATCTACCCTCATCTCGGAAACCATCCAAATTAGGTGAACAAGATATGTAGGACACTGCTGGAGAAGTAAGGACAAACTCATGAGCGATGTACTCCTATGGACCCCTCCACATGGACAAGCATGGGTTGAGCGAACTGCTAAAACCTATCTACAACAGCTCTGTACTAATAAAGGATATAGCCAGGAGTGATGGATGATAGAGGCAAGTGGTGAAATAGGGTCAGGTAAATCTGTGCTAGCAGCACATGATGGTGATGATAATAATGATATATATATATATATATATATATATATATATATATATATATATATATCGTGTTGCCATTAGCGTCTATTGCAAGTCTCTTCGTAGATGAATTGAGGTCTCGGCTACCATTGAACAGATGTATGTAAACAATAGTAATTGTGATTCATAACCGTTTAAAATTTACTTCGCAGCTAATATCTCTTCGTAGCTGAATGGTTAGAAGCTTTGGTTTGACGTTTGAGTCAACCGGGTTTTGATCCCAGCTACGGGAAGATACTGTCTAGCCACACTGATGAGTTCTGATAGAATGAAACAGATCTGTCTGTGGATGACTATATATATATATATATATATATATATATATATAGTCATGCAGATGTACCCATCCAGATATAAATAACCCCATCATCTTTTATAGAAAATATGCTTGTTGTGTTCATGATGTAATGGTTATCATCATGGGAAATGTTCACAGCAACCAGAGTTCAAACCTGGATGAGGCTGTTTGCATTTTACATAGTGCTGATACCCAGGAAAGTTATGAATCCAACTACTCTCCCTCACAGAGGGGGTGTCCTCGTGGTGTAATGGTTAAAGCGATTGACTGCGGAATCGTAGTACGCGAGTTCGTACTCCAGTCGCGCTATTACGTTCACTTTCGGGCAAATACCCTAGGGAAAGGTATGAACCCCCTTATCCTCCCAGCTATGGGTTAAATGGCACCACTACTGTTCTTCTAGGAGAATGGCTTTGACATTAAATTACCTAAAAAGAGTTGATATGCCATTAAAACAAAAGAAACCAAACCAATCTCCCTCACAGTAATAAGTAAATAGTAAGGCAGATTGAACTCTTTAACCTTAGTATGGCAACCAGTCTAGGAGATGGAAAGCTCTGAATCCAAACCTCTTAAACTCCACTTAAAAATTGACCTTATGTCACATCCCACTCGGAGGGGGGGTTGATAAATGCATATACTAGAAAACCTTTTAAACAAGTTTCTTTTTTATTATTGACTAAGAAAAACAACAAATATTCTATTGGCTATTCATTTAGTAGAAACAACTAACTATTATCTGTCTTTACTGACTGAACTGACTTTTTCAATAATCAGGAAATACAGAACAAAAAAATGGCAAACTGTTTCGGATGAAGCAGTTGAATGATGATCAATATCATTGATTCTACTTGTACGGCTGGTTGGCTCGCACAGTTCAGTTATATAAGAATCACAAGCACACTTTATGTACTACAAGTGTCTAGTGTCTGTTTACATACAAATATTTAATATAGAGGAAATAACTCTGATCATACAAGTCTTACTTTTTTTTCACTCTTGGGAATTTGACACTCAAATATTTAAAATTGATAATATAACAGTTCTAAGTACAGTATTGACAAATAGATTTATTAATGTATCTATATGTATCTATACATCAATAAAATTCACTTAACTCAAATATACATACATATATATATATATATATATATATATATATATATATATATATATATATATCTTTGCTCTGTAATAAATTACATTGAGCTCTCTACCAGGAAAATTTAAATGTTCGGCTCTTGAATGATTTTCTTGTCCTGAAGGAATTACTCCAAACTCTGGTTTAACTTGACCGAATAATACCTATATATATATATATATATATATATATATATATATATATATATATATATATATATATATATATATATATATATATAATTTGGTATAAAATCCTACATTATGGGAAAAAAAGACAATTTTTAAATATCAGGATAACATGTTTTGCTATTGTTACAGTGGCATCAAAATAAATTGCCCCTCAAAATTATAATTACTATTAAGTCTAAAGAATACAGTATATATATATATATATATATATATATATATATATATATATATATATACATTCAGCAGTACTGATACATGCATATATGCGCACCCATATACGTACATATATACATACACATATATACACATGTATACATACATACATACACATATATAAATGTAAAATTTTCTTATTTCACTTTGTGCTGATGCTCTAAGGAAAAACATGAATCATTTCCCTATCTTTGGGTAAATGGTGAAGCAGACTGGGCTCTTTAACCTTAATAAGGCAACCACTCTAAGAAAAGTAAAAACTATAAATCCAAAACCTGAGAAGTGTTGCACTCTGGTTCCATGTTTTTCTGTTATCAGCTCATCCAAAATCAGTGGTTGGTTTTGCACAAGTCTTCACCAGTATTATTAAGGTTTTTTGGACTATTGTCTGCATCTTTATTGTTATTTCCACAACGTTTCAGCCGATATCTTCTCCGGCCTTCTTCAGGTGTTTGTCGAACTCTGGAACCTTCATGGAACTTCAAACTACATCCTTTATTGAAACCACGGGGGTTGCCTATTCTGATTCCGTAAGCCATAACCGGGTACAAGTGTTAAGTATTCCTGTATTGTTACTCGCCTGTAGTGAGGATTGAACCTGCAACCTTCAGATGATTGTCTCCTTAGAAGCTCAGGGAACCAACGCCAATAACCGTTATGCCATATGTCTTGCTGGACTACTAATATCTTCACCACTATTAACAAAATCACCTGTATTGGCTGTTTATTGGTTCACATCTCTAATTGAACTGTGAGGTACTTAAACAAAAAAGTAGATCTGATATGTCTGTATAAAAGAAATTACATGAAAACTTAAACTTAGTGGAATTTAATATGACATTTTGATAAACTTCATCACATAATGATTGGGAAATCTTTTTAATCTTTTAAAAGAATCCTGAAAAATCTAATTATGTACAAGTTTAATTATGTGTAGTTAGGCAGTAGTCATTCATTTAAACATGTTTCATTAAATTGTAAAGACACATTTCGTCTGTATAATTTAATTAAGATCCTTTTGAGTTTCCTGATAAGTGTCTTGGTTTTAGGTTGGAATTGGTGGATGAATTTACCAATTGTCCAGAGCGCTTTCAAAAAACTTTCAAAACTCATTTTAAAAAACAATACTCTTTACACATGCAAGCAACCCCTGATGATGGCTTATGAAGGGTCCGAAAGCACTTGGGACAATTTTGGTAAATTCATCCTCCAATTCCAACCTGAAACCAAGACACTTATTAGGAAACTCAAAAGGAACTTGATTAAATTATACAGACAAAATGTGTCATCACTATCTAATGAAACAAGTTTAATTATGTATATATATTCATGTATTTGTGTATATATATATATATATATATATATATATATATTACGGAGAGAGAGAGAAAGATAGAGAGAGAGAGAGATCCAAGTCCAAACAGCAAAGACAAAAAGTCAAGGTCTGATTATTGCATAGGCATGAAACTGACACTCACCAAGAACTGTTGACTGTGTGTCTAATCTATTCAAACATAGATCTACATATGCTCTATCACTATTACTGAGTACTCTTTATTTATAGATATAGTAAACTTTGTAACTATATTATTAATATATATATATATATATATATATATATATATATATATATATATATATATATATATATGTTTGTGAGTGTCATTTGTATAACAGATAAAGAGATATATTGGCTTTGTTTTAACTCAACAGACAAAAGACATTGGTCACTCCATCAGTTGTCCAAGCCAAGCCCTGATGGAGTAACCATTCTCACTTAAACAGCTAAAGATTTATTGATTATTGTTTGTCCATTTTATTGTTACCATCTAACTCAGTGGGTGATAAAAAGCATAAAGTATGACCAATTAGAAATCATATTGAATTGATTCTAGTTAATTGGGGCACAATACAAATAGAATATTTTATTCTAGTTATATAAGTACATTAGTTATTGTCACTTATCAACCTTTGCTTTTGCATGGTACACAAGTCTCAGTGTAACATAGGACCAATGTGTTGTGTTTTAAAGAAAGGAGTCCGTAGAAAAAAAAATACTCAAACTCGAAGGGTCGATACTACTGTATGGATGCACTACTTGGACACTGACAAAACGGTTGGAGAAGAAGCAAGACGGCAATTATACAAGAATGTTAAGAGCAATATTGAAAAAGTCCTGGCAGCAACACCCCACAAGGCACCAACTATACGGTCACCTACCACCTATCACGAAAACTATCTAAGCTAGATGAACCAGACATGCCGGACACTGCTGGAAAAGCAAGGATGAGCTCGTAAGTGAAGTAATCCTGTGGACCCCCACATATGGCTAATCAAAAGCAGGATCACCAGCTCGAACAAACATACAGCAGCTATGTGATGATACGGAATATAACCCTGAAGACCTGTCAGAGGCAATGAATGATAGGGAGATGTGGAGAGAGAGGGTCAGGGATATCCATGCTAGCCACACAACATGATGATGATGAAGATTATTCACTTAGGGCTACGATCGTTGCAACTCGAAAAGTTCATTTCATTGCGTTCTTCTTCTCCCTTCCTCTTGATGGCAACGGCAGGTGTCAGTGAGAGCTGGTTGTTGACACACACCTGACAGATGGGTCATAGCAGACTGGGTAGGATGGGTCGGGACCTCGGAACTTTTGACGCACCTGTTTTGAAAGCTAGCTTCAACTCTCCCAAAATCTCATGACTTGTTTTCTTATATAGTGATTTTGGGGAACAAATCAAAGATCCCCGAATGTTCGATGTCACCAGTGAAACTGTCGTGAAATACGTGATAATTCATCTGTGATTATTTTAAAATCCCGTCTAACTTTGCAGGTCATTCTGCCCGCACGTGCTAGTCTCGTGACACCTTCACTGATTGACTACAGCCGATGCGCTCGCGCGCTCTCAACGACAGCACCCGTCCGTAATATTACATCAGGTTGTTTACAATATGTGCTGTTGCTAACTGGTCACCTATTTAAGTACTGAACTGGTTTATCACTGCTTAACTTCAGTGATCTGGTAGAAACTAGTAATTTCATTGTGATTTCACCATATATCCAAGTACACTAGTTATTTAAAGTGACATATATAGTTGCTGCAAAAGTATCAAATACATAACAAAAGGTTTACTCAAATATGTACAGCATCAAAATAAACAGGTTTTTAGCTAAATTTATTAATATCAAAACAAGACTGAACTTATATTTAAGTTATATACAAAATCAGAAATCATTGGTTCAAATTCTGTAAGCTTTTAAACTTTTGCTGACATTATTTCACACAAATTTTGTTCCTGGATTGTATGTTATTTCTTGATTACTTATGGTGTAAAAGTACAGAAAATAGCCATTATTCCTTTCAAATTTTGTTTGTACCCTACATAACACACAAATTTTGTTCCTGGATAGTATATATTATTTTTTAATTACTTGGCCTAGTGGATAGAGTGTTTGTCAATGGTTCGAGAGACCTGGGTTCAATCCCAGGTCATGTCATACCAAAGACTTTAAAAATGGTACTAGATACCTCCTTGCTTTGCACTCAGCAATATACTGTACATTTCAAGGGTAAAGTGAAGCAACCCAGGGAAAGGAGTAGTGCCTTCCCCTACACCTCGGTGTAGTAGCTATTGAAAAGGGAGCCTTCGGGTCACTCTCGACTACGGTCGCCAACTAAACTTTTTTTTTACTTATGTTGTAAAAGTAAAGAAAAGTTCCATTATTCTCTTCAAATTTTGTTTGTACCCTTCATAACACTATGTAACACTATGTATACTGAAACAAGAGGAACAACCACAGAACATTTATATCATTTCAAACTCCTTATACTATTTAACATTTTCTCATAGAATGCTGAGATTTTGCTCTTATGAGACAAAGTTTTTTTTCAACATAAACTTCATGAAGGACCTATTTGAAAATATTGATATGGATGACATTTTGTACTTCTAGAGAGAAAAAAAACAATACAAAAAATTACAAACATAAACATGATCAGTATCACGGTTTATTGGATATCCCACCATGACAGAATAAGGCACAAGGCCATTTTATGATGGGAGCCACACACAAACCGAGACTCATTCACGGCAGGTGCAAAAATTCTTGACCCAGTTGGCATTTCCCAAGTGGGGTGCTTCAGTAACCAAATGATAATTTTAATCCTGCAAGCATGCAAAGATCTGGTGACACAGCCCCACTGAGGCCAAATGATCAGTACTATAGAAAGTAATTATTAGAAAACTCTCATAGAGGATTTCGACATATTGATAAAATAAAATATTAAAAAATAAAATAACCCCTTAAATAACTACAAAAAAAGCAAATATAAAGGTACAATGTATGCAATTCTCTAGCTTCTTCGTATAAGATAACCTCCAACAAGTTGACATGCCATTAAATTCAAACAATCAATTAATCAAATATTGCATCTGTTATACATCGATAACTCATATATATATATATATATATGTATATATATATATATTTATATATATATATATATATATTTTTTTTTTTTTCATCATACAACATGTGAAAGCAAGTGCGATACCCTAGCCTCATCAGCCGCCAACCAGGGTGATAACACAGTTTCGGTAGCTCAAGGCGGTACTGCCACTTCTGGTGCTACCGAGCAGCTTTTGCCACCAGATAGGGTATTTAAAAGAAATATATATATATGTATATTTCTTTTAAATACCCTATGAAATACACATATTAGCAATCAATACTAAATTTTTAAAATAATGTATATTTTTCAAAAGTGTGAAGTTATATAATTAGCATTGTTTGGCTCTTAAAAAGATATTAATTAATGTCTTTTGTGCATTAAATGTATTAAGGTGTATATTTGTCACAGAAATTTTATGCATAAATATTTAGTTTTACAATAAATCTAAAGGTGAATCAATACTTGACCACAATAATTCTTAAATCCTAGTTTGTCTCGTCATTCACTGACATTTTCAGAAATATATGCATGCATACTAGAAAACTTGCATTTCACAAATTGCTATGTCAACATTTTTATCTTGTTATAACATGAGAGGCTTTTCTAGTCAAGTATAAACTAGTTTGATTCCTGAAAAGTCCCTTTTAAATGCTCTTGTTTTATTGATTGAGATATGGATATTTCTACTGATTTTGAGTTGACATAGTCAATATTGGAGTGGGAATTTAAACAAGGCATGGAAAGAAAGAATGAAACAAATAAATTAATTGATTAATTACTATGTGGAGAAAAGAATGAAATAAAGAGAAAAAAATAAAAAAAATATATGGTGTTGAAAACAGCAGGAAAGAAACCTGATAAAAAAAAATGAAAGAAAGATAAAAGAGAAAGAATGGGAAATGTAGAAAAATGGAAAGAAAGAAAAAGAAGAAAAGGGAAATATAGAAGGAAGGAAATATGAAGAAAATAAAGATGGAAGAAAAGAAAGATTAATTGAAATAAATAAGAAAAGAAAGATGAAAGAGATAAAAAAAATAGAAGGAAAAGGAAGATGAAAGGAAAAGAAAAAAGATGAATATAAACAAAAAATGAAAAGAGAAAGAAAGACTAAAAGATAAGAAAGAAATCTGGAAGGAGAAGAAAAATGAATGATAAAAAAGATGAGAAAGAATGGAAGATGTAAAGAAAGAATGGAAAAAAAAAAGAAAGGCAGATGTAAGGAAAAGTTAGATGAACAAAAAGAAAGATTAAAAAAGTAAAAGATGGAAGAAAAAGAGAAAAAAAGAAAGAAAGATAAAACAAAACAAAAACAAATGAAAAGAAAAATTTAAAAAAAAAAGAAAGATGAATAAAAAGAAAGATAAGAAAAAATGTGAGAAAAGTGAAAGACATAAGAAAAAAACAGAAGATAAAGAAGGACAAAAAGACAAAAAGAAAGATGAATAAAAAGAACGATATAAGGAAAAAAGATAAATAAGAAGGAAGGTGAATAGAATCAAAAATGAAAAACAAAATGAAAGAATGGTAAAATGTGAGGAAAAAAAAGCAAATTGAAAGAAAAGAAAAGGAAAAAGTTGAACATTAAAATATTAACAAGAAAAATATAAAAGAATTTTAAATTATTTTTCTGTCAAATTTTTCCGGTAGCTATTTCTACTTGAACCAATATAATATTAATAGCTGTTGGATTGCATAATTTCCATCATGTTTAGCATTATTTAAAATCTGAGAGTAATCCTACTTAAAATCTCATGACATACAAAAGAAAATTGCAAGTAATAATACAAAGTCTTCAGCAAAACAAAATTAACCAAGAATGTTTTAAATCCTTTCATGAATAAACATGACATTTGGTGTTCTGGAAAAAAAAAGCACAACTGAGTCATTCATTATAAAGACATTTCAGGGTTATTTTATTTTTTGACAAGATGATAGTGTCCATCTGCTCTCATGTATTTAGTATATAATAGCCCAATTTGTTAAGAATGCTTCCCTTAATTTTTGACCATTGACAATCCCTTTCTTCCTGATTTTTCTATACATTTTATAGAAAAGAATAATTTGAAGCTTATTCATGTCATAAAATTGTAAGCAATGCACATATATCATTTGAGATGACTTGCAATCACAATGGGTTCCCATTCTAAGAGAAGTTCATGATGATTTTGATGCTTCTATTTAGGAAAGAATGAAGGATTCTGATTAGCATAGCCCAGTTGGCTTAGGCTATAGAAAACACCGACTGCATCTTTGCAGTAGTAGGGCAGACTAGGTTCTTCAGCCTTGGTGAGGCAACTAGTCTAGGAGAAGGAAAACTCTGAATTCAAACCTGTTAAACTCCGCTTAAAAATTGACCTTGTGTCATATCCTGTCCGAGTGGAGGGGTTGGTAAATATGGATTGCATCTCTGCAGAAGGATCAAACTCTCCCAATAAGTGTCCAGGATATGACACTAAACAATCTGCTAAGTGAGGCTCCAGTAATGCTGGAGCTTTAGGGAATGCAGAGTACCCCTTCATTGCCATTGCTCCCTGATTCACTCTGTTCCAAGGTGGTAGCACCTGATAGGGTCCTATCAATGGGTTAAAGAGAACTGTTTGACATTTAAACTGAGTGCAAATAAATCACTTATGCTAAATTAAATTATTAGAAATAGAACTGTTTAATCATTTAACTGTGTGTATCTACAAAATGTTTTTAAAAATCATATATTTAATAAATATGTAAAAACAGGATTTGGCACTAAATAACCAACAATGGTTGATATGCCATAAAACCAAACCAAACAAAACCAATCTAATTAGCATTTCAAAAGTATCTCAATTATATTAAGAATCTTGATGATTAAAAATGATGTTCAGTGAGAATGTCTATTCTACAAATTTATCAAACAGTTGCAAAATGAACTGGAAATTACTTTATTTTCTTTGTTAAAACATTTTAAGAGTAATGCTCTAATCAAAATATCTTTCTGATCTGCCATTTTTTCTATACATCTTTTCTATGACAAAGTATTCCTTTTTTATTCATGATGAATTAATATATATATATATATATATATATATATATATATATATATATATATATATATAATGAGAATGGCAATGAATGGTTATAGGTCTCTGTACTTTTTAGATAAGAATTGTAAATTTCTTTTAATTACTGTGGATGACAGCAATAAATTTGCTCTTTTAAACAGCAGAAAAAATATAAAATAGCTGTTTTTATATCATCTATAATAGGGGAGTCCACATAGTGTACACAGTCCTATTGAATACAAATTATTTTTTAATAAATCTATTTGAACCATAGATAGGATACTTACAGGTACTACCATATTTACCAACCCCTCCGGTCAGGCAGGATATGACACAAGGTCAATTTTTAAGCTGAGTTTAACAGGTTTGAATTCAGAATTTTCATTCTCTAGACTAGTTTGCCTCATGAAGGCTGAAGAACCCTGTCTGTCCTACTATTTACCCATAGCTGGGGGGAGAATAATTGGATTCATACCTTTCCCAAGGGTATTAGTGCTATATGAAATGCAATTAGCCTGGTCCAGCATTTGAACTCGTGCCGCCGTACCCATTTCGTACAATGATAACCATTACACCATGGGCACCTCCTGAAACAGGTACTACCATTCAAAGTCAAAGTGGACCTAAGAGTAATGTCAATGAAGGGGTACTTAACACTCTCCAGAGTTCTAGGATTAGAGCCTCACCATCCAATGCAGCTTAGTTGACACAACCTTTTTTTGGAGTGGGAGGGGTTTTACCTCTCCATAGGAGACACAGTCAGCATATTCTAACCCCATTCAACAGTTACTGAATCTAATGATTTTCTGTCAACCACACAATGTTTTGGCTTGTAAATTCTCCAAATTTCATTTTGATCCAACCTCATATCTTTGAAATAAAGATTTTATGGAATTGAAAAATGTCAGGTCTGTTCTGAAGAAACAGCCCAAAAATAAAATGGATTCAAATGAAGTTGGTGATTAAATACAGCCATATTGTTTCTTCTTTTATTTTTATTTTACCATCTGAATTTCCTTGAGTTATTTACTATGAATTCCCATTGAAAAAAAGTAATCCATTACGAGATATCTTGGATGAAAAATCTCATTACTATTCTGCCACAACAGAGAAGTATGGGTGAATTTACTCTTAGGGAAACTTCTCTCCATTAGCCACCTAACTGAAAGGCATTAGTATCAACAGAGGCAAAAAGCTGTTACACCCACTGTCCACCTTGACAGGAACTAGTCAGATACAAAATAAGGCAAAAGAATGGTCCATCCATAAGACTTTTTTCATATGCATAATTTTTTTTTTTTTTATTTATTAACTCTAGTCCTGAAACTAATGCATGGAAATACAGTATTTTAAATACAAGATATGTTCAAAAAGTATTAAAACTGAAGCAGTATGTCAAGAATGGAAAGAAGGGTTTCAGTTGTCCCAATAGTCTAATGATAGAAATGAGAAGACAAATATTAGTAGATAGATATGAAAGGAAGAATATTGACAGATAGATAGATAGATAGATAGATAGATAGATAGATAGATATGAAAAGAATTAGATAGATAGATAGATAGATAGATATGAAAAGAATTAGATAGATAAATAGATAGATAGATAGATAGATAGATAGATAGATAGATAGATAGATAGATATGAAAAGAAGATAGATAGATATGAAAAGAAGATAGATAGATAGATAGATAGATATTGTAATCATTCTGCCATCTTTTCCCTTTTGATTCTCATCTTTTCTATCTTACATAAGTCATTTTTGGAGATCTTAATAAATAAAACTTGTTAATTTTCATCATACAGAGCTACTGTCCCAACAGTAGAAAATCAATTTAGTTTCACTCATTCTTATTTATAGTGCTTTCTATCCACATCCAAATATAAATGAGAATTTCTTTATACCAAAATAGATTTACTTGTCAGACTATTTTTATCTTTACCTTTTTCTCTTCTCTACTTCTTGAAGAACTGTAAATCTAAATGACATAATGGCCTTATAGAAAATATTCAGTGAAAGCTAAACCAATTTCTTCTTTTCTTTCTATACAGAATTTATTGAGTATTTAACTATTGCACCTGTTTAAGTTTATACAAATTATATTATTTCATATTTATTTATATATATATATATATATATATATATATATATATATATATATATATATATAAATTATTTTTGTTGGTCCAATTAAAGAAAAGTAAATATCTTAAATATGAAAATAAATTGGTCTGAAAATGAATTTCAGTATGATATTTTAGGGTTTTATTTCAAATAAATTTGCTTGACATGTTTCATACATTGTGGACCTTTTCAAGAAACTTATAATGTGTTTGTTTTGACTTGGGTATGATTCTTTTTAATCCATTTTTTAACCTAAAATACCACATTGAAATTAATTTGTAGACCTGTTTATTTTTATATATATTGGCATAAGGGTTAGAGTGTTTGGCAAGTTCTGGGAGACTAGGATTCAATCCCAGATCAAGTCATTTGCACTCAAATGTTTTTGGTTGCTTCCAAGGTGTTATAACCCAGTTTGAAATCATGAAACACAAGTTCCCAAATTAGACTACATTGTAGCTTTAAAATCACACATTTAATGCTCATGTCAATGCACCAACTTCCAAAATACTAACAGCTACAACAGGTACCTTTCACAGCTTAAATTTCTTCACTCAGGTGATATACATGCCACAAATTAACACATGCCAAAATATTGCAAAATTTTTGACTCACTCTTGTATATAAGATATATATATATATATATATATATATATATATATATATATATATAAGATCTTAAGAATTCATGAAAAATAATTAAATTATTACTTTTTTTTATCTATGTATAACTTTTTTTTTCTCATATTTCTAGTTTTTCAGTGCTTTATTTGCCTCTTATACAATGGTTGAACTGCTTCGGTCACACAATATAGTAGTAGTTGGTGACCATAGTCGAGGGCAACCAGAAGGCTCCCTTTTCAATAGCTACTACACCGAGATGTAGGGGAGGGCACTACTCCTTTCCCTGGATTGCTCCACTTTACCCTTGATACGTACCTTATATTGCTGAGTGTTAAGCAAGGTGGTACCAAGTACCATTTTTTGAGTCTTTGGTATGACACGACCTGGGATTGAACCCAGGTCTCCCGGACCATTGGTGAACACGCTACCTATTTGGCCAATGAGCAGGTTCATGAGCCGGTTCACACAATATACAAGACACAAACTAGAATGTACCAAAATATTGCAAAAATTATAATTCACCCTAATATCTCAGAAGAACAGACCTACCATCAGTCTTTCTTTTCTATTGTTTAGACTCATATCAGTCAATTTGTTTTTTGTCTTTTCATCTTCTGATCAGAAATAGAAACGTAATCTAATCCTGGCTCATGAGCAGATGAAGATGGATGCTTGTGGAATTGCTCGGCTGTTTTTTTTTTGCCTCAAACATTCTCCTTATTCCACTCTTTTCTTATTTTTATATCATTTCTTGTCAGCAAAAATTTTGTCACTTTTTATTTCTTTTTTCTCTCTTTTTTATTGTTTACTTTTAGTCCTTCTTTCTCTTTACTTTCATTATTTTTTACTTTTTTCTCCTTTTCTTTTTTCTGTCCATCACCAGAACTGTCATCATCATCATCATCATCATCCTTCTTCTTCTTCTTCTTCTTCTTCTTCTTCTTCTTCTTCTTCTTCTTCTTCTTCTTCTTCTTCTTCTTCTTCTTCTTCACATCTCATTCTAAATGTAGAAATTATAGCATTAACTTCAAATAAATACATAAAAAGTACTATATAATTAAAATTCATAAGTTATCTCCATTGAGATACTATAATGACTATGGTAAGCACAACCACAGATCTGAAGAAGAATAAAGACCATCCAAACTACAGCACTGAAATTTGAGGAAACTTGCAGTCACTTGGTCTCCAGTGTATACCACGTACTTGTCCTGTGTGAAAATTTGAAAAGAGTGAAATAATAAAAATAAAATTACTATCAACAACAAATTTTACTGTTGCTATTTATTAAGTTATTACTTAGTCTTGCACACAGGCTTTAGATTGCTCACAGTACCTGCTGTTCTTAAGAGGTCACCCATTTCAGAAATAAAATGGCACAAAGTTCCTTAACTTTAGAGATCTGATGAGAACCAGTGCTTTCAACTTAACTTGACAATAAGTCACAATAAATTATATTATTGATAAACAGTGTTTTTTATTTATATTTGTGAATTTAATAGAGTTTTATGAATGATGGTTGACTGAACAGTTTATAGGCTGACCAAGATACCCAAATGGAATGTGACCAGATGAGGTCTATTTTCAACATAGTTCCCATTGCAATACCCATACTTCTTTAATCAATACTGCAGTGCTTGAACTCCATTGGTCATAAAAGAACATCAACAGTAGATATGACATCATCATGTAAACTTTTTAGCCATGAACTTTTCAGCCCACCTTCATAAATCACAATAAATAATATTATTGATAAGCAGTGTTTTTTAATTTTTGTATTTAATATAAGGTAAGTAAGTTGGCCGACCATAGTCAAGAACAACCCAAAGGCTACCTTTTCAATAGTTACTACAATGAGATCAAGGGGAGAGCACTACTCCTTTCCCTGGATTGCTCAACTCATCATTGATTCATACCTTATAATACTGAGTGTTAAGCAAGGAGGCATCAAGTATCATTTTTGAGTCTTTGGTACAACTTGACCTGGGATTGAACCCTGGTCTCCTGGGCCATTGGCAAACACTCTAACCATTATGCTAAATTTTATGTAGATAATCAGAAATGCTTTATAGACAGAACATCTTGTTTTACAAAAATAGGCCAACAATAAGACATATGTTACAAGACTGGAGTCAAAAACTTGCTTGTTTTGGACAGATAAAGGGCAAAATTCTGATAAACGTTCTGCCTATCTGAGTTACAAGTAATAGACAAGTGAAAAAAGAAGATTGTTACATCTTTCTTTGCCAGATGCAAATAGAACTAATATCAGTTATCTGGAAATCAAGTAATACTCTTTTTGTTTTTTATTGGTTTGATGTTTGTTTGTTAGTTTTTGTTTTGGGTTTTTTTTCCGGTTCTTTTGATAGCAAGGAGGTGTCATGATCTCTTTAGCTCCGAGCTTTTTCTATTTTCAGAACTTTAGAAATAACTTTGTATGTTTGTGTCATACATTCTCTTATCACAAAAACAAATTTCTTTCTCTTTATCTAATATATAATTGTGTATATGTGTATATATTCATGGATATATATGTATGTATATATATGAGGTAAGCACTCATGTTGTAGGGATTATTGTAGTAGGAAAATAATCACTGCAACCAGAGTTCAGATTAGGCTGTTTGTATTTCACATAGTGCTGATACCCTTGAAAAAGGTATACCCAACTATTCTTCCTCTAACCATGAGTAAATAGGAGAGCAGACTGGGCTCTTTAACCTTGGTATATTGACCAGTCTAAGAGAAGGAAAATTCTGAATTCAAATTTGTTAAACTCAGTTTAAAAACTGATCTTGTGTCAGATGTTGTTTGTGCAGAGGAGTTGGTAAACATATCTATTTATCCATCTGTCTATCAATATATACATATATATATATATATATACATTTATGTGTGTGTGTGTTTCTATGTGAGTGTAGTTGCTTGTATGTGAGTGTGTGTATTTGTGCATGTGCATATATATGTGAATGCATACATAAAGAGAAAAAGAGAGAAAAAGAAAGAGAGAGAGATGTGTGTATTTGCTTATGTGAGTATATGAGTGTTTGTTTGTGTGTGTGTGTATTCAAATGTGCACTTTTCTCTGTGTGTACATGTATGCATGCATGTGTGTGTGTGTGTGTGTGTGTGTGTGTGTGTGTGTGTGTGTGTGCTTTCAGTGTATATATATATATATGTGTGTGTGTGTGTGTGTGTGTGCATTTGTCTGTATTACTATATATATATATATAGATATATGTGTGTGTGTGTATGTATGTATACATATATGCATATATGTTTCCATTTCTTCCAATACTTATGTGTGAGTGTGTATGTATCTGTATTTGGTTGCATGGGTGTATGTTTATATATATATATATATATATATATATATATATATATATATATATATATATATATATATGGGGAGTAAACAAAGAAGGAAAAACACAAGGTCTTCAGGGAATGATTTTACTAGTAAAAATATTTGCCAAAGTTAAATACTTCAGTTTTTAGAGATTTCTATCTCTGTCTATTTAATTTGACTCTCTGATTATCTAGATTTTTTTATTAATAAATTTTGGAATACAACTTTGATGCATCTACTCATATGTCTTTTGTATTATATATATATATATATATATACATATTTGCACACTTCACAAATATTTTAACATTTCTAAGAAAAGAAAGCAAACCAATATTTTTTCAATGTTTAAATTTCTTCTTTCCAAATAAGATCTTCAAATCAAAATGTAAATATTCATTCCAGGAGAATTATTAATGTTACCAAAAACTACCAATCTTTGAAAGTTATAATACTTCCAGAAAATTCCTTTGGTCAATATTCAGATATCTTTGGAAGTGTTCAAAAGTCATTATATTGTAATAAAAGATATTTTAAGTCTATTGAATTTTAACAAATAAATCTTTTGATCAATATCTAAGTCTTGCCATACTGTTGGCAGCATTTTTTCTTTTGTCATTGTTCTTATGCATCATCATAACCGACTTTTTTAAATAATACTGGGTTGCTTGGTACTAGAGAGGATATTTAGTTAAGTACCCACTCACGAAGGTCCAATATTCCCATTAGTATATGCAATGATACACTAACACTGAATAAGCTGAAGGAAAGACAAGATAAACTAATTTACACATATAGGAACATTTAATATATACATAATATAAATACAGAAGAATACACAAACATGTCTCAGCTGATGAAATGTGCACATTATTCTATGAATAAGCAGTATATGAAAGAGATATAAAAATGGTAAAAGTCTCACTTGTGTTTGGTTGTCAGAGCCATATGGGTTCTACATTTCAATGATGTCAATTGCTAGGTGAGGAGACAACTTTTCCCCTGTTCAAAGGTCAGAGGCTAAAAAGTATGGCTTTAATATTTAAAGAACAAAGACAAAAAAGAACGGAGATAAAAAGACTAAGATGGATTCTGGGATTGTCTCCTTACCACAATGTGACCAATTGAGATGCCTACTTTTCAAAAGAGACAATAATTGTCTCTCTACAATATTATTATATTGTAACAATGACAAACAATGTGCAAATGATGTAACACTTATCAATACAAAAAAATGGACTTGGTAAGCCAAGTTTAATTTCCTGTTAAAGCTTTTTACATTCACTTCACATTAGTGCCCTTGGTCTCCAAGGTAATCCCATCAGGTTGTCTCACAAAACAATAACCTAGCAGATAAAAACATTGATGAAAGCTAGGCTTCTGAAAGTGGTTCATATAGACCTCAGGGGTTGAAAAAAATTTGGGTGGGTCAATAAAAGCATAGAGGTCCATAGGTACTGAATTTACTAGTTTTCATTTATAAATCCTTTTATAACAGAAGAACAAAAAATATCACCTGATCCTGTAATTGCAGATATGATAGTTCTATTGGATATACTACCTAGCAAAATGGAAAGAAACAGGTCTTGAAAACCTGAAATCAACAGTAAAATTATTTTATTTCCTGTTATTTCTTTATATTTTTACAAAGGAAGTAAAACAATTTTAACACCAATGTTAGTGTGTGTGTATCTAGATGTGTCAAGTGTGTGTATGTATGTGTATCTGTATGAGTATATCTGCGTGTGTATGTGTATTTGTGTGTGTATGTGTATCTGTATGTTTCCGTATGTGTGTGTGTGTGTGTATCTTTATGTGTCTATGTGTGTGTATATGTTTCTGTATCTGTATGTGTCTCTGTGTGTGTGTGTGTGTCTGTATGTTTCTGTATCTGTGTGTGTCTATGTGTATTTGTATGTGTCTGTGTATCTGTATGAGTCTGTATGTGTATGTTTGTGTGTGTGTATCTGTATGTGTATGTGTATATGTGTCTCTATGTGTGTCTATATGGGACAAATACACACATACACGTATGTACATGTATGTATCTGTGTCTGTATGTGTATGTGTAAGTGTGTCTGTGTTGTATGTGCCAGTGTCTATATTTATATGCAGGAGTCTTTGTGTTGGGATGGGTAAGGTATTTGATTACTTTTGATGTTATTTAAATATCATTTCAAGACAGGATTGCAGAATTTTTTTTTTTAATTAAGATAATTTTCCCCAAAGTTCTATCTGGTAAATAGCAGAAAGAAGTCTCTTACAACAACAAAAACAATAATAAAAACAACAAATGAAAATGCTTTCTAGCAGTGAAACGTTTCAATTTAACTTTTCTCTTTATAATGAAAAAGTTAGAAAATTAGAAGCTAAATAAAAAAGAAAATAGAAAAGTAAAAGAAAAATTAAATGTTTACACCCAAAATAAAATTAGACTTAAAAGCAATATCGATTACAATTTTAATCACCGTAATTTGTAGCAGACTTTTGGCCAGAGACTTAAGCAGCATACCTGATACACTCCTACTTTGGTCAGAATGTTTAAAAATAGATATTTTTAATGTCTTTCATGTAATAAAAACAAGTTTATCTTTTCCAGGAGGCTGGATATTAACAGTTCTTCTATTTAAGAATAAAAAAAAACATTTTAAAAGAAATATCAATGAACAACACTTGAAAAAAACTAAGAAAAGCCAATGTTAGATGTGATAATGACTGACATTTCTGAATTTTTGAAAGAAAATTACTTCAAGCCTTAAAGGGGTAGCAGCTTGCTTTTATTTTTTACATCAAATTCATATATATTTGAAGCTGAAAGTTTTGCCCTAGGAGCTAAAAGCTTGTAATCAAATCGAATTTGGTGTAGAAACAAAGGTTATCCAGCAAACTTATCAGCATCCTCTCACACACAGACACATACCCATATATATATTATATTATATTATATTATATTATAAAAGTGTTGGTCGTTATTCAATCAATTTGTGGTTATGTGTCAAACCAAATGCAATATAATATGGAGAGTGCTCAATATCTAGGATAGAGCTATTATATAATAATGATAAAAAATAAATATATATTAGATATAGAGTTCTTAACTGCCTGATGATTGTTGCTTTACAAAAAACTTCATGAAACCTAGGGCTGCAGAATATTTTCCATGGATTAAATATATATATATATATCTAATATACATTTATTTATTATCATTATTATATATAACATGAAAATTATAACCATGCATTGCTACTTTTCACGTTTTCAAGATCATCAGGCAATACAAAATTCTGAAGAATTGTCCAAAGAATATGAAAAAGTGAAACTATTAGTTGCAATACACAGTTTTGATTTATATGTTATTCTACCAATACATGTTCTGTCCATAATATTCAGTACTATTCTTATAGATTCCAAAACCTTTAAGCACTTTAATGATATATGTATATTGTAAATATTGTTAGGGATAAATCAATGATAGAGTCTGGTGATATTATAAGGTACAGCAAGAGTTCTCTAGGTTAGTAGTAATGATATCTCAGCCCTAAAACCATGATTTTCTGGGTATGACACACAGTAGCAACTAGTGGTGAGGCTCCAGTTCTGCAGCCCTTGTGTGTTTACAATCACTCGTTAATTTCCCTTATTCCAAGGTCAACTCGGATCCAGAGGGTTAGGATCTGCTAGGATCCCATCTATGTGTCAAATAGATCTGTTTTAAAATTATTAGTATTAGGTAGAAATACTTACCACATATGATGGCATATAAGATGCACCCCAATTTCATCAGGGCAAAACAAGAAAAAACCAAGTATTAATATTAAACGTGAAATATGATGAATATTATCTATAACACTTTCAATCTGCGTAATAATCTTTTAGATAATGACAATAGGTACATGAAAGTTACTCAAAAGTCTAAACAAATAGGAGTTGCCAGGTAGCTAATTTCGGAAGATTATCACAAATTCTAAACCTACATATGGCATATAAGATGCAGGGGAATTATAAAAGATATTTTTAGTAAAAAAACATGTGCTATATATGCCATCAAATACAGTATATAATTTCAGCATTGAATTATCCATAAGGGTTGATATGCCATAAAATAAATAAACCAAACCAAAACAATATCTGACACAAGAATCATTCACTGATTAAGGCTTGAAATTTGAAATTTTATATATATATATAGAGAGAGAGAGAGAGAGTGAGAGAGAGAGAAATTAATTTACAACTAGCAAAGTAAAACTTTTAAAAATACAAACATCAAATTAGTGTTTAACAACTAAGAAATTAGTTTAATACTATCTTTATTTCATATATATAATATATTATATAATATAAGAATATTCACTAATGATTAATATTATTGCAAAAAATATAAACATAGAAAATACTAAAACAATTTTGAAAATTTATGTACACATATGTTATTCGTTTTTTCTTTTTTTTCTTTTTTTCTTGTTATATTTTAATATAGATGATACTGCTTCAAGAGAAAGAAAACTTTGGACAAAAAGGAAAATAAGATAAATTCAAAAACAAGACAAAATTTTGAAAATTCATCTGCAAAAATTATTAAACTTTGGTCTAAAGACTATCACAAAATAGTGTTAAAATAAACTTTTTCAGAATGAATTTGAAATATAAAAAAGATAAACACAATATTAAAAAAAATATATTTCCTGTTCAAAGAATTGATTTTTATATTCAAGGGTCTGACACTAATGCTGTATGATATGAAATATAAATCAACTCAACTTAAAGAGAGATTTCACCCTCCCAGGTAGCACCTACCCCTTCATGTAGAGAAGTAACCACTAGGTTTATCGCTTTGCTCCTGAAGCATTGCAAAAAAGAAATTCAGATGAAGTTTAGCTGTCTTTTAAAACTACCTGCCCTCACCTAAAGTGGGTTGTTTCCCATAGAGTCATCACATTAAACCGGCCTTGTGTCATGTTCCAGTAAATGTGTGAGCATTCCAGAATTTACTTCCCAATATACAAAACATTTCTGAAGTATTTAGTCAAGGTTCATTTTTTGAAAACTTACTCTTTCCTTATTTCATTCATTCTCTTTGCAAAGATGTCAATAAATATGTTTTAAAATATTCTATTTATTTACTTTTTTTCTTTTGTTTACAGGAGGACATTGTATGCCTAAGTTGTTTGGCAACATCAGCACGGGAAAATGACAGTGGTGAGAGATTTTGTCTTGCCGCAGAGGGATTCGGAAATCGGATTTGTTCCTTGAGTAATATTTCCAACAAGGTAAGTGCTCATGTTTCAATATGCATATATAAGAATTGAGACATTGAATTCTCTAGTGGACATGGTTACTTAAAATTAACAAAAAAGTTATAATTGATTAATCTTTAAACAGACATTCATCAATGTCAAGAAAAAACTAAGTCTAACAAGAAATTTAAAATTCTGAAATTTTTATTGTTTTATCTGTTTTATATATGTATTTTATATGTTTTATGTATGTGTGTTTAGTGTGTTTCAAAAAACATATACCATTTTCTAAAACTTTGATATGATTTCAGATACAAAAATCTAAGTATATACATAGTCTAGAAAAATGAGAAAACAACAGGCTTAACAGAAATTACATCAATTTTTCTAAAAACATCCTGTCTATACATGTATGATGTATTTACACGCATCTATATATATATATATATATATATATATATCTCCGTGTGTGAATGTGAGTGTATGCATAAATATATATATATATATATATATATATATATGTGCTTGCATATACACATACAGATATATATATGTAAACACACATATATATATATATATATATATATATATATATATATATATATATATATATATCCGATGATCATTAAATAAGTTTCCAGACTTTTTCGTATGGGCACTTTTATTGATAGTACACACATGAAACTCTAGTCCCCTTCAAAGTAATTTCCTCCAGCTGCAATGCACTTGTTGTACCATTCCAACAACTTCTGAAAGGCCCCATGGAAGTCCTCTTCTGTCAGCGTGTCAATGACCTTCATCACAGCCTCTTTCATCTCCTCAATTGTCTCATAACGACAGCCTCTGAGCTTAGGGAATAACCAAAAGTCACAGAGAGCAAGGTCTGGACTATAGGGAGGGTGACAAACTGTCTTGATGCCCATCTTGGTCAAATAGTCTGTGACAATGATGGAGTTGTGGACTAGTGCATTGTCCTGGTGGAAATGCCACTGACCCAATTTGAAGAGTGCTGGCCTCTTCCGAGAGAATCTCTTCCTGAACTCCCTTAAAACCTCCACATAGTAACCCTAACCCTAACCCTTTGGCCAATCAACTGGGGTGTATTCACTTCCTTACTCCTCCGACACCTCTCATCATCCCTCACAGACTCTGTGCCTTCCTTGAATCTCTTATGCCACTCAGAAACTGATGCTCAATTCATGCAAGATGCTCCAAAAGAAGTCTGAAGCATTCCATACATTTCTGTGACATTTTTTCCAAGTTTAAAACAGAATTTTATTGCATATCATTCTTCTAAAGTGTCCTCATGTCCAGATTGCATTTTTGAAATTCAGCAGCTGTGACAATCAGACTTTAGTAGGGTGTATTCAAATTCCTGCTGTAGCTGTTCATTTGAACCTGAAATCCTAAAAATTGGTCAGTCATCTCATAAGATGTATAGCAATAACATACTGAATTTTCAAGAGACTATGACAACTTTAAATGCCTGTACAAAAAAAGTCTGGAAACTTATTGAATACACCTAGTATATATATATATATATATATATATACTTATGTATATATCTGTATATACGTATGTATACATATATGTATATATATATGTATTTGAAATATGTATGTTTAGGCAGCATTTCTTCGTTAATGCAAATTTCATTAAACATAATTGACATTTTATGCCTACATATTCTCTTTTGGATCCGTTCAATACGGGAATTCGAACGGATCCAAAAGAGAATATGTAGGCATAAAATGTCAATTATGTTTAATGAAATTTGCATATATGTATTTATATATCTATATATAATTATATATATAGGCATGTACATACGTATATATATATGTGTATATATAGGTATAATATATGCATATAAACACACACACACTTATATATATATATATATATATATATGCGTGTGTGTGTGTGTGTGTGTGTATGTGTGTGTCTGAGTGTAAATATATATATACATATATGTGTGTGTGTGTGTGTGTGTGTGAATATATATGTAATGGCTGGTCGCTCGCCACTGTATCCGCATGGAAAAACTCTGTCAACGCCGCAGTAGGAGGGGTAGGATTACTTATAGGACCTAGAGCATTAAAATCGCTTAATAGCGTTGAGAAAATACAACCTAGAATGATGGCAGCTACATTTAACGGAAACCCCAGAGCAACAATCATCTCATGCTACAGCCCCACCAATGTTAGTGAAGAAACTGAACTAGTCACTTTCTACGATGAGTTATCCTCATTAGTGCGTAGCATCCCGAAACACAACATGTTAGTCATTGGCGGAGACATGAATGCCCAAATCGGGAAAAACGGAAACAACAAATACAGCCTCCACAACACGTCAAATAGGAATGGGCAACATCTAACAGATTTCATGATAGAAAATAGATTAGCATACCTCAATACAAACTACCAAAAAGGAGAGGGCAAACTATGGACATACACGTACGCAAACAATACTAAAGCTCATATAGACTACGTCCTTATAAACAAGAAATGGAAAAATAGTGCACTGAATTGCGAGGCATACTCCTCTTTTGAGGGTGTGTCCACCGATCACCGAATAGTCACGGCGAAAATACGATTAAGCCTATGAAAAAACACCAAACAAACAGCGACCACCAAACACTATGACTGGGCCCTATTAAACAACAAAGATATAAGAGATAAATACGTATTAGAATTAAGAAACAGATTCGAAACACCTCAAGAAAAGACGGAAAAAAGTACACCAAACGACGAATACGAAAATTTCGTCAATGCACACCTCGAGGCAGCAGCAAAATACATCCCAACAAAAATTAAAACTAAATATAGAGTCCCATGGGAAACTTTAGTGGTGAGAGAAAAACGTGCACTAGTGAAAACAGCCTCCAAAAACTATTGAAAAAACCCAACAAACACAAATGCCTTAAAACTAAAAACGGCACAATATCAATTAGCAGGCATATATATAATGGAACAGACAGAATACATTCAAAATCAGATAGATAAGATTAGAGACTCGGTGGAAGACAGACAATCTAGAATAGCCTGGCAAACAATAAACGAAGTGAGCAGAAGAAAGAACACAGCCAAAGCAAAACTTAAAGCAGCAAACCAACAAGAAAGAATAAAACTGTGGAAACAGCACTTCGAAAACTTACTTGGAAACCCACCAAAAATAACGCATGAACCAATCACCAGAATAATTAGCAAACAATTAGACATTAAACTAGGACCGTTCACACAAGAAGAACTCGACTCGGTTCTCAGAAAAATTAAAAATAGGAAAGCTGCAGGGCTTGACGAAATTCTCCCGGAAGTATGGAAGACCAGACAATTCGACGACATACTGCTCTGCCACTGCAACGCAGTATACAATCAAAATCCGATAGATAGATGGATGAAGGGATGCATACTCCCCTTCCCTAAAAAGGGGGACCTCGGATTAGCCAAAAACTACCGAGGCATAACACTTACATCCATAGCTGCCAAAATCTACAATGCCCTACTACGAAACCGAATAGAACCCAAAATCGACAACATACTTAGAAAAAACCAAAATGGCTTCCGAAGAAATAGATCCACGACCTCACAAATATTAACCATCCGCAGAATCCTTGAAAGTGTACGGGCAAAGAACCTACAAGCGACATTAATATTTGTCGGCTTTACCAAGGCTTTCGACTCCATTCACAGAGGAAAGATGGAACAAATCCTACTAGCGTACGGCATACCTAAAGAAACCGTAGCGGCAATAACGATTCTCTATAGAAACACTAAAGAAAAAGTACGATCACCGGATGGAGACACAGAATACTTTGACATTGTAGCAGGAGTACTACAAGGGGACACGCTGGCCCCGTACCTCTTTATCATTTGTCTAGACTACGTACTTAGAACATCGATTGACAAAATCAAAGAGAATGGCTTCGAACTGACGAAGAAAAGAAGCAGAAGATACCCCGCAACAACAATTACCGATGCCGACTACGCCGATGACATAGCGATACTGGCAAATACACCTGACCAAGCCGAAACACTTCTGCATAGTTTGGAACGAGCAGCAGCAAGCATAGGCCTCTATGTTAATGCACACAAAACGGAATATATGTGCTATAACCAAACAGGGGACATCTCCACTCTAGAAGGAAGCCCACTTAAACTAGTAGACAAATTCACGTACCTAGGAAGCAGCGTCGAATCAACCGAAAAGGACATCGAAACAAGGTTAACAAAAGCATGGACAGCTATCAATAGGCTATCGATTATATGGAAATCAGACCTAACCGATAAAATGAAACGCAGTTTCTTCCAGGCAGCGGTCACATCGATACTGATATATGGATGCACTACATGGACGCTAACAAAACGACTGGAGAAGAAGCTAGATGGCAATTACACAAGAATGCTGCGTGCAATCCTGAACAAGTCCTGGCAGCAACACCCCACAAGACACCAACTGTACGGCCACCTGCCCCCTATCACGAAAACTATTCAAGTTAGACGAACCAGACATGCAGGACATTGCTGGAGAAGCAGAGATGAACTCATAAGAGATGTACTCTTATGGATCCCCACACATGGCCGCGCAAAAGCAGGACGACCAGCTCGAACGTACATTCAGCAGCTATGTGAGGATACAAGATGTTGTCCTGAAGACCTACCTAGGGCGATGAACGATAGGGAGGAGTGGCGAGAGAGGGTCAGGGATATCCGTGCTACCAGCGCGATATGATGATGATGATGATATCCATATATATTTGTATATATGCATATATATATGCATAAAATATATCTATGTATATATATAAGTATATATAGATATATGCATTTAGATAGGCAAGTACATACATACATTTATATATACATACACTTGTATATATATATATATATATATACATATGTATATATATATATATGTATATATATATATATATATATATATATGTATATATATATATATATACATATGTATATATATATATATATATATACATATGTATATATATATATATATACACACACACATTTTTATATGCACATTTTCTGATAATTGTTTTTTATAATAGAGTAAAATTATCCTTCAAAATGCCTACAAAACAAATTGACACACTGACATCATGCAATGAGAAGTCCTGTGAAGTGAGCTGTGCAATTGTTACAATACATTGCCTCTCTTCCCAACACTCACTCAATCACCATAGCAACAACTGCTTCCTGTTGATATAAATTCATGATATGGATGGAAAAGTATGCATGCAGGCAAGCATTGGTCTTTTGAATATCACAATTCTACAATGCCCTTTTTCTGTCTGACAATATTGAAATGGAGGAAATACCCCACACAGACATAATCCACACTCACTAAATATATTTAATGGAAGTGTTTTAAGGGTAATGTTTACTGTTATAAGATATGGGCACAATGACCTGAGTGGAAACCCTGGATGACACTGTTTGCATTTCACATAGTACTAATATCTTTGGGAAAGGTATTCGTATAAATATTCTATCTATCTATCTTTCTATAGGTAATAATTTATATGTATAATATGTTCTTTTTCATTTGAGGGTACTCAAATACCAACCTTATAAAGAGACACATAATTTTACCCAAAAATTCTACTACCACCTTAATTGAAAAAAACTTAAATCACTTAGGTATAAAAACCACAACCCACTCAACAAAAACCATAAAACTTGACACAATAAAACAAATAGTAAAGAACAACTCCCATAATATAGATTCCCTATCCAATACAGGTGTTTACATAATCCACTGCCGAAACTGCAATAAATTTTGCTTAGAAGAAATAAGTAGAAATTTAAATATAAGAATCTATGAATATAAAAAAGATTTTAAAACTGGTAACACAACAAACTCTTTAGTTTCGCATAACATTTTAACTAACCACACTTTTGACTTTCAAAATTCTACCATGTTTGCCTTCATTCATGAGAAAAATAAAAGAAGAATAATTGAAGCATGTTCCATTGCACACCACAACACAATACCACAATGACAAGGTTTCTTTTCAAAATTTCACCATCTATAGGAAAAATAATATTAAAAGAATTCGAAATTCACGCTATAAATTAGTTCTCCTTTCTCTAAAAATTCAAAGCAATAAAACTTCACAAGTCCATTTCTCAAACCATGAAACACCTCTTACTTTTCAAAAAAATTCCATCACATGACATGACGCAATTTGAACATATCAACCAATATTAATCTGTTTTTTCACATAGAAAGATCTACAAGCCCTGATGAAGACTTCTAATTAAATCAAAGATTTAGCTATCAAAATTATTTCTCATTGTAAAATAATTTCGATAAAAAAACTTTTGCATTCAAAATTAGATTGAAGTCAAAACACATTGGTCAATAAACAAACCATCAAACGTATTTTTCTTCTGTTTTATCCTTTCTATTTCAGTCAGATTCAACTCATTTTCTTCCTACATATATAAATGTACATATATGTATTAGTACATACATATATATTTACGTATATATAAATATATATATATACATGTATGTATACATGAGTATATATATACATATGTATGTCTATGTATGTATTCATATATATGTGTGTGTGTGTGTGTGTGTGTGTGTGTGTGTGTGTGTGTGTGTGTGTGTGTGTGTGTGTGTGTGTGATTATATGTGTATGTATATGCACATATGTGTATGTACGTATGCATATGTATAAAAATGTGTGTATATATATGTGTGTGTGTGTGTGTGTGGGTATATATATATATATATATATGCACATATTTATACATATATGTATGTATGTATGCATATGTATAAATATGCGTGTGTATATATATATATATATATATATATATGTATATTTGTATGTATGAAAAAATAAGTGGAAAAGGGGATAAACTGTAGCACAGACAACAGATTCAATAATATTTTATCTTTATTTCATAAAAGACTTCATCAGAAAGTGTTTGTTTTTTTTTCTTTAACAAAATAAAGAAATAATTTTATAGAACCTGTTGCCTGTGTATCAGTTTATCTACTTTTCTACTTATTTTTCATATCTTGTTGGATTTACCAAATCTCCCATTTCTCCATATATGTAATTATACATATATATATATATGTGTGTGTGTGTGTGTGTGTGTGTGTGTGTGTGTGTGTGTGTGTACATATATTTGTGTATGCATGTACATATGTATGCATATGTATCTATATATATGTATGTATATATGCATATGTATATATATATGTGTGTGTGTGTGTGTGTGTGTGTGTGTGTGTGTGTGTGTGTGTGTGTGTGTGAATTTATGTGTATGTATGTGTATGCATGTGTATATATGTATATGTGTGTGTGTATATATATATATATATATATATATATATATATATAGTTATACAAATGTATGAATCAATAAATATATTCCATTATAAATTTATTTTGCCCATTTACTGATTTGCTCATCATATATATATATATATATATATATATATATATATATATATATATATATATATATCTTTGCATTTCTCCTGCAATTGCCAAGCACTGAAAATCCTATCCACAGTGCCACGGCTTGCTCGAAAAGCACACTGTGATTTTGGTAGAATTCCATTGACAATTATGCAGACTAATCTATTTAAAATTATTCTTGAAAACAATTTTCCAACAATAGACAGCAGAGATATGCCCCTAAAATTGCTGCCCTCCGACTTTGAACCCTTCTTATACAAAGACACAGGTATTACATCTCTCCAGTCTTGAGGTACTTCCCTTTCCGATACACTTTGGATGACTTGCTCCAGGAGATCAATCATTTTCTCACCTTGAGAATAGCCGTATGCAGTACAGCGCTTACAAACGTCTGATTCGCAAAGGTAAACAGGGTCCAGCATTGGGTCCACAAAGTCACCACACTAACTGTGACATATGTGAAAAATTGTGCCTATCTCTTGCTGGTCTCAAAAGCCATCTGCATAAATGTGCAAAATCTATCTTGCACCCAAATAATGTCACTGCAAACAAAACTGATCGGTTGTGCCAATTCTGTGGCAAAATCTGTCGCAGCTTGGCTGGCCGGAAGAGTCACCTACGAACACATACAATTTAAGGGGGGAATAGGAGAGGGGGGAGAGGACATGAGATAAAGGAGGTAGTCACACTCGAAACCAAGAGGACAGCCATCATATATATATATATATATATATATATATATATATATATATATATATATATGCATGTGTGTGTGTGTGTGTGTGTGTTGATATATACATACACATATATATGTATATATATTTGTAAATATATATATATACATATATCTATAGTCATCCACAGACAGATCTGTTTCGTTCTATCAGAACTCATCAGTTAAAAAGCAGTAACTTCAATTGATAAAAAAAATTTTAAGAAAAATCTTTATCAAAACATAACTTACATATCTTTTTATATCATTATGAAATATTTAAAATCATATTGACAAGGTATTTAAAACCTTGAAAAGAATATTTCTATTAAGCTTCTTTTTTTTTTACTGGGCTTGCTGCTTATTTATTTATTTATTTATTTATTTATTTATTTTCCTCAGGCAGTTTTGTTCAAGATTATTTTGCCATATAAGACCATGATAACATTTTGTAGTTCATCTTCCAAATAAAGATATTATTATCCACATCAAGGTGCATTCATAGACTTTCTATTCTAAAATATATAGTTCCATTTATTGTTTATTTATGTCTTGGTAAGAACAGCTTTAGTGTCAATACTTTTTGAATACACTTTGTATATTACTGTTAAATGTATTTACATACTTGGTTTTAATCCAGATTGTCTGACATAGATATGCAGCCAATCCTTTGATATATTTTTAATACATGATGAGTAAGGAATAGTTGGAAGAATTTCAGATCATTCAAAAATGTTTGCAGTTTTCATCCTCTTTTCATTAGAAGATGATTATTAACAATTCAATAAATTCTTTTAAAACATAATCCCAAATGGAGAAATATTGGAATTTATAATCAAGAGGGATCTGGTATTTGTAAATTAAGATTAGTTATTGATTCTCAGTTCTTAAAATCCATAATGCTAGAGAAAAATTTGTTTGTTTGTTTGTTTGTTTTTTTTCTTTGTTTGAGGGCTCTCCCATCATAGAAATTTTTAAAAAATTAAGATATTTTAAAGAACTAAAAGCCTTAGAATTCCAATAAATATGCTGCCATGAACAGCATTTGAGTTGTGAATTTATTTAAACCAGGATGACAGCTTAATCTACCCTAATGGGAAATAACATTTCAACAGCCTGAAGGACTATGTCAATTTTAACTTAGGTATTCTGTATACATGCTAATAGGTAGTAGATATTCTGATAGAATTTTCACTGTCTTTAGTGTTGAATATGTGCTCACCCAACCCCATGACCATGGGCAGGATATGACACCAGATCAATTTTTCTGCAGAGTGTATCTGGTTTGAATTCAGGATGTAATACAAGGTCAATTTTTAAACAGAATACAGCTGGTTTTAATTCAGTTTTCCTTCTCCTAGACTGGTTGCCTAACCAAGACTAAAGAACCTATTCTACTCTACTATTTAGCCAGAGCTGGGTGAGGAGAACCCATAGATTTATGTCTTTCACAAGGTACTCTATAGACATGCTAAATTTTTTTAAGTCTTCATTGTTGAATATGTATTTACCCAACGCCTCCACCACAGGCAAGATGTGATGCAAAGTCAGTATTTAAGCTGAGTAAATCTGGTTTGAATTCAAAATTTTCATTCTTCTGGTCTGGTTGTCTAAATAAGGTGAAAAAAAACAGTCTGCTCTTCTATTTATCCATAATTGAAGGAGGACAGCAAATGGATTCATGCCTTTCTCAAAATTAAATGCAACATCCTTGTCCAGGATTTGAACTCATGTCACCAATTCCATTTCAAATGACAATAACTGTCATGCTAAGCATACCTCCACAATAATAGAATAATTTATTGCAACAGGATAAGTACCACCTGTATAACTGCATGTGAGAGTTTTAATACCTTAGGATGGTTTGGTTTAGTTTCTTTGTTTTAATGGCATATCAACTCTTTTAGGTTATTTAATGCCAAAGCCATTCTCCTAGAAGAACAGTAGTGGTACTATTTAACCCATAGCTGGGAGGATAAGAGGGTTCATACCTTTCCCAAGGGTATTTGCCCGAAAGTGAACATAATAGCGCGACTGGAGTACGAACTCGTGTACTACGATTCTGCAGTCCATCGCTTTAACCATTAGACCACGAGGACAACCCCCAATACCTAAGGAGGATATACAGTGTATTGATATGAAATCTGGGTACAGATGATACACCCCTTATTTTGGAACCTGTGCACATATATGGAAATATATTACCAGCATGTAATCTTGAGTGAATTGAAATGCATTCTGTGTGTTGCAATTTTATTTCCCATTAGCGCATATACAGAAGGGGAAGTACATCATAATTAGCATTTAATAGTTATCTCCTCAGTGTAATCTTATTATTGGTATGCTATTATTATCAAATTGTAGATAGGACTGGAAATTGCTTTATTCTCTAGGTTAGAGCGTTTTAACACTAATGACAATTTAGCTAGGATGAGCCATTTTTTTGTTATGCTATAACATATATACAAAAATCAGATCTTTATGATATTATATCTAAAAGGCAGGTTTCCTGTATATTGAAACAAAATTGTGTGTGTGAGTGTGTGTGTGTGTGTGTGTGCGTGTGTGTGTGTGTGTGTGTGCACATCTGTAAATGTTGCAAAAAGATATTAGAGCAAGATAGAACATTTTGATGCTCTTGTGCTTAACAAAGATTTAGCAATGATGTGCTATCTTATTGTGTAATGATAACATACAAAAATCATATCCTTATAATGTTATATATAAAAAAAAAGAGTTTTGTTTATCTTTCATAAAACTGCTATTGATTAGAGGTATCAAAAAGATAGCAAAATGAGATAAGGAATAAAAGAGAATTGGGAAGGAAATATAAAGAGGGAAATGTTGTCTGAATAGAAAAAGAAATTCATTTTCAAAATAATTTAAAAACATGACAAAAAAGGAAGAAAATTAAATAATATAAAATGGAGTGAGAGACAGAGAGAGAAAGAGAGAGAGATAAATATGATGAAGAAAACTAGAATGTGGTCAGAATATAAAGCTATAAAGATGAAATAAATAAATTCATTTTAAGAATAATAAAAAAAAAAACATGAAAAAAAAGGAAGAAACTAAAAGAAAAATGTTTAAAAGAGAGGGAGGGGTGAGGGAGAGAGAGAGAGAGAAAATGAGAGAGAAGAAAAAAAACAGAAAATTCTTGAGTTAATGCTGAATAAATTTTTAAAAAACAGACTACAAGAAAAAGAAAATAGATTGCAAAGAGAGAAATATTCAGAGAAAAAGAAGGAGGAGACAGAGGAGGAGGCAATCAATGGTGTGATGTGAGATTTGTTTTGTTTCATGGCCACAGACATTTTAGAAATAAGAGATTTATTTGATTCCAGACTTTTTGTGTTAAATTGCAGCATGTGTTGCAAGATGAAGAGAAATAAGTGCAAATCAAATTATCAAGGGTTATCAGTAGCTATTTTGGGAGATGAAATGTGACATTTATGCTAATTGGAAACAATACTTTTAATTTCAAAGGAAAAGAGAACAAAACAAATATAAAAAATAGATAGATCGATAGATCAATAGATAGATAGATAGATAGATAGATATGAATAGACTGAGATGAAAGTGAGCAGACGGAGGTTGATAGATGTAAACAGGCTGAGTAGATTAATATGAACAGACTGAGATAGATAGATAGATAGATAGATAGATAGATAGATAGATAGATATGAACTGGCTGTAGTTGATACATATGAACAGACAAGGAAGATATGAACTGGTTGTGGTAGATAGATATGAACAGACTAAGGTAGATAAATGGGAACATAGTGAGGTCGATAGATTTGACTAAACTGTTGTAGATAGATATGAAAAAACTGTTGTAGATAGATATGAACAGACTGTGGTAGATAAATATGAACAGACTAGGGAGATAAATGTGAACGTAGTGAGGTAAATAGACCCAAATGACTGGGGTAGATAAATGAGAACATAGTGAGGTCGATAGATTTGATTAAACTGTTGTAGATAGATATGAAAAGATTGAGGAAGATAGATATGAACAGGCTGTGGTAGATAGATGTGAACAGACTGGGCAGGTAAATGTGAACGTAATGAGGTAAATAGATCTGAAAAGACTGGGCCAGATAAATGAGAACATAGTGAGATAGACAGATATGAAAAGACTGAGGTAGGCATGAATATGTAGAAATAGATTTTTTTCAATTTCCTCACTTTCCATCTCCATCTTTTTCTCTATCTTCACTTCATTTTTATCTTCTGGTTTTGGTTTCGGTTACTTTATTTAATGGCATATCAAACCTTGTAGGTTATTTAATGCCAAAGCCATTCTCCTAGAAGAACAGTATTGAGACTATTTAACCCATAGCTGGTTGGATAAGGGGGTTCAATACCTTTCCCAAGGATATTTGCCCGAAAGGGAACATAATAGCGCAACTGGAGTATGAACTCGCTTACTATGATTCCGCTGTTCATCGCTTTAACCATTACACCACGAGGACACCCCTTTTTATCTTCCTCACCATCATCTTCACACACACACACACTCTCTCTCTCTCTCTCTCTCTCTCTTAGTATATAGGAAAATTTTCTGAAAGTAGTTTTTTCTTTAATTTCATTTCATAAAGGTTTTACACTTCCTGTATACTTTGAAAACTCCATACAGCCTTTATTAAAAATTTGATCTGCAGTAAATAAACTTTGTTTTTAAATACATATCTTTAAATTTTTTGATGGACAAAACATATATATATATATATATATATATATATATATATATATATATATATACTTATGAATACTGGGTTGTTCAAAAAGTTCTACGCCTCACTCAGAAACATGTGCATAACTGAACATTTTTATTGTGGCAACACACTACCACTTCTTATAAAACTATAAAAACAAATTCAAATTTCCGTCTTAATTTTTGAACAACCCTCATATATATATATATATATATATATATATATATATATATTGGAGGTGCCCGTGGTGTATTGGTTATCGTCGTAGGAAATGGACACAGCTACACGAGTTCAAATCCTGGACAAGACTGACTGCATTTTACATTGCACTGATACCATTGGGAAAGGTATGAATCCAATTATTCTCCCTCCAGCTATGGGTAAATAGTAGGGCAGACTAGGTTCTTCAGCCTTGGTGAGGCAACTAGTCTAGTAGAAGGAAAACTCTGAATTCAAACTTGTTAAACTCCACTTAAAAATTGACCTTGTGTCATATCCTGCCCAAGTGGAGGGGGTTGGTAAATATATATATATATATATATATATATATATATATATATATATATATATGCACATGAAAAATTAATTCATCCTTAAAGGTATGAGTACACAAAAAAGGTTGATCTCAAAGAAAATGAACTCAGTGAGTTAAGTTCAATTCTGGATTAAGCTGTTTGCTAATGCCTTTGGGAAGGCCATAAATCCATTTTCTTCTTGCCTCAGCTATGCATTAACAGCATGTCAGCCCTTGTTAGGTTATTTTATGCCAAAGATAGTTTAACAGTTATAGCCTCTAGTTACATATGGTAGAAAATGTATTTTCACAATCCCTTTCAATGAGTAGGTACATCATACCTCGTTAGAATACCAATGTTTAAGAGTCAATGAATCAATAAAATTTATAGTCATCTTGAACATTATCTTAAATTGATCTTTTTCGGGATCAGAGTAAACCTGGGAGGAAATGTAATAAATAGGAGACTCCATACTCCCCAGAGCTCCAGAACTTTCTACAGTAGGAATGATGTACAAGACTAGCTAAGTAACTACTACTCAATAGTATTACATTCTTGTATTAATATATATAAGTACTGTGCCTCTAGGGAGAATTGAACTCACTATAGTTGATATGGTGAGCAGTAAAATCACAGTGAACCCCCATTCACTCCATTTCCCGGATAATAAAAACAAAAGAAAACAAAAAATTATTGTAAGCTTTGAAAAACTAATCAACTCCAACAGATCCTGGTTGCATCAATAGTAGCAACAATAATAATGACAGCTGTTGCTTCATATTAGCAACCCTAATGTAGACAGTCAAACACACAATGCAGCGGAGTTTCTAACTGCAGTACACAAAGAACCACTGCAGTAGCAGCAGAAGTTGTAATAGCAACTATGACTGCAGAGGTTTGCAGCAGAGAAACATGCAATATTTAAACAGTACTCTATAATAAAATCATTTACAAATATTTTAACCTTAAAATAATTAGCAATGCATTTATATTATAATAAGTATATTCTGTCAGTAACGTAAACCCCTTATCATTAAGAATTCCTTTCCTTTTGAGTTTCAATGTATTTCTACAGTAAAATCATTTAAAATACATTTCTAAAATAAAATCATTAGTAATGCATTTCTATAGTAAAATCATTTACAAGGCATTTATACAGTCCATATGATAGATCTATTCTGTTAATAATATATGAATTAATTCTTTACCATAGACAATTCATTTCTTCTTAAGTGTCAGAGTATTTCTATGGTAAAATCATTTACAATGCATTTCTATAGCAAGATCATTTATAATGCATTTCTATAGCAAGATCATTTATAATGCATCTCTAATACATTTGCAATGTATTTAAATTATATATGCAATAGCTTTATTCAGTAAGTCTAGAATTAATTTCTGACCATGGTGACTTGCTTTAAGGCACTTCATCAAAGTGTAATAGTCAGCAAACACATCTTACAAATCAGTTACTTTGAATAGTGATTTCAATCCTTATTAGATGTCTTCTGCTAAAGCTGAGTACTTTGTTTGGTACAACATTTAGCAAGTTAGGTAAGCAAATTATTACTTGTAAGTTTACATTCTATATGTCACAAAATGCAATAAACACAAATCTCTTTATTTAATAAGCTTAGACTGGCACAAGGTCACATGTTTGGAGCATCCAATGAGTGGTGAACTCAGTATTGTTTGAATAGTTTACTAGACTAGCTTACTGACCATTACTCCACAGCACAACATCATATAAGCTTTTGTCTGGCACAAGGGCACAACTGTGTTGCACTCAATGAGTATTGAACTCATTACAATAGCTTTAGGTGCCCTTCAGGTGTAGCCTTGTGCTAAAGCTAAGCACCTTGCATGATGTAATTGTTAGTGACCTAGGCTAATAGTCCATTACTAGTGAGTTCATTTCTTACTGGGTGGCCTAAACTTCTTGTCCTGTGCCAAACTAAGCTTAGCCTAGTTGATGATTGCTAATAAAAAGGAGTTTAAGCAATATATCAGAAAATCTGACCTTGCATAATAAGTGTATTTACCCAACCCCCTCTACAGAAGCAAAATGTAACACAAGGTTAATTTTTTAAGCAGAGTTTAACAGGTTTGAACACAGTTTTCTTTCTTCTTGACTGGTTGCCATACCAAGGTTGAAGAACCCAGTCTGCCCTCTGGAGAAAGAAAAGTTGAATTCATACCTTTCCCAATGGTATTGTACTATTGGAAATTTAAACAGACTTGTCCAGGATTTGAACTCAGGTCACCATGTCCATTTTCTATAACAATAATCATTACACCATGAGCACCTTGTATAATACGATGATTAGTGAGAGAGTCTGCAAACCATTTATAGAGAGTTTGATTCTCCCTGAGTGTTTCATACTTTGGGCCTTGTGCCAAACTATAAAAAAAAAAATCAGCCAAGCTTTTTTTCTTACTGTTAGAAATATTTTGTTATTGAAGAAATTGACTGAAGGTAAATGACAGTTGGTGAAATAGTGGTTAAGTCAATGGATAGAAATAAGAAACACCAAAATCTACTCAAAGTATATTAGTTTCAAAAACTATCATTGTTTCATATTTTGTTCTCATTAAGGTAAAGGAAACTTTTGATATTTAATAAATCCTATCCATAATACCTCAGTTTAGAATTTACCCAACCACTCTACCATAGATAGGATGTCACACAAAGTCAATTTTTAAGTGGAGTTCAGTGGATTTGGATTCAGGGTTTTCTTTCTCCTGGACTCGTTACCTATCCAGTCTACCCTATTATTTACCATAGTTGGGGGAGAAGAGATGTATTCCTGCCTTTCTCATGGGTATTAGCACAAAGGGAAATGCAAGTAACCTTGTCCAGGATTTGAACTCAAGTCACCAATTCCATTTCCTATGACAATAATCATTGCACTAAGCACACCTCCAAAAGGTGACAAAAACATCTAGTAAAATTAATGATAAAATAATGATTTTGTGTTATATAGTCACAATACAACTATACAAATATACAGATGCAGGGAAATATGAAACACTGACGACTCTCTGTTGTTCAGGTACGAAACGTTTATTACCTTCTTGACTTTAGTTTTTGACACAAGGAGAGAGAGACACAATTTTTACTATGCTGACTGTTTCTACATCGCCCACAGTCAATCCCCCAGCTGGACTGGCCCAGCCCAGAGTCAAATCTCAACTAACTGCTTTTTTCAAAAATCACCAAATTCTCAGCCCATCGCTTCTGGGCATGACGTCATTCACACCCCAGTTTCATTTCCTATCTGGGGTTTTTATTATGACATTTGCGATTGTCATATCCTCTGTGCACGAGCATGAACTGTACTCAATGTGTGTGCACCTGCACTAAAAGCCGAATAGTTCAAAGCCCAACCAAACCGAATAGTTCAAAGCCGAACCAAACCGAATAGTTCAAAGCCCAACCAACCAACCAAAATATAATTAACAAAAAATGATTAATATAAAAAAATCATTCCGTAATTATATAACATTAGTTTCTATCCTTATTTGTTGTTGTCACTCAGTAAGCTTAGCTTACTAACTGACAACAGCTTACTTAGCTAACACAAGGCTAAAAATATGAGGCACCCAGTTTGATTCAAACTTACTATCACTGGTTTGCAAGTCTAGTTTATTAATCATTATACCACATGAGTGTGCCTATTTCTTTTTTAATAGTTACTAAGAAACCTAACCAAAATAAACTATGACCTCTTCACTATCAATCCTTCTTACTATCACATGAGCTGATCCAACTCTACAAGTATAGTAACAGAATGAGTTGTATTTGTACTTCTTGTGCAACAGCTGTTATCTAGTAGCAGTGATTGTTGATAGTGATACTACAAAACCATCACCAAATTTGTTGCTAGGAGGAAGAAGCTGATTTGAAAATACTTTTCAGGACCCCAATAGAGGGAGCTCTCCAAAAGAGAATTATTGCATTTATACTGATACAAGACAATGACAAATCTCACTTCATGTTGGATTCATGCCCTAATCATCATCATCATCATATCGTGCTGGCAGCACGGATATCCCTGACCCTCTCTCGCCACTCCTCCCTATCGTTCATCGCCCTAGGTAGGTCTTCAGGACAAAAACATTAACAAGTTTGGGGTTTGGAAGGCTAGCCAAAAGCAATAACTGTTGTACAGCACAGACCCTCAATAAACATATTTATATCACAATGACTAGCTAAAGAATCTATCTTATAACAGTTGTAATCCTTATTATTATTGATATGATATTATTCCAATGGATTTTACAAGTCTATAAATGAACTGCCTAGAGAAAATATGGGGATTTAAAAGGTTCACGTTTCTATATATGTAGACAGAAACCAGATGTTGCCTTGAAAAACATTTTATGTTAGAAAAGAAAAAAAACTCTTTAACAAATAAGTGATGACATCCATCACTTGCAACTGTAATAGCAGTTGTAATAGTTTTAATTGTTGCAATGGATGCTTGCATTCAGGAATCAATGTATATGTATGCTCAAACAACCAGGGTCAGTGGGTGTTAAATGTTTTCCTTGAGCTTAGCTCTATAGCTGAATGCTTAAAATTGTATCTTGTTTATCCTGTGATCTATACCCAATTGACCAACTTTTTTTAGTTACTCACTTAAAGGCTGCCCTTGGTGGCCATTAAGCTTTTTGTCAAATCACATCTTATCCTATCTATAGAAATTATATTATGATAAACTAGCCCAAAATGTTCACAGGCTGAAAATAGGCTGAAAAGTTCAAATGATGATATCATATCTGCAGTTAATAACATTTTTTACCAATTCAATACAAACACTGGAACACCACAGGAAGAAGTGTGTGGGCTACAACAAGAACTATGTTGGAAAACAGACCTCATTTGATCACATTCCATGACAGTATCTTGGTCAGTCTATAAACTTTTCAGCCAACCCTCATATACTCATGACAAAAAATAAAATTTCACTAGACTGAAGATCAATGCAAGGTACAGTATAGGATTTATTCAACCCCTTCACCATGAGTAGGACATAACACAAGGTCAATTTTTAAGCAGAGTAAACCTGGTTTGAATTCAGTTTTCCTTCTAGACTGGTTGCCTTACCAAGGCTAAAGAACTTAGTTTGCCCAATTATTTACCAATAGCCAGGTAAATTACACTTGGAAGATATGTTTTATTTCACGCCAGAATCAGTAACAACTGTGACGGCAAATTGACTAGAAATCCCAAAGCGGGACTTTATTTTCGCACGTGTGAAGACGGGGCAGGTTGGCACTTGATCCCCTATAGAATAAGTCTTCGTTCAGAGGTTTTCTCTCGGGCATATAAGAACTGGCATATTACGTGAGGGATCAATTTAGAGCCAGACTGACCGCCGCTGGCAAAGGGGTTCCAAATTTCACACTATCACACACCCACCAGGCCGCTAAACTTCCTTCCCCTCGACAATGGAAGATAATGAGCCTATAGGTTTTAGTCGTAATAATATTATATTGTAGTAGTCGGCAACTCCGGTTTCCCGTGTGATATTTTAAAGGAATTAATTGGACAATTCTAAGCAAGATAACATAAGGCGAATAGAAGCTAAAAAGGAAATGTGACAACAACAAATTCGTAGTAGAACGGCAAAGAACAACATAGACCACATGGTAACATAAAAATACATGAATTCCTTTGCTACAGTTATATACACTTTCAAAGTGTCAAAACATATAATAATTGGACAGTCCACGAATAGAAATGTCTTTTCTTGACTTTTGTCTTTCTTCAAATTGAGAGAGAGTGGTATGCAAAGTTTGGGTATAAATGAAAATGGCCCCAAAGTTACTTATCTTATTTTTTCGACAGGGTTCCACTGGAGAATCTTTCTTCTTTCACGGGCTACTAGACTTTGTTCTGTTTTTAATACTGGCTTGAAGAACTCGGGTCCCTCATGTCTCAGTATTCTTTTGTCTTCAACCCGGAGTAGAATGGCTATGGTTCGTCTGCCCGCTACGGACCCTGCTCAAAAACTTCCTTTCTTCCTATTTACTTCCGCTGAGGAGAAGGTGTCCCCACTTCCGTTTTGAGGTCCCAACCAATCATTTGGCTTCTCTCTTCTCCCCCTTGGTGTCCGGCAACCTGAGGTTACTAAGTACCAACATCTGGTCTCCCCTGTGTGACCCACATTCCTTCCTAACGGTCACTTGTTTGACGGCTAGAAACTGTTAATTCAACGGGAGGATAGTATTAATCTTATCTCCGTCCTCCCAGTGGGATATCGCGTGACACAACCAAGAGCTGATAAGACAATATTCATTACTCAACAGTTTGCAAAAGCATTAATTATTATTAATTTTACCAAGTCTAGTTGCTTTTTATTAAAACTCACCAAGAATAGAAGCAAATAAAGTGAAATAAAATGAATAAATAAAACTGAAGATATTATTTATTGTGCAATTAAGAAAAAGATTGTGATTATACTATCTAATCAAGAAGATCTGAAGGCAAATAACCAGGTTACCTTTTGAAGAAAATGGTTCATGATTTAATTTAACTAAGCCTGAAATGGTTATTTTCAGTAAATTATTGATGGGAATTTAGTCTTTGGTCTCCTTTTAATTAATTAGTTGCATCTATAAAAATAGAATCCTGAAAGTGCTTGCCAGAGAAGTATGAGTTATGTTACTGAGCTGTGTTGCTCAAAAGCACCTTACTATTATAAACTTGAACCAGACTGAAATTAGATATGAAAAAATTAGATTTAAAAAAGTAACTTTAAATTAAGATGAAAGAAAAGATAAGTCGAAAATAATTAATAATAACTGATTTCCTCCATCTGCATCTGTCTATTACACTGATGGTCATTACGCTTGTAGATTTATACATATATAAGTTTGTGTGTATATATGTACATGTATATATGTATGTATACTTATATGCATTTTTCACTGTATATATATATATATATATATATATATATATATATATATATATAAATGTATATTGCATGTATAAAGAGTGTTTTTTAAAGTTTTTAGACTTTTTATAACATAACAAAATTATGTAAATTTAGAGTTGGATAAAACTGAGAGGCTAATGAATTTAAAAAACAGAACGCTATCAACAGAAATAGAATATTCTCATAGAATATTATATATATATATATATATATATATATGTATGTATGTATATATATGTATATGTATGTGTTTATATGTATGTACATATGTATACATGTGTACATACATACATTTATATACATGTGTATATATTTTGGGGATTTGGACAGTGCTTGTAAGTTGCATATGAAGGAATGGGATATCATCATCATCATATCGCGCTGGTAGCACGGATATCCCTGACCCTCTCTCGCCACTCCTCCCTATCGTTCATCGCCCTAGGTAGGTCTTCAGGACAACATCCCGTATCCTCACATAGCTGCTGAATGTATGTTCATGCTGGTCGTCCTGCTTTTGCACGGCCATGTGTGGGGGTCCATAAGAGTACATTACTTATGAGTTCGTCCTTGCTTCTCCAGCAGTGTCCTGCATGTCTGGCTCGTCTAACTTGAATAGTTTTCGTGATAGGGGGCAGGTGGCCGTACAGTTGGTGTCTTGTGGGGTGTTGCCGCCAATGGCCCGGGAGACCTGGATTCAATCCCAGGTCGAGTCATACCAAAGACTTTAAAAATGGAACTTGATACCACCTTGCTTAACACTCAGCATTATAAGGTATGGTTCAAGGGTAAAGTGGAGCAATCCAGGGAATGGAGTAGCGCCCTCCCCTACACCTTGGTGTAGTAGCTATCGAAAAGGGAGCCTTCGGGTCACCCTCGACTATGGTCGACTATATGTATATATATGTACATGTAGATCTCTATATATGTATATGTATATATATGTATCATCATCAAGTCATGGTGACAGCACTGAGTTCCCCAACACTCTCTGGCTATCTATCCCTATTATTGATCGATCCAGGTTGGTCCTTTAGGCTGCATTCATTGTCCACATAGAACTGGTGTATGTAAGTCATTGCTGGCTGGACAACACTGACGCATCCTTGTGTAGATGTCGATAACATAACATCATTTATGAGTTCATCCTCATTTCTGTGTGTGTGTGTGTGTGTGTGTGCGTAACCAGCCCATTAGCATAATGTGTCGAGTGTTCACCAATGGCCCAGGAGACTCGGGTTCAATCAGGGTTAAGTGGAGCAATCCAGGGAAAGGAATAGTGCTCTTCCTTACAACTCGGTGTAGTAGCTATTGAAAAGAAAGCATTCACGTTGCCCTAGACTACAGTCAGCCAACTTACAACTACATGTATGTATGTATATAAATATGTATATTTGCATGTATAATATATGTATGTGTGCGTATATATGCATATATATGTTTGTGTATACACACACACTTACACAAACACACACACACAGATATATATATTATTTGGTTTGGCTTGGTTTCTTTGTTTAATGGCATATCATCATATCCTTCGGAAAGTTATTATGTACCATAGCCAGATACGGATATACAAAATGGACATATAATGTTCATATATATATATACATAGAACATAGGAATCTCGAAACACGAAAAACACTTATGACTTCTTAGTTCAGGTACGAAACTTTTTATTACCTTTGAGTTTAAAGGTTCTTTGACATAAGGAGAGAGATACACATTCTTTCTATTCTGTCTTTTTCATCTGCCCCAGGCCTCCGCGAGCAAGCAAAAATCAACCGTCTTCTCCCGAGGCAGGTCTCAACTATACTAACTAACTTTTTCAAAAATCCCTACATCCTCCACACGCTTCCAGTGCGTGACATCATTCGCACTTGCTAGCCCCGTTTCCCATCTGGGCTATTGTGACATCTCTGAGTGACACGTCCGCTCCGCCCGCACGCACGCACACGTGAACACCCGCGTTAATATTGCACCTAAGTAACCCATGCACTGAGCCGAAAAGTTCTCAGCCAAACTAAACCCAAAGGCATAAACAAAATCCCTCGGCCATTATATTACAATTAGTCTAAACATGAACATAATTATATGATTGGAGTTTGAACTTGCTTACTATGATATCATGATCCCACATTTACCCATAACACCACAAGGACTTCTCCATACATACATATATATATACGTATATATATAAGCCCAGAAAATATAGCATATCATATAAATGGTTTTATCAATACAACGGTTGTTTAATAATCTAAACAATGTTTCTTTGAGAAATTTATAAAATAAAAGCAATACAAAAAACAAACATTGCAATTAAAATTCAAGTAGAGGCATAATGCTTATTTTCATAGGAAAAGGAATCAGACACTCAACTTCAAATCATGGAGTAGACAGTTATCATTTTGCTTCATGCTAGTGACTTGGGAAAGGCATGAATCAATCTCTTCACCAGGTACAGGATGCAGAAGCAAAATATGGAATGATTTCGAAAACGTTTTTTTACTCTGATTAGTCCAATTTTTGAAAAAAACATGATAAATCTAAATTTTCATGATTAATTCTATTATTCAAGCACTTTTTCATTAAAATTCAGCCCAGTATGAGTGAGTAAGAAAAGAAATGAAAAAGAATCTATGATTTGCTTAACACCAAAACCAAGCCAAAAAATATCCCAAAATAATTGGAGTTTCTTTATGGTCTCCTTCAAACCCTTGCTTACGCTATATGGAGCATTTTAGAAAACATAACAAATGCAACTCCCCATCCAAATATTGGTTTACTTAATTAAGACTGCTATTGTGGAGGAATGGAATAAAATGTCTGATGAATTTATTTTGAAGGCATGCAAAAATTTTCACAAGCACGTTGATACAATAATTTTAAAAAATGGCAGCCATATTGAGTAATTTTACTGTTTAGTGTCTATCTTCTTAATTTATTGTTTATTTTTTTAAATCAAAATTAATCTTGTTTTATAATAGAGTTGTTTATTATTATACAAGAATATTCTTAATTTTGCTTCTACACCCTGTATAAGTCAATAGTAGGACAAACTGGATTTTCTATAGCCTTGGTAAGGAAACCAGTCTAGGTGAAGGAAAAACTCTGAATTCAAACCCACTGTACTCCACTTAAAAATTAACCTTGTGTCACATCCTAACTATGGTGGAAGGGTTGTGTAAGTATGTACATACATAATAAGGTAATTTGTGACAGATACCGTGCTATTTTTACTACAATCATTCTATTTTATCATTTATATATCATTAAGATTTTCATTTTTATTTGCTTTGGTTTCTTTGTTTAATGACATATCAACCTTTGCGGGTTATTTTATGCTAAAGTTATCTTTGCAGGAGAAGATTAGTGGTACTATTTAATTCATAGCTAATGGTATAGGAGGGGTTTTATATCTCTCACAAGGGTATTAGTCTAAAAATGAATGTAATATTGCAACGAGAATTCAAACTCACTTGCTATGATGTCATAGTCCAGTACTTTGGCCATTATGCCACAGGGACCCCCTCCTTCTTATATATATATATATATATATATTAGAAAATTCCATATCTTTTTCTTATTTTGATAAATAAGATATAAAACAAAGATTTTTATGATAATGAGCTCAACAGTTAATGAAGGTTATTAAAAGTTTAGGATTTGTTTACAAAAAGAAAGATTTTGTGAGGTATGTCAAAATTAAGTTTTAAAAATATTTTCAAAGCCATTTTTATTCAGTTTATTGTTTGCTGGAATTTTTTGTGTTCAAGCACAACTAAAAGAAAACTTTTTTGAATTTTTTAAAATGACTTATGATTGTATCATATTTATTATTATGTTTGCTTTAGTTTTCTCTCAGGTGTATAGTGCGTTATTTTTCATTCATTCCTTTCTTTTCTTACAACCAAAACAATTAGAATAGTTCATCTGAGGTGATGATTGACCATAACATTCAAACACATGTGCTCATGTCATATTCAATTAATATTATAATTGAAGATGTTGATGATTGAATTTACATATTTTTCTAATTATATATATGGTCACATGTTTGTCTAAAAATTGACATTTGTTTAAACAAGGATGATACAATCACCTATAGTTATTTACTAAACTTATCTTATATGTAGCAGAAAGCAAGAAGTAAGGGTTACCCAGTGAGAATCAAACCCACTATTAATGATCAGTTAATTTAGCTTGCTAATGATTATATCACATGAGGTTTTCTATTCAATCATATCAATAAAGATATAATTTTCATAAAAGAAGTGTTATTATTATAACACTTTAAACATAATTTTTATGAAATTTATATCTTTATTTGAAGAATTTGAAAAAAATCTGATTTAAAATTATTTTCTTACATAAAGCAGAAATAAGTTATTAGGTTTTCAGATTTCTTTTTATCTATGTAAAAAAATCAATTGGAACATTTTCAATCCCAAATGCACTCACATTTTACAAATATACTAAAAATTACCAAGAAAATAAGATTGACTAAAACTTTTATCTTTGGTGGGGGGAGGTGCCTGTTTCGTTTTTTGGCAGGTGGAGAGAGGGGAATAGTTCTTCTTCTTAATGATATTTGGTACTGTCTATAAATGAGTACATTTCAAACAACTATTTTTTTAACTGAATTAATTTTCTTTTAAACCAAACAGCCAGGATTTTATTATTTTTAGTGGAACATGTTAAATTCAATACAGATATTTTCTGGTTTTAATCATTACCAAACATTGAAATTCAATAACTAAAAATAATATTACAACACCTCTATTACCAAAAAGGAAAATTGCTTGAATATATATAAAAAAAATTAACTTATTTTTGGACTGCTACATATTCATATTTTTGTGCAACACAGTTCAAGTAAAAATTCAAAATTCCTGGTATTTTTGGTAAAAAAAATCTACCTTTTGATAAAAAAATTGATTGGAATATACTAATACTGTAGATTTTATCAAATAGATTAACTTGTTCTCAGGAAATCAATTATAATTTTATTAATTGGTGTCAATTTTATCAAAATATGTAAATGATTGATCGATTGATTGATTGATTGATTGATTTTAATGGCATATCAGCCTATCTAGGATTATTTCATGCCTAGAGGTTAGGGAATTGCATTCATTGTACATACATGTTTATATATTTTGTGTAGTTGTTTTTATATATATATATATATATATATATATATATATGTGTGTGTGTGTGTGTGTGTGTGTGTGTGTGTGTGTGTGTGTGTGGTAAAGTAAAGTTAACAACCTTAGTCAAGGGTGACCCAAAGGCTCCCTTTTCAATAGCTACTTCACCACGGTGTAGGGGAGGGCACTACTCCATTCCCTGGATTGCTCCTTAGTTCATACCTTATAATGCTGAGTGTTAAATAAGGCAGCATTAAGTACCATTTTTTGAGTCTTTGGTATGACTCAACCTGGGATTGAACCCCGGTCTCCTAGACCATTGGCAAACACTCATTAGACCAAAAGCCCAGTTATATATATATATATATATATATATGTGTGTGTGTGTGTGTGTGTGTGTGTGTGGCATTTGTGATGTAATGGTTTCTGTCATTGGAAGTGGACACAGTGACCTGAGTTCAAAAACAGGATGAAGCTGATGATGATGTATGTTTATATAGATTTATATATAGGTGTGTGTATGCACATATATATATATGCACAGATACTCTCTAATCTTAGGCAGAGTGCACACATACTCTTTGATGCTTGTTAGGGTACACAGATACTATCTAATCCAAGCCTAGGCACTATACTCTTTGATCTCAGACCATGTTTACAGATACTCTTTGATTCTAGGCAGAGTGTACACATACTCTTTAATGCTAAGCAGAGTTTACATATACTCTGACTCTAGGCAGAATGCACTGATACTCTTTGATTCTTGGTAGAGTGCACATATACTCTTTGATTTTGGGTAGAGTACTCAGATACTATCTAATACAAGCCAGTGTGCACACTGATTCTAGGCAGAATGTACTGATACTCTCTGATCCTAGCCATAGTACACATATACTCTGACTGTAGGCAGAGTGCACAGATACTCTCTGATTCTTGGCAGAATGTACAAATATCTTCTGATCTTTGACAGAATTACTTATCAAGTGATGTAAATGAATTTATAATTTTTATCTGTGTTTTGCTAAATATTTACATTTCAATTGGGAAAAATAATAAACTGTTCCCTGAATTTGTTATCAGAGCTTTATGACTGCTATTTGTTTGTGGCTTTAGTTTCAGTTGACATCTAAAACACAGAAATAATCATTTGAGAAGCAGTTAAACAGATACTACAATGATCCAAAGCAGAGGGTTAAGAAGTGATACTTTGATTCTAAGCAGAGTTATAATTCATATTTACCAACCCCTCCGCTTGGGCAGGATATGACACAAGGTCAATTTTTTAAGCAGAGTTTAACAGGTTTGAATTCCGAGTTTTTCCTTCTCCTAGACTAGTTGCCTTACCAAGGCTGAAGAACCTAGTCTGCAGAGTTATAATCACTTACTTATCAATCTCAGATCTACTCACTTTCATACATTGATGAAAAAACTATGGCAAAGGGGTTTGTTGCACCTCTTCTCAAGGAAACTATGATTGTATTATTCATAATCTGAATTATCATGTTTCTAATATTCTGGCATTCAAACGATGCAAGGTATGGTTTTCAGCCTTCACACTCAGTTGTAGGGGTGCATTTACCACACAACAACCTGATAGGTGAGGGCTTGATAATATAACATATAATTCTAATATTTAACAATGATCTTGCAATGGACAAAGTAATATAAATTTTTTTCATGACTAAATGTAGGTGGAGGTTAATATTTCCCCACTTTTCAAAAGTTTGACCTCAGATCTTATTTATTGAATGGGAAGAATATTGATGGAATTTCCAGAATTTGTTTTAAAACAAATGACATAACTATAATTTTTTCTTTTGAATGATACTTACTGATGTCACAGTAAGACAGAATCCCAAGGATTATCAGAAGCTTATTATTTATTTTCAATCTATGCTATTTGAAGTTCATAGAATAAAAGTAAAAGAGTTTAGATTAAAAGTAACAAAAATAACATGAAAGAAAGGCTAGTCAAAGATTAATGATAACAACACTGCTTCTTCTAAGTATTTCAGACAACTTAAAACTATTACATCTAATATTAATTCTAGGTGTAAGGGAACTTTGCTTGGTGTAAAGGTTAGCAAGCAGATCATTGTTAGTCTCAGTTTATCAGAATATAATATTTTAGAAATTCAAACAAAAACTGAAAGAAAAATTAGTCAAAAACAACACTTCAACCAATTTAGACAACTTATGATTAAAAAATAAAATGAAAAGCTAATCAAAAATTGATAATAATGACAATGCTTCATCTAAGTAATTTAGACAATTTAAGACTATCAAGTCTATAAACAAAAATAACATGAAAGAAAGACTTTCAAAAAGTCAATTATAGGGACAATGCTTCATCTAAGTAATTGAGACAATTCAAGACTATCAAGTCTATAAACAAAAATAAGATGAAAGAAAGACTTTCAAAAAGTTAATTATAGGGACAATGCTTCATCTAAGTAATTAAGACAATTTAAGACTATCAAGTCTATAAACAAAAATAAGATGAAAGAAAGACTTTCAAAAAGTTAATTATAGGGACAATGCTTCATCTAAGTAATTAAGACAATTTAAGACTATCAAGTCTATAAACAAAAATAAGATGAAAGAAAGACTTGCAAAAAATTAATCATAGGGACAATGCTTCATCTAAATAATTCAGACCACTTAACACCATTAGAACTTATTATTTCTAAGTGTAAATAAACCATAGAATAAGATGAAAGTGATACTACTTAAAAACTAACAATGTTTGAAAGAGTGTGAGATGTAGTAAATTTAAGATGGAAACATAAGGAGATAGGTCAGTTGACAAGTTAGTATTATAAGCATATAGGTGTACCAATATTACCAATAACACAAATTGCAAAAGAAGTATTGGGTGGAGTGAAGGAATTAAACCTTGCTGTATCTAGTTCTTTACTATAATCACTGAGCTATTACCTCCACAAGTGCAAAGATGGAAAGACTTTATTAATAGGCGAGTGAAATTTGAGATGATAGAAGAGCAGGCAAGTGAGTCAAAGACAAGGAGCAGGGGATAGAGCTGATTGGTGAGCTATGAGGCACAAGAGTGGAGGTAAGGTTCTAGGAATGACAGGAAAGGCATAATTGAGGGGTCCTGGTCAGGGTGGGGATGTATAACAGTAGCTGCTTATATAGGTAAGTAAAAGAAGAGATTAGGATCCAAGTTGGCTGGACTATGTTAAATATGTTGATCCTTTTTCTACAACAGTCATTATAATTACAGTGTAACTTTTCTTCTTTTTTTATTCAGTATCATCTTTATCTGCCAACTTCTCCATGTAGATATTTTTAACCTTAATTCTTTGGCCATTAGTACACAGTGTAGAACAAAAATAAAGAAAAGGTTCAAGGCAAAACACACATTTGTATTCCTTTTACCTTAGAAAACCTATGTACAACAGCTGCTCTACTGTTTAAGCTAATAGAGTTGTAAAAGATCAAATCTAACCATTAAAACTTATTCTTTATTTTTCTTTGCTTGCTTGGTGTCATATTTGATGATGTTATTATTTTGTTTTTGCTTACATTAGTTGTATTAATAGTAACAATATTATCCTTAATTATTTTAAACATAAAGCAAGTTCAACTATTCTTAATTTTTGACTAGTATTTCTTTCAACTTAATTTTGGTTATTTACTGAAATTAAGATGAAAGAAATACTAGTCAAAATTAATTAATTGACAATGCTTCATCTAAGAAATTCAAAAACTATTACATCTAATGCTGCTTGTGTAATAAAAAGTGACTGGAATTAAGATGAAAGAAATACTAGTCAAAATTAATTAATTGACAATGCTTCATCTAAGAAATTCAAAAACTATTACATCTAATGCTGCTTGTGTAATAAAAAGTGACTGGAATTAAGATGAAAGAAATACTAGTCAAAATTAATTAATTGACAATGCTTCATCTAAGAAATTCAAAAACTATTGCATCTAATGCTGCTTGTGTAATAAAAAGTGACTGGAATTAAGATGAAAGAAATATGAGTCAAATATGAATAATAATTGACATATAACTACAGTTTATTGTGAAATCATAGACCCTAAATTTTATAATAGTATCATAGTATTATATAATTTTTTTCATCATACAATGTGTGAAAGCATGTGCGATACCTTGCCCTCATCAGCCACTAACTAGGGGCGATAACACAGTTTCGGTAGCTCAAGGCTACTGAAATTATATTATATTATATATTACACTATTATATAATATTATAATATGATTTTTCTATGTATGTATTTACCAACCTCTCTGCATGTTCAGAATGTGATACAAGGTTAATTTTTAAGCTGAGTTTGAATTCAGGTTTTCCTTCTCCTTGATCAGTTGCCATACCAAGGCTAAAGATCCTTGTCTAACCTACTATTTATCCATAGTTGGAAAAGGGATAGTCAGATTCATACCTTTCCCAAGGGAACTAGTGCTCTGTGAAATGTAAACAACCTCATTCAGGATTTGAACTCAGATCACCATGTCCATTTCCTACCATTACACTACCAGCACTTCTGTTATAATTTCTGTATATATGTTTCCGTAACACAGCAAAAATGGAACCCTGTTGCTAGACTTTTGTTAACACAATAGCACTGAAATGCTCAAACTAAGAGAGTAAAGCAATTTTTAATCCATTCTGCATCCATTCACACTCACTCTGAACATTATTATCTCTAAAGGAGATAACAGTTAAATGTTGATAGTGTAGAGTATTACCTTTGATTCATTTGTAGTTGATTATTATATAAATTCAAAAGTTAGGATGAGATATGACATTGAGATTAATGACTACCCAAGTAGTGAGTTAAACTTTAAAACAAAAAAACAAAAAAATAGAATAAAATAAATAAACTGAAAGTGAAAGTAAAGAAAAAATATTTGGTAGATATCTTAAGGTATAATTGTATTAAATAACAGTGGAGCCTAATCAGTGGCATACTTAAGGTTTGTTAGGTATGACACATATTCGGAGTGCTACTTGACATGTGGGTGGTGTCACTGTGCAGTTTCCAAAAAAGTCAGACATAATCCTTAGTAAATTTCCCAAATCATTCATGATATAGGATCATGTGATTTAAAGGACGAAAGGAGATAGCAATCATTATCTAATGAACGCACTTATAGCCCAGTCAGCTGGGGCTATAGAATAAACAGACTACATCTCTGCAGAGGTATAAGACTGGATATGACACTAAACAATCTGATACTGAGGCTCTAATTCTGGAGCTTTGAAGAATGTGGAGTACCCTTTCATTGCCATTACTCCAAGATCCACACTAACCCAGAGTGGAAGTACCTGTTAGTGTACCATCTATGTGTCAAAAAGAAATATCTAATCCTTTTCTATACTTGAAACCATTTAACTGTGTACAAACAAATGAATTATAAATTGAATTATTAATATTACATGGTAAAACTTGGAACCATTTAACTGTGTGCAAAGGAATAAACAATGTTGAATAGAATTACTAGTATTAGATGGGAATACTTGAAACCATTTAACTGTGAGCAAACAGATGAGTTCTGGTTTGATTAAAAATTGTTACCTACAAACTATTCATTTGTAAATCATATATATTTGATATAAACAAGATTTGATATTACATAAACAAAAAGGGTTGGTATACCATAAAACACAACCAACCAATAAAACATGTATATTTAATATATATGTATAAAAAGGATTTGGCATTAAATAACCTACAAGAGTAGATATGCTATAAAACACAACCAAATAATTTACATGTGTAGATTGAAATTCTGGATAATTTTCTCCTTTCAACAATAGAATATTGGTTTGATGATGATGAAGTCAGTTTTCAGGATGGTAATACACCTTACCATAGATAAAAAAAGATGAAAGCTTATCTTCTGAAAAGGCATGTACAATCACTGATATGGCCAGCAAATAGTCTTGTTCTAAATCCAATTGAAAATTTTTTGAGGAAATTTTTTTAAAATGATTCATGAGAATCTGTCCACCAAAGCTCATTCAACTACCATTCAAGAAAGTTAGAATATTTTGATAAAGAATATTGCTTTAAATTAGGGAGATCCTGAAAGAATTAAATCTGTCATAAAAGCTTAAAGAGGGGAAAATAAGTATTGATTCTGATTTTTTGTCAATGAATTCCATAATTTTTTCTCAATATTGGGTTATCCATAAATAGAATACATAAATGCGAAGAGAATTTCAGTAATATACAAGATGACTCATGACCCTTCCAGGTTCTTGTTGTAACTAAGGTTCTTGATGATATTTAGGAAGGAGTAAAATATCATTTCATAGTTATCTTCATTATATCAAGAATTTTGATGATTAAAATGTTATCTTTATTCATTTGCAAATAAGACTGGAAATTGCATTATTCTTTTAAGTCATGATAGAAATATGCGGAAAGTTAGATAAATCAAACAATCAACTCAGATTTAGATGTGTGATATTTTGATCGGGCTTTATTTCATCTTCCCGAACTTCTAGACTGAAGACTTTAATCACATTGTAGGCATTGTTGAAAACAAAGGAAGATGCTATTGCAATTGTCAATTAGTGTAATGATTTAATTAAAAGATTCAGTGCTTGCCAAACGAAATATCACACATCTAAATCTGAGTTAAGCGTTTGATTTATCCATCTTTTAAGTTAGAACATTTTAAATGTATTGATTTAAAAACAAAACTTCCTTGTGATGTACAATTTTTGTTGGGTTATGGTTATTCATACAAACATGAGAATTTAAGCAAATATAAGATGTTATCAAAAAGTTTCAAAACTGAATCTTTAATTTTTTAGACTTTAAAAATTTTAATTTAATTGAAGATGTGTGCACAGCTCAACAATTTGTAATACTGCGGATATATAGACTGTTGTCTAGATGAAGTCTAGATGAGCCAGTGCCAATTTTTTTAATGTTAAAACCAACCTCAATACTTTTGAACAGAAGTTTGAGTGAAATACAGGATTTTAAAAGTGCAATAGCCTCTATACTCAATTGATCTAATTCTGAACAAGTTCTTATTATTTTTTATGTAGCAAATTTATCTCATGGGTAAAATTTGTGGATGTGGCAGACATTAAAAGAAAGATGGTGACACTGCTTCACACTGTATCAGAAGAGAAGTTTCAGAGATGTTTCAATCAATGAAAAAATATACTTGAATAATTTTGCTGAATGTCAAAGAAAATTTTTATAAGAAAATTAATGTTTCATTCATCATTCAGTTTTGTTTTATCAAATAATGGTTCAGCCTTTATGATTTTTAAATATACCTTGCAAACAGAAAAATGAATGCACTCTGATAGATAGATAGATAGATAGATAGATCAGAAAATACAAGGGTCTTTCAAAAAGTTCTAAGCTTCACCCAGAAAGAAGAGCCAGAGCTGAACATTTTTATTGCAGTAACACACTACAGCTTTTATAAAACTAGAAAAACTGATTCAGATTTCTATCTTAAATTCTGTGTAGGTGAGGCTCATATAAGGGGGGAGGTTTTCAACGAATCTTGAATCTAGTTTGGTTTGGTTTGGTTTTATGGCATAGATAGGACCTTATCAAGTACTGCCACTATGGGCCAGAGTGGACCTGGGAGCAATGGAAATAAAAGGGTACTCCATATTCCCCAAAGCTCCGGCATTAGTGGAGCCTCAGCATCAGATTGTTTAGTGTCATACACAGGACACTCATTGGAAGGGGGGGTCTTACTCCTCTGCAGTGAAACAGTCAATGTATTCTTCACCCCCAGCCAAATGGGTCCTCTCAAATCTGGGTGAGGCTTAGAACTGATAGATAGATAGATAGGAATAGACTGAGATAGATATGAATAGACTGAGATAGATAGATAGATAGATAGATAGATAGATAGATAGATAGATATGAATAGACTGAGATAGATAGATATGAATAGACTGAGATAGATAGATAGATAGATAGATAGATAGATAGATAGATAGATAGATAGATAGATATAGACTAATATAGATAGTAAATCTAATCTATAGCCTTCTGCAATACAATCTGTCCATAAATGGTTGCTATCTCTTTCTTATCTTTTTCTTCTTTTTTTTTAGGATAGACCATCAAAGAAACTTGTAATCACCTGATAAAATCTGATAAGAAACATTAATCAGGCTGATTAATGTTTCCTATCAGATAAAACCAAACTATCCCATAAAACCAAACTTCACATGAATATTAAATCAAAGTTAGAACATAAGTAAAATATAAATTAGATTTGAAAAGCATAGAAAAAAACTGACTTTAATCACATTGTAGGCATTATTGAAATCAAGGAAGATGCTATTGTAATTGTCAATTAGTGTAATGATTTAATTAAAAGATTCAGTGCTTGCCATGGGTACTATCTTTAATAGGTACACCCCTGAGGCAGTTGTCAAATTTGGCTTCATTAAACAATTATCTTAGAGAAATTTAAGAATGATTGGTCTCAGACTGTTGAATAAACTGTCAATACTCATGATCTTTATTTCAAAATTATAGAAAACAGATTCTCAATCAACATTCAATCTACAAGTGTCATTTAAAACTATATATGTAAATATATATATATATGTATATATGCATATATCTATCAATATATAAATGAATAAGTGCATATATGTGTATATCTATCCATATATAAATGCATATATGTGTGTGTGCGTGCGTGCGTGTGTGTGTGTGTGTGTGTGTGTGTGTGTGTGTGTGCGTGCGTGCGTGCGTGCGTGCGTGCGTGCGTGCGTGCGTGTGTGTGTGTGTGTAACCTGGGTGAGGCTGTTTGCATTTCACTTAGCCCTAATACTCTTGGGGAAAGGTATGAATCCAACTATTCTCTCTCAAGCTATGTTAAAATAGGAGGGCTGATGAGGCTCTTTAATTTTAGTATGGTAAACACTCTAGGAGAAGGAAAACTCTCAATTCAAACTGGTTAAAGCGCACTTAAAAATTAACATTGTGTTACATTCTGCTCATGTGGAGGAGTTGGGTAAATAGACATATATGTATATATATGTACATATATATGCAAATATGTGTATATATATATATATATATATATATATATATATATATATATATAGTCATCCACAGACAGATCTGTTTCGTTCTATCAGAACCCATCAGTGTGGCTAGACAGTAGCTTCCCGTAGTTGGGATCAAAACCCGGTTGACTCAAACACCAAGCCAAGCTTCTAACCATTCAGCCATGAGGAGTTATTAGCTGCAAAATAAATTTTAAACGGTTATGAATCACAATTACAATTTTTTATATACATCCATTCAATGGCTACCAAGGCCTCAATTCATATTTGAAGAGGCTTGCAATATATACATATATATATATATATATATATATATATTTGCATATATGTATACATATATGTGGGTATATATATCTATGTATATGTATGTGGATATGTATATGTGTATATGTATCAGCATATATATGTGTTTGAATGTATTTACCAACCCATCCACACCAGCAGGATGTAACACAAGGTCAGATTTTAAGCAAAGTTTAATAGGTTTGAATTCAAATGTTTCCTTCTCCAAGTGGTTAGCTAATCAAGGCTAGTGAGCACAGTCTATCCTATAAATAACCCATAACTGGAGTGAGAATAATTGGATTCATGCCTTTCTTAAAGGTATTAGTGCTATGTGAAATGCATTCAGTCTCATCCAGGATTTGAACTTGTGTTGACATGTCCATTTCCTATGATGATAACCATTACACCATGGGCAACTTCAATACATACATATATGTATGTGCATACATATATGTATGTGCAAACATATATGTATGTACATGTACCTGTATATATGTGTATGTTATATATGCACAAAACTTTGAATGTGAATGCCTCTATGGATCAAAATAGATTATCAATCAGCAACTTAAAACTAATACTTTTATATTTAAGGATCTCCTTGGGTCAAGGCAGACTATGATCTTTCAGCACAGAATATAGAAAAAGAAGTATTAACTAATTTGCATCAAAGAAATTGAAGAAGATGCAGTTATAATTATCATATTGTGTCATAATTTGTTAATTAAAAGATAAACAAGTTAGCAAAAAGTTAACCAAAAGATGTTTAAGATATTTTCATATTTGCCATAAATGTAATTTTTACAGATGCACCTAAGAGTCAGGTGCCAAATTTAGTTAACATTTAGAAAATTATTGGTCTAGGATTTTAGAATGAATTGTTAACATCCACTGAAGTTTTTTCACTCCTGAGCTTCATTTCATCTGACTAGTATTCCTATACAAGTCATTTTTATCTTAAAGAAGGCAGAAGAAGGTATTATTCAAAATAGTGATAAAAACAACAGTAATATGAATATTTGACAAAAAAATGAGTGGAATTATGATGACTAGCTGAACTTGTAGAAATTTTATGGTTTAATTAGTTTCTAATTAAACCATGGAATTTCCATCAAAAATCAGAGATTAGTGATATTTTAATGGTTTATATATATATATATATATATATATATATATATATATATATATATATATATATATATACACACACAATTATGATTGAATTTTAGAGCAAAAAGCATTTTAATCATTAAAATATCTGTGCTCTATGAAAGAAATAGCAAAGGATTATTACAATATTTCAACTATAAATTAGAATATTTATTCAGTTGAATTTAACAGAATTCAGATATGGCAATATTAGATCACCTAAGGGTTGATGACATGAAAGTCAGTCATGAGTTTTGCTTTGTTTTTGTCTATTTCATAGTTCAAATACTATATATATATATATATATATATATATATATATATATATATATATATTTTTTTTTTTTCATTGTTGAAATACTATATATATATATATATATATATATATATATATATATATATATATATATATATATATATCAGTAATATCCAGTCAGCATCTAAAGACTTTACTTTTGCCTGAGAATTTAGGTTTATATAGGGTTTTTTTTTCTTCTTCATTTTTTTTTTCATTCATGTAGACTGTAATCTATATTTGCTGTTTTTCAACCTCAAATTAAATGTGTGAAGTCATCTGATGAGACAGAGAGTATAATGATATTCTTTGCTGAAATAAATTTATAATGAGAATTTAACCAGGTTTGAGTTTTTTTCTAATTGCATTATATATATATATATATATATATATATATATATATATATATATATATATATATATAATGCAACCAAATAAATCAAATAAATTATATAAATGAATGAATGTTCTGAAAATAATATTTTACACATTTACAATTTCCTGTTATTTTTTTGTAAAACTCATTTGTCTTTTAGTGCCCTGACTTTCTTTATTGTTAGATTGTACAACTTTCACTTTCACCCAGTTATTTTATTATGAATTATTATTATAAATCTTACTTATTGCAAATTAATTATTTAATTTCCATTTCATTTAAAGCCTTTTTACACATTGTTAAACCAAAAAAATCAGTGAATTTGGGTCAAAATTTAAAGTGGGGAATGTATTTGTGCCTTTTATTTTTTGAATACTTAATATATTTGAACATTTTCTGAGGTAACAAAAGAGTGGGAAAGCAAAGACTGACTGAATATCAGGTATTTGATGGAGAAGGTCAGAAGACAAATGTATTATAAATCTTTCTTCCCTTCTCTTCATATAAATATTCTCCCCCTTTCTCAGCATGATACAAAGAAACAAATACAAATATATAACATGACTCTACATCTAGATTATTAGTGTGAGAATATCCTAATCTTTGTTGTTTTTTTTTCTCTGTTCAAGGTTTCTGTTTGGTTTCTTTGCTTAATGGCATACCTACCTTTGTGGGTGATTTTATGTCAAAGCCATCCTTGTAGAAAGATAGTAGATATACTATTTAAACCATAGCAGGGAAAAATCATCGATTCCTTTTCATCACTTGATCAGCAATTCTGTCGAGGATCAGAGAGTATCTGTGCATTTATGAATGTTTGGTTTAGTTTGGTTTCTTTGTTTAATGACATATCAATGTTCATAGGTTATTCAATACCAAAGCCATCTTCATAGAAGAACAATAGTGGTACTATTTTAACACATAGCCAGGAGGATAAAAGGGTTCATAGCTTTCCCAAGGGTATTTGTCTGAATGTGAATGTAATAGCGCAACAGAAGTTCAAAGTCACTTACTATGCTGTCACAGTTCAATATGTTAGATACTATGCTATAGTGATCCTGCCTTTCTCTATAAGATAATAACCATTATGCCACATGTCAAGGTATTGCAAGTAGTGGGGAAGGAACATCCATTAAGTCTGTGGATGGGGTGCTGTGAGTAGAAGTACTTTATAATGATCCTGATCAAAACTCTGTTATTGCTCAGAGGCATATTTCATTCATTCATTTTTAACTTTTAGATGCAATACTTATTTCCGTTTTGATCAATTTAAATCTTCATCATCATCATGTTGTGCCACTAGCATGGATATCCCTGACCCTCTCGCCACTTTTCCCTATCGTTCATTGCCTCAGGCAGGTCTTCAGGGCTATATCCCATATCCTCACATAACAGCTGTATGTATGTTCTAGCTGGTCATCCTGCTTTTCCTCAGCCATATGTGGGGGTCCATAGGAGTACATCACTTATGAGCTCGTCTCTGCTTTTCCAGCAGTGTCCTGCGTGTCTGGTTCATCTAACTTGGATAGTTTTTGCGATGGGAGGCAGGTGGCCGTATACATATTCTCCTCTTCCTCTGCATGAGACACACAAATAATGAATACAAATGCATTCGATGACTCTATAAGTAAATGATTCATGTTAGAATTTCCCGATTAGTTTATTTTCTGGTCTTCCCTTGTTAAATGTTTTTTCTTTATACGTTTTTTTTTTACTTTTTTTTTTGAGGGGGTGATCTAATATTTGTGTTGCATTCAAAAATGGAATTGCTTTTTGCAAATAACCATTTTAAGATTGACATAAAAGTCTGAAAGTGAATCTAATATAGCAATTGGAGTTCCAACTCATTTACTTCAAAGCCACAGTCCAGTGCTTTAGCCATTACAATGCAGGACCCTCCTCTTAACTTGTTTCAAGTAACTAAAGATAATCATTTATGTATCATAGAACTTCAAGTAACTCTTCTTAATACTATTAATTTATTCACAATTATATGGTTTTAATTGCTATTCTTATTAACTAATAATCATATTCATTGGTTTGTTCACTGTTATATGGTTTCCTATATAATGTAAATAGTTTTCAAACAGACCGATAGAGGGAACTCTAACAGGTACTTCTACTCCAGGTTAGAGTGGAACTGAGAATGATATCAACAAAGGAGTGATTCCATACTCAGTAGAGCTCCAGAATTGAAGACTCACCACTGGATGCAGTTAAATTCCATACCTAGGACATGAATACTAGAAAACTTATTCATAATCTCATACTGTAGTGCCTTAATTTTTGTCATTCCAGACTATTGTTATTGCTGGTTTAAAGAAATTATTTTAATTTAAATTACCATATTTTACAACATATTTGATACATGGTTTAAAGGTATTTCGAGAACTACTACTCATAGCAAAGTCTCCAAGCTGTTGATTTTAAACTTGCGTAGATAACCCTTTAATCATAATACCAGTAAACTGGATACCATGTAATATTAGTGCAAAATTATTTCAAAGTTAAGTATGCATCATTCATGCCATCAAATATCGTATTTTAACTGTCTTTTATTGTATTAAGTAAAAATTAAGTATTAAACCAGGCCATTGGCCTAATGAGTATAGTGTTTACCAATGGTCTAGGAGACTGGAGTTCAGTCCTTGGTCAAGCCATACTAAAGACACAAAAAATGGTACTTCATGCTACCTTACTTAACACTCAGTATTATAAGGTAAGCATCAAGGGTAAAGTAGAGCCATCCAGGGAAGGATTAGTGCCCTCACCAGCATGTTGGTGTAGTAGCTATTGAAAAGGGAGCCTTCGGGTCACTCTCAACTAAGGTTGCCAACTTTACTTTTTTATTGTATTAAGCAAGAACAAATTAATTGAAATTAAATTAATTTAAATGAGAAAAACTCTTGATTTTTATCACCCTACCCATCCAAGGAACCAGTTAGGGATGTATTTAATTATCCAACCCCTCAGCATGCGGAGGATGCAACACAATGTCAATTTTTAAACAAGTTTGAATTCAGAGTTTTCCTTCTCCAAAACTAGTTACTATACCAAGGTTAAAGAACCCAACTGACCTACTATTTACCCATATCCAGAGGGAGAAGAGTTGGATGCATAATTCATCATCATCATGTCGTGCTGCTTGCACAGATATCCCTGACCCTCTCTCGCCACTTTCCCCTATCATTCATCACCTCTAGCAGGTCCTCAGGGCTACATCCCGCATCATCACATAGCTGCTGTATGTATGTTCTAGCTGGTCATCCTGCTTTTAATTGGCCATATGTGGGGGTCCATAGGAGTACATCACTTATGAGCTCATCTCTGCTTCTTCAGCAGTGTCCTGCATGTCTGGTTCGTCTAAATTGGATAGTTGTCGTGATGGGAAGCATGTGGCCGTATAGTTGGTGCTTTGTGAGGTGTTGCCACCAGGACTTATTAGCACTATGTGAAATGCAAACAGCTTCATCCAGAATTTGAACTCTGGTCACTGCGTCCATTTCCTATGATGATAAACATTATACCACTATCATCTCCTAATTAGAGATGTAAGTGAAGATACCACTGAGTTGATTATAATTTAATATTTACATGAATTATTATAAAGTTGATATAAGTCATCTAAAAGATTGGTATCATTGTGTCAGATGTTTGGACTGGAGCACAATTCTAGCCAGAAGTGTTATTTTCATAGATATACCCTTGAACCTAATGTTTTACACAGATAAGTGGATAAAGCACATGTAACAAAAAGATAAAAGGTTTTCACTGCAGACAAACATTTTCTCTATACCTTATTCAGGTCTATCACCACGGTATTACAAGTTGTGTAGTGTATATGTGAATGTGGTGCAGCATCCTTTTAGTTCTTCGTGGCAGTGGGTGCTATGACTTGAAGGGCTTTATAACAATCCAGCTATAAACACTATAATTGCACAGAGGCATATTTTATTCATTCATTCAATACAGTACTTATTTTGCTATTTTGTTAAGTTTATATCTTTAAAATCTGTGATGATCTCTACTTTAAACAATAGTTTGTAGAAAAGACTGATCTCTTTTGCCTTGGTATGTTGACCTTGCACAGAGACATATTTTATTTGTTTGTTCAATATAATACTTATTTTGCTATTTCAATCGGTTTATATCTTTAAAATCTATGATGATCTCTACTTTAAACAATAGTTTGTAGGATAGACTGATCTGTTTTGGCTTGTTATGGTGACCAGTCTAGGAGAAGGAAAACTCTGAATTCCAACCATTTTTACTTAGCTTAAAAAACCTCTCATATCACATCCTACCTGTGTTGGAGGGGATCGGTAAATACATACTTCAAACAATAATTATGAAAAAAAATGAAGCATACAGTTCAATTAAGATAAAATGTTAGTCAATTTTTAATGATTGCAACAACAAAAAATTGAAAAAAACAAATCTTAAATGGTCCCCTAACTTTTCGATAATACAATGAAAAATAAGAAAGTGTAAAAAATGAGAGAGTATTAAAAATAAGAGAGAGTAAAAAAAAGAGAGAGAGAGTAAAAAATAATAGAGTATAAAAATAAGAGAGTGTAAAAATAAGAGAGAGTAAAAAATAAGAGAGTGTAAAAAATGAGAGAGTATTAAAAATAAGAGAGAGTAAGAAATAAGAAAGTGTAAAAATAAGAGAGTATAAAAAATAAGAGAGAGTAAAAAAAAGAGAGAGAGAGTAAAAAATAATAGAGTATAAAAATAAGAGAGTGTAAAAATAAGAGAGAGTAAAAAATAAGAGAGTGTAAAAAATAAGAGAGTATTAAAAATAAGAGAGAGTAAGAAATAAGAAAGTGTAAAAATAAGAGAGTATAAAAAATAAGAGAGTATTAAAAATAAGAGAGAGTAAGAAATAAGAAAGTGTAAAAATAAGAGAGTATAAAAAATAAGAGAGAGTAAAAAAAAAAGAGAGAGAGTAAAAAATAATAGAGTATAAAAATAAGAGAGTGTAAAAATAAGAGAGAGTAAAAAATAAGAGAGTGTAAAAAATAAGAGAGTATTAAAAATAAGAGAGAGTAAGAAATAAGAAAGTGTAAAAATAAGAGAGTATAAAAAATAAGAGAGTATTAAAAATAAGAGAGAGTAAGAAATAAGAAAGTGTAAAAATAAGAGAGTATAAAAAATAAGAGAGTGTAAAAAAAAGAGAGAGAGAGTAAAAAATAATAGAGTATAAAAATAAGAGAGTGTAAAAATAAGAGAGAGTAAAAAATAAGAGAGTGCAGAAATAAGAGAGAGTAAAAAATAAGAGAGTATAAAAAATAAGAGAGTATATGAAATAAGAGAGTATGAAAAATAAGACCGTATAAGAAATAAAAGAATATCAAAAATAAGAGAGTATAAGAATTAAGGCCGTATTAAAAGTGAGAGAGTGTAAAAATGCCATGAGAGGTGCTATTCAGTTATGAGGACATTTTATTTAGTTTTATGATTTCTCTCTGGTCGTGATAGAGTGGAGGAAAGAGTTACATGAGAGGACAGCAGAGTTGGTCTGGGGCCACAGCTTATTGGGACCCCATGGTTAGCTATCAAGTGCACAGCAAGATATTAAAGTTTAAATTAATATATTTGCATTTAATGAGTAAGAAATGCTATTCTATAGTGATGACATCCTATTTTATTTTAAAAATTCAATAATGAAATTGTCCAAGTTAAAATTTGTTGTTCTTTTTTTTGGGGGGGGGAGGTTATGTGCTGTCAGGGTGCTTGTAAGCACTCTGACTTCTTATTGTCCAGTCATCTGGGGCTGTAGAATACACCAACTGCATCTCTGCAGAGGGGTACAACTTCCCCAGTAAGTGTCCTGGATATCACACTAAACAATCTGATAGTGAAGCTTCAGTAATGCTGGAGCTTTGGGGAATGTGGTGTACTCCTTCGTTGCCATCTCTCCCAGGGCCACTCTGACCCGGAGTGATCGCACCTGAAAGGGTCCTATCTATGAATCAGATAGAAGCAAAATTGAATTGTCTGAAATTAACTGTTTTTCCATTTAACTGTGTGTAAACAAAAAACTGTATTTATGCTAAATTGAATTGTTTGAAATAGAAATGTTTAGACATTTAAACTGTGTGTAAACAATACTGTACTCATTTGAAACTGAATTGTTTGAAACTTTTATCAAAATGACTTAATTCGGCATTAAATGACCCAAAAAGGGTTGGTAAAACAAAACAACCTACCAACCAACCAAACTGACTTTCCATCAAGGAATTTTATTACACTGATAGCTTTTAATCTGCTTTATTCATCTCTGTATTTTTCTATCTGTAATTCGAAAACTCAATTGTTTCGGAAACTTGCCAATTCATATCATATTACCTAGCGGGAGAGAATGATTTTGAACAGGAGCTACCCATCCTACCTTCCCCCTGGCAACATGCTTTTATTGATAAGTAAATTCAAAATTATACATTCACATGTATAGTGAGAAATTCTGTTCTAGTGTGACAACTTGCTATTTTATTTTATGAATTCTATTATGAATTTGTCCAAATTAAGATTTATAGTTTTTAATGTGCAATCAGGGTGATTGTCAGCCCTCTAGCTTTCCATCAGGGAATTTTCTTACATCAACTCTACTTCATTAATTTCTATATTTGTCAATTTATAATTCAGAAATTCTATTGTCTCAGAGACATGCCTATTCATATCATATTCCCTGGAAGAGGAGTGATTTCAAAGAGGAACTATCCTACCCATCTTGGCAACAGTAATGAAAAGTTCAAATTTGTACATTGGCATCTAAAAATTGACTTATGTGCTATTTTTTAAACTTAAAGCTGAAATTTCAAATGACTGAAGAAAATGAATAATATATGCACCAGTATAAATATTTTACAAAAAATTCAATGACTAAAATGGTTTGAAAACTTTCCATCACTTTTACAGAATAATGTCTAATAAAAAAAGTGTCTTTTTAAAAATGAGTAATGTGTTACTCCCCTCAAAAATAGTAGAGTAATGTGCTTTTTTAAAATGTAATGTGTTTCTCTTTAAAAGAAAATGTGAAATGTGTCTATTTTAAGATATATGCAATTTATCTCATTTAAAAATGTATATGCCATCATGAAAACAAATGTATTAATGCCTCTTTATTTTAGATAAAAGCCTTAATGTATTTTCTTTATAAAAAATGTGTAATATGTTCTTTTTAAAACTTTATGTTTAATTAGTCTTAAAAAACATAATCTATCCTTTTTAAAATATAATGTTTAATTAGTCTCTCAAAAAACAATCTGTTCTTTTATAAAATATAATTAGTCCTTTTTAAACCAAATATGCAATATGTCCTTTTTAAAATATAATGTTTAATTAGACTTTTTTAAAAATATGGTGCCATATGTTCTATTTAAAATATAATGTTTAATTAGTCTTTTGTAAAGTAATGCATGGTTTGTTCTGATTAAAATATAAGGTTTATTTTTTTAAAATAATGTGTAAAGTGAACTTTTTAAACTTAAATATTCATAGAGAACCAGAAAGATTTTAATACAATTCAAAGCAAGATTTTTTTTCTACTTCTATGTCTACCAAATAACTATATCAGTCTTATGTACACAATTACACCAACCAACTACTAATACCTGGGTATCTCAAGTTCTTCTTCTTCTTCTTCTTCTTCTTCTTCTTCTTCTTCTTCTTCTTCTTCTTCTTCTTCTTCTTCTACTACTACTACAACTACTACTACAACTACTACTATTATTATTATTATTATTATTATTATCATTATCATTATTATTATTATTATTATTATTATTATCCACAGCAAAGTTTTGTCACTGTCATACTCCACCCTGACACTCCTTCCTCCCTACAACACTACAGCCTTCCCCCAATTTCCTTTTTCTAATTATTGTATTCTTTCTTCAAACTTTGCCCTTCCCTCTTTCACTGAAGGGTTTATCTATCCATGAACTATACCACCCCAATTGCTGCTGCTGCTACAGACAGACAGGCAGGTAAGCAGGCAGATGCTGGGGGAACAAATACTCATCAGATGGCATGTCCAAATTAGGTAGCATCATTTGGAACTGTTGATTTGGAACTTCTCCAGACTCTGAAAAACAAGACTAATATCATATCTCTACAATTTTAAGGTGTGATTATGTTTATGATGATAATGTTGAGAATAGTATTATAAGAGATGGTAAGGATGTTGAGGAGGGAGTTGACTGGGATGGTGAAGTTAGACATATTGAAAGAAAGTAAGAAGTGAAAATAAAGAGAGAGAGAGAGAGAGAGAGAGAGAGAGAGGGGGGGGAGAGGGAGAGAGAGAGAATGAAGTGTTGAGAGAAATAAAAAAAAGAATCAAAAGCAAAGAAAGGGATGCAAGAAAGAAAAGAGGAAGAAAAAAGAATAAAAGGAAGAAAACAGAAACAAAGAAAGGAGGAAAAAAAAGAAAAATAATTAAAATAAAAAAAAATGAAAAATAAAAAATGAGAAATAAATAATATCAAATTAAAAGTATTTATAATAATAGCAAAGAAGAAAAAAAGAAATGAGAATGAATTCTATAATGATAATCATGAATAACTGTTCCACATGAATGAAAAATAATTGTTATTATTGATGATGATGATGATGATGATGATGATGATGATGATGATGGTGGTGGTGGTGGTGGTGGTGGTGGTGGTGGTGGTGGTGGTGGTGGTGGTGGTGATGATGATACAATGGTAGTGGGATTATCCTGGAGAGTATTTTTGGGAATGATAACATTAGCATAATGAAAGAAAGCTGGACAAAAAATAAACAGAAAGTGAAAAAAAGAAGAAGAAAAAGAAATAAAGAAGAAAAATAGAAAGAAGAGAGAGAGAAGGAAAAAAGGAAAAGTAAAAGGGAGAAAAGAAAGAAGGAAAAAAATTAGATAGATAGATAGATCGATAGATAGATAGATAGATAGATAGATAGATAGATAGGGGACAGAAAAAACAGATTAGTATATATAGAAAGAAAAAATAAATTCTTCTTCATGATTCAATAGTTGAAGATTTATTTTTCCATTGAGACAATGATGTTAAACAAGCAGTTGATTCAAATTATCAAGTCTGTGTCTACCACCTAGGTAGGTAGATACACAAAGTAACTTCAGCAAAGACAATCTGAGGATTGGGATCAAAAGAAAAGTATCCTGTTACTGCCACAGAGAAGACTGATGCCCATCTTCAGTGTCACAAGTTCACAAACATATTCTTTGATACTATTCTAAATACCAATATTAACTTGAATGTCATCACATACTTTTCCCCTATCTTTTCTCTTTCATTCTTTCTTCTTTTTCTTTCTAGTAACCTTGAGCAACAATATTTCTAGACCACAAGCAACAGGGTAGGGGATGTAAAAGTGAGGAAAATAACTGAAGAATCCATGTTAGAACATTAACTGCAGCCCAGCCACTCTATCATGGCAGTCATGGTAGTGTTAGGTTCCAGGCAAATAGGTAACACTAGTAGAACAAAGTAGTTACAGTAATGGTAAAGGGTAGTTTGTATGCTATTTTACAACTTTAACAGTAATAAGATAAACATTAGTTAAAATGATTGCAACAGCATGCATGACAGTAGCAGTTGGAGTAGCAGTAGTAATAGTGATCAAAGAAATATGAGAAGTATTAACAGAAACAGCTGTTCATGTGTTGTAGGTGATAGTAAGATTTAGATTGATAGTTTAATTGTTTAATGGTATATCAACCTTCACAGGTTATTTAATACCAAAGCCATCCTTGTAGAAGAATAGTAGTGGTACTATTTAACCCCTAACAAGAGGGGTATAAGAAAGTTCTTACCTTTTATAAGGGTATTAGTCCAAAAGGGAATGTAATAGTGCAACTGGAGTTCAAACTCACTCACTGTGATTTTGCCATCCAGCATGTTAGTCACTAAGCCACAGATATAGACTTGAATAGATAGATAGATAGATAGATAGATAGATAGATAGATAGATAGATAAGAACAAAACTGAGGTAGAAACATATGAACAGATTTAGATAGCTAGCTAGATAGATAGATAGATAGATAGATAGATAGACTAGTATACATAGATAGTCACTCTATTCTATGGCATTCTACAGTGCAATCTATAAAAATTAAGTGGAATCTATTTTTCTTTGGATATTTTTTTACTTAGGATGCACCATACAAGAAACTGGTGACCATCTGATAAAATATGATAGAAAACATTAATCAAGCTATCCTATAAAACCCAACCTCACTTGAATTTAATTCAGGTGAATTCATACTTATGGTTGGTCTCCAATTTTGACCTTGCTAAATGAAGAAATCTATACTATGCTGAAATCCATCCTAGCCTGACTTGTACATTTATTGTAAATCTAATATATACAATATACTTTAATTTTCTCACTCTCCAGTAATGTTCTTTCTTTATTATTTGGACCTGATCCAAATGATATTTTACACACATAAGATATGGAATCAACTGTTCAACATGAATTAGTGTAAGATCTGGTAAAACAAATTAGCTTGATTAGCATATTTATAAACAATTTTTTTCTGTTGGATGCTATATTCCAGTTTGTGCTTTTATTAAATTAATTATGAATTGCATACCTGAAAAACACTATAGAATTGATGATCTGAAATGGTGAAGGAACTATAGAAATAAGGAAAATTCTTACATTTAACCGTTCATTGACTCGACTCTTTTATTGTTGTCAAAAATCACAATTCTAATAAAATAACTGTTTTAGGTTTTCTTGGACATGACATGAGTTAAAGCCCACTTAAAGCACCAGTTTCCACTGGAGTTCAAAGTCAAGCAGCAATGAGCCAGCTCATTCTCTAGATAGTCGACCACTTAGTCATACAGGTACTACAAGCAACCTCAAGCCTATATGCCAGACTAAGTAAGGCTTACTCAATACCAACCTAAGACCTGTGTGCCAGACTAAGCAAAGTTTAGTCAATACCAAACTAAAGCTGAGGTGCCAGACTAAGCAAAACTTAATAAATTCAAAGTTTTTTTTTGTACAGACTTACAAAAATTGATTCAATTTTTGTTATTCATTTAAACTGCCAAACAATTTTTTCTTTAATCCCTTGAAGCTGATAATAAATCGCACACTTAAAGGCTCCCTTCAACATCTATTAAGTTCAATGTTCAATAACATCCTATTTATAGAAATTATACTATAATTAACTGCAAAGGAATAAAGAGAAATTACCATTTAATTGTTATCTACAAGGATCAATTATGATCAGAGTGAGCATGAATGCAGACCCCATACTGTTGTAAAGTTTCAAATTGAATTGGAAATTTCTTTATTCTCTTAAAGCATTTTAATGCTGTTCTGAAAACAAACTTGATACCATGCTCTATTTTGTTGGGTGTAGAGATTATATACACACAAAAGTCAGATCTTTATGATATAGATACTAACATATGCATATAAATATGCACACACATACAAATACACATACGAAACTACCTACCTTAGGTAATGTAATGGCAATCTGTAGAGTTTCAATGAAAAGCAACTAAAATTAAAATAAAAGAAACAGTAGTCAAAAATTTATACTCTTACTAAGCTTAGTTTAGTTTAGCACAAGGCCAGAAATATAGGGTACCCAGTGAGAATCAAATTCATTCTAGGTTAGAAGACACTTGTTCAGAGAGTTTGGTTTTCACTAGGTTCCCCTAATCCCTTTGTTAACTAAGCTAACTTTAGTAAAGGACCATACAAATATGCACGTGTATTAAAAGTTGTAGTTAAGTTACCTCCCTTGAAAACTACAAACCAACAGGATTTTTGTAAGTGTATTTATCAGTTTTATTTAAAGTATTTATAAGTTCATTTTTTTTTTCTAAAATAGATATTATATTTTCCACTCTGAATTTAAGCCAAATTAGTAGAGATAAAAATTTTATGTGAAGCTTTGGAAATTATATTTTTCCAAATTAATAAAATGATGTTTATGTTTTCTTATGGTTATGAATTTTTAATTCAAAAAAATTATGTATTCCCAGTCAGATTGGTTGAATATCCAATTCCCCTTTCTGTGTGTGTGTGTGTGTGTGTGTGTGTGTGTGTGTGTGTGTGTGTGTGTGTGTGTGTGTCTCTCTCTCTCTCTCTCTCTCTCTCTCTCTCTCTCTCTCTCTCTCTCTCTCTCTCTCTCTCTCTACTATGCAATTTTACTTAGTTTAGCTCAAGAACAGAAATATAAAACATTCAGTGAAAATCAAATTCACTAAAAATAGTCCACCAGCCTAGTTTGCGAACTATTACACCAAATGAAAAATTTCCAAAATATCTATCCATTAGTCTTTGAAATACTATCAGTTTGTTGTGCAAACTTAGCCATAAACATTTTTCTATAAGTTCCTTTTTTATCACCAACTGTTAGTTGGACATATACATACATACATACATACATGAATACATACATACATACACTCACACGAACACACACACACACACACACACACACACATATATATATATATATATATATATGTATATATATATATATATATATATATATACACACATTGTGTATGCCTGCTTATTTTTGGGGGTTCTACATAAAATTGTGTAACCAAAATATCTGCTTCTTCCCACCTCAAAAAAGTTTCTGACCAGCCTGCTATATAACTTGACAAAGTTAGCGTTTTTTTTTTTTCTTAATAGCTTAAGCTAATTTCCATATTTTGCTTTAAAAATCACTTATTAATGAAAGAAAATAGATTATTGAAAAAAATCTGGTTAAAAATAAATAGTAAGTAAAAGGAAAGTTGGTGACCATAGTCGAAGGTGACCCTAAGGCTCCCTTTTCAATAGCTACTACACCAAGGTGTAGGGGAGGGCACTACTCCTTTCCCTGGATTGCTCCACTTTACCCTTGATTCATACCTTATAATGCTGAGTGCCAAGTAAGGCGGAATCAAGTACCATTTTTTGTGTCTTTGGCATGACTTGACCTGGGATTGAATGCACGTCTCCTGGGCCATTGGTGAACATTCTAACCATCATGCCAATGTCCGGTGATTATTTTGTGAATAGCTTTTCTAATTATTCATAACTTCAATATTGTTGTTATCAAAACCTTCAAATAAACTAATTTCAAATTGAACCAATGTCTACTAATGGCCATAGACTGAGAGTCTAAGTAGTTACAATGAAAAGTAACTGAAATTATAATGAAAGAAAATCACAACTTAAAAAAAGGGATAACAATATACATAGTTGCAACAATAAACAACTGAAATAAATATGAAAGAAAATGTCTGACTTGTAGATCATGAAGTGTTAACATTAACCTTAATTAAAATCAAACCAATCACCTAAAAAGTTTAGTAAATTTTCTCAAAAATATAAAAAAATATATATTTACCTAAAAATGTTAGCTACTTAATTCAAAAAACTAGATCTGATTTTTGCAATGAAGTTATTCTTTTTTATTGTAAGTTTAAAAATGATTTATTTTTGTTGAGTATATGTGTTTTTAATCATTCAATAAATTTCAGAATAGAAATAGAAATAGACCATGATTTATCTCAGAATTAAATTTGTCCAATAATTCTGCATGTATTCAATGGAATTTCCCCTGCATGTATGATATATTTACCTTGGATAGGGTTTTTCACATAGAAATGTACATTATTTTCTTGTGTCATGCAAATGAATTAGTTATTTTGTTACTGTTATTTTGTTACTGTTCAGTTAATGCAAATCAAACTGAATTCATTATTATACATATATATCTATTTTTTCCAGGATGTACCACCTGATATGTCAGTATGTGCCTTTGTTCTGGAACAGGCCCTTTCGGTCCGGGCTTTGCAGGAGATGGTCACATCATCAACACATGACTCCAGGGTAAGTAATCATTCTTTATGATAATACAAGAAAGGAATAAACCTTAACTGTCATTATTATTATTTTATTATCAGTTTTTTAAATGAATGATACTTGACAATCTGATTTTTTTAATAATTTTATAACTAATATGTGGGATTACCACTTTTACCTGCCCAAGAATTTCTGCAAATGACTATTTAATAGTGTTGTCAAAGCAGTATATAAGATGAGGGTGTGAAGATCACATTCTCTCTTTCCAACAAAATGCCTGTAAAACAAGATCTACCTCTTCCCCCAGGACCTAGTGTCATGATAAATATGACACCACAAAATAGTACACAACATATAATATTGTAAACTTATTTGCTTACACATAAACATATTCAATTCCACATAACCAACTACTCCGGAACACTTCTCAAATATGTAAATCTCTCACAAACTTTCATATCTCTTTGGAACTTCACATATACCTATGTACAATAAGGACAATTCTAGTTACACACCTTCAATCATGGGGAGAAGTCTCTGTGGTATAATGGCTATCATACAATTTTCAAATTCAGTGATGCTATTATATTCACTTTTGGACAAATACTTTTGGAATAGTTATGAACCACCTTATCCCTCAAGCAATGGGTTAAATAGTATCACTGCTGTTCTTCTACAAGGACAGCTTTGGCATTAGATAACCCTCAAATGTTGATATGCCATTAAAATAAAGAACCCAGACCAAACCAAAACTCCAATGACTCCTTTTGTATTCTTTCTATTTAGTTTGCTCAGACAATGAAATATGTTGTTATTTCTTTGTAATGGTTTTTATATCTATTCTTGAGAAGAAGCAACATTTCTCCAACCAGCAAATATTCTTCTACTAATATATATATATATATATATATATATATATTTTAAACTGATGACTCATCAAGAAGTTAAGAAAGATAAGAAGTGGCAATATGATTAGATTTGAATGACTGCAGCCAGTGTGTTACCATGGTCTAATAGGTAAGGTAGTTGTCACATGAAGATAAGTTTCTCAAGGAGAAAGAGACATGAGTTCAAATCTTGCTAGAGATTTATTATTCCCAACTCACCTTGCTTACTAACAGATGTAGAATGATGGCCTGAGTAATTGTGATAAAAACCAACTGAAATTAAGATGAAAGAGATATTCATGAAAATTTAATACTGATGGGAATTGCTTCATTTACCAAAATACTAACAGATAATTTATCTAAGTTTGTTGACTAGCAAGCTGTATAGTTTCAATGAAAAGTAACTAAATGAAATAGATATAAGAGAAAAATTAATAATGGTTAACTTTGCTTCATCTAATAAAAATTCAAGATAATATTAATACTTGTTTACTAATGACTGTAGACTGACGATCTGAACAAATGGGATAAAAAGCAACTGCAATTAAAATGAAAGAAATATTAGTCAAAAATCAACAATGATTGATATTGCTTCATTGAAAAAAGTTCTAATTATTTGTTTACTAAGGGTAGAAAATGAAAATCTGAATAGTTTCAAAGAAAAACAATTAATTTTAAGGTAAAAGAAACCATAGTAAAAAATAAATACTTGTTGACAATATGACATTCATCATATTGATTGGAGTTCCCATGGTGTTGTGGCTAATGTGCTAGACTTTGACATTGTAATGAGTTTGAACTCCAGTCATATCATTACAATCACTTTCAGATTGATACCCTTAGAAAAGGTATGAACTTTCTTATCCTCCCAGTTAATGATTAAAAACTGTTGAAGTCTGTGTTATCTAGCCAGATAGTTGTAAATACTTAGTTATTTCCATTGTCTTTGTAATGTCATAGAAAGTGAACCGAGCAAACAGGGCTCTTTAATCTTGGTATGGCAACCAGTTTTGGAAAAGGAAATCTCTGAATTCAAACCATTTGTAGACCTGGAGTATGAGTGGCTCCTCCATGCTATTTCTTTCCAAGACACTCTACATGATTAGCAACCCCATAACCAAACCAAGTTACAGGATATGTCTCAAACCATTGATAAATCAAATACAGACAATGACAGAAATGTACTCTTATCTGAATAGAGAATTTCCTCGTTCCAATCTACACATGGTCAGTTGCTGAGAAAGTCAAGTGAATTGCAGTAGAGAAGAAAAAAGAAGACCAGGAAGTCATAGGGAGCAGAGACAGGAATAGAGAAAGATTGTCCCTTAATTTAAACTACATATATATTTCTTCTTACCAGAAAATATTGATATAAAACTCAAATATTCATTGATTTTTTTTTTCATTCAAGTCAATTATAGTATCAGATCCTTTTATCAATATGGCTCTGAGAAAAATTTCTTTTATCAAATTGTTAAATCAAGGCTTTTATAATTTGAAATCAAATAACATTAGATATGTTTCTATCTTCAAAATAGTTCTTAAGGCAATAATTAAGGTTATATTGACTTACCTTAATCATTTTTATATTCAAATGAGATTATGTTATATTAGCACCATTTTCCAGTTGATTAAGACAAGGGTAGATTTCAATATCCAGTTGTTTTCTTTGCTCAACTAAAAGTTGACTTTTCCTATTTTAGAATAAAAGAGAAGATAGAAAGAATCATCTGGCATAGATACTGGCCTTTTAGATAACAATAACAATTCCATTTTATTTCTGCTTTCAAAAATCTAAAAGAAATTTTTAAAACCAAAGTTTTATGATTTTTAATAATGATTAATATGATTTTATCATAATTTTCTAAAGTTTCTTAGATGAACCATTTTTGTTTTTATTACTGTGGGAGTTGATCGATAAGTATTGTCTCCAATTCTATAAAACAAGTTTTAGACAAGATGAAATAATGATACTGCTATTGAAATAAAGTAAATTTGTTTTTCTTCAATAATACAATTTTCTTTTTCAACATAGTCATAATTTTGGGTTACACCTTTTTCCAAAACTTTCAATCCACTTTTCATTCTCTCTATGAAGAATGTTTTTTGGTTCCCTTTTGATCTATATCTACATGGCAAGTTCAACTATAGCCCTTTTGGTGCAGCATAATTGGCAAAAAATTTAATGACTTTTGACCTTAAGATAAAAAATCTTGCAAATAAAGAATTCATTAGAATTTCCCAATTACAATACTTCAATACACTACTGGCATTGGAAGTATATCGCATGTCTATAAGACATTTCTCTATTCACTTATATTTCTAAAAACAACTGTTTTACTAAAATTTTAAAAGTAATTAAGTTTTGTTTTTTTTATCTTAGGACTGCTCTCTCTCTCTCTCTCTCTCTCTCTCTCTCTCTCTCTCTCTCTCTCTCTCTCTCTCATACTTCAGTCCAAGTGGTGCAACCATACAATAGTACTGATACATCAACAACTTTTAAGAAAGCAATACTCTTAAAACCACAATGTTGCCTATCTCTATAGGCTGGGATATTGGGAGATTTCTTCCTTCTGATGAAGTGGCAACATGCTAAACAATATAGGAGTAATCAAGTTCCAACTCCAGTCATGCTATTATGTTCACTTTTGGACAAACCAATGAAGATTGATATGCCACGCAACAAAGAAACCAAACCAAACCATCCTTCTGAAGTGAAAAAAATGTTGATAAAACAAAATGCATTATATTAGATTAGATTAGATTTAGAATAAACAAATCAGAAAATAATTTATCTTTTTTAGAAACACCAGCTCCAACATCATTGCCAGTTAAATGGGTTTTTTTTTATTAGTAGTTTATTGATTTATTTCAGTGGGAGTGCAAGCTGTTCTTTGTATTTTAAAGTAATAAATCATGAATTACAATTAAACCATTGATTTTTATCCTTAAAAATTAATAAAAAATTTTTTCATAATTTTTTTTCTTTTTCATTATTCCCCTTTTCTATTGCTTTTGCTATTTTTCATTTCATTTTTCTCTAAACCTTTGCTCTAAGATTCTTGTATTTGTTTTATTAATTATTACTAACATTGTTTCCCTCATAAATGCTAAGATTATTAACTTAAGGATTGACAATCTCTCTCTCTCTCTCTCTCTCTCTCTCTCTCTCTCTCCTTCTTCTTCTTCTTCCTTTTCTGTATTACATTATTGTCTTTCTCTCTTTCATGAGTTCATGAATTTCAATAGGAACAACTGCACTTTACTGAGCAATCACAGTCTTAGCTATATACTGACTATATTCATAACAGTAGCTACATTGTTAATGGCAGTAGCAAACAAACAAGCAAACAAAAAAATAAATAATAATAATAATAATAATAATAATAATAATAATAATAATAATAATAAAATTACTTCTACTACTACTTCTACTACTACTACTTGGCCAGATTGCCAGACCTTAAAATAATCAATAAAAAAAAAAAATGAGAACTTGCAGAATTGTGAACTTTGCTGTCCCAGCTGACTTCAGAGTAAAATTGAAAGAAAGTGAAAAGAAGGATAAGTACCCCGACCTTGCTAGGGAATTAAAAAAAAAAAAAACAGTGGAGCATGAAATTATACCAATTGTAATTGGTGTTCTTGGTACAGTTATCAAATGATTGATACAAGGACTTGAGAACTTGGAAATTAGAGGATGGGTGGAGACCATCCAAACTACTGCATTATTGAGATTGACCAGAATACTGAGAAGAGTCCTGGAGACTTGAGAAAACTTGCTTGTCACTCAAATTCCACTGAAAGACCAAAAACTCTCTAGGAGTAATGATAACTACAATAATAAACTTTTCTAGAAAATGAGATACATAAAATTCTCTGGGATTTTGAGATACAAATACATTACCTAATCCTGACTAGAAGACCAGACTTAGTATTAATTAACAAGAAAAAAAGAACTTACCATCTTGTGGATTTTGCCATCCTGACAGACCACAGAGTGAAAATAAAAGAAAGCAAAAAAACAGACAAATTCTTAGACCTTGCCAGAGAATTAAAAAACTATGAAACATGAGGGTGACAGCAATACCAATTATAGTTGGTGCAATTAAAACAGTCCTGAAAGGCTGGGACAAAAAAACTAGAAGGATTGGAAATCTGAGGAAGAATTGAGACCATTAAGATCACAGCATTGTTAAGAGTCTTGGAAACCTGAGGAGACTTACTCTCAGACTCCAGTGAAAGATCACCAACTAACTCTGGTGTAAAAAACTTGCATAAAAAGAGTGATTAATTACGACAACCAGTAACAGGAACAACAAAAATAGCACAAAGACAAACAGAATTTATTTAATCTAGAAAACAAAAATTGGAAGAAAAAATCAATATAAACACTTAAGAAGATGAACTAAAAAAATTGCATTCAAAATAAACAAATCATGGCTATACAGAGGAAATCTAAAAGGAGAAAGAGCCTGGAAATCAAAAGAAGAAACATGACCATTCAGATCACAGCACTGTTAAAATCAGCTAGAATACTTCGAAGAGTCCTGCAAACCAGAGGAGACTTGCTGTCACTCAAACTTCACTGGAAAACCCCCAGTTAGAGCTGATTTGAAAACTTGTAAGGAGTAAAATAATAATTAGGATAATGATAAAAATAAAGATTCTCTTGACAAATCCTTCTTTAAAGCTTTGCACTACAAGAAAATTACTTGTTTCAATACAAAGGAATTCACTTAAATAAATAATTCTCTCAGCTATACACTAACTGTACTTTAATAGTTGCAGTAGCAAACAAATCAGCATGACAAATCATTACAATACTGCAAATCCTTGCTATGATAGTCTAACTGGGAGTTGGGGGTGGTCATAAAAGGTAGCTGAGTGCTGAAGTTTCAATTTAAAAAGCATAAAAAATAAACTTGACTAAATGACATATGCAGAAAACTTGCATACATTTTTTCTGAAAATTTAATAAATGTTAACAGAAAAGAAGTCAAATCAGAATCTAATGGGAAAAATATCAAAATGCCTAAACATTCTCTCTGCTTCTATGTTCTATTATTATTTCATCTGATAGAATAATTGCAGCTTAATTTTTCTATTGATTATAGAGACAAACTGATCATAAAATGTAAATGAATTAAAATTTTGAAAACATTAGAACGATAAAAACTTTTCTGTCACTTTTTCTTTCTTTCTTTTTTTTCTGACATTTTCTTCTGTTTTTTTTTCTTTTTTTACAGTCTTTTCTTCTTTGTTTTACTTCTTTTTGTTTCTTTCTATTTTACTTCTTTTTCTTTTTCTTTTTCTTTTTTCAGTCTTTTTTCTTTCTCTTTTCCTTCTACCTTATTCTTTCACTTTTTCTGTCTTTTTCTACTTTTTTGCTGCTTCCTTTCTTTTTTTCTGATCTTTTTTCTTTTTTCATTCACTTTTCTGCTACTTTTCCTCTTTCTAATTTTTTTCTTTTCCCTTTGTCTTTTTTCTTTTTTCTACACTTTTTTTCTTTTTCTTTTTTCTTTCTATCTAATTTTATTTTTCTTTTTATATCTATTTTTTTCCTTTTTCTTTTCTCATTTTCTACTTTTTTCTTTCTTTTATTTCCTCTTTTCTTTTACCTTTTCTTTTTCTTTTTTTATATTTCTAATAGACCTAACTTCCCCTCATTTGTTACCACCACACCCTTAACAACCTATAATTTACTCCTGATTATTATCTTTTAAAATTTTACCAATTTTTACTCAACTATTATCCACACATCAAAAAATCTCTCAAATTCAACCAAAAAATCAATAAATCAGTCCAATTTTGTCAATTAACCATTTTTCATTATTTTAAAATTTTCTTCTTGTCATATTTACTTGTCAGAAACTTTCAATAAATTTTCTTTATCTTAATTCAATTTCCCTTGAGATTTGGACTTTTAGTATCTTAAGATTTAAGTCAATATTCTGAATGCATCTTCTCTATAAAGGAAGAAAATGTTACAGAATGGAATAAAAAAAACTGTCAAAAAATTCAACCACTTTTTATTATTGCCACACATTTTAATGAAACTTCAATAGCTTAGACATGTGTAGTAAGTGATTATTTCCTTAATTATTGTTGCCAAAGTTCCCTTAGTTGTAGTGAAAAGTCATAATTTCCTCAAAAGAAAATTCTCAGAAATACCAGAAATTTCTAAATTTCTTTTCCTTGATTTTATATTCTAATTTGCGATTTTTACTTTGTTAATGGCTAGTGAGCAGTTGTCTGAATTTGAAAAAGGTCAAAATGTGGTATACAATTATTGTGGACTATTACTACACAATATTGCAAAGAAATTAAATTGCCATCATTCATGAATTAATATTTTCCTAAAAAATTATAAAACTGGAAATTATCAGTGAAAAGGTCATTGACACAAAAGAAAAACCGCTGTATCTGAAGATGCAAAAATTTTTAGGAAACTTTAACAACAATAATTAAGGAAAATAATCACTTGCCACATATGTCTAAGCCATTAAAGTTTCATAAGAATTTGTTGCCATAATAAAAAGTGGTTCATTTTTTTTATATGTCCATTTTTTTTATTTGTTTTTTTTTTGTCAGGTGTTGTCCAATAATATATGTAAAATTTTTATGTTAATTTATCTCTGAAGAAGCATTTTTTTTTTTACATTCTTTAGATTATTACTTTATTAGAAAAATTAATGTGGAGGTCCAAAGCAAAGTAAGAGTTTTAGGATGGGAAATATATTGCACTTTTTTCTTTACATGACCAATTGCTCCCTTGTTCAGGGAAAATTGGAAATTCTACAGTTTAATTAAAAACATTGGCCCAGCGGTTAGAGTGTTCGCCAATGGCCCGGGAGACCTGGGTTCAATCCCAGGTCGAGTCATACCAAAGACTTTAAAAATGGAACTTGATACCACCTTGTTTAACACTCAGCATTATAAGGTACGGTTCAAGGGTAAAGTGGAGCAATCCAGGGAATGGAGTAGCGCCCTCCCCTACACCTTGGTGTAGTAGCTATCGAAAAGGGAGCCTTCGGGTCACCCACGACTATGGTCGCTAACTTTACTTTACTTACTTATGAGATTTTTAATGCTTTATTTACCAGTTACATATATATCCAATTAAAATAAACAATGCTTATAGTATATATACCATACAACAAAATACAATGAAAGTTTAAGATTGAAATTCAAACTATGTATCAGGCAACTCTCATCTATTTTTAACCAACCATTAAAGCTTAATGACCTATTTTAATGATGCATTCTTTATTAGTCATTTGGTAACTAAAAACAAGAAATTGATACTTGCTAATACAAACTGACTATTATTAAATTTCCCTGAAAAAAGATATTGGTTTATAGGAACAACCTAAAGTAAATCAGCAAGGAATTCTCCAAGGTTATATTTTAAGCAACCATGTTTCCAAAATAAGGCTTAACGAATATCTTGTCTGAAAAACAATAAAGAAAAAGTCATAACAATATTGTGTTAGTTTGGTTCGGGGTGGGGGAATATTCAGTTGCCTACCCACTCACCAAGGTTCAATATTAGCATTTGTATATCCATTGATTCACTAACACTGAGTAAACAAAAGGAAATACAAAATAAACTCATTTACACATAAACTAATATTCAATACATATATAAGAAACATACAAGAAGTTCAGTGGTTTAGCCATATGGGCTTTACATCTAAATGACAAGCCAAGACAAAGCCTATCACCAGGGTTGAAGACAAAGTCTCTCTACTGTTCAACAAACAGAGATAAGACACATCTTAATGATTCAAATAATGTGGACAAAAGAGAGTGAGAAAAGGTTCTGGGTTACTCATGTGACTACAAAGCATCCAAACAACATGCATCCAAAATCCAAGGGAGATAATTATTTATTTTGTCCATCTGTAGCATAAAAATCAAGTGGTTCTCAGTTCCATAGATGTCTAAAAATCTGTTCTGTAGACTTCACCTTGTTAAGTCTATTGTTCTGCATACTTGTTCTTCTTAAACCTAATGTTCTATAACTTTTTGGGTCTATTGTTCAATAAACTTGTTCTTGTCAAGTCTATTGTTCTAAAAACTTCTTGCTGGATCTATTGTTCTATAAACTTGTTGTTGGATCTATTGTTCTATAAACTTTTCATTGGGTCTATTGTTCTCTAAACCTTTTCTTGTTAAGTCTATTCTATTATTCTATAAATTTCTATAAAATACTTGGAGGCATCAAAATCGCTTATCATTCTAAAAATCAAATGACTTTTGAATAAACAAAAGAAAAATACATTTTTCTTTTAATTGTATCTATTTTGACTCTTGGAAATTACTTTGAACTAATTGTGGAATATGTATACCACAAATGCCTGCCATTTTGAATAGGATAAAAGTTATTCATTCTTTAAGATGGTAAGTGACTTTTGCACCACCCTATATAAATCCACCACTAAATGGAGATATTTGTGATATAGTGGTTACCATCGTAGGAAACCAGAGTTCAAATTCTGGATAATACTATTTGCATTTCACTTAGCGCTAATACTCTGGGGAAAGGTAAGAATCCAACTATTCTCCCTCTAGCTATGGATAAATAGTATGGCTGACTGGGCTCTTTAACCTTAGTATGTAAATCAGGCAAGTAGAAGAAAAATTCTGAATTAAGACATGTTTAACTCAGCACAAAATTGACCTAGTGTTGCATCCTGCTTGTGCAAATGGTTAGTTAGGTTGGGTTGGGTATATCAACCATTAATGCTAAATCCTCTTTAGACATATACATTAAATATACAGGATTTGGTTTGGTTTGTTTTTATGGCATATCAACCATTGTAGGTTATTTAATACCAAATCCTTTTTATACATATATATTAAATATATATGATTTGGTTTGGTTGGGTTTTATGGCATATCAATCATTGTAGGTTATTTAATACCAAATCCTTTTTATACATATATATTAAATATATATGATTTGGTTTAGTTGGGTTTTCTGGCATATCAACCATTGTGGGTTATTCAATGCCAAATCCTCTTAATGTCTATATATTAAGTATACATATGAATTGTAAACACATTTTGTTGATAACATTCTTAAATGAGCCTGAGCTCATTTTTTTGCACACAGTTAAATGGTTTCAAGTATTACTATGTAGCAGTAACAATTTAACATCAATCATTTGTTTTCATACTGTTTGTTCTATTTGACCTATAAACAGGACCCTATCAGGTGCTATCACTTTGCATCAGAGTGGGCCAAGGAGCAATGCCACATTCTCTAAATTTCCAAGACTGCAGCTTCAACATCCTAACGGTTAGTGGGGGAGGGGGGTCTTACCCTTTTGCAGAGATGCTGTCGGTGTATTCTACAGCCCCAGCTGACTGGGCTTGCTAGTGCAGTGGGTTTTGGTATATATATATAATATATATATATATATATATATATATATATATATATATATATATATATATATATTTACTAAATTACTATCTCCCAGCATTCACGGTTACCTGGAAAAAGAAAAAAAAAAATGCCAGAATTTAGAGATAACAATATCCCGAATCACTGCCTGGGGGAAGAAGAAAAAAAAATTCTTTTGGGAAAAAATAAAGTAAAAAAGTAAAGTTGGCAACTGTAGTCGAGGGTGACCTGAAGACTTCCTTTCTAATAGCTACTACACAGAGATGTAGGAGAGGGTGCTACTCTGGATTGCTCAACTCTCAATCCCTTTTATAATGCTGAGTGTTAAGCAAGAAGGCATCAAGTACCATTTTTTGGGTCTTTGATATGACTCGACCAAGGATTGAACCTCAGTCTCCCAGGCCATTGGCAAACATTATTGGTCCTTGACTAAAATATCTTCCCTATCACCAATCATTTCAATCACAATATTAGGCTATTATGTAATTTTCAGTCATAAACTAGAAAGAAATATAGTTTCCATAGATTCTCAACATTCAGAGAGGAGTTCCTATTGCATAATGGCTAATGAGCTGAACTGGGACATATTAGTTCAACCTTCAGTCACACTATTACATTCACTTTCAAACTAATACCTTGGGAAAGGTATGAACCCCAATATTCCCCTAGCTATAGATTGAATAATACCACTATTGTTCTGGTTTGGTATTAAGAAGATTTGCTTTGGTTTCTTTTGTTTAATGGCATATTAACATTTAAGGGTTATTTACTGCCAAAGCCATCCTCATAGAAGAACAGCAGTGATACTATTTAATGTATGGCTGGGGGGATAAGGAGGTTCACCCCTTTCCCAAGGGTAATTTTCCAAAAGTCAATGTAATAGCATGACTGGAGTTAAAATTTGATTACTTCAAAGCCTTAATCCAGCACTTTATCCATTACACCAAACAGACCCTCCTCTTTTCTACAAGGATGGCTTTGGCATTAAATAACCCATAAAGGTTGATATACTATTAAACAAAGAAACTGAAATTGAATAACTTTCAGATATATATCTTCAGTGTTGAATTTTTTTAAAAATTCTTAAATTCAAGATTGTATTTCTCAAGCTATTTTTTGCTTCTGCTGCTGTTTAATCATATTTCTGAATTCTTTGATTGTCTGATTCAAAAGTTGTATTGTATTTTATATTTGGGTAAGTTAAAAGTTTTATAATATTTTGTTAACATGAAGCACAATTTGGCAGCTTTGGATGCTTCTGTTGAGGTAAAAAAGATGATGAACCATACTGGACAGCAAGATGTCAAGCTTGAGTACAATTCACCAGATTTGCTTTTATAGCTTGGAGTATAGCCTTGGAATCGATGGCTTTAAGTCTACCTAACCTTACTTGGTTACTGTACCATGATCAACTATGCTTTCACCTTTCACACAATTTTTTTGGTTGCTTCCATGACATTATGATATAAAGCATGTTCCTAAATTAGACTGTTTCACAATCATCTATGTGGCTTTCAATTCACACATGGAGTGAAGCAATGCACATGTTAGCACACTACCTTCTATGATACTACCAACCACAGCAGGTTCTTTCCATGGCTTGAACTGATTTGTTCACAAGATATATAGATTGCAAACTAGTAAATACCAAAATATTGCATGGGTTATTTAATGTATAATGACAGTAGTAATACTATTTAACCCATAGCTGGTAGGGATAAGGGGGTGACTGGAGTTCAAACTTGCTTACTATGATGTTGCAGCCTAGTATGTTTGCCACTATACCATGGGGACTATCTTTATTAGAAAAGCAGAACTGATATTATGGAGACCACCTGGAG
>OY757940.1:48663470-48715970 GCA_963585895.1 Sepioteuthis lessoniana | reverse complement strand
TGTGTGTGTGTGTGTGTGTGTGTGTGTGTGTGTGTGTGTGTGTGTGTGTGTGTGTGTATATTTGAAAACCTTGTGTTTTTTTGCCACATTAAATTTTCATATTTTCATATATATATATATATATATATATATATATATATATATACACACTCTTATATATTGATACATGCACACACACACACACACACATATATATATATATATATATATATATATATATATATATATATATATATACATACATACATACAAAATATACAAAGCTAGAAAGCAACAACAAAAATCTCAGAAATATTACTTTCAAAATAATATCAATTAACTTTAGTAATTGGTACATCACTCAAAAGTTGTTCTAATAAGCTCATTATTTACAACCAATCCATAATATACCAGGGAGAAATAAACAATTCATAAATTTTAATTATTACTAGTCCCAGATCACAAAAGTAGTGAGAGGGTGTAATGGTTAAAATGCTAGACTGCAGAATTGAAGTGAGTTCGAACTCCAGTCACACTATTACATTCACTTTTGGACAAATACCCTTAGGAAAGGTATGAACCCCCTTATCCTCCTATCTATAGGTTAAAGAGTACCACTACTGTCCTTCTAAAAAGAATGGATTTGGCATTAAATAACCTGAAAAGGTTGATATACCATTAAATAACAAACAAATAAGCAAAAGTAGTAAATGAGTCCTTGTAGGTAATGGTTATAGTGCTGGACGGTAGTCTGAAGTAAGTTAAAACTTGAGTCACTCTATTACGTACACTTTCAGACTAATACTCTTGGGTAAGATATGAACTCTCTTATCCTCCCAGCTATGGGTTCAATAGTATCACTGCTGTTCTACAAGGATGGCTCTGGCCTTAAATAACCTACAAAATTTTCCATGCCATTAAAGAAAGAAACAAACAAACAAACGAACAATAGTAGTGATTCTCACAATTCAGTTACACTAAAGAGAAATTGTAAAATGCTTCCTTTAAGTGAAAACATGAAAATCCTTAAATTAAAAAAGATTCTTTAAAAAGATCATATGCTGAGATTGTTAATATATGTTGTAAGAATGAATCTTCTGTTACATAACTTTCATTTCAACTTATTATTCTATTTGATTATTATTTATTGTTGTTAATCTTATATTGGGATTAATTCATGGATTAAACTTTATAACAGATATGAATGGATGTATATGCATAGGCATGCAAAAATATAATATGAGGTATGATCAAAAAGAACTGAGACTGATTTAACAATAAATTTATGATATCTAGTCTTCTTTACTATTGTTTAGACTTCTTTACTTTTGTCAAAACATCTAAACTTCATTACGACTGCCTAGACATCTAGACTTCTTAACTACTATCTAGACATCTTAACTACTTTAGTACAGTCTAGATATCTATGCTCATTTCGTACTGTCTAGATATCAAGATATCTAGACAGTAGTCTAGACATCTAGACTTCTTAACTACTATCTAGGCATCTTTAAAACTGCCAAGACATATAAGCTTCTTTTGAGACATCTAGACTTATTTGTTACAATCTGAATATCTAGACATTTTTTCTGCTGTCTAGACACTGAGACTTCTTTATTACTATGGAGACATCTTTACTATTCTATTGACATTTAAACTTCTTTACATATTTACAGACCTCTAGACTTCTTTACTACTATCTTGACTTCTTTATTATTATATATACATCTAAAGTTCTTTACTTATTTCAAGATATCAGAACTTTTTTACAACTGTCAAAACATCTAGACTTCTTTTCAACTATCTAGACATCTAGACTATTATCTAGAAATCCACTTCTTTACTTCAATCTTAACATTTTTACTACTGTCTTGACATTTAGACTTCTTTACTTCTTTCTAGAAATCTAGAATTATTTGCTAGTATCTAGATATCTAAAATTTAGACATCTTTATTACTGTCAAAACATTTAATTTTCTTTACTTCTTTCAAGACATCTACATTTATTTGCTACTATCTAGACATCTTTGCTACTGTCTAGACTTCTAGACGAGTATCTAAACATCTAGCCTTCTTTAGTATCTTGTAGACAACTAGACTTCATTGACACAAATCAGTTCTGATTCTCATTATTACTTCATCAGCAATCTTGATACCTTTGCACTAGCAGCTTTTGGTGAAAAACAAGATTGTGCAAGAGCAGTATCATCTACACTTACCAAGCCTTCCCTGTATGACTTTTTTGTTTCCTCAATTGAAAATTCACATCATCAGTTATATTTGAGGATATAAAGAATATCAAAGTAATACAATAGCACAGTTTCACATACCAAAAGTTGAGTTTCAGAGGTTTTTTGACCAACAGAAAACTCACTGGAATAAGTGTACTGAATGCCAAAGGATCTATTCTGAAGAAAATTAATGTTTCATTCATTGTTCATTTGCGTCTTGCTAAGTACAGCTTCAGTCTCAACACTTTTTGAACACACCTTACACACAACAAATATTATTTGGACAGCTGGACCTCTACTTCACATTCTTGAAATTATTTGGACATCAAGAATACAAAGAAAGGATTCAGTAATCAAATAATATCCTGTTATATTAATGATTCTTCTAGGGTCAATAAACAATATTTAACTTTAGTGTTTTTCTCTTTCAGTATCTGTCTTGTCTATCAACCAGCTCCTCAAATGATAAACTGGCATTTGATGTGGGTTTACAGGAAATGGCCGAAGGTACTGAGCTTATTTTAAATCTCTCTCTCACTCACTCTCTCTCTCTCTCTCTCTCTCTCTCTCTCTCTCTATCTGCACAATTTTTATTTGGTTAACTTTTCTCCATTCAATTTTCACGTTCCTTAAAATTTGGCACTTGTGATGAGATGCACTATTTTGATCAAAAAACAAACAATGCATATTATTTATGTGTGGCATTTCCTTCTTTTTCATCTTTTTTCCTTCTTACAAAATTCCAGAATCTTACCCAGTGTTTGAAAATGTCACCATTTTATGACTGTGTGATGTTTGTTCACTTTTTCTTTTTCTTTCTTTCTTTGCATTTTTTTAATGTTTTCTTCTTGTTATCGAACATTCAAAACATTCTTTTTTTTTTTTAATTTAATGAACAACTTTCATTTGATTTGATTTTAAACAGTTTCTTTACTTTATATGCATGATAATCTTCATATGTGAGAAAGTTTGTTTTTTCTTCATTTTTCAGGAACCTAAAAGATAAACTTTACACTAATTATAGCATATGGAGTTTTCAAACATTATTTAACTATATTTTTAAAACAAATATCACAATTTATTGGGAATTTTTTTTAATAATGCTTTAACTGATATGACTGTAATAATAACTGAATTTGTATGAATAGTCCACATATATAAAATATAATATATATACATATATATGTGTGTGTGTGTGTGTATATATATATATAACCTAAAATAAATGAGATTCACTCACTTCTCTTTGGCAGCCCCATTACAACAACTTTCATGCAATCTCTCTTTTTTCTTTATTACTTCCTCAAAAACATTGCATGAAACTAGAAGTAATAGGGCAACCAAAGAAGAACAAGTGAACCCCATTTATGTCAAATTTTTTTCCTTCTCTACCAGCTGGTATTGAGCACTTTCTTTTGATTTTTTTAAATACATTTTTTTAAAATTATTCACTTTTATATATATATATATATAGTATCCACATAAATAAGTACAAGCTTCCAAATTTTTTAATAAAAAGTGCATTTTCTTCTACACCAAACATACCTAGATTTTATTATTTCCTGCAGAATATTCACAATCAAAATAGATATTATTAGATATTATTATTATCAAGCTCTATAGCATTGAAACTCAAGAAAAAAAAGGAACTTTGGTTTGGAAATGTAGTTATTTTATATGCATATGATATACTTATTTGGAGACTACTACATATTGTGATGGCAAATCGACTAAAATCCCAAAACGGGACTATATTTTTCGCACGTGTGAAGACGGGGCAAGTTGGCACTTGATCCCTTCTAGAATAAGTCCTCGTTCAGAGTTTTTCTCTCAGGCATATTAGACCTGGCATATTATGTGAGGGATTAATTTAGGGCCAGACTGACCGCCGCTGGCAAGGGGTTCCGAATTTCACACGATCCACACACCCACCAAGGCCACTAAACTTCCTCCCCTAGACAACAGAAGTTATGGACCTATAGGTTTTAGTCGTAATAATATTATATTGTAGTAGTCGGCAACTCCGGTTTCCCAAGTGATATTTTTAAGGAATTAATAGGACAATTCTAAGCAAGATAACATAAGGCGAATAGAAGCTGAAAAGGAAATATGAAGTAACAAATTCGTAGAAGATACGGCAAAGAACAACTTCGACCACGTGGTAACATTAAAATACATGAATCCTTTACTATACAAAGAGATACACTTTCAAAGTGTCAAATATATATAATGAATTGAACAGTCCATGGACATGAATGTCTTTCTTCTTTTCTTTTCTTTCGTTTCTTCAAATTGAGAGAGAGAGAGAGGGTAGTATATAAAATTTGGGTATAAAGGAGAAATAGCCCCAAAGTTACTTATCTTATTTTTCGACGGGGTTCCACTGGAGAATCTTTCTTCTTTCACGGGCTAATAGACTTTATGCTATTTTTAACACTGGCTTGAAGAATTTGGGTCCCTCGTGTCCAAGATATGTTTTTGTCTTCTTCACCCGGAGTAATGGCTATGGGTCTATCTGCCACGAGCCCCTTCCAATAACTGACCTTTTTACTTTCCATTTCCGCTGACGGGAAGGAGTCCCCACTTCCATTTTGGGGTCCCAGCCAATCATTTGGCTTCTCTCTTCTTCCTCTTGGTGTCCAGCGACCTGGGTAAGGTTACCAAGTACCAACATCTGGTCTCCCCTGTGTGACCTACATTCTTTCCTAACTCTTTGACGGCTTGATATTGTCAATTCAAACACGAGGAGTAGTAATTTTATCTCCCTGCTCCCAGTGGGATATCACGTGACAATATTCATATTTTGGTTTGGTTTGGTTTGGTTTGGTTTGGTTTGGTTTTATGGCATATCCATCATTGTTGGTTATTTAATGCCAAATCCTGTTTTTACATATATATATAATATCAAATATATGATTTCTAAACACATTTTGTAGATACACGTAGTTAAATGATTAAACAATTCTATTTCTAGCAATTAAATTTAGGATAAGTTAACAAAATTAAATGATTCTAAGTATTGCTATATATCACTAACAATTCAATTAGACATCAGTCATTTGTTTACACACAGTTAAATGATCAAACAGTTTGCATTCTCCAAAGCTCCAGCATCATGGAAGCCTCATCATCAGATTGTTTAATGTCAAATCCAAGATACTCATTGAGATTGGAGGGTCTTATCCCTCGGCAGAGATGCAATCAGTGTATTCTACAGCCCCAGCTGACTGGGCTATCATATTTTGGTTACATAGTTTCAATGCTGTAGAGTTCAGTAATAAATAGTATGCAATCATATCCTTTTTGATTGGATAATGTCCCAAATATTTCATATTTACACACACACACACACACCCTTTGTGAGTGTTACAGGAGAGTGGTGCATGTATAGTAAAGAATAAAAGATGGGATCAGATTTATATTACAGAAGATCTGAGAAGTATATAAAATAATAGACTGAACATATATATATATATATATATATATATATATATATATATATATATATGAAAATTTTAGAAATTGTGTGTGTATATATATATATATATATATAGCCTTTTCCCATATAAGGCTAGTTCCAGTTTCTTCCAGTTTCAGATTAAGACAAAGACAGAACCATTAAAAAACAACAATTTAACAATTACAGTCATACATATCCAAATTTCAACTATTTCTAACAAAATTATTAATTAGTTAGAACTAGCCTTACATTTGTTTTACAGGTTTCTTTGATCTTCTGTAATGCAAATCCAATTCCATTTTATATGCTGAGTTTTCCATGTACACCTCTCCCATGATACTTAAAATTCTTCAGAATATAGTCTTGCCTGATAACCATAAGAACAAGAAACTATTACTTGCAATGTGTGATTTTAATTTCTATGTTTTACTTGTTATATATTCTATATCCTAGATATCGAGCACTCTCTCTGCAGGTACTGAAACCTATAAACACAGTAATAATATATCTTTGAGGAAGCCATTTTTCACCTTAAGTTCCCTGGACTTTTGGGTTCCACTGCATATGTGTTAACTTTATTTTATAGAAATTCCAGTAAGACTTTGTAATAATTTGATATTTAAACAAGTTTACGGATGAAAGCCTTTGTTTATTCCAAAAGCTATTCACATGAATTATTACATTCATTTATCTTTTGCATTGAAATCAGCTTTCATTTCTCTTCCCATTATTTTAAATTGCTTGGAACTGCATTGCTATTGGCTGTTTTGTTTTTGTTTTGTTTCATCTGTTTTGGGGGGTTTTGTTTTCTTTGTATCACTCTAATCTAAGCTTTTATTGTTGACATGAAAGTGATCACAAATGCTGTTATTCGTGAATTCTGATTGGTTGAAATTACCTTTTGACATCTAATCTTCTTTCTACATATATCATTCTTTTATATTTTCAGATTTGGTAAAAGAGTAATTTTCACTCATTTTTTAATGTTTGTTTCTTTATTTTTTGCTGGGATTTTTTTAAAACTAAACATGATTTGGTTGGGAGAAATTTAATTTTGCTTAGTTTTTATCATTGATTCATGTTCATTGTTACTGGCATCTTTTATTTTAAAAAGATGTTTTGTACATGTGACCCATAGAATTAAGTGATAAAACTCTATTTGCTTTTCCATTTCAGGAACTGTGAGTAAATTTTGTATATTAAAATAAAAAAAGAGAGAAAGACAGAAAAAGAGTCAGAGGTGGGAGTGAGTAAATAGAATAGAGGTATTTATTGAAACCAGAAATAATTGTTGGATGATCCAATTTTTGAGCTGAAATTTTTAAAGTTAATTACAAGCTTTATATATATATATATATATATATATATATATATATATATATATATATATATATATATTGATTAATTGATTGATTGATTGATTGATACACACATACACACACACACACATAGATAGATAGATAGAAGCACAAATATTAAGGTAAAAATAGAGAGAGAGATGCATATGATATGTGTGTGTATGTGTGAATGAATGAATATATAGATATATATGTAGGTAGTATATATGTTTGTGCATGTGTACACACAGATAGACACACAGACACACACACAAACACACATAGATAGATAGATAGATAGATAGATAGATAGATAGATAGATAGATAGATAGATAGATAGATAGATATTACATGAACAAGAGCGATAAGATAAACAGGAATAATATCAATTTCTTTTGACCATAGGTAATTAACAGGAGAAAATATTTGGAGCCTCTTTTTAAAGAATGGATATACCATTAAAACAAAAAAGAGATCATTCTGTCTGACATTTTATATAATGACATGTATACACTAGATAGATAGATAGATAGATAGATAGATAGATAGATATGAATTTAAGAGAAAATTATTACATTATAAAAGAATTTCTTAATACTTGATTCCTCATCTCTTGTTTTTATCACAACATTTCAGCCACTGCACTCTACCGTCTTTCTGAAAGGAGCTGAAACAAATAGTTACATAATAATGAACTAGTTATTACATGCTAAAACAAAAATGAAGAATATGTTTGAATTTCTATATGTTGACAATTTAGAAAAGAAACTAAATAACATTTACATTTAATTACTGAAAAAATTCATAATTTTTTCCTTATTTATTTTGGTATCTTTATGTTGAATTCAAGAGAAAGTACAACTTGCATTACCATAACAAGAGGTTTTCTCATGACTCAGTTCTCCTATCTCATAGTGATGTAATATTCTAGGAATGTACAATATATATATATATATATATATATATGTATGTATGTGTGTGTGTGTGTGTGTGTTGACTATATTCTCACATTTCCTCTCTCTCTCTCTCTCTCTCTCTCTCTCTCTCTCTCTCTCTCAGTATTAAAATACTTTTGATAAATAATTTTTTTACTCTCTTGTTATAATATATATATATATATATATATATATATATATATATATATATATATATATTGTTTTATAGGTTTCTTTGATCTTCTGTAATCTAAATCTTATTCCATTTAATATGTACCACTCTCCCATGATACTTAGGATTCTTCAGAATGCAGTATTGCCTGATAATGACAAGAGCAAGATACTATTAGTTGCAATATGTGATTTTAATATATATTTATGCATATATTTTTTTTTCTATCAGACAATCAAATAACACAAAAAATTTCATTAACCCCCAAAAAGCATGCTTATAAGTAATCAATATTTGATTAACAAAGAAGATTCTTGAGTAGTTTTATTTATTCCCATTATTCTTAAAACATTATAAGAGAAATGTTCTAAGGATGATGTAAATAAACTTTGAAATATTAACAAAACTATCCATTAAACATGTAGTATTAGATGTAATTGTATACAAATTTATAAGAATAACCATTGTAATTATTATTAATTTTACGATCCCTTCTTTCATTTGATTTCTGCTATTTTTATTTTCCTTGTAACTTTCAGTCCATTATTCTATGTATGTTTGAATAAGCAACATGGCAAGAAATAAAAAACAAGCCCCTTGCATGATTTGAACTCACATGCCTTAACCTTGAACAGCAACACAAATAAGATGAAAGAAGCTAGTCTAAAGTAACTATACCTATAACCAGTGGTGCTGGGTCTGACTGTATCCTGCTGAAAATTGCTAGATATACCAAATTATAGGAATGTTCATAGACTTTCTAAAGATATTTGATAAAAATTCCTTGCTTTAAAAAATTTTAATTTTTCTGTATAAGAAAAATGGGTAGAGAAAAATTTTGCATAAAGAATTATTTGTGCTAATGCAAAAAAGATGAATTTAAAAAAAAAATGAATTTTGAATCTGACAAGTTGTTTTTACTGTAAAAGTATTTTTACATGTAATAATTCACATAAAGACAAATTGGTTACTCATCAATTACTCCTCAATTTTACAAATCTTCTTGATTTTAAGAATCTAGCAAAAATCAGTTATTTATCTAATTTCCACAAATTTTCAGTGCTTGCTTCATCATAAACAAATTTAATTATGAACTGAGTCTTTTGTAAGAAAAGAATGTTGAAAATATTTTTTTTTAGTAAAATATTTCCAAGTTTGCTCTCTTGTTATATTTTTTTTTTCAATTTTCTTTTTTTCTCAGATATATCAAAAACTCAAAGCTCAACTCACAGTTGCCAAATCTGTGGATCTAATGCACCCAAATTTGGGGATCTAATGCACCCCCTCTGATATAATAACACTTGTTTGTTAATTAAACCACAGATAAGCTAAAAGCAGATTTTTCCAGGGTTATGTTTCATTCATTATATAAAAAAAACATGTATACACATTATATACATGTGTATCTGTATATTTATGATGCAAGTTAAAAACCTAGATACATCTATGGAACTGTTAAGATACATAAACCTGGCTATCCACTCTGACCAATAATTTCACAGGTAACAACACCGACATCTGAACTTATAAAAACTATTAACGATCTAATTACCCCATACCTTTCCCATAATTATAGCATAAAATCTACAAAAGAACTTATCGAAATCCTTAAAACTCACAAACCAAACAAGGAAATAATATCCTCTCTAGACGTGGAAAATTTATTCACAAATGTTCTAGTTCTAGAAACAATCAATATAATTATAAATAAAATTTACCACCATCCAACCCTCCCGCCACTCAAAATCAATTCCAATACCAAATGGAAAATACTTTTACTCTGTACTACTCAGGTTCCTTTTTATAATCCCCATGGAAATATATATATCCAACGGGATAGAATATTGGTGGGGTCAGTTTAGGGACCCATTTTTAGTAATTTTTACATGTCATCCCTTGAAAATAAGGTTTTTAATATCATCAATAAACCTAACATATATATGTGTGTGTGTGTGTGTGTGTGTGTGTGTGTGTGTGTGTGTGTGTGTGTGTGTGTGTGTGTGTGTGTGTGAACCAATGATGTGTATTCTTAAGAAGCAAAGCGTATATTGATTTCCTAATAAAATTTACTCAGTAAAAAATTTAGAATATCTTTATTTATTAAGCCTAATGGGTTGTTCATTTCAATTATATCATACAATACTTTCAGCAGACTCAGTTATTTTATTCTTTGTGTAATGAATACTTGAAACTTGTAAGCTGATATTCACCTTTGAAAATTTTATCTTTGATACTCAAAATTCAATTTCTCTTTCCACAATAAAATGATATGACACTTGCAGATGAAATATGAAGTGAATTTGGGGAAGTACACAGAGCATTCAGAATCAGTAGCAGCTGCTAATTTGATAAAAGAGAAAGTGAGCCAATACACATACCCCTTTCTATATATTTTGCCCATAGTAAATGTAGATATATTTTTATTATGTTTCATTTGAGTATATTACTTATTATCATAATTCTTGAAAGAAGACATTAACATAAATAATTTGATTATGTAAATACAAGTTATTATGACTCAATGGTGTAAACTTTTTTTTAAATTTGTTAGATTTTATCTGTCTGAATTTTTAAGATAAGGCTTGATGCATATTATTTTGGTTGTGATTTTTCAGACTGTTGTCCTCATCTTCATTGTGGTGAATTGAAACACAACTGTCAAACTTTAAAAATAATTTCCCAGAAGGCTGGAGGATACAGTGGCCAAAACATTGTTTCAATTCACCACAATGAAGATGAGGACAACAGTCTGAAAAATCACAACCTAAATAATGTTAGATTTTACTTTAAAAGTTATTCTCAGAGCCATATACAAACACTTGAAAAAATTAGGTCGGAATTTCAAAGGTAATGTTATATATCTAGTTTAATATTTAATTACTGTTAATTATCTTTAATTCCACTAATTGGATTATATACTTACTCCAGCTTATTTTTCAAGACACACCACTGGTTTTGGTTTGGTTTCTTTATTTAATGTCATATCAATATTTACTGATATTCCACTGGTGTATGCATATATATTTTGAATAAGTTTTAAATAGACAGCAATATTTTTATTAAAAATGTTTCATTAAAAACTATAGACAGGTTATTTTTAATAATTACTTGTGTAAGTCAAAAGTTTTACAATATGTTGGAAAACATGAGGCACAATTTAGCAGCTCCAGATAATTTTACTGAGATGATGAAAATGATGAGCCACAGTGGACTTTTAAATGCTAAGATCACCTCATACTCTCTGAAATCCCACTAACCAGATTTGCCTCTATGGCAAAGAGCAGAGCCTCAGAACCTACAGTTTTAGGCCTGCTTGACTTTGCCTGATAGCCAAAGTTCTTGTAACCGAAGCAATTTTTTTTTTAACCATCTGGTTACTGTATTATGATCAACTGCGCCTTCACCCTTTGCACAACAAATGTTTTTGGTTACTTTCCTAATGTTATCGCCAGTTTGAACTTGTGAAACATAACTTACCAAATTGATCTATGTTACACATTCATCTGTGATACTTTCAAATCACACCAACCACAGCTTGAACTATTTCAGTTACAAGATATACATGCTGCTAACAGACACATACCAAAATACTGCAAAACTTTTGACTCACCCAAGTATTTATTGATTTTTTTTCCTTATTATCTTACAAGATTTCTTGAATTCAGTTCAAATTTACATGAAAATTATCCTAAATTTCTTTCTACAATTTTGAGTGATCTTCAAGAAGATAATGAAGATGTTATTCTTTTCTTAAAAAACAGTGAAACTTTTGTTTTTAATATTTGAAATGCTTTCATTGATTGTGAAAAGCACTTAGGAAGAAAATCTTTAGATCAATCTTTATTTGAAATTAAACAAAATTTAATAAACCGTGTAAGATGACAAGAAAAATATGAATAAAACCTGTAAAAAAGAAACATGTCTATGGCTTTATACAAAATATACTTAAGAGCATATGTGTGTGTGTGTGTGTGTGTGTGTGTGTGTGTGTGTGTGTGTGTGTGTGTGTGTGTGTGTGTGAATAAGCTCATACAATTATAATAGAAAAATTATTTACTTTACAAAACAAATATTTATTTTTCAACATAATCTCCTCCCTTGTCAATTCACTTGATTTGGTAATGATTATTAATCACCAAAGATCAAACATTATGCTTTGAAAATTTCAGATCAAAATTCAGTTAATAACCACATATTATGCTTTAGATATATTTATCCACCATCATACACACAAATGCACACATACCCCCAAACCAACATATACACATTCACACAATAAATACACTTAACACACATCCGTACATTTATATATATATATATATATATATATATATATATATATATGTTTGTGTGAACATGTCTGTGTAGCTGTGAGTGTGTGTCTATGAATATATGTGTTTATGTAAGTGTGTGTGTGTGTGTGTGTGTGTGTGTGTGTGTGTGTGTGTGTGTGTGTGTGTGTGTGTGTGTGTGTGTGTGTTTGACTAGGCAACATGACAAGATTATCAATATAGAAAATAAGATCAAAAAACTAAGTTCAAATTTCACCTGAAGCTGTTTGCATTCTCTTAACTCAATACCAAGGCATGAATCCAATTATCTCTGCTCTCTGTCTAATCACAAAATGACAAGACAAAAATTGTCTTGTCTCTAACATACCATAATGGTTAATAGAGGATAATGTGGGTAAGGGAGAAATTGCACAGACTACTCACTCATATTTACCTCACAGGAGTAGTAAAAAACTGTTACCTCCAATCTCAACCTCGACAGGATCTAATAATATAACTATGTATGTGTGTGAATTTTGTTGGGGTTTTTTGTTTTGTTTTGTCTTGTTTTTTATCTTTCTTTTTCTTTTTTCTTGTGTTCTATCATTTCATTCTTTTATATTTGCAGTTTGATATTTTTCATTCTGTCACTCAGTTTTTTTTCCCCCAGAAATTTGCCTTGCTTAGCAAATAATCAATAGTTATTTTTGTTTTTATTTATTTGTTTATTTCTGTTGTACTTTTTATTCTATTTTTATTTATTTATTTATTCATTTGTTTATTGGTCATTTTTCTTGTTTCTGCTATATTAAAAGAAAATTATTCTCCTAACAATATTCAATATCTATATTGGCAGAAAATAGAATTGCAACACCCTATTGGACAATGCCAATTTTGACCTGGGTCTGGTATATGCATGTTAGATGTGTTAAATCTGCTGATAAAATTTTCAAAATCTTTCATCATCTAAGAACATCATCACACTCATGCAAGTGCACCTTATCATATGCATGAAGACAGACCTGTGTTAATTCCCGAGGGGAATATTTGGTATATTAATATGGTATATGAGTATTGTTGATACACCCCCTATTTTGGGACCTATGCATGCATTAATCCATATATATGATTGTTTACTATAAATCAGCTATATTACTTGTATGTTTAATCTTGAGTAAATTGAAACACATTCAAGATGTTGCAATTTTATTTTCTGTCAGTATATTAACATTTCAAACGCAATGTAATGCATTTAATTTAACCTTTAGTTTCTGTTAATTATCTTTAATTCTCCCAGCAAGATAACAACAGTATTATAATGATAATAATGAACTGATTTTTGTTTGGTAGATTGTAGCAAGATATTTTTTATAACAATAGAAAATAAAACAATTTCCAATCCAACGTGCAACTTTATAGTAATACTGCAGGTTAGTTACATTAGCACTTACCCTAATCATTATAATTATACAGGGAGATAACAGCTAAATTACATGAATACTTCCACCTAATTATTTGTTTATATTCTTAATGTTACTGAGAGAAACACATTATTTATTTCTGAGGAATTATAAGAATTAATTCTTGGATATAGGATTTTCTATTTCATTAGTTTTAATTATTTCATATTTGTCCCTTGTGATTTAAAATTTCCTTAAAGAATTATTAAAATTCTATAAGGCCTTAAACACACATGTATAGATATTATGTAAACATACATCTATATAATATTAAAAATATACAAACTAAAGTGTGTGTGTGTGTGTGTGTGTGTGTGTGTGTGTGTGTGTGTGTGTGTGTGTGTGTGTGTGTGTGTGTGTGTGTGTGTGTGTGTGTGTGTGTGTGTGTAACTGGTGATGTATATATGCTTGAACAATATCGTGTGTGAGTGTTTGTGTGTGTATGTGTGTATAGAGAATGCATTGGGACATAGATATGGATGAATGCTTAGGCATTTAGTGGGTGTATAAGTGTGTGGGTGCATGCCTGTGTGTGAAAACTAGAGTGAACAGTGTAATGCTATATATATATATATATATATACAGATTAGATATAAAGTTTAAATACATATATATATATATATATATATACACAGATTAGATATAAAGTTTAAATACATATATATATATATATATATATATATATATATATATATATATATATATATATATATATTCACCCACTCCTTCAGCCATGAACAAGATATGACACAATTTGTATTTAGAGTTTTCCTTCTTCTAAACTAGTTGCCATAACAATGTTCAAGAGCCTAGTCTACCTTACAATTCATCTAATGGTAGAGGAGAGAATAACTGGATTCATACCTTTACCAAGGAAATTCATCCAGGATTTGTAACCAGGTTCATTTCCTGTGACAATAACTCTTGCTCCACCAGCATATGAGTGGTATGTGGGTATGCTTGTAGGAGTGTGTAGATAGGGAATGTATTATGCCTGTATATGGATATGGATGTGTTCTGAAGGAGCGTGAAAGTGTATGTGTATAGAAGTTATAGTAGGGGGTGCAAAGGTTCATAAACTGTGACCTGTAGCACAACACTTTTCTCCATAGTTTTTTCTAATTCCCAAATACATATCTTGAGCTTTATAAAGCTATAATTAAAAAACTAATTTATGCCAATGTGTATAAATATTTTAATACAGCAAAGATTTAGTGTGTTGCAGAGAAGAATGAAAAGGTTATCTAATTGAAACTTTCAAATTAATTAATGGAATTTATAACTATGACAGACATTTTTTCAATATTTCTCCACAAAATTTATTGGTTAAACAGATTTTTAAAACTAATTCAATAAACCAATTGGATTTTTTTGCAATTAGAGTTAAATACAAATTGCCTAATCAAATTAAAAATAGCAATAGGGTAAAAAAAATTAAGAATAAATTGAATGATTTCAAAAATAACAGTAAGAAAAGAAACTTAAAAGGGTATTTTTGAGAACTGTTAGATGAATTATTAAACAAAATTTGATCTGTATGTAGATATTGTATTGATAGTGTATATGTTCTGTGCAAAGATTCTTTCTTTTTTAAAGCTTGATAGAAAAAAATAGTAAAAAGCAGAGATACCCAAGATGGTATACTAAACAAATGATAATAATAATAATAATTAAATAAATCAAATATATTTCTCTCATAGAATAGATTTTTAGAACCTCTGATCTGGAGAGATTGTAAAAGTCATTAAATATACCAGAATGTATTTTGAGTTTCAAAATACTTTAATTATGGCCTAATAGATACACATGAGGTGCTCTTAGGGTAACGGTCATCATAAAAAAAAATGGACTTGATAGACCAAGATCAAATCTTTGACAAGGCTGTTTGCCTTTCATTTTATTCTAATGCCCTTTGGAAAGGCATGAATCCATCTCTTCTCCAAGCTATTGGCAAATGATAGGGCAGACTAGGTTCTTGAGCTTTGTTACAGCAACCAGTCTTGGAGATGGAAAACTCTGAATTCTAATTAGCTGTACTCTGCTTAAGAATTGACTTTGTGATACATCCTACTCTTGGCAGAGGGGTTGGATAAATGTATATATAATAATATGTTTATGCCTATTTTGATAGAGTAAGGAGTTGGTATGCCATAGAAATCAAATATCTTTCTTAGTAAGTTATCATACAATGAATTTTAAGAACCACTAGTATTGACCATGAATATGATTTTTCTTAATATACAAATATATATCTTGAGTTTCAAAATACTATGTTGGAGTCCCTGTAATGTTATGTCTAACGTGCCAGACTGCAACACCATAGTAAATTCCAGTTGTGCTATTACATTCACTTCCGGACTAATACCCTTGGAAAAGGTATGAACCCCCTTATCCTCACCAGCTATAGGTTAAATAGTGCCACAACTGTTCCTCGTCAAGGATGGATTTGGTCTTAAATAACCCACAAAGATTGATATGCCATTAAACAAAGAAACCGAACCAAACCAATATACTACAATTTTAGCTTAATATATATCAATATAGTAAAGAGTTGTTAACTAGTTTGGTACAAGGCCCAAAGTATGGAGCACTCAGTGAGAACTGAACTCACTTATAAGAGTCTGAAAGCCAAGCTCACTAATAATTATACTAAAGGTGCCCTAATTGAGTAAAGAGCTAGTAAATCATAGAAGTCAAATATCTGTCTTAGGGGGATATACAATAAAGAACTATTGGAATTTTTGGAGGCACACTTAACATAATTATTATTGCCTTCAGAAATAACTAACCAAGTTCAAATTCTGAATGAGGCTGTTTGTGTTTCACTTTATGCTAATGCTCTTTAGAAAGGCATGAACCCATCTATTCTCCCTTCCAAGCTATGGGTAAATAGTTACACAGACTGGACTCTTTTGAAAAGCAACCAGTCTAGAAAAAAAATTGAATACAAACCAGCTTTTCTCCACTTGAGTTGACATTGTGTCACATCCTGACTGTGGCAGTGGGTTTGTGTAAATACATACATACTAGTATTTGTGTGAGTTTCTGGAGAGGGCGTATTGGGGGAGGGCATATTTGTAAATATATGGAGTGAGCCAAAAGTCGGTGACAATTGAATAAAGTTTACATTTACTTTTGCCTGATCCTTTATTTGTATATATCTACCCACCCCTCCTCATGAGCAGAATGCAATGCAAGATCAATTTTTAAGTGAAGTTTAAGGGTTTGAATTCAGAGTTTTCCTTCTCCAAGACTGGTTGCTATACCAAGGTTGAAGAGCCCTGTCAGCACTAATATTCATTCATAGCTGGAGTGAGAACAATTGGATTCATACTTTTCCCAATGTTATAAGCACGATGTGAAATGCAATGAGACTTGCCCAGGATTTGAAACCATGTTGCTGTGTCCATTTCATACCCTGAATATGTATGTAACTATGCAAAATAACAAAAGGATATTCAGCAAACCTAGTAAGAAGCCCAACTGATAAAAATAGACAAAAATTGATATTTTTATCACAATATAGTACTAATTAAGAAAAATGACTTTAAAAAAAAATTTTTTTTCTTATTTTTTTTCTTTTTTCTTTTTTTTTATGTCTTGCTTCCATTCAAAAATCTTTCAATGGAATGGCTGATCATTTGTTTTTTATTTTGGTTATGAAAAAACATTTATGATTGTATTTTTTCCATTCTTTTTTATTTGTAGATAAAAGTCGACAATCTGGTATAGTAAATCCCACTTATTGGTTTTGCATGGGCCATCTATCAGCTTTTATGCATTTTCTCTTATTTTTAAGAAAAAACAACCAAAATTACCCTTTTTTCACCTTCTCTACATATATTTATATTTTTCATACTTCTTTGAATTCCAGTGTTTGCTTACAGTCTATATTTGAATTTTTTCTCTCTCTTCATACCATCAAACCATCAGCATTTTTAGGATCTTCATCCCAATTTACCTAAGCGTCTATTTTTTTTTTTCTCTTAAAGATCTATTTTCATAAAGACTGAATATGAGCTTAAATAAAAAAAAAATCCCCTAAATCTGACCAATTCCTTCTCATTCCAGTCCTTGATCTGGTTGCATTTTGGAGGCTCCTGTTGTTGGTATTGTTGCTGCTGTTATTAGTGATAATAACAAATTAATATAAAAAGGAAAACCCATATTTATTTTTGAGACTTTAGGAGTGTTCACTATTTCTAAAACTTTAACTCTTTATCAATATGTTCTTTTACTATTATACATATAAGTTAACAAATATAGTGATAGAAACCTTGAGAGTACTCAAAAATATAAACATCATCAACAAACATGAAATGGATTCCACATGCAAAGCAGGTATTGATGAAATTGTAAATTGTTTATAAACAATTGTTCCAAAAATACATCCACAAAAATTCTGGAAACTTAAAGAAAAGAACAGATGGACATAAAAGGGATTTGAAAATGAGTAACATGCTTAATGCCATGGAACAATACTAGAACACTTATCATAACAACTTTGACTTTAGTAATGCATTTCTAATAAAAAAAAAAGGCAGTGATAGATAGATAGATAGATAGATAGATAGATAGATAGATAGATAGATAGATAGATAGATATAATTAGTCTGAGATAGATACATAGATTGATGGATATGATTAGTCTTAGATAGATATGATTAGTCTTAGATAGATAGATAGATAGATAGATAGGAACAGACTAAGATATATATATATATATATATATATATATATATATATATATAGATAGATAGATAGATAGATAGATAGATAGATAGATAGATAGATGTACCTTCATGTTATAAAGCAAAGATTAATAAGATAATCTTACTAATTATTGTTTGTATGCTTAATTTTCACAAAGTGCTAAACTATCCTGGCCTTGTGCTAAACTATGCTAAAGTTAATGACTATCTATTCATATGATAGTATCTATGTTTAACTGTACAGACAAGTCTCCAGTTTAAAACAAGAAGACATCAACAATAACAGCAGCAACCTCAGCAACTACATTTAATCTACTAATGAAAGCATTTACTGAGAAAAATAAATTCTGTGCCTTTTTCTCTTTGAATGAATCATGCTCCTCCCGTGCCTGAGTGATAATCAGTGAATTATCTGACCTTGAATGTTCATGCCTGCCCAAGCCCACCCAAAAGATTGCATTTCATCTAGTCCCTCTTTTTCTATTATCTTTTTCTCGATTTTTCTTATCAATTTTTCATATAAGTATAATTTTCAGACCATGCCCACCCATCCCATTCATTGTTCAATAAACTGCAAAAATAAATAATTTTACATTTAGCGTTATCAATCTATACCAAATCTATACATTTAGTGTTATCAATCTATACCAAGAATGTCTTTTAATGATTTTTTATAACATGTCAGTAAGATAGGAAACTATTCCCACTTGATGAATTACAAAAAAAAAGCTGAGTCCTAGACTCCTTTGATTTGAAAGTAGATAGTCTCCATAGAAACTTATATGGATGTCTAATATTTTTCAATGTGCCTTTTTCACAGTAAACTATTTTGTAAATAAATGTGTCCCTTCATCATAAAAGCTTCTTAATTTATACATTCCATTGCAGATGTGGCATTTGTTATATTGGACACTTACAAATATTTGAGAACAGGATAAAGTAAAATGTTCTCCCTGCCATCCAATCACATACTTTAACCCTTCCAACTAGTTTGTACAACCAGAATGCCTTTTTGGCCATAACTCAACACTTATTGGCCAGTACCTGATGCCTCAGCACTTATAACACCGGTATGTTTTCTATACTTGACACTGCTAGCACCAATCTCAAATTGTTCGTGCTAGAAGTGCTTTATATCGCAACATACCAGGTGGTTCTTTGTAAATAGAAAGATTCTTATAATCTTTTATTTAAATCTGCTGACTATACTTCAACTAAACAAGGCTAAAATGAAAAAAAAAACATAACTAAACCTTCTAGATAACTTTTTTTCTCCTTGTGTTTTTTTTTATTCAACAACTAATCAGCTCTCCATATTCCTTTGTGTTGTTTGCACCTTATCAAGGCATTCTCTGATGTAACATGTTTAAAAAAAGGTCCTTTTCAGAACTTATGATGTACACTCTATTTAAAGCTATGCTGAAATGAATATAAATAAATAAATAAATAATTATATATATACTTATAAAAATACATGATGTTTTTTACAGAAAACTTAGGCACTTACCTGATATCTTAAAAAGGATTATCCACCATCCAAGACCCACCCCCAATCAAATAAGGGGTGCAAAATAACAATCACCAGTTAACCAGTTTCTAAACACCCGTCTTAACATCAATGGAAAAAACTGCAAATACGTGAATTTAATTTCATACTTGAGCAGTGAGATGAATAGCAAGACTTCTCTGGATGACAATTAAGTCAATCAAATAATTAAAACTACTAGTGCTTTAGGGAAACTTCATCATTGTCTTTAGAATAAAAGAGGCATTAATCTTGAGACAATGATTGTAGCGTACAAGGCTTTCATACTCACCACTTTTTTGTATGGATTGGAGTCCTAAATTCCTTATTGATCAAAAACTAAGAGTTGTCTTCACTTGATTAGTGAATATGGACAGCAAGACAGAATCTCAAACACTGATCTCTTTGCTAAGACATAGAAACATTCTTCATACAATCACAATTGAGATGGGCTGGTCATGTTACCTAAATGAGATACTACAGAATTCAAAAGATCCTCATTTCATTTATAACCAGCTTCATGATGGAAAGAGAAATGTTGGACAATCATATCTCAGGTGCAGAGACAAGTTAAAAAAATAATCTTATAGCTCTGGGTATACTTATTGATACATTTCTGCAAGCTGCATCAATTAGCAAGGTTTGGGGGGCAAGACACAACATCAAGGAGGTTTTCATGGTATAATAGTCATCATCGAAGGAGATAGACACAGCCATATGAGTTCAAAACCTGGACAAGGCTGATTGCATTTTACATAGCACTAATATCATTGGGAAAAGTATGAATTCAATTGTTCTTCCAGCTATGGGTAAATAGTAGAGTAGACTGGTTCTTTAGCCTTTCTTAAACAACTAGTCTTGGCAAAGGAAAACTCTGCTTAAAAATTGACTGTGTTACATCCTACCTGTGTAGAGGGGTTGATTAATACTCACAAAGCCATTAAGAACTTTGACAAAAACCATCTCCACTATCTTAATTATTTAAGATGAAAGCTGGATAGGTCATGCCGGCTACTTCATCAGATAACTCTCCTGCATACTTTCATGCAACTCTGTGACTGGTTTGAAATGTCATATGAGACACAAGCATAAGAACTGACAAGAGCTGTTTGATCCTCATACTCAGACTGATGGGAAAGTCTATCATATATGTTTATAATTGCTTTCTTGTTGAAAACTTATGCACTTACCTAATATTTTTAAAATATTTGTTAATCATGCAAGGACCCCTTGGCCCACCTATCACTCCAATTCTATATAAATGCTAAAGTAATACCAGAACATTTATTGACTGACTATAAATATCTTGTCATATGGTGCAATGGTCTTCAAGTGAGGCAAGCAGAACATTATTAGTGAGTTCAGTTCTCACCAGGTTCCTTTTGCCACAATTAAACATCATGTCTAATAATTATTTACCTAGCCAAGGATTCAAGACAAGTTAATTTTTGAAAGCAGAAACCCTCATGTATTCAGGCAGGTGGTGCCAAAAATAGCTTCACCCCAAAAATAATTTAGGCAGTATCAGGTATAAATTCTTACTGGGTACCTTGTGATACATGGAAGCATCCTATATAATTATTATTAACCTTGTCTCCTCACTTCAGATAAGATTCAAGACAAGTTCATTTTTTTAAGTGTAGACTCTCCTGCATGCTAGCAGGTGGTGCCAGAAATATCTTAGCTCCATAAATAGCTTAGAGGATATCAGGCACCAGGCAATGAATTTGACCATACTTCTAATAGATGAGAGGGTAGATGCCGCTGGGAGGGCATTAACTAAGCTCTTTATCTATTTCACCCAACAGATGTAAGGTTCTTTGAAAGTGTGGAATAATTTTCCTTATTTTACTAATATGTTCCAAAAGATCCATAAATTTTTCAAGTTTAAGATATTAGAATATGGTTCCTCAAAACAAAATTGTCAAAATTTCCTTAAAATTCCTTATTTCTTTTTAAAAAACTTACAAATTGTTCTTTGTAACTTGGTTAAACTTCTATAGAAATGCTAATTTTTCTACTTTACATCTTTTAAATATAAAGCCTTTACCAGCGTAAATTATGCCAATAATTTTTTCATCATGACAATTATTATTGTCATCTTGATAGGTACTAAAAAATAACTGTTTTATTTTCCTCTTTTGAAAAAAATAAATTAGTAATTAGTTTGTAAATAAATTCCTCTCATAAAATTTAAACCATTTCTTTTGCCCAAGAAAATATAATAGAAACTATTTAGACTCTTTTCTTTTAATTTTTAATAGTTCATTCCCAATGATATAAAAACTACTTTATTCATTCAATATTCTATTCATTTAACTCATTCAAATCAATTCATTACATTTTTATCATATAATTTCTATATTACCATTTATTAATGACATTTCTATCCATTTTTCCAGCAACCATCACTTCCTATACATTAATGCAATGAGATGATTTTCTTTATTTTTCTCTCACTTATGCCATGTTCAATGAAATGCATTGTGACAATTTGCATCATTCATCAAATTCTTTCTATTACAAGTCAGCCACATTAAACTAAATGATTCAAGACTCAGTGTTAGTGTGTGTGTGTATATATATATATATATATATATATATATATATATATATATATATATATATATACCTTTGCGATATTTCATTTCATGTCAGTAAAATAGTAGGCTATTCTTATTTGATAAATTGACAAAATATTTATTGAGATGTGTGCAAAAGTTTCCAGCATGCTTGTTTTTAAAACTAGACAGAAGATTGTTTTTCCAATGGAAACTTTTTCACATATCTTTTTAAAACAATTTTTTTTTTAGCTAGAAACTTTTGGAATCACTGTTTTTCTTTCTTTTTTTTATTTTTGCAAGAATTTTATTTTTTTATTTTTATTTTTTTTTGTAAATTTATTTCATTATGTAGGCTCAGTTTGATTGAGGGTTTTTTTTTCTCATAATTTATCTATGAATTATATAACTGAGATTAGTCCCAATTATCTGAGGTAAACAAGTCTTCTGTAAACTTTTGCTTAGGATTTAATATATATTTGGTAAATTTACCAAATAAGAGTAATTTGTCATTTTACCAGCATAAAACAAAAAAAAACGACCAAAAAGAAGTGTTTCTTAACTAAATAATGACAAAGCTTAATTTCACAACAGAAAGTTTAAGAAAAAAATACTTTATTTTCAACATAACCAAATTGCCATAAGATTATTGCAAAAAGTTCAAGTTGCTTTCCTAGCCTGTATTTAAAAACTTACAGAAAAACAGAAAGGAATATTCAAACCAAAATGGAAATCTTATATATGTAATTGAAGATGAAATCATCTTCAGATTATATTCAGGACAACATAAGGTTGAAGTGAAATCATAAGAGTTCAAGTCCAATCTATGATACCTGTTCTTCAAAATTTAGAATATAAAATTATTGCAAAAATTCAAGTTGTTTTCATAGCCTGTCTTTAAAAACTTGCAGAAAAATAGAAAGGAACATTTAAACCAAATTGAAAATTTTATATACATATATATATGTACATTTATATATAAATTGAAGATGGACTCATTTTCAGATGATATTTTGAAAAGGATAAGGTTGAGGTGAAATTATAAGAGTTCAAGTCCAATCTGTAATACCTGTACTTGAAAATTTAGAAAATATAATTATACCAGAAGAGATTATAGTAATTGAATACAAAAACTATGGAAAATATGTTGTCAATGTCAGTTTTATATTTTCCCATCTAAAAATTCTTTTATAACAGATTCAAATAAAACATTAACATCAGTGTCAAATTAGTCATCTATATCTATGATAAAATCTATTGTATTTATATGAAATAAAATGCCAAATTTGAGGCAGCAGTAGTCAAGATAGCTTCACTCTCCCCAACTTGTTGACATGGACTCAACTGGATGATGTAATAAGATATGCTACTTATTTTTTTCTCTCAATTACAGCAAGCTGAAGATAATTAATATAAAGAAAAGTTTTAATTTCTGTCATGTTTCCTAAATTATCTATTATCATTTTATATTAAATTCATTTAGGATGAAACATTCTTAACCCTTTTGGTATGGAAAGAAACTTGAGTTGCCTAAGTATACTTAATGCATGAGAACAAGACACAACTTTAGTCAACATCACTTTAAAATTTTGTATCTTATGTGATATGTACCCTGAAAGTGCCACTTGTTCAATATACCCCTGTTCTAAAATTGAAAAAAAAAATTATTACTTCTAAAACTTTAGTAAAATAATCATCTTTAGAGGTATCAGGGAATATAAAATTATCTTATAAACATTCTGATACCAATAATATATTGTAGTATTGTATTTGTAAAACTCCAATTCTTATATTGTAAGCATTTTTATTTTATGGTCAAAAGTGCATTCTAGCCATTAAGTTAATGAAATGTGAAAATTTTATAGATATACAAGGTCAAAAGGATTAATTTTTTTTTTTTTTTTGCTTTTTTATATAAAAATATATGAATCATGTAATCATATGAATATAAAATTACATAAATAACCTCATATCAGTATGTAATTTCTAAAGTTTTTTAATCTTCCAAAAAATGGAGAAGAAAAATAAGGTCTTCTCTCTTTGGCTAGTCCAAGAACTTTTCAGTCCCTCTCATACAAAAAAATCAAATAGAGTTATTTAGTTTTACAAAATTATTACAACTGACAATTTATTGGCATAAAATCTGCATTTTAAGTTGAGAATATCTGTGAACAGTACAAGGATATGTGTATGCATTGAAACAAATCCTCTTAGGTCCAACTGTTTTGGACTTCCTTCTTTTATTTATTTATTTTTTTCCCGAAAGCCATTATCAAACTGCATGTGTTTGTTAAAAAAGCATAAAACCTGCCGAGTTTTTTCTTTTTTAATGAAGAAACGCCAAGGCAGAGTTGTCTACCTTGGATGTTGAATGACTTGGCATGATGACAATGAACTTTGAAGCATGTTAATGTTTGGTGGAAAGACCTGAAACCATGGAAATCCAAAATTTTGGATTTTTACTTACTGAATGATTAGAAATGGTTTGATCTGTTTTGTACAAAAAAAAAAAAGAAGTTTCAAGTCACCACCTAAATGCTAGCAATTGGATGTGAACAATTTTCAGAAGGGAAAAAAACATTTCTTTATCTTATGATTACAGCAATATATATATATATATATATATATACAGTGGGGTGAAATAAATATTTGTACATATGAAATTAATGTCATATATTCGTACATATGAAAATGAATAAATGACATTCTTTTTCTGTAAAATTAATTGTAACCTATGTTTATATGCACATATTAGTAGAATATATTCTTATACAGTAAATGTATATAAAAATTTTGTTCAGGCTATGTTTGAAAGATAAAAAATAAAAATCTTAATATGTATGAATATTTATTTCACCCATCTGTATATATACATATATATATATATGTATATATATATATATATATATATATATATATATACAATGGAAATTGGTAAACTCACCACTGATATGTTTGGTAAGATCTAAAACAGTTGTAAAACAAGGAAAATTATGAAAGGACAATACAAATAGCTTAATATTACAACAATCAAATATTTTCTTATGTAAAAACCATTCTTGACTCAGTATTTTACACAATCAATCTTTATCTATTATAATATATATATGCATGCACACACACACACACACACACACACACACACACACACATATATATATATATTGAAAATTGATTATATCACTGATTGATAAAATTTAAAATGTTGTGTAAGATTTAAAATTGTAGTATAACCATCAAAATTATTAGCACTCAATCCATGAAAGTGACAAGTAAATATCACAATATTACAATAATGAAATATTCTAAAATATAAAAAACAAGAATTGGAGTTTCATATAAAGAATCTTCAGGTGAGTAATTTCTAATACACACACACACACACACACACATACACACACACACATATATATGTAGAGAGAGAGTAAGAGAAAGAGATTGACAGAGTCTGATGACCGCATAAGCAAGAATCTGACAGTCACCAAGCATTTTTGACTGTATCTATACTATCCTAACTCAAATATATATGCTCTATCACTGATAGTGATTACTTTTCATTTATGAATATACCAAACTACATTATATACATATATATATATATATATATATATATATATATATATATATATATATACACACATATATTAATATCATTGAAACTATGTGCCTACGAATCCTTGTCTAAGGAATTTGGTTGGTTTGGTTTGGTTTCTTTGTTTAATGGCATATCAACTCTTTTTAGGTTATTTAATGCCAAAGCCATTATCCTAGAAGAACAGTAGTGGTACTATTTAACCCATAGCTGGGAGGATAAGGGGGTTCATACCTTTCCCTAGGGTATTTGCCCGAAAGTGAACGTAACAGCGTGACTGGAGTACAAACTCGCGTACTACGATTCCGCAGTCCATCGCTTTAACCTTTACACCACGTGGACACCCACTAAGGAATTTGGGGCTAATAGAAAGGGTATATAGACTTAGTGAAACTGAACCACCATGCACATAAATATGCTTTTGCTATATGGGACAACTGAGCAACCAGTTGTCCTCATGATGGCTTTGTAGCCACAAATGTCCCAATCAACTGCTCTCCATAATGCTCTCTCACTTTCACTGAAATACTACACCAGTTTTGGAATTGCAATAAATAGTTATTATGAATAATTATAATCTACTCTTTTTAATTCTATAAAATTTAGAGATACTTAAAAAGCAAACATGCACTCATCAAATATTCTCAGCCAGATATTTTCTATGATAAAAATGGTGGAAAGTTGTGACAATCTATATCAGAGTTTCCCAGTGTTCACCAGAACCCTAAGGTTCTGCAAGAGGTCACGAGGGCTTCGTGTAAACTGCAATAAAAATATAAAAAGGTATGCCACAGTTCCTTGAAACATGAAAACTATTTCAAGGGTAAAAAGGTTGAGAAATGCAACAATTATTAACAAGTTCTTGAATTTTTTTTTCTTTAATTCCAGAAAATTATTATCATATTTTTATATCCTAAGTTTTAAATTCTACAATTTTTAGAAAATCAAAATATTTATTAATTAAATACAATGTTTTTTGTGCAATCTAGGACTAAAATTACAGAAACTAGAGGTTAACTTTTCATTAAATTTTATATGAGGCACCAAGTGAGAATCTTACTCACTGACAATAGTTTGTTAGTCTAGCTAGCTAACAGCTACATCCTTCTAGGTTAATCATCTATCAAAATATTCTAGCTGTCATTTACTAAGCTGAGTCTAGTTTAGCACATGGCCAGAAATACTGAGCTCTCAGTGAGAATCTAACTCACTAGCAGTGGTCTGGTAGCCTAATTTGCTAATTATTATACTACAAGAGGCATTCTGATTCTTTTTACTCTTTGAAAATTCTTTTTATATGGCAGGTTTTCAATTAGTTAAGATAAATAGTTTTCTAGAACACAACTTTTTTAAAAGCAATCACTATTCTCCAAGGTTATCCCATACTTGTTTCTGCTTAAAATTTTTTTGAATTAACTATCTCATCTATACATGAAATTAAACAGGGAAGAATATTATCATAAGATTGAAATTATCTTGTAGTTAAAAAAAATTTTTTTAAAGTTTGTAATAATCAGATTGCTGCATGTGGCCTTATCATCCTCAGAAAAATTAGAGGCGGATTGAAGTTTATACTTCAATAGTCAGCATGTAATAAAAATTCCTTTTGTTTAATTTTTGTCTTAATTTCTGTAATGAGGGATTGTCATTATTATAAAATGCTTCATCTTTGTTGCTGTTATAGTCACAATTTTTCATCTATTGTATCCTTTAGCATTCTTCTGGTATCTATCATTGTTAGTAACCATCTTTCAATTTGAACTGGAACAATTTATTCAATCAATGGAGGTAGATTGTTATCATTCAGCTGTCTATGCTAAGAGGATATCTCATATCAGTTAATTCTTCCAAGTAATCCCTTTATTCAATTCAGGGAGAAGGGGTAGATTGTTCGCATTCCCCTGTTCATGCTAAAAGGATATTTTGTATCAGTTAATTCTCCTGAGTTATTTCATTCTCGAGGAGGCACACATAACATAACAGTTATCATCCGATGAAATGGAATCGCTGTCCCAAGTTCAAACCCTGGACAAGGCTGATTACATTTCAATTTGTGTTAATACCTTTGAAAAACGTATGAATCCTTCTTTTCTCTCCCAAATTACAGGTAACTTGTAGGGTAGACTAAGTTCTTTAGCCATGATAAGGCAACCAGTATTGGAAAAAGAAAAATCTGAATTCAAACCAGCTGTACTCTCTTTACAAATTGACCTTGTGTCACATCCTGCACATGGTGAAGGGGTGAGTGAATACATAATTAATCCTTGTGATGTGATTAGTCTGTTTGTTCTATAGAACCAGTACACATGAGTTTTATGCACTATCAAATCCAGGGATTTCATGAGAGAAGAAACAGATTAACAAAATCCTAAAGACATACTAACTGGAAAAACTAATATGAGGTATCCTCTAAGCATGGACAGAAGAATAAGAACAGTCAATCTCCATAAAGGTTACTGACAACCACAAACACCTGATGAAGGCTGAAGCATACAACAGCTGAAACATCATGATGAAGAAAACTACCAAGATGAGGGCACTAGTTTAGTATATCAGTATAACTCATTTTGTTTCTTCTGAAATAAAAACATTATTAAAAGTACCATGTAAAAATTATTTTTAAAAAATATGAATTTTATGAAAATATATGTGAAACCAAGAACTGCAAAAATATATTGATTACTCTAAAATTTCCTGAATGATTCATTGCATATATATATATATATATATATATATATATGTGTGTATACACTATTGGCTATTACTAAGTATACTTCTACCAATTTTTGATTATATAATGTTCCACTAATAAAATCATCATCTAGCCATGCTGACAGCATAGATTCCCTCGTCTCTCTCTCATCATCAGTTCCCATCAGACATTGCCCTTGGCAAGTCTTCTAGATGGCATCCTGTATCCACACAGATTTGATGAATGTAAGTCTTTGCTGGTCAGCCCACACTGGTTTGTCCATTTGTAGGAGTCCATAAGAGAACATCACTAATGAGTTCATCCTTTCTTTCTCGAGCAAGGTCCAGTATGTCTTGCTCATTTTGGATGGTTTGTGAGATGGGAGATAAGTGGCTTGACAGCTGCTGTTTTGTCGGGTGCAGCTTTTTGGAATAGTACAAAAAACACAAAGCATTCTTGTGGAGTTTCAATTTAGCTTTTTCTCTAGGCATTTCATTAAAGTCCAAGTGGTGCAACTATACAGTAGTATTGCTTTATATCTTTTCATTTAGAAGAAAAGTTGGTAACTTTTCCCGGAAAGAAAGCTATATTTGAGATTTTTTATAGAATCTAATAAAGAATGAGCTGCAAAATGAAAACATTTTTTTATGTAAAAATAAATCTATCACTACACATTTAGTAAAAACTAAAAGAGACATAGGATTATATGATTATGTTATAATGTGTACTCCATTAAAAAGAAATAAAAAGTAGTTTTCTTGGTGGTAAATAATCAGACACAGGAGGCAGTCACGTTGTATTAGATTAACAGTACCAATTGCAATTTAAGTATTCTTTTGATGCAATATTTCTTGTATACATATGGATGTACATCTATCAGGTTCTTTGATGAATATGTTTTGCACCCCCATTGACAAGTAATATTCTATACCTCATTGAATAATTATAGAATTTGATTCATCAAATTCAACATAAAATACAATTCTATTTTTACATGTCCAGAAGAGTCCATGGTGTTATTATTTATTCCCTACAAGTCCATACCTCATAATTATTCTCTAAACATTGCAGACTGCTATATACATCTTGGTTACTATACTCATAATGTTTCAGCTACTGTACTATCTGGCCTTCTTCAGGTGCCTTTTGTTACACTTGGTAACCATGTGAGAATTCAGAACTTAACCCTTTATTTGGATCACAGGGGGTAGACTGTTCTCATTCTGCTATCTGTGCCTTGTGGGTATCTCACATCAGCCACTTTTTGCCTTTTTCACAGAAGGCCAGAAAGTACAGCATCCAAAATGTTATAAGTAGAACAACCAAGATGAGTATAGCAGTCTGCAATGCATAGCAAATAATTATAACAATACCTAATCTCAGAAATATAGACAGATAATACCTCATATTTCCACAACAACAGAATTTCTCATTAATCAGTAATAAGACAAGGTAGTGTAAACAATACATACACACATACACTATATATATATATATATATATATATTATATATATATATATATATATATATATATATATATTCAAATAGATTTTAAGATTGCAAATGGCACAATCCAGACCTGTGAATATACTATTACATTAGACAACAAAATATAATAAAAACTCATTTTGAGAACTCTAAAAAATATATAAGATAAAAAAATGAAAAAAAATGCAGAATAAGTAATCTTTCTCTTGGTAATTATAGTCACAACATTTTAACTAAAGTACTCTCTGACCTTTAAGTGTCTACTTACAAATTTCAAACATGACCATTTAACTCTTTCTAGTTAATTTCATACTTATGATGTCACTTGTTTTTGATTCATCAAACCAGAGTACATGACTTTCATCAACTGATATAGGGACTGAACTCACAACTACTAGACACACTCAACCTATGTTTTTATCCACTAGGCCATTGTCCTGTGGGACAACCAGGTAATGGAGTTTTAGAGTCTTAAATTTAATATCTTTTCTTCCTCAAGCAAACTGATATAAAGTTTTATCTTATAATCAATAGGTATCTGTATCGGCAATGACAACCTTCCTCCCATAGGAAGTGCCAGTAAGTTCTTTAAAATCAGGAATACCTGTCTTCTACATTAATTCTGGATTCTTATCCCTCTTTTTCCATTTCTGCTTCACAAATCATGTCTCTGCTGAACCATTTTTAATGACCATTTCTCTTACTTATATATATATATATATATATATATATATATATATATATATATATATATATATATATATATCTTTTCCTATTACTAAAGTTTCATGAATGTCAATCCTTGAATAGGTAATAAAATGGAGTAAATAAGAAAATAATTATTTTCCCATTTAAATATTTTCATTTGAATATTTTACCATTTGTCATTTGATGTAAATGTCATGTGGTACATATATTTTTAAATACTTGTCATCTCTTCAAATATATCATTTGATTTAAACTAATCATGCAATAAACACATTTTTATTCTTCTTTTTAGATTTAAATTATTTAAAATGAAATATTTATCACTTAATTTAAAGTAATTTGGCAGTAAATTTGAAAGAAGAAAGTTTTATGTCTGCATTTCGATATCAACTCTGATTGTTTATTCAGCAACTTATTCTGTACCAAGGAATCCTACAATATACAATTTCTCCTCTGAATACAATGTAAATGATTTTGACTTCTCATTGCATGTGTGCACTTTCTATTTATTTTCCATTCAATTTGAGGTTCTATTTCCCTAGTATCTTTTAGTTTCCACATGTATTTATTCCCAATTACTTTCATATTTATTCCATTTTGCTACCTACCTAAAGATCGACATTCATGAAACCTGGGTTTTTATATAAAATATCTATTGTATATTGCTCTACAAATAAAGTACAGAGCACTTTTTTTAGTTTTTACATTCTATTATCATTATTTCAAAACATACACGAAGGAGAAAAGACACTTCGGAGAATCAGATCAACATGTTTATTACATCAATATGTGCTCTTGCATCATCAGAATGAATATGAACTTATTACCAAAGACAAATTCTTATAATGTAAGGGAGGGAAGTGAGGAAAAGATTCTGTAATACTCTAAGAATCAAAGAACATGAGATATATAAAGACATAAATAACAAAAAATAAATAGATCTAACCAATACAGTTATAATTTTGTTTAATTCAGGCATAAATTTGATAATTCTTTTTTTAAATTTTCAAATTTTATAATTCTCTTCTTTACATTGTAAGAATTTGTTTTCATTCATTTTCATTCTGATGATTTTAATCCATTAGCTAAACATTTTAATCTAATTCTCATGACTGTCTTCTTTCTTATACCATCAGATTTCATTCCAAACCTTACTCATATATTTATATATATATATGTATAATCAAAGCATCATTGCTATTTATATGATTACTTACACTAACATCCTTATCTTTTTTATAGTCTCAGCAGTTTTGTTAATATCTTTTTTGTAAAGAAGGTAAGCCTTTGTAGTCTAATTGGTAAAACAACCATTATGTTAAATCAGATGCCACAAGGAAAATTGGAGATGGAGTCTGAGCCTCACCAGAGGCTTATTCTTTAATTTCAATCCACACAGTTTGTTCACAATTGGTGAAAAGCAAATGAAATTAAAATGAAAGAAATGCTAATCACTATTGTTCATAATTTTTACTTTTATTATCGTTCAGGAAGATAAAGGTTTCCTTGTATAATGACATATCAACCGTCATAGGTTATTTAACCCCAAAGCCATCCTTGTAGAAAAATAGTAATAATACTATTTAACCCATAACTGAGAGGATAAGAGGGTTCAATAACTTTCCCATAAGTATTAGTCTAAATGTGAATGTAATAGTACAACTGGTGTTAAAACTTGCTTGCTTTGAGGCTGCACTCCAACACTTTAGCCATTAATGCCATGAGGGGCTCCCCAAAGATGAAGGATAATACTAGTTAAAATTAATAATAATAATGGTTGACAGTGCTTCAAAAATTCAAGATAATATGATTAGTTTACTAACAGTGATAGATGATTTAAGTAGCGGTGATAAAAAGTAATGGAAATTATGATGAAATTAATAATGTTTGACAATACTTCATATAATAATTATAATAATAATAATAGATTCCAAGAAAATATTACTTCTACTAATATTAAATGTGGATATAAAAACAATAACAAGGATGACATTGAGCACTTAGAGAAAGAAAAAGAAAGAACTTTTAAGATGAGATCTTTGAAATGGGATAACATTAATGTACAGTGGCTGAATTCCCCAGGTAAAAAGGATTTGAATTTAAGTCTCAATATGAGCTTATTCTTTAATTTAATTAACATTGTTTATTCTTGATGATTGCTGCGAAAAGCAACTGAAATTAAGATAAAAGAAATACTAACTTAAGATTGATAATAACTGAAAATTCTTAATAAAAATTTAACATAATATTACTACTTGAGTGGGCAGAGTGTTCGCCAATGGTCTGGGAGACCTAGGTTCAATCTTAGGTCGCGTCATACCAAAGACTTTTAAAATGTTGCTTGATACCTCCTTGCTTAACACTCAGCAATATAAGGTATGTATCAAGGGTAAAGTGGAGTAATTCAGGGAAAGGAGTAGTGCCCTCCTCTACACCTTGGTGTAGTAGCTATTGAAAAGGGAGCCTTCTGGTCGCCCTTGACTACAGTTGCCAACTTTAGTTTTACTATTTGTTAACTCATAGTAGTAAACTGATGTTTCTCTTCAAGTGCCTTTTATCATACCTGGTAACCTTCCAGGAATTCCACACTTAACTCTTTATTTGAATCATAGGGATAGACTGTTCTCATTCCCTCATCTATGCTTTGCGGGTATTTCACATCAGCCACTTTTTGCCTTTTTCACAGAAGGCTAGAGAGCACAGTATCCCAAATGTTATGAGTATAGCAACCAAGATGAGTATAGTAGTCTGCAGTGAATTGAGAAGGCCTTCATAAATTAATTGGTAAAGCTTCCTGATGAAAAAGGGAGAATTTTAGCTACACTAAAGATTTATTCTTTATTTTTTAACTGCAATTTTTACTAATTAAAGTAGATTGATGGTCTGGAAAATTTATATAAAAGCAACTGAAATTAAGATGGAAGAAATGTTAGTAAAAAATAATGATAACAAAAGAAATCAATATTATAGAGTTGTTAAATGCCTCGTTATAAATTAACATTAATGTTTATCCTATTTAATATGTGATTTCTCCACTCTCTCAATGGGGCTTAGAATATACTGATATTATCCCCTGTAGATGGATAACCTTCCGCAAAAAAATGAGGTGTCCTGGGTATGATACTAAATTGTATCTGATAGTGAGGCTCCACTTCTAGACATCTAGGGAGTGTAGAGTTCTTCTTCATTGCCATAAATCCCAAGTCTACTCTAACCCAGAGTGATAATACCTGTTAGAGTTCTATTTTGGGATCAAATAAATCTGTTTAAAAATCATTCATATCAAATGGGACTGTTCCCAAAAATCATCTCAAAAAACAACTACACAATATATGTAAGTTTAATGAATGCAATTTCCTATTCTCTAGGCATAAAATAACCCTAGAAGGATTGACATGTCATTAACTTGGGATTTCTCAATGTCCATGAATCAAATAAAGAGTAGATAATTTTATCATTGCAATATTACAGATTTTATAATACACCAATTAATCCAACTAACATTAAATCTTTAGTATTATAAATTTTGATGAGAATTTTCTTTCATTTTTAATTTTTTGTTACTTTTTTTTATTGCAATATACTCAGGTTGTAAGGTGAGAGGGGGATTCCCCATAGTGTAGTGGCTAACATGGTGTAGTGTGACATCATAGTAAGTAAGTTCAAACTCTAGTCTCATTATTATGTTCATTTCCAAACTAACAATCTTGGGAAAGGTATGAACTCCCTTATCTGCCTACATATATAAGTTAAATAGTACCACTACAGTCATTCTACTAGGATGGCTTGGGCATTAAATAACCCACATAGGTTTATATGCTATCTTAGAAATAAAAAACAAAATGACAGTGAATAAAAAATAAATAAATAAATAAATAGATAAATAGATGAGATTTTGATGAGATTCAATGAGTCAAACGAGTTATTAAAGAAAAGGTAAGTAAAAATTAAAAATTGAAGAAAATACAAGGAAAAATTTAATAATAGTTAAGAGACACAGCTCGTAACCTAGTTTGTTCATTAGGACATGTCTTGAGCAGGAATAGTCAAGTAGAACCCATCCCTCTCCAGGTCTGGTTTAAATTCAGAGTTTTCCTTCTCTTAGACCAGTTGCCATACCAAGGTTAAAGAGCTCAGTCTGCCCAAGTATTTATTCTTGACTGAAGGGTGAGTAGTTAGATTCATATCTTTCCCAAGGATATTATCACTAAATGTCATGCAAACAGCCTCATTCAGGTTTTGAACTCAAGTAGTCATGTCCACTTTCTACATCAATAACCGTTACATCATAATCATCTCCAATAATAATATAGTCGACTAGTTACCTAATAATAAAAATAAATAAACGATAACAGTAAATCTACCTATTATGTCCAGATGACTAATTTTAGGTTTAAATGCATCCAAGTCTGTTTGATTTTATTTGTTTTTTAAGAAATGTTACCTTTAGCTTAAAAATCATATGCATATATTTCAAACAAGTATATGAATGAGTATAGTATGTTAAACTTGAATATCATCTTAAAAGAATTTACCCAGGGAAAAAGATTTTAAAAGAAAGATAAGGATATTGGTTTAAGAAAATCATTGAATTGTATCTGGTTTTATTTTATTCTCTCTTCCTTTTCATACCATTCCATCATTCCATTTTTCCCACTATTTTTATTTACTTTCTTTTTCTTCCTCTTTTTTAAATAATTTTTAAAATTCTTAGGTGGGTACTCATGGTGTTTGGTATTTTTTTTTTACTCCAATGTTCTTTGAAAACTAAGGTGTTTTTTTCTTTATTCATTTATTTTCAACTTTTTCTTTCTTTTCTTTTTTCTTCTTCTTTTTCTTTTTTTTTTTCACAAGAATGCCCAGCTGGAGTGGACATATGGCTTAAAAAGCACTACCAATTTCTTTTTCTTAATTTTTTCTTTTCTTTTTCAACAAAAATCTATTTTGCTAATGTATGGTATTTAGTAATGATGACTTTTGAAAAATTGTAGAAATTTTATTTAGAGTTATTGCATCCAAATCACATTTTTTTCTGCTTTAAATTTTCAAGCTTTGACCTGCATTTCTAATCTCATAATGTGATGAACTACAAAGTTTGATTTAACATGTAGAATAGGAAATAGGGGAGTTTTTCATTATCTAAAGCGGATCATTTCATTAGAATACATTTGTTTGTTACATTGTATTTGGTTGGTTGGTTGGTTGGTTTGTTGGTCGGTTGGTTGGTCGGTTGGTTGTTTGGGTTTATGGCGTATCAACCTTTGTAAGTTATTTAATGCCAAATCTATTTTTACACAAATAATCAGTTCTATTTCAAACAATTCAGTTGAGCATGAGTACACAGTTTAATTATCAAAAACATTTCTATTTCAAGCTATTCAGTTTAGTCAAAAAGTTCTAATTCAAACAATTCAGTTTAACATAAGTTCACAGTTTAGTTCTATTTAACCCATAGATAGGACCCTATCAGGTGCTACCACTCCGAGCCAGAGTGGACCTGGGAGCGATGGCAATGAAGGGGTACTCTGCATTCCCCAAAGCTCCAACATCACTGGAACCTCACCATCAGATTGTTTTGTGTCATATCCAGGACACTCATTGGGGATGTTTTACCCTTCAACAGAGAAGTAGTCGGTATATTCTACAGCCCCAGCTAACTGGGAAAATTGTATTCAGTTTCAGTATTTTCCATTTTACTTCAAATTATGGAAGCCTACACACACAATATTTACTTATTGACTTCAAAATTCAGGAGTTAAAACCTTTTGTATTCTATTCTATTCAACTCTTCTTTTTTTTTCACTTTTGGTAGTTATACATTTCACTAATTTTGATAATGAGATCAGTGAACAAAATATTGAGTGTAGGTGGACTTACTTAAAAAGTAAACAAAAAAGAATGTTTGGGACAGAGCAACATATTTCCAATTTCTACCTCTCAAATTTTTTGTAATGAGAGGAGATGAAGAGACAGCCAGAAATATATTGGTGTGTCCCCATGGCATAGTAGCTAACATGATGGATTGCAATATCATAGTGAGTTTAAACTCCAGTCACACTATTACATTTACTTCCAAATTAATACACTTGGAAAAGTATGAACCCTCTTATTACCAGGAACCAATGGGTTAGATAGTACCACGACTGTTCTTCTTCAAGGATGGCTTTGGTATTTGATATCCCAACAATGTAGATATGCCATTAAACAAAGAAAAGTATGAACTCTCTTATCCTCCAAGCAATGGCTTAAATAGTACCCCTACTGTTCTTCTACAAGGATAGTATTAACATTAAATTACCCATGAAGGGTGATATGTCATTAAACAAAGACAAGTATGAACACTCTTATCCTCCTAGCTATCAGTTAAATAGTACCACTAATGTTCTTTTACAAGGATGGTTTTGGTATCAAATAACCCACAAAGGTTGATATGTCATTAAACATAGAAACAAAACAAAACCAGAAATATGCATACTTTTCAAATTTATTGTCACTCTTATGAATCATTGTATAAAGTAAATAAACAATTAAATAACTCAATTATAATCTTAGAATAAATAAGTAAATGAACTATCTATAATATTAATAAAATAAGAAATAAATGCAGATAAGGGGCCATTTCATTTTGATTATGAAGAAAGAAAGAGAAGAAAAAGATACGTCAAAGAGAAAAAGAAAGCAAATGTAATAAGAAAAACTGAAAGAAAGAAATGGAGGAGAGAGAAGATACAGTACTATACTTCTGACACTTATCTGCCTCAATAGAATGGAAGGAAGAAAGAAAAAAGATAAAGGAATAAAAGAGGAGATAGAGAAAGAAATGGGAGACATAGATAGATAGATAGATAGATAGATAGATAGATAGATAGATAGATAGATAGAAATAAGTAAAAGGAAAAAATGAAGAATATCATTGTTAGTAATACTAAACTGAATAATAAATAAGGGAGTAAAGTTTTTCGTCTGTGTATATCATTACCCATTAATTAGGTTTACTTCAAAAATTGTTTTATAAAAAGAGGAATTTCTATGGCTACTGCTTGTAATAATGACGTTCATGTTGAAATGGTTTCTTTTAGAATCAATAGATAAATATTGTGTTTATGTTCTTCCATAACTTGACTGAAGTGAATTTATTCTGGAAGTCAATCTGATGTAAGAATAAATGCATCTTAATGAAATGAACCAGTTTAAATTCTTGAATACTCTTTTATTTTCAGGAAGTAATCCCTTCACTATTCCACATTACCTTAAGTAACAGAATGGTAATAAAAAGAAAACATCCTCTTAATTCCAAAGTAAAATTTCTACAATTAAACTTAATCTTTTCTCAGAATTACACCAGAATAATTTCGTAAATTATTCTGTTGAAATTTTTAAAACTATTTTTTAAATCATTGTTGGAAATTAACCTATCTGAACTGTTACTACTCATTGTTTGTTTTGATCTAAAAATCCGAAGAGTTAGAGGACTCTTAACAGGGTATGTTGGTAAAATCATCTTTTCAACAGCTCAACATATCCCTTTTGGCCATAGCAATAAGATAGAGAGTGGGGTCAGGGCGCTTGGGTAAACTATATCTTCCATATATACTTTTCCTCACGATTCAGTTTTTCCAAGGCCGAAAGATGGTTTTCTTCTCTGAGCAGCTTTTAGGGGGTGTCCTCGTGGTGTAATGGTTAAAGCACTTGACTGTGGAATTGTAATATGCGAGTTCAAACTCCAACTGTGCAATTATGTTTACTTTTGGACAAATACCCTTGGGAAAGGTATGAATCTCCTTATCCTTCCCTCTATAGGTTAAATAGTACCACTTCTAAAAAAGTGGATGGATTTGGCATTAAATAACCAGAGAAGGCTGATATGCCATTAAATAACAAACAAACAAACAGAGCAGCTTTTGATACTTGGCATTATTAAGTTTGACATATCAAAACATCAATGCAGACAATAAATTTTGTAAACCCACAAATAAATGTTTCTTCAATGTCTAAAGTCAATTTCCAGTGCTCAACATTCACAGTCTGTCACAAGGCAAACTTCAAATACAAAATACAAAATACAAAATGGCTGCCACATATCTGACACTTTATAGTAATTGAGGAATTAATTTTTTCCATAATACAAAAGACGAATTGCTTTATATTTCTAATTATTTATGGCATATACCAAGAATTAACCAACACATGGAACAGGAGATATCCACATAAGAGTTTCAAAGACTATTTTTATGACATCCTTGTGACACCTAAAGGGGAGATACTAGCTACTGACTGCAAAGTCAGGTAATTGGTGGTCTAAAAGGGTGGTCAAGTTTTTAAGGAGAGGTGTCTGCAAGAGAGATCTAACCCAACTTTTGCTATCAGATCAGAACATTGCTAGTAATTTTAATTCTTCCAGAATGTCTGATGCACCTATCCCCGTGCCAAATGAAGCAAAATTTAGTAAACAATGACTTCTGCTGTGGCATGCCCACAATACCACTGACATCTTCATTTGCAATGGTCGACATTTTGCTAAATTGAATATTGGCCTAATGAATAGAGTATTCACCAATGATCCGGGAGACCAGGGTTCAATCCCAGGTCGTGTCATACTAAAGACTCAAAAAATGGTATTTGATGCCGCTTTGCTTAGCACTATAAGGTAAGGATCAAGGGTAAAGTGGAGCAATCCAGGGAAAGGAGTGGTGCCCTCCCCTACACCTCAGTGTAGTAGCTTTTGAAAAGGAAGCCTTCAGGTCACCCTCGACTAAGGTCACCAACTTTACTTTTTATATTTTTAAAAGAATTTTTAAATAGATTTTCATGTTAGATTGTGTTTTCTTATAACTATTTAATAGCAAAATTGATAGATTTGCCATCACTCGGATCACCTGGAAATTCCCTGTTGAAAAATGATAATAACAAATTGAGGGATGTCTCTGGGGTGCAGCAGCTAATGTACTGGACTGTAACATTTTAGTAAGTGAGTTCAAATTCCAGTCACACAAAAGCATTCACTTTCAGACAAATAACCCTGAGAACTCCCTTATACACCCATGTATAAGTTAAATAGCACCACTACTGTTCTTCTACTCAGAGAGCTTTGGCATTAAATGACCAACAAAGATTGATATGCCATTAAACCAAAGAAAGCAAATAACAGATTACAAAATTTTACATTTTCAGCTGTTTTTCAGCCAGTACTCCTGGATGGTAAGGCCATGGGCATGAAGGCTCAAGGTCCTAAGGGTTAATGCAGGCTGTGATTACAGCAAATCCATATAGCTGGAGTATGTATTTACCAAGACCTCTACACAGGCAGGATGTGACACAAGGTCAATTTTTAAGTGGAGTTTAACAGGTTTGAATTCAGAGTTTTCCTTCTTCTAGACTGGTTGCTTAACCTAAGCTGAAAGACCCTGTCTGCCCTACTATTTGTCCATAGCTGGAGGGAGAAAAATATGATTTATACTTTTCTCAAGGGTATTAGTGCTATATGAAATGCAATCAGCCTCGTCCAGGATTTGAACTTGTGTCACCATGTCCATTTTCAACGATGATTACCATAACACTACAAGCTCCGCCATATAGCTGGAGTATTTTAACATACTTATATTGCTTCAAACTGACAAAATTTAGACCAAAAATAATCCATCAGGAATTAAATATTTGATTAAAATTTCTGTTTTCTCTATTTCTGCGTTTTTGTATTAATATTATTCATTGATACAAATTTTAAAGCTGTAAACCATGTTTCTTGGAATCTACTCTCTGCACTGAGGAATAAGAATCTTTATTGCTATGGTAACACAAGTCCTGTTCTATATCAAATAATGCCTTGTGATAGTATAACAAACAATTTATAATTACTATTTAATAAGACCAGGTTACCTGAATGATATATATGTACATAGTCATCATCATTATCATCATTACGTCATGCTGATGGTACAGAGTCTCTTGACTCTCTCTTGCTATTCATCCCTATTATTCATTGCTCCTAGTTGATCTTCCTGACTCCATAAAAAACTGATGAATGTAAGTTTTTGTTGGTTGACCATTACTGGTATGTTCATGTGTAAAAGTCCATAGTAGAATATTGCTAATGAGTTCATCCTTACTTCACCAGCAGTGCCCAGTGTGTCTAATTCATCTTACTTATATGGTTTGTAAGATGGGAGACAAATGGCCCAACAGCTGCTATTTTGTGAGGTGCTGCTTCCAGGATTTGTTCAAAACAGCATGTAGCATTCTTGTTTAGCTCCCATATAGCTTTTTCTCTAAGTTTTTCATTAGGGTTAAAGTGGTGCAACCCTTCAGTAATACCAACATGGTTACAGCTTGGAAGAAATCCTGATGGAGCCATCTGAATAGCAAGCCTCTGAAATTAATAAACCAGTTTATTTGCAATATCTCATCTACTGAAAGTGATATTAACATTTGCATAGGAAAGGCACGGACTGCTATCAATCATTTGGAAATCTGATCTCTGAAATAAAATAAAACAGGAGAGTATATAGTATGACCACTTAAATAAGTACACCCCTAAAATTTTGTATGAAATTTAATTTTCTTCTAAACCAAAGATACAAGGATTTTATCATTTCTTATGGAACATAATACAATCAAAAGATATATTATTAGGTATTATTTATTACCAAACATTGTAACATTGAAACTCCATCAGCAAAAATATGAATGTGTAACAGTTTAAGTACACCTCTTATATATATATTTATAGAATTTTAATTTTTGGCAACCAAGTTTCAATGCTATAGAGCCTAATGATATTTCATAATGCTATGATATAGAGCATAATTGTTGGGTATCACCTACCTTTTCAGCATAATGTGCTGTTCCATCGGCCATATATGGCAGTAGCGGAGATCATTCTGGGAAGAATAAGCCTACAAGTCAGACCAGAAGAGCCGTTACTATTGTTGAAGTATATCATTACTCTATCACTAATCCTATGTTCTTATTACTAACAGTCTCTCTCTTGTAAATACTCTTTCCTGTAAATATAACTATTTCCCTCACATATCATGGTTTGTCTTATTACTACTACTTGTGTTCACTAACCAGAACACAAGAATAATATTATTTGATAATAAAAATACCTAAAATATCCACTTTGATTGTATTACAATCCATTGAAGATTATAAAGAGCTGATATCTTTGGTTTAGAAAAAAATTGTTGTACTTATTTATAGGAGAAACTATATTTGCCTAGGCACTAACAGTAAAAAATTTTTTACCTTTATAGTAAACTTTAACATGAGCTAATTTCTTCGGAAAGGTGGCAATTCACTTGTCCCTGTGTTCTATTTTCTTGTCTTAACTCTTTGCTGTCTGAATTCCTATTTTCCATTGGAAAAATTTCATATCTAAGAAACAGATCCTTAAGCGACATAATATAAGAATACATTATGTCTTTTAGCTAATTTTGTAATTATGCAAAATATATATTGAATTGTAATTATGCAACATATGTCTAGAATGGTAAAAATGTATTAAAACCATTTAAATTAGTCAACTAGGTCTACAAAAGGTATATAATTCACTGTTGCAAATATACGACAAATGGCCTGAAAGAGTTAATAATAAAAAAAAGAATGTTATATTGGAATTCAAAGAATGAATGTAACAGTCTATAAAGGTAAATTTCCTAAGGCTTTGTGAATCACTTTTTTTATTCTCTTTCTCTTTCTGATATATCCAGGGCTTGTTCTTAATCAATTTCTTTTCTTATTTATTAATTTGGTTAATTCTTTTCAATAAATAAAAATCAATTGCTTTTTTTTCTTCTTTTCTTTATTCTTTTTTTTTTTAGAAAGTATTTACAGTTTCAATTTTTTTTTCCTCAGTATCTGGTGGCTCGTTTTATTTCATTTTTCTTTTTTTTATATCTATATATGCTTTAATTCTTGGCAATTTTTTTTGACAAAAGAACTTAATCATATATATATATATATATATATATATATATATATATATATATATATATATATATGGAAGTAAGTAATGGAAAGGAATCCAACAATATGGAGAAAATAGAAAAACAAAGTAATCTGAAAGTGAGGAATTTATTATAATTGAAAGTCAACATTAAAACATTTTGGTTTGCTATAACAAAGTAAGAAAGACAAATTATAATCAATTATTTGTTAGTGCAATAGCATTAACTCATAGAACCTGAGCAGCCATTATTTGTGTTAGTAGTTTTGGTTTGTTATAACAAAGTAAGAAAGACATATCATAATCAATTATTTGTTAGTGCAATAGCATTAACTCATAGAACCACATTATTTGTGCTTAGACATACATATATTCAGGTACTCTGAATTCCTGCTGAAGTGTCTTCATTTCTGCTCTACCATTGATTATGATTAGCAAAATTATTTTATTATTATCATCTAATTAATGATATTATTATAATTATAAACAATACTATCTCTAAACCAGTAATACCTGTAATTACCAGCCTGTAAAGCTGTTGAATAACAAATTACAATATTTTACATTTTTCAGAGGTCCACAGGCATGAGGGTAAAAGTTTCTAAAGAATAAAATGTTCTTACTTAGAGAATAAAACAGTTTCCAGTTCGATTTGCAATTTAAAATCAATAGTGTGTTATCTTCATTCACACTTGACCCTATCATTATAACTCTTCAAGGGAGATAACAAATACATTCAAATTATAGATACTTTTGATTATCTATTAATTTATTTATTTGCAATTTATTATAATATAAATTCGGAGCATAGGATGTTACTCAACATTAAGTTTAATGGCAACCAAATGTGGCCTATTAGTGAGTTCTTTAAAAACAATAAAATCAAATAATCTATCTTCAAAGGAATAACTGAATTGTAAATTTTACATATAAATATTCATCATTTATAATATTACTTCTGGTAATACCATTATTGCATATTAAAACAGCAATATCAAATATTGGGAGTAAAATAAAGAGTAAGCAAATATGGTTAGATTTGATCTGCAAGTATAATTGATTCTAGCTCAAATACAGCAGCTTTATTATATACACAAAATTCTCAATGTAAAAGGGATGGGAGTATGACTCTCACGTGGTGGTTATTTATTTCCTATCCAAACTGTTTTAGGATGACGATAGCATTACAGTTTGAATTAATATGCTTAAAATTAAGCCAAATAAATATCAAAAAGCTGACAACTAAAAGTGTCTACAAACTGTTTTGGAATCATTGAAATAAAACAGTGTATTACTCATAAATGAATACACCCCTGCTAATTCTTCTAAACCAAAAATATTTGGATTTTATCATTTTAGTGGATACAATCAAAAGTTTATACAATCAAAATAGATATTAAAAAAAAAGTAAAGTTGGTGACCATAGTCAAGAGTGACCCAAAGGCTCCCTTTTCAATAGCTACTACACCAAGGTGTAGGGGAGGGCACAACTCCATTCCCTGGATTGCTCCACTTTACCCTTGATCCTTACCTTATAATGCTGAGTGTTAAACAAGCCGGTATCAAGTACCATTTTTTGAGTCTTTGGTATGACTCGACCTCGGATTGAACCCTGGTCTCCCAGACCATTGGCAAACACTCTACTCATTAGGCAAGTGGCGGTAGTATTTATTACAAAACTCTTCAGTATTTAAACTCCAAAACTAAAGATAAGTACATCACATATGTATTTATACAATTTATTTTTAGTTACAGTTTCAATGCTGTAGAGTTTGGTAATAGATAATACCAAATAAAATCCATTTCTATTGTAGAAAATAATAAATAGAAATAATAAAATCCTAGTATCTTTGTTTTAGAAAAAAATTAGGCTTTTATAAAAAAAAAAATTGGTTGAGTGTTACTTATTTTTAGGAGATGCTATCTGTCTGTATTATTGTAATTGGATATAATGAATACTGAGAACTAGAAATAATTACATTTAAGAATTATTTGAACATGACATAATCACTAATGGTTGAGAACAATCATTTGATTAATGGACATAGACATTTTATAAAGATCTAAATGGTCTCTTCAAACAGGATATGGATATAAACACTTTTGCCAGATATACCATAAATGACACAGTCTTGATTAAATCAGTGATGGATATAAATATCTTTGCTAAGCAGGCAGAGGCTTGTAACCGGACTTTTGAAAGAATCTCCTTTTGTATCTATTGCAGTTTAAAATTTCTGTGTCCTAAGCCCTCAAACAGCATCCCTACAATACCAGATTGATTTTAGGACTACTCACTTAAGTAACAAGTCCCAATTAAATTTTAAAGTTTAAAATTTAAATTTTGTTGTAAACATTTTAAAGATTTATTTAATGTAAGTAAAGTTAAAGTAAAGTTGGCAACTGTAGTCGAGGATGACCTGAAGACTTCCTTTTCAATAGTTACTACAGCAAGGTGTAGGGATAGGGCACTACTCCTTTCCCTTGGTTGCTCCATTTTACCCTTGATCCTTACCTTATAATGCTGAGTGTTAAGCAAGGTAGCATCAAGTACCATTTTTTAAATCTTTGGTATGACTCAAACTGGGATTGAACCTAGGTCTCCCTGGCCATTGGCGAACACTCTAACCATTATGCCAATGTCAGGTGATTAGTAATTAATTAGTGAACAATAAATCTCAATAAGACATTTAAACACAAAAGTTTCCCAATCCTGGCTTAAACTATACTCACCAAATAGAAAATGATTACTTCTGGTTATTAGCTTGCAATACTTTCTTTTTTTCAAAGACAAAAAAGCTAGTATGATTGAAGAATTTGAAATTTGTAGTTTAATTTTCTTAATAAATATACACTTTTTAGATAAAGATCTAAAAATATCAGGAAAAGGTTAATAAAGTTTTTCATTTAGTCTCTTAAACCATAAATTTCTGTTTCCCAAGGTTTTGTTACTTTTCTCAAAGATGAAAAATTTTATATGTTTAAAGTAAATAATTTGAGATTTGTGGTTTAGTTTTCTTAACAAATATACACTTTTTACAAATAGGTTTTAAAAAAATAATTAGAAGTTTTGTAAAGTTTTTCATTCAGTCCCTTAAAACATCTAGTTCTGACTTCCATAGTTTCATTGAAAGACCAATTAAAATTTCAAAGCTTCAATTTAGAACCTGATATAAGCAGGCTTATATAGAAGATATCAGAAGATATTAGTCCATTACTTTTCTTTGTAAAAAAGATACATAAAAAATATTTCATTAACTACTTGACTTCAGTCATTTTTCCCATCTCCCTAAACTTTCCTATATCGTAATACTCAGTTAAAATATAAAAATGGACCTGCATTTTATTTTAAAATTGTTTCTGCCAATTTAGTATTTTCTGTTGCTGCTGTTGCTGCTGCTGCTGTTGCTGCTAATGTTATTTCAAAGTTGCTGTATTAGTTTTGTGCCTTATGTTGTTTTTGGTCTCTTTATGCAAACAGGCTTCATATATATATATATATATATATATATATATATATATATATATATATATATATATATATATATATATATGCTATAAATGTACTGATTGTATCTGTGCCCAGTAAAGGCTTTTTCTAAAACTTTTATGAAATAATTAATCTTGGATAAAAAACTTAAATAATTATATGCAAGGTGTTAACAAAAATTTGGGGAGTTAGAACAATATGCATGAAATGTAGTATGGACTTTTGACACAACCCTTTATGAGCAAGTATACACATGCCTAAAGGGACTATTTTGAAAGAGACTGTGAAAATTAAGATTTGGGGTAAGTATTTTTTTTTCATGGTCAAATCCCCTAAAATTTTGGGTAACACTTTGTTTAAATTAAAGCAAAAAAGAAATAAAAACTAATCAAGTCTAAACAAATTAGAGAATTTATGAGTAAAATCTAATCCAAACTCTACAATCAGTACCATGTAAGTTGTTGCCGACCGTAGTCAAGGGTGATCTGAAGGCTTCCTTTTCAATAGCTACTACACCAAGGTGTAGGGAAGGACGCTACCCCTCTCCCTGGATTGCTTCACTTTACCCTTGATCCATACCTTATAATGCTGAGTGTTAAGCAAGGAGGTATCAAGTACCATTTTTAGAGTCTTTGGTATGACTTGACCTGGGAATGAACCCCAGTCTCCCTAGCCTAGTCAGTTTTTGATTGTTGTGCTTTTGTTATATCTCAAGTGACTGATGCAAATATACTGCCATAACCAGTTTACTATTATTTCAGAATATATAAATTTGAGTAAACTCAATTGAAATTAATTCAATTTGAGTAAACTCAATTGAAATTAATTCAAGTTTACATTTTCATGTTGGAAAAACTAAACACATTGAAAAGTTCTAAACAGGTATTATAATACTACTTGGATAACTTGTATAATGATAATGGCTTAAAAACAAGTATAATAATAACAGCTTTCATAAAACATAACAGTTGAATAATTAATAGAATAACAATGGGCTATAATAACAAGAGCTATAACAAATAAATAGCAAATATGATAACAGTTAAGTTGCAAATATAACAATTACTATAATAATAGTAAAATAATAGTTGAATAATGTATATCATAAAAATGATGTAATTACAATCTAATAACAAATAATGTTATAACAGATGAATAACAAACATAATAAAAATAGTAACAACAACAGTTTTATTACAAGTGTAATAACAAAGGTTATAACAGTTGAAAAACAAGGTCTATAATAATAGTTGAATACCAGCTGTAATAACAATGGGCATAAGAACAGTGAAATTAAAAGCATAATAACTAGAACTATGATAATAGTTAAATAACAAATATGATAACAAAGGGTGTAATTACATTTAATATTCTGTTGAACGAATTTCTTCAGCATGCCTGGTCACTGAAATGAACTAATTTGTCATCATGTATAACTCATATTTTTTATTTCCAATGTCAATTTACATCCCTCTTATACCATAGTTTTTATTTTCACAAAAATGTAAATGTTATTAATGATAAAAAGAGGCCTTTTGTGGAATGGTACATTCAACATTATCTCTATATACATAAATAAGTACATATTACATATTACATATATATATATATATATATATATATATATATATATATATATATATATATATATATATATATATAGAGAGAGAGAGAGAGAGAGAGAGAGAGCTAAATATGAAATAATTTTGAAAACGTTTTTTTAGTCTGATTAGTCCAATTTTTAAAAGTCGAAATTTATGTGATTAACTCTGTTTCTCAAGGACATTTATATCAAAATTAAGCCCAATATGAGTGAGCAAGAAAAGAAATGTCAAAGAATCTATGATTTGCTTAACACTGAAACCAAACCAAAGTTTCTTTATCTACCAATACAAAGTAAAGAAAATTTTCTTAGAAAAAAAGAGCTTTTTAAGGAAAAGGGGTTGTGGAGGATTGAGCAAAAATGAAAAGAAGGCTTTTTAAGGACCCCACAACATCAATAAGAAAGTATGCTAATGAATTGAAAGTCCACGAGAAAACTGTGAGGACAGCAGTTAAAAGCCTAGACCTTAAGCCACTTGATTACATGCTATATAGGACATTTTAGAAAACAAAACAAATGCAACTTCCCATCCAAATATTGGTTTGATTAAACCTACTTTTAAGGAGAAATGGAATAAAATGTCAGAAGAATTTATTTTGAAGTCATGCAAAGTGTTTTGAAGGCATGTTGATACAATAATTGAAAAAAAATTGTGGCCATATTGACTAAGTTTACTGTTTAGTGTCTATCTTCTTAATTTGTTTTTTTTTTTTAAATCAAAATTAATCTTGTTTTATAATAGTCATTCATTATTATACTTGATTATTCCTAATTTTGCTTTTGCACCCTGTATACACACATGAATATATTATATATATATATACATATATATACATATATATATATACCAGACATATAAAAGAGGTTTATAGTTCTTACTAGCTCACTAGTTGAGTTAACAGAGGACCAAATGTTGCAGTATTATTAAATAGTGCTCAATATCAATGATAGAGCATCTATATATATATATATATATCTTTTATATGAATACACACACATACACACTCACACATATAAAGTAAGCACTAGAGATGAAAAATAAAGACGCAGCCTCAGGCAAGTTTTGACATGGTCTCTCAAAATTAGGGATCTTGACAACTTAAATCTCACCAGAAGCTTATTCTTCATTTTCACTCTATATTGCTTGCCTAATAGTGACATGATAACAATTTGAAAGTTGGAATCATGCATATATATATATATATATATATATATATATATATATATATATATATATATATATTGTTACAGCCTTCCCATTCTTGATGGAGAGGGTGACATACCTAGTCCTTGCTGGGGAAAAACAACCAGCATGGTGGTATCAGCTCGGACAAACAAAAAGATTTTACGGGTTGTCGCAGTGGAAGGAACAACAGACCCAACACACCGCAACGAAATGAATTAACTTGTAGGTCATTCCACTTCAGCACTGACAAACCCTCCGCACGGGACACAATCATCCCAAAGAAAATCAGAAAAGTAACAATTCAACATCAACGGAGGAGGGGCAAAAATCGCCAAACACTCGCGGAAACCAAGACAGATAAGGCAAAAAGAAAGTACCAACCACTATCTTCCCTTTTCAGAGGTTACAAATCTTTCTCTTTAAGTGGGAGCCGAATGCAGAAGATAGTCCAATCTCGACTGATTTATGGCGATGCCAAACCTTGTTGCAATTTGTTTTTAAGCTGGTGCCCAACTTCCGGCTCTCTCCGTCTTCTCCTTCCCCGGGTGAGAAGAGTATGTGTGGGTGTGAGATAGAAAAAAAAAAAAATCAAACACAAGAGATTCAGGTGGGGGAGGGTCGTAACAATATATATATATATATATATATATACTCTGCTGATTTACATGCAATATTGGTGCTAGTTTGTATTTGCTGCTTGAGTATCCAAATATTTAAATATTAAATTTTAAATTTGCAAATTATTCTTTTATTGTTTGCCAATGTTTTATGTTGTTATTTTAATCAATGTATCTTTATTTAAATGATTTTGTTTTCTTATTTTTGAGTCACTTTTGTTCCAAAATATTTTATTACTTATCTGCTTTTTGTTATTTTAATTTATTCATATTCCTTTTCTTTTTCAATTTAGTTAATCTGGAGTAATCATATCATTATTCATTTATGCTTATGTGATACTTGTAAAAGCTGAAATATTAATTGTACAGATTTTTAATTGATTCTATTGCTTGATTTCGTATGTACTATTTGTGAGTACAGTTCAAGAGAAAGAGAGGTGATAATTGAACTATGGTCTTATCAACAGTGTTCATCTCAGTAAAAAAAATGCATCTGATAAATAGCAAAGTCTATTCCATTCATACTCATTCACATATCTCATATTTCTGACCTTTCTTCACATCTATAAATTTTTATCTATTAAATTAACAAAATTATGAGGCAAGTTTAAAAAGTATCAAAACTTAAGGTATATTTACCAAGACAGAAAGGAAAAAAGTGAATTTTTCTCCCATCATAGTCGGTATGTTTGCATATAGACGTCATATATCAAATATAGCATTAATCATGGAGCAGAGATAGTATTATGCAAGATGTGTTAAAAATTATTGAGACTGAAGCTATATCTACCAAGAGAAAAATGAACAGTGAATGAAACATTAACTTTTTTTTTAATATTCTCCTTGGCATTTGAAATACTTTATTTTTATTGATCAAAGTACCTCTGAAACTTCTTTTTTGATATGCTCTGAAACTGTAATTTGACAATGTCATAGGGGCTTAGGATATATAGACTGCATCCTCTGCAGAGGGGGAAAATCCCTTCCAAAAATTGTGATCTGGGTATGAGACTAAACTATATCTGTTGGTGAGGCTCTATTTCTAGAGTTTTTGTGAGTATGAAGTTACCTTCATTGCCTTTGCACTCAGGTCCATTCTGACCAGGAGTGGTAGTACCTGCAAGACTAACCTGGTCCCAGAGCTTCTTCCCAGGGTACCCAGGCTCAGCTAGGCCACCTGGTATATGTACCAGGTGGAGTATCAAAAATCAATGATCGCTTCAAGGCTGAATGAACCCCAGTTCCAGCTTGGCCACCATTCAGGTAGATGAAGGATCAATGACAAGCATAGCACAAGACCTTCGGGTCTGTTGAAGCTATGATCAGAAGGTTCCCTGGCATACATGCTGAGAGACTTAACAAACACTAGCACAGTTCACATTGCACCTAGTGATCATATGACCAGCATAGTCCAGAAGAACACAAGCTGAAACTCATGCCCAACTTCCCCCTCCACTAAATCCTCACTATAAAAAAGACTTTGTGTCAAATCCTGCCTGGCAGGAGGCAGGAATAAATAAAACCTTCTAGGTCCCATCTATTGATCAAATAGATCTGTTTGAAAATTAATAGTATCAGATAAGAATACTTGAAACCATATGACTGGGTAAATAAATGATTTTATTAAATATGAATAGTGATTTGAAACTATATAATTGTGTATAAATTACTAATATTTAGATTAGTTACTTAAAGTTATAAATGTTTACAAAAGACTGAATAGACAGTAGAAAACCATTTTTTTTTTTTTGTTTTTTTGTTTTTTAAAGATGCTGTAAATTTTTCTATGTATCCAATACATATTTAAAAACAATACAGAAAAATATCCTTTCAACTGGAAATTTGTTCAGAACTAAAAATTCAGCCTCTCTTTCCTTGGGTAAAGGATTGATTGGCTTTTAACACACGTCATCCATTTTCACTTTAATTTTGATGATTCTACTTAATAAACTACGGAAAAATTTTTAGTTTCTATAAACATCAAAATGAAGGGAGGGGGAGTTCCCATGGCACAATGGCTAACATTCTGGATTGCAACATTTTTTTAAGTGAGTTTGAACTCCAATTGTGATATTATATTTACTTTCAGATTAATACTCTTGGAAAAGGTATAAATTTTCTCTTATACCCCCAGTAACACTGCTGTTCTTGTACAAGGATGGCTTGATTGTGAAGATTAATTGGCCATCAAAACAAAGAAACCAAACAAAATGAAGGGGTTTACCAATAAGAAAAGACTGAAAAATACTTTTATATATTACTGAACATTGTTGCTCACGATTATAAATCAGAGACCCAGAACAATTACTGGAATTGATATAAAAGTTTACAATTTTAGCTGCAAAATTCATGTTATCATTAAATATTCCAAGTATTTTATGCACATAGAATGAGGAGTATCACTCATTTCTAATGTATATTGTATTGTTGTTTTATTCTAATTGGTGTATCTAATAAAGAGTAACTTTTATCAATGTCATGACAATATATATATATATATATATATATATATAGTTATGCCATAAATAGAAGTC
>OY757940.1:48620970-48660970 GCA_963585895.1 Sepioteuthis lessoniana | reverse complement strand
TTATGAGAAAGAAAGGGAAAATAATTAACTTGAATCTTCATTATGATCAGTTTTGAAATCGGGAAATATTTCACAAATATTAAACACATTTTCAATTACATTAAGCCATTAGATGAACAAGTTACGATTATATCCATCTATATATATATATTTGTGTTATTGTGTATGTGTGAGTGTGTGTGTGTGTGTGTGTGTGTGTGTGTGTGTGTGTGTGTGTGTGTGTGTGTGTGTGTGTGGATAGATAGATAATGATATGCACATATGTATATATGCACACATAATGTTGGAAGTATCTAAAATAATTGACTTGAAGATTAAATATATTCATAATTGAAGTCAGGATTCCTAACTAGCAAATATATCTTCAATTATATTAAATCATTAACCTTAATAACTCGCTTAAAAAATTACAATATATTGTGTATATATATGTGTGTGTGTCTGTGTTATGTGTGTTATGTGTTATGTATTTTGATGAGTATATAGATAACTGCATGTATATGTACATATAGGAAGCAATTTGGAAAATAATCACTAATTTTCTGTTCAAATGTTCACAAAAAGGGGTTATTATTTTCTAAATAAAGTAATATGTGAAAAAACAGAGATTTAAAAAATAATTGCTTGAAGATTAATTATATTCTACCTTGAAATCAGAAAATATCTCCCAACAATTGAATATATTTCTATAATAATGAATAATTAGATAAAGTATTACAATAATATTCACATATATGTTTATATGTATACATAGATAAATAACTATATGTATATGTGTATATATACACACATTATGAGATTGGGATCTAATTTAATTGATTTGAAAATTAATTAACCGATCTTCATTTACCTAAGATAATTTATCTTATAAGTTAGATGAAGAGTATTACAATAATTTTATTTGACTCACATTATTATTTTTTTCCCTCTTGACAGCATATTGGCTATGGCGTAAGTGTCATAGCTTCCTTTCAGCAAACATTATGGACAGTTGTTCCAATGTGTTCTGGAGCAATCAGACTAAAATCACTCGGTATGTTTTGCTTTTTTTCTACTTCTTTTCAATTTGTTTAACAACCTTAAATATTTTAGTATTTGTTGATGTTAATATTTGAAAACATTATAACAGTTATAGAAGAAGCCAGGCTATAGGTTACAGTGGTAAAAACATTGTAAACATAATGGCAAAGAAAAAGATTTGTCTACAGTATTGGACAAAAAAAAAACAATGAAAAAACTGAACCATTCTTTTATTATTGAGACAAATTTTAATGAAACTTATTTAGATACACATAGGAAATGATTATTTTCCTTGATTATTTTGGTCAAAATTTCCTAAGTTGTTGGGGAGAAGTCATAATTTTCTCTAAGGAAAATTCTCAGAAATAGCAAAAAATAGGAAATTTCTTAGAATTTTCTTTTCCTTGATTTGATATCCGAATTCATTAATCCTTTGCTAATGGTCAGTAAGCAGTTGTCTGAAGAAACAACCACTTCTTATGTGGCTCTAATTTAATGAAGTTTCATTAAAATTTGTAGCAAAAATAAAAATAAAGGTTCAGTTTATGCACAATGTTATTTTTTTATTTTTTTTTGTGGGGGGGGGGCTAATACAGTATATGAATCACTGTATCAATATCTTGTCCAAGAAGATTCTGACAAAAATTAATTAAATGTCCATATTTACGATGAAGAATGAATCAATCAGGCTTTATTTGATACCAATAGAAGTTTTATCCAAAATGTTTTATACATAATACATAATGTTTTACATTGTTTTTTGTCATTATTTAAAAATTTGATTCACTTGTTTCACCTTTCTTTTAAAGGATATGTATTTGGCGGGGATGTTTTGAGGCTTTTCCATGGCCATATGGATGAATGTCTAACTATACCACCATCTGGTAGTGAAAATGAACACACGTAAGTTTAATGTCTTCATTTCAACATGTCATAAGATGGAGTCAAAATGACATTTGGATTATGTCAGCATGTCTTTGGATTAAGTCAAAACAATTATTGGATTAAGTCAAAATGACTTTAAATTAATTCAAGATATCTTTACATTAAATCAGCAGGTCTTTGGATAAGTCAAACTGATTTTACACTAAGTCTACACATCTCTGGATTAAATCAAAATGACTTTGGATTAAGTCAACATGTCTTTGGATTATATCAGAATGGATCTGGATTAAGTCATCATATCTTTGGATTAAGTTAACATGTCTTTGATTTAGGTCAAGATTTTGAACTTCAGTCACTCTATTACATTCACTTTCAGATTAAAAAGTGTGGACCCCTTATCTTCCCAGATGAAGGTTAAATAGTATCACTACTGTTCTACAAGAATAGCTTTGGCATTAAATAACCCACAAAGATTGATATGCCATTAAACAAAGAAATGTATGAACTCTCTTATCCTTCTAGTTATTGGTTAAATAGTATCACTGATGTTCTACAAAAATGGCTTTGGTATTAAATGACCCACGAAGGTTGATATGCCATTAATCAAAGAAACAACTCAAAATTGTGTATTATACTCTCGTGATTATGGTGTATACTATTTCATAGCCAATTTAAGTAGTTTTTGCAAAGACTAAATCAAATTTCAAAACTCCAATTTTTTTCAAGTAAATTTTTTTTACTTTTCCAGTGCTGTAATGTATGAAACGGGAGCAGTGTGTAGCCATGCTAGGTCCTTGTGGAGACTGGAACATATCAGGACAAAGTAAGTATCTGTATTATAATTCTACTTGTCTGTTTGTTTTGTTTGCAAGTTTACACTCATCCGCATACCCTCCCTTGCCCAGTCAGCTGGAGTGGTAGAATACACTGGCTGCTTCTGTGCAGAGGTGTAAGACCCCCTCCCAACGAGTGTCCTGGATATGAAACTAAGCAATCTGATGGTGAGGTTCCAGTAATGCTGGAGCTTTGAAAAATGCGTACTACCCCTTCATTGCCATCACTCCCAGGTCCACTCTGGCCTGGAGTGGTAGCACCTGATAGGGTCCTATCTATGGGCCAAATAGAACTAAATTGCATACTCATGTTAAACTGAATTACTTGAAATAGAACTGTTTTGATATTTAAACTGCATACTTATGCTAAACTGAACAGCTTAAAATAGAACTGTTTGACTAAACTGAATAGCTTGAAATAGAAATGTTTTTGACAATTAAACTGTGTACTTATGCTAAACTGAATTGTTTGAAATAGAACTGTTTATTTGTATAAAAATGGATTTAGCATTAAATAACCTACAAAGGTTAATATGCTATAAAACCCAAACAAACCAAACCAAACCATATCCTCCTTGCAGCCAAATAGGATATCTTTCACCCTCCTTTTCAACTAAGTGACTAATCAAGCCCATTACACCACAAGAGAGATAGTTGCAAATACTTAACAATAGTAAGCAAACACACTTACAAACCCACATTTAAAAAACATTTTTGTTAAACAGATTATTGTTTTTAAACTTTAAAATTTAGGGATTGTTTGGTCAAAAAAAAAGAAATAAAAAGGTATTGTTTTATCTTTATTTTTGATATGAAAATTAGGACTTCTTGTATGTTCAATTTATTATCTTCTGAGTGTATTGTTGCTATATCAGTGCTTTAAGAGACAATGTACTGATGTAGATCTAAATCATGTTAAACATTAACTTAAATTTGACCCATAGATGGGACCCTAACAGATATTACCAGTCTGAGTTAAAGTGAACCAAAGAGTAATGATAACAGGTGACTCTATACTCTCCCAGAGCTCCAAAACTGGAGCCTTCACCACAGGATACAATTTAGTGTCATAACCTGGACACTATTCTCTTTCAACCACTATGACATGCCAGTGACATTCTGAAGGATGTTTTTTATTTTTTATGTTATATAAGGCTTCTTTTTTCATCATGAAAGCAGCTCAAAAATATCTCCCAGGTCTTATATATGAATTTGAAGTATCTACAAGGCTTACGTTTATGCAAATGTCAAAGACTATCCATACTTGTACCAAGCCTAACACTATAGCACCATAATTTTGATTTTAAATTAAGGAGATTTTATTGATATAAATGTAGCTGCTGTATCTATTTGCTTATTTGGTTCTGAATTCTACTCAAAATTGTGTAGCTAAAACAACTACTTCTTCCCACTTCAAAAAAATTTCTAAGTACCTTTTCTATATAACTAGACAAAAGTAAGGATTTTTTCTAAACATAAATGCAGGGTTCTTATAAGGGTGGGCTAAATAGTTCATATGATGACATCATATCTGCTGTTGATAAATTTTTTGACCAATGAGATCCATATACTGATGGAAGAAGTATATGGAGTGTAAGGGGGACTACATATAAAAATAAACCTCATTCGGTCATATTCCATGAGAGTAACTTGGTCAAATTATGAACTTTTCAGCCAACCCTCATCAAATATGGTAATTCCAATTAGATTATTTTAATGTTCTGCCATGATAATATTTTTATTCAGTATAAATATATACCATTATTTTTAATACCAGGTGGGCCGGAGGATTCTTGGGCTGGGGTTCACAGTGCCGTATCCGTCACATCACCTCTGGAAGGTATTTGGCAATCCACAGTGACAACCAAGTGGTCACAGTCCACAGAAATAATGCCACAGAAGAGCTGACCACTTTTCTTCTTTTGATGACTAAAGTAAGTTATGCTGGGTGACAAAGGAATCTCAGTTTATTAAATGGAATAAAAATGAATTAAAATTAAATTCAAATATTTTTCTTTATTTTGTAATAGTTAAGTGAGTCAAATGTTTTGCAATATTTTGGTAACATGAAGCACAATTCAGCAGCTCCATATGCTTTTACAGGAATTGTGAAGGTGACAAACTACACTAAAGTATATTCTTGTGACCCAACAGAAATTAATTGAACCATCTGGTTACTGTAATGAAATCAACAACACTTTCACCTTTTCAACTAATGTTTTTGGTTGCTTCCATGGAATTATAGCTCAGTTCAAATTCATAAAGTAAAGGTTCCTGAATTAGACTATGTTGTACATTCTGTGCAGCCTTCAGATCACACACAGAGTGGAGCAATGCATAATGTGCTAATAATCTAATTACTATAATACTACCAAACATATAAAGTACCTACCACAATTTGAACAGCTTTGATCACATGATATATGCATCATATACTAGCATGAACCAAAATATCGTAAAACTTTTGACTCACCTCCGTAATTTGTAATATCATCAAAGACTTAAGATATGGAAAATTCCAAGAAAAATTCTTCAATGAAAACTGGAATCATTTTTATCATGGAATACCCTTAAGATATCTATTAATGTTCATGTTCTAAACCTTACTTCATCCTCAAAGAATTTTCTTTGGATTTTACTCTTTTGCCTTATCACTTGTTTGGGTTTAATGAACATTATCATTAAGTAGATACTAACAGCATAGATTTTCTTAACTCTCTTGCTATCAGTCCCTATCAGCCATTACTCATGGTAAATTCTCTTAGCAGCATCCAGACTCTACTCAAAGGTAATGGATCTAAGTTTTTGCTGGTTGACCAACACTGGTTTCTCCATATGAGAACATTACTTATGATTTCATCCTTACTTCATCAGTAGTGCCCAGCATCTCATATTCATCTTACTCGTACATTTTGTGAGATGGGAGGTAAGTGGCTGTACAGTCGCTGTTTTATAGGGTGCTACTTCAGGATATGTTCAACATAGTATGCAATATTTTGGTGTTGTGGCCATCTAGGTTTGATGGTAGAATACTCTATTCAACCAAAAAGTGACATAATGTCATAAAAAACCTGAAAAAATAATTTGATAAGGGAATAATGAATTCAACCTAATATGATGGAATATGAAATTTTGCTAAAACATGGTGTAAGATCAGAGAAAGCTAGGTAAATTCTTATCACTAAATAATAATGTTATGAATTTATATCAATAACTATCAAAAAATGTTGGAAACTTTTGCATCAGCTTAATATTATGGAATATACAGTTTAGCTGAAAGGTGGTGAAAGATCATAGAAAGCCAAAGTAATACTTCAGTGACTGAATAATGTTGCAATGAATTTATATGAAAAAAAGATTTTATCAAAAAACACAAGAAACTTTTGCATCAGCCTAATATGATATAGTATTCTCTAGGCTCTGCTTCGTAGATGAAGAAAATGTTTGAATGCCCAACAATTTAGTTAAAGATTTGAATGGCTAAACTACCGATACAAGTGATTTGTTTATAGCAGTGAAGGTTTTTGTAGAACCAGCTACACTTTTTGGATGAGGGAATAACAGAAGAATGGAGCACCAGAGTGTTACAGGTTAATCTGAACAGCACTCCTCAGGTTTTGAAATCAAAGTTTTTCCTTCTTCTTGACCAGTCACATTACAAAGTTTAAAGAGACTAACTTGCTGTACCATTTACCCATAGTTAGAAAGAGAAAAGAAGGATTTATCCCTATCTCAAGGTCATTAGTGCTAAGTGAAACACAAACTACTTTGTCTAGGAATTGAACTCTGCTTGTCTAGTCTATTTTTGTGATGACAACTGTTATCCTATAAGCACCTTCTTCAAGATAATGTACAGTTTTTCTGAAAGGTGATATAGTAGTAGTAGTAGTTGGCGACTGTAGTCGAGGGCGACCCGAAAGCTTCCTTTCCAATAGCTACTACACTGAGGTGTAAAGGTGATATAAGCTTATAGAAAGTCAGCAAAATACCTTAATGGCTGAATAATGATGCCATGAATTTATATGAGTAAAAAACTTTCTCAAAAAATTGTATGAAACTTTTGCAATAAGCTAATATTACAGAATATACAATCTTGTTAAAAAGTGAAGTAAGGACATCGAAAACGAAGGAAACTGTTTTGATAATTGAATAATGATGACTTCAGATGAATTAAATACTTACCTGGCATTCCCATTTGATAGATGAGAATCAATAATAGCTTTGTTCCAAAGGGCTTTCTTCCCAGGTAGCACCTACTCCCTTGTCTAAAAGCTGTAAGGGTTAAGCTTATTGTGTTGTACCTGGGACTACCCTGAAAAGGAATGCTGATGGAACTAAGTAATTTTTGCCCCCATTCTATTGTAGTTTTGATTTCTGTGGGGTATGCCCAAACTAAACCAACCTTGTGTCACATTTTGGCTTTGTCAGGAGCCAAATAAATATGCTGAATATAAATGAAAGTCTGTCAAAAAATACTGAAAAATCCAATCATATTTTCTCAAAAATAAGGTGACTCAGCTCTTTTTAGATGTTCACCAGTCTTTGAAAATGAAATGCCATTACATTAACTTATTTTGATTTTCTTTATTTAATCATCTAATTATTATATTATTTTTTATTTTTTCTCTCATAATTTTTTATTTATCTCTTTCATTTTAGGATGAGAAGAAACAAAGTGAAGGCAGAGAAGATGAGGGTATGGGAAAAGCAGACATCAAATATGGTGACTCAATGACCTTCATCCAGCACAGCGCATCTGGCCTGTGGTTGTCATATATGACCTATGAGACCAAAAAGAGAGGAATTGGAAGAGTTGAAGAGAAAAAGGTGCATACTAATTCAGATTATTTGAAGGCTCAAAAGATTTTTAGGCCATTTTCATGTTTCAATCATCATAGAAAGAAAGTTTTTCTTCTTTTATCTTGAAATTGTTATAATGTCATTTGGCTAGCAGCCAGTCCTGAAAACATAGTTTATTGAAATAGTTGAGAGATATGCAAAGGTTACCTGTGCACTTGATTGCCTAACAACAGTATAATCATTGTTTACATAGTGTTATCTACTATGTAAACAATGATTATACTGTTGTTAGGCAATCAAGTGCCAGTTTTGTAAACATGGTTAGAGGAAATGGTCAAGAGGTAAACAAACATAATCTTTTGACAGATATAATTATATGAATAAAGATATTTAAATTTCAGTTTAAAAACTATCATTAACTTTATATCATGACAAAAAGGGTAGTAAGATATATGTATAAAGTAGTTGGCAACCTTAGTCGAGGGTGACCCGAAGGCTCCCTTTTCAATAGCTACTACACCAAGTTGTTGGGGAGGGTGCTACTCCATTCCTTGAATTGCTCCACTTTACCCTTGGTCTTTACCTTATAATGCTAAGTGTTAAGCAAGGCAGCATCAAGTACCATTTTTTGAGTCTTTGGTATGACTTGACCTGGGATTAAACCCTGGTCTCCCAGACCATTGGCGGACACTCTACTCATTAGGCCAATGGCCTGGTATACATGCCTGCAAATCTGAGAGAAATACAGACAGGTATAAGTAGAGATTTACAGACTGGGATTAAAGAGGCTTCACTTCTTAAAGAGCTGCCACCAACTTTTAGTGAAGTTTGTTATTTGATTTTTTTTTTTTTTTTTTGTTTCTTTTGTCAATAAAAAGGCAATAGGTGAACTACGATTTATAAAACTGTTTCAGTGCTACCCTTTATTGGAGGCTTGGAGATATTTTCGAATACCCAACCACTACCCCATTGTGAAGAGGGCAGAATAATGAATTTTCAGAACTACCTCCCCCAAAAATAGAATTATATCAATAGTATGATAACTGTTGAAATTCTAAACGAATTATAAAAATTTATTCTCCCCTTATTGTGAAATTATACACAAGTATGATCAAAAAGTATTGAGATGAAAGCTTTAAATTTGAAGAATTCTTTAATCTAAAATTTAAATGAAGACAAGAGCATAGCTGATATGCACATACAATAAAGTGATCATGGCTAGAAATCTAAATTAAATCTAGATCAATAATAAAATGATCATGACTAGATATCTAAATTAGATCTAGATCAATAATGAAGTGATGATTAGAAATCTAAATTAAATCTAGATCAATTATCAAATGATCATGACTAGAAATCTAAATTAAATCTAGATCAATAATAAAATGATCATGACTAGATATCTAAATTAGATCTAGATCAATAATGAAGTGATGATTAGAAATCTAAATTAAATCTAGATCAATTATAAAATGATCATGGCAAGAAATCTAAATTGGATCTAGATCAATAATGAAGTGATGATGATTAGGAATCTAAATTAAATCTAGATCAATAATGAAATGATCATGGCTAGAAATTTTAGTTAGATCTAAATCAATAAGGAAGAGATGATGTCTAGAAAAAGACTTGACAAATCAATGTTAATTTAAAAAAAATATTAAGCCAGTCTCCACACTTTTATAAAAAAAAAAAGTGGATCTGGGAATAATGACAATAAAAAAATGATTTCACACTCCCCAAAACTCCAGAACTGGAGCTTCACCTCTTTATATATTTTAGTGTCATACTGATCACATCCTTTTTTTTTTGGAGGGGAGGTCTAAATCCTCAGCAGGAGAAGCAGTTAGTCATATTTTGACCTAATCAATAAGGTGGTCACTGGAATAAGTTTGCACAATGCCAAAATTACTATTTTAAAGAAGATTAATGTTTCATTCATTGGTAATTTCTGTCTTGGCAAATATAGCTCCTGGCTTAATACTTTTTGAACACACTTTATCTTTTATGTTGGCGACCGTAATTGAGGGCGACCAGAAGGCTCCCTTTTCAATAGCTACTACACTGAGGTGTAGAGGAGGGTGCAACTCCTTTCCCTGGATTGCTCCACTTCACCCTTGATATGTACCTTATATTGCTGAGTGTTAAGCAAGGAGGTATCAAGTACCATTTTAAAAGTCTTTGGTATGATGCAACCTGGGATTGAACCAAGGTCTTCCAGACTATTGGCGAACACTCTACCCACTAGACCAATGAGCTTGCTAAAAAGAATGAAGTTTTCATTTCGACTGATTTTTAAATTTTCCTAACTTCAAATTTCAGGCCGTGCTGTTACAAGAAGGACACATGGATGATGCTTTCACATTGAGCAGAGCCCAAGAAGAAGAGTCTCGGTCTGCTAGAGTTATCAGGAAATGTCAGTCCCTCTTCCATAGATTCAACAAGTGAGTATATTCATCATTTTTTTCTCTCACTCCTGCTTTTTGTTGATTTTCATATTTCTTTTAATTTGTAAGTTCCTTTATTTCATTTTTTTAAACTCTCTTTATCTTTTTACTTTATTTTTTCCCTCTCTTACTTCTGTATAATTTTTAAACCATACCTAGTCCAACTCTCAAAACCACTTTTCTTTTACTTTTCAAAGGGAAGTAGAGGAATCTCAAAGTGGTCCATATAGACCCCTGGGAGTGAATTTAAACTTGGTATGGCTACAAGTCACAGAGAAAGAAAACTCCAAATTCAAACCTGTTAAACCCTGCTTAACAAATCAACCTTGTCCTGCATCCTGTTAGTAGCAGAGGGGTTGGTAAATACATATGTTATGTGTAGCTTTGTAATATACTAAGCCATACTTGGTTAATAAAAGTCAGTACAATTTAAAAAGCATAATTTCAATGATATTATTTGTGTTTAATATTTGTTGAATATTGATTAATTAGAGGAAGTTATGGCCCAGTCAGCAGGGGCTGCAGAATATACGGACTGCATCTCTGCAGAAGGGTAAGACTCTCCTGAGTGTCCTGGATATGATGCTAAACAATCTGATAGAGAAGCTCCAGTAATGCTGGAGCTTTAGGGAAAGTGGAGCACCGCTTTATTGCCATCGCTCCCAGGTTCACTCTGGCCTAGAGTGGTTGCACTTGATAGGATTTATGAACTGAACTGTGTACTTATGCTAAACTGAATTATTTGAAATAGAACTGTTTATATGTATAAAAATGGATTTAGCATTAAATAACCTACAATGGTTGATATACCAAAAAACCAAACCAAACTAGATAAAGTTACTTCGCCTTATTTATATGTCTTGATTTATGATATAGCTGGAGGAGTTGGAAAATTCTTGTTTATAACATCAAGTGTGTTGAATTCATCTTATTTTGTGCCTTCTGAAAAAAGTTTGCATCATGATACTTCATTGCAGGCCCGCACAACAAAAGAACTTGCTTCTCAACTTTAATTTTTTTTTTTAATTATTCCATTAATCTAATTTCATGGTTGTTTCTTTTAGGGCATTGGACTCCCTTAAGATTGAAGGAAGAACAAGTAATGCCTGGGCCAGAATTACTCTGGAAGAGGTCCTGAAAAGTCTAGAGGATCTAATCGAGTATTTTGCTCAACCTGGGGAGGATGAAGGTAAATCATTTTAATTATTCTAGCCTGTAAGTCCACTGACCACACACTCACACACACACGCATTAAATAGATTAATTGATTACATACTAACAACATGGCTGCCATTGACCTTTTTTCTATAACAAATCACAACCCCTGCTTGAAAAAATTCCCCCAAAATCCGGGAATTATCTAATTTTAATGAAATTTTTAATGTTCATTTATTTATGAATGAATTTTATAATGCCTCAGTTATTTTATCAAAAAAATTGCAGGTTACTTAACTTTACCTCCCCCATGTGTGTGGCACTATTCAATCGGTAGGGATATATGATATGGCATATACTTTCTGTATATAATAAAAAGACAAATGTGAACGTGACATTTTTCAAATGAAGATAAAAAGTTTTGAGGGCTTTTAATACTATGATTTGAAATATAATTTTCTTTCAGATTATTCAGAAAATAATTTTGTATCAATATTTGTTCTGCTTAAAAAGGTGGGGACCTTAAATTAGTATTAAATTTTGACTTACTTCTCCAATCATTGGTTAAAATCTAAATATGTTATTAGATAAAGAGTATTTTTACTAATCAAAAAATACAAATTTTAAAGCAAAAAACTGAAACAATTTTTTAAATATTTTTATTTATTTTTAAGATTTAAAAAATGTTTGACAAATATATATGCAAACCTACTGTAACACTCTTTCAAGCAATTTCCAATTTTCTTGTTGAATATTCAAACAAGCATGTAAAAAAAAATTGTCATATAAAATTGTTTTAAAAACAAGATTTTTTCAAAGTAAAAGTTAGTGTTTTAGGAGTAATGAAAGATTTGTAGATTATTATCAGTTATTAAAAATAATTATTTCATTGGTTTAAAACATTTTTAACTGTTAACATGCATATTTTCATTTTTCAAGATTAAATACAAAATAAACTATTGCTGATACGATTTTCTATTCTTAAAAAAGTTTATTTTTTATTTTGTGTGTGTGTGTGTGTGTGTGTGTGTGTGTGTGTGTGTGTGTGTGTGTGTGTGTGTGTGTGTGTGTGTGTGTGTGTGTGTGTGTTGTTAGCTGTTCTAGCCTTCCGTACTAAGAATTCATAGAGGAAATCTAAAGCACACCTTAATAGATGTATTGTAAAATGACGCAGAAATTTTAAAGGAAAAAACTTCCTTATTTATAATTTTTAAACAATAAAAAATGGTGGAAAATCTTCCAATTTTTATCCAACATAGTTAACTCCCCGTTAAAGAGGTTTGGTTCAAAACTTATTACATAAATCTTAAACATAAAATATCTATTTTACTCAATCGTTTAAAAAAATAAGATTAAAATAAGATTAAAATTTACTCAATCGTTTAAAAAAATAAGATTAAAATCGTGAGTTGATATCGGTAAAAGTAATCGGTTTTTAAATAAATTGATTTAAATTTTTGAACGTACACCATTGTAAAAGACATTCCATTATGAAATTTTAACCCAGGGGATATTTTGAAGGAAAAAATACAACAACAAAAACAAATCAGCACACTACACTGAATGATTTATTTTTATTTTTCATTTTTTCTTCAAATTGCAACCTTTTTTTATGGAACACATTTAGAATTGGTGTTTGTTCAGAAGTGTTTCACAACAAATGATGACATCACACATTTTTGTGTACATTTTTTTTAATTCAGAGAAGCAGACGACATTTGTAATTTTATCAGTTATAATTTCTGTTTCTGTCTGCTGGAACTGCCAATCATTCCGACTGCCAGAGAGAATTACACGAGTAATATTGCTGATACTGGTATTGTGCCAAATTATATATTTATCAAACACACTAAATAAGAAGTGGACAAATTGAAAAAAAAAAAAATTCATGTTTTGCTTGAAGGGATTCATTTTACAACGTTATCTTCCTATTAGGATGAATTTGTTGAAGCAACAAAATGCTTGCACGCATATTTAATATTGTACAACCTCTCTGAATGATAGTATACTCCCAGCCCAACCCCAATATTGACTCCATTTCGATAGAAAAAAGACAAAAAAGAAAAAAGAAAAGGAAAATGTTTGATTTTAAAAAGGATTTTCGGTGTGCGTAACCGTTCATAAATAAACTGCCGATAATAATTGAAACCTCTCTCTCTCTCTCTCTCTCTATATATATATATATATATATATATATATATATATATATTACAGACTCTTAACCAGCGTGCTCTTCTAGATAATGACCTCATCAAACACCCCTAAAACAAATCTTTTTTTTTTCCGTAGTTGAGGACATTTTGGGGAGAGGTATCAATTTTCTAATAAGTGATTGAAAAAAATAAGGCTAAAAACTCAATCAGTATTTTTTTCCTAATAAAAAAAAATTGATTAATTAATTTTATTTTCAATTTATGAATCGATTTATTTCGGCTCTCAATTCCATAAAACATAAAAGCGTCTTTATTTTTTAGGCAGAAATGTTGTCTCATTTGTTATTCAGTAATTTATACTGTACCATTTTTTGTCTTTATTTTCAATAATGAATTTTGAAAAAAATTATGAATTAATTAATTCATAATTCTTTTTGCGATGAAACGGGAAAATCTTCACAAATCTTTATGAAAAATAACGCACAAGAGAGTGAAAGACATTCGACTATGGAATTTTAACCCTGGGAATATTTTGAAGTAAGAAAAACAAAGAAAAAAAATCCAACAAACTACAATGAAGTTCTTTAGAAAAAAATTTCCAAATTGTAACCATTTTATTTATTTATTTATTTTTCTGAAATTTACATGTTTTGTAACAAATGATGGTGTCACACATTTTTGTGTAAATTCAAAGAAGCAGACGACAACATTTGAAATTTTATCAGTTACAATTTCTATTTCTGTCCGCTGAGGATTTAAGAACAATGTCGCCTCATTCAAATTACCTGGAAGAGCCATTCATTCCGACAGCCAGAGGAGATTACAAGAGTAATATTGCTGTCACTGATGTTTTACCAAATTATATTATTCAAACAAACTGTAAACTATACTGAATAAGTGGAAAAGTTGGAAAAACAAAACCCAAACTTTATTCAAAGGAGTTCATTTTACAACGTTACCATAGTACTTTGTAAAGGCAATATGGTCTCTCATAGCATTTAATATATTGCAACTTCTCAAAATAATGATTTGCTGTCAACTCAACACCAACAGTCCACGATCACGCCTTTGTTCTGGTCACGGCCCACAGACAAGCTTTGTTTTCAAATGTTTTGGAGCATGGCTTCACATTGCGCAAGACCTTCGGGTCTAGTGAATCTATGAACAGCAAGATCACCTGGCTTCGTGCCGGGAAACTTAATGACTAACATAGTTCACATCACACCTAGTGAACCTATGACCAGCATTAACACCTACCTATCCCCGTCTCTAATCCCAAATATATAAAAAAAAAAGACCTTGTGTCAAATCCTGACAGTTGGGAGGAATGGATAAATAACGCACCAACAGTAACCTCGCGAAAGACTTGAAAAAAAAACAAAGAAAGGAAAATGGCTGATTTGTAGGCCTTAAAAAACGTATTTTAGGGTGCGTAATCGTCCATGATTAAAATGAAAACCATGACTAAGATTTATCTGAATTGTGAATGTAAATTTAATATATTTGTGTGTGTGTGTGTGTGTGTGTGTGTGTGTGTGTGTGTGTGTGTGTGTGTGTGTGTGTGTGTGTGTGTGTGTGTGTGTGTGTGTGTGTCTAATTATTTTTTTTTTGTACATCAAACATTTTATGAGTGTATTATTCTGAACAATCGCTAAATCTAACCTTTTTGCCGTAGTTGAGGGCGTTTTTAAATCATTTTTTTGATTAATAATAATAATAAAAATCTAATAATGGTATGCTCTCGGTCCAACCATAATATTAATCCCTCTGAAGAAAAAAAAAGGATTTAAAAAAACAATAACTCACTGTTAATTTTTTTATATTATTATCGTGGTCCCCAAAATGATTCTAAAATAAACGTAAAAGAGAAAGCTTAAAAAATCAGTACTGTTTTATAATTTGGAAAAAAGTTTGTTTTAATGTAATCTATTTTGGTCAAAAAAATGACTTAAGTTTATTTTGTATCATTTTTTATATTTAAAAAGTGTAAAAACTGACTAAAAAAAAACAAGAAAAAACTTTTTACATTTGTTTTTATATTTAAAAAAAAATAGCGAGTTGAGTGTTTTTTAATTGTTTTTTTTAATTTTTTTATTTCATTTTTTCTTTTTTCTTTTTCTTTTTGGTAAAAAGAACTGACACTAAAATTTTTAAGAAATTCACACACACACACATATATATATATATATATATATATATATATATATATATATATATATACTTTTTATATTTTTATATTGAAAATAAAAAGTTTTATTTTGCTTTATAATGTCGTCTGCTCCTTCGACTTAATTTTAGTCAAAAAGATAAATTTAGATTTCCATTTGTACACAACGATATGTGACGTCATCATTTGTTGTGATCATTCCTGAACAACAGATACTAATTCTAAACTAGTACCGTTTTTACTGACATTCACACTATCAATTGTGAAGATAAAAATTTATAGCTATTATTATTATTGGTTTTTGTTCTGTATTTGTTTTTGGTTAACCTTTTTCAAGCAGAACAAATTATATGAAAACTCATATTACAATCTGGCCTTGAGCAGTGTGGTATTGAACAGTATGGGCGAAATTTTGAAAAATAGTGTTTAATTTGTTTCAATGTGTCAGAAACAAATTAACCAAATTATTCAATCTATAGCTGCACCCCCACACAAATATTTAGTAATACCAGTTGTTAATTTACATAAGTAATCCCAGTTTTTATCATTTACTAAGTTTAGCATACGGCTAGAAGTATATTGGGCCCAGTGAGAATCGAACTCAGAAACAATGGTCAGCTTGTACAACTTGATAACCATTATACTATGCAACAAGCCAAATAACCAAAATTATGTGTTAAATTGTTATGTAATAATACCATTTGGGTTGTTGTTTGTTTTATTTTGGGGTTTTTTTTAAATTTAGCCCTTAAAATATTGTCCTTAAAATCACAATGGATCTAAAGAATAGTGCTAATTGAAGGTCTCTTGTAACTCATTGATATGAAAAAAAATACCAAAAAAAAAGAAATGTTGAATTGAAAAGGTTAAATGTAAAATTGAATAATAAACTCTAATGACCTGTATTTTTCTGAAGTAAACTTTTATCTATGTAAAGTTTTCTAAAACAAAAGAAGTTTTTTCTAGTATCTCAAAATAGAAAATTATCAAAACAGAAATATTACAATAGGATAAAGTAAAATATATAAACACTAAATATATTAAGATTACAAAAATAGAAGTCATTTACCAAGCTGAGTGTTCCATGCTTCTACCACAAAGCTCAAAGCATTGGACATTCACTGAAAATCAAACTCAGTAACAATGAACTTGTAGAGAAGAGGAAAATCTCATATTTTGTTTTGGCGCGCTATTTAATTCGACACCGAATTTCACCCAATCAGGATGACATATCCCATTCAGCCCGGACCTTCATTTCCGGCTACCAAACGGGTGAGCGGCCAAACACACTCTCTTCGGCTTGAGACGGCGACCAGCACGGACGTGTCTCTGGTCGCCCCTGCTTAGCGATGCCTTATAGCTAAACAAGCCACCCGGTGTGGACATATCACCGTGGCTTTAACCCTAGCAGCAGCAACATGGACATTCAACGAGGGAACCTTCTAATTTATGGATTCTTTGCGTCTAATATTTTAGACCAAGGAATCCCAGTTGAATATGAATTAGATACGTTCAACATGCCTTCCACAAGCACCACAGAAATTTACTATGTCGATTCGAGCGCCACTCCGCTCTCGACAAGTTCCCTTTTCACCTCTGGTCCACTGTAATGGAGACAACGCACGCCTCTCCCCAAAACACCAGACACACGAAGCTACACGGTGGCCTTGAATACTTCCCTCACACATCCAACGACACGCTGCCATTTCCAACATCCCGCTAAGCCATTTCGTCTCCAAAACCAACAAACCTAAATACCACGAGTTTTGCAGCGCCAAGAACAAACCTCCACAAAGCTGCAAATAAAGAACTTTCGTTGTTGTGTTACCAAAAAAAAGTTCCTGAGAGGGGGAAGGAATCAATGCGCTCTGCCAGTTGGTTGGTCAGTGAGTGACCGATTCTCTTAACAGGGGCATTGATTCGCGAAAGGAAATAGATCTGTGGCTGCTACAAACTATTAGCCTAGCTTATTAATCATTACACCATGTAAGGCACACAATTATCAGAACACAAAAAAGAGCTTTGACCTTGTAATCAAAATATATATGATATTGAATTATTCAAGAATATTATCTTTTTCAAAAGGACACAAACCCACAAAGTGATTTTGTGACAACCAACACTGTTATAATATATATATATATATATATATATATATATATATATATATATATATATATATAACATTGAATTATTAAATTTAAACTTTATATATATAAAAGAATTCTCCTTATTTTAATAAAAAAAGATAAAGGAAGAAGGGGTGTATATATATATATATATATATATATATATATATATATATATATATATATATACAGTGTATGGTTGTCACTATCTTACTTGGTGGGTTTGTGGCAGATCAAATGCAGTATAACTTGGAGAGTGCTCAATATCTGTGATAGAGCAATAATATATATATATATATATATATATATATATATATATATATATATATATATATATACACCCCTCTTTCTTTACCTTTTTTATTATTAAGGATTTAGAATCAGTTTGATAAAAGTAGGAATTTGAGGCTTGTTTGGGTTACATCACATGAACATGGACTAATGCAAATTTGACTCCTTGAGCCTGTTTCATAAGCACATACAGACTTTGTGAACTTGCACATGTGAAGAAAACTCAAAAGCTTGTGAGGTGCTTTCAGTCATGTTACCCTGATGTTGATAAATCTATATGCCTTCAAACAATGCCTTTGAATACATAATACTACTTATTTTAGAATAGTGCAGTATATCTTAACACTGAAAGTTGAATAACTTATTGTTTGTTCTGTATAGATCAAGTTGTTTGTTCTATTTTTTGAGTTAATTAAATTGTTTGATTTACTTATTCAAGTATTTTTAATTATTGGAATGCAAGCAGAATTAATCTGTTTACTTTAAAGGAAATTTTTTTTATATTTGATTTAACAAATTCACATGTTTCTGTAACATCAACCCTATTACAATACTGAAAGCAAATTCCTACTCATACCAACAATTTAAAAAAGATTTTCTAAGTTTTGTTATGTAAATTTGTTTAATCATTCATTTAGATACACTTTGCCTTTTGCTTTCATTCTTGTCTTAGAAGTTTAGAAATTGATTTAATTTTTTTCTGTTTCAGAGCATGAAGAACGACAAAGCAAACTAAAGGCTTTGAGGAATCGACAAGATTTATTCCAAGAAGAGGTAATTTTATTTATTTTCTAATTTTTTAATTCATTTTTTAGATTTTGTGGGGAGTGGGGGCAGCAAGCTCTATTCATCCTTGTGCAATTTGACTCTATGTATAAAGCAATTTCCAATCCAGTTAATGACTTGTTTATAATTGTGTGTGGGTGTCTACATTTGTGCTCATCTGAATCATGGTAATTTCTAAAGGGAGATAACTATTAAACACTAATTATAGAGTATTCCCCCCTTAGTTATTTGCAATTGATTATAATATCTGTAAATTATTATAATTATCATTATGATCATATGTAACCATACTCTAGGAAAAATAGCACATCGTAGCAAGATTTTTATCAGAGCAATACTTGTAAAAGGCTTCAACTTAAAAAATAAAGTAATTTCCAGTTCAATCTGCAATTGAATGTTAATTTTGTGTGGTCTATATTTGCAGTTTATACTGTTCTTTAATCATTCAAATTCTTGAGTTAATGGTAGTTAACAATGAAATGCTAATTAGAATCCTTCACTACTTCCAAAATTGAAGGATCAGTATTATTATAGATAACAGTTACATCAGAAATCCTATAGATTAATTGGTTATCTAATTCTATAAATTATAACTTTACATTGAGCCACTAAAAGCAGACTTCAAATATATATCAAATGTATTATATATAAATCAATTAGTTTTACGCTTCAGTTACTAGCCCATTAGTTAAGTCTTTTTTATTACTTTTTTTACTATTTTCCTTGACTTTTTCTTTTCAGGGTATGATTGCTCTAGTTCTGGAAACAATCGACAAGTTTATTCAATACAAAAGCCGAAGGCATTTTGCTCACTACGCTGGAGAGGAAGCAGCAGAAAAATGGGACGATATTTCAAGCTATCTGTACTTGTTACTTGGTAAAGAAACCTTTCCAATTTTTTATTGATCTACTTTGAGAAGCATGTATTTCTAAAGACACATACTGATAATGATCTATTAGATATCTCATTAGAAATTATTTTATTCAATAAATGACTGCATATTACTTTTGGCATTATATATTTTAAAAACTTACTGATATAGCTATTTTTATTCAATTTTTTTTATTATTTTTGTGTAAAGATTTTGAAATTAAATTCTGTTCATTATTTTTTAGTTTTTAGTCTGAAAATTTAAAATTTTTTTTCAATGTTTAACTTTTCAGCTGCTATGATTCGTGGAAACCGAGCAAATTGTGCCCAGTTTGCCCAGTCTTACAGGTTAGATTGGTTAGTAAGCAGACTAGAGAGTCAACAGTCATCAACTGGTAAGGAACAATTTATTCATTCCTTTTATTGTTTAATCATTTATACACTATCAATGGTATAAATAAGAAAAATAAGCTAAAACTTAAATCCTATGTAACACAACTAACCCAAAGCTATATTGCATACAACTGATATATTCAAGTTGATGCAAATGTTCTCAGTACCAATATTGAGAAAATTATTGCTTGTACAATTAGTATGTCATTAATAAACCTGAGGAAAAATTCAAATAAAAATAATCAAAAGCAAAATGGTAACACTTCTGTAACCAAAAAATGAAATTGCATAAATGAATAAATATACATTACTTTTCAACTACTATATATTTGTATATTTTGGTTGGAGAGTTTGGTAATAAATAATACCCAATAATACCCATTTTGATTGCATTATGTGGCACTGGAAATTATAAAATGCTGGTATCTTTGGTTTAGAAGAAAATTAACTTTTAATAAAAAGATTATTTAGGGTATGTTAAAATAAAAATACACACATATATATATATATATATATATATATATATATATATATATATATATATATTCATTGTATATTTGGGCTGATTTCCTTCTTTGATACGTTTTCATTAAAGAAGACTAACAAAGGGTGTCTTTAGTTTTTCTTATCTACAAGTTGTATATTTTTGAGATAAAGATTGTTCATTCCAAGTCCTTTCAACTACCATAGTTGATAGCATATAAGGCATACTTTTTTTTTTACTAAAAATATATTTTTAAATTCTCCTGCATCTTATATACCATATGTAGGTTTAAAATTCACGATAGTCAGCTAAAATTAGCTACCTAGCAACTCCTATTAGCTTAGATTTTAGAGTAATTTTCATATACCTATTGTCATTATTTAAAAGATTATTATGCTGATAAAAATGTTATCATTGATAATTTTCATTATATTAATTTTATCACGTTTAATATTAGTACTTTGTTTCACTAGAATTTTTTCTTGATTTGCCTTGCTAAAATTGGTGTGCATCTTATACATCTGTATATCTTATATGCCATCAAATACAGTGATCTGTTAGCCATTTTCAAGGAACAAGTTCAAGTTATTTTTTTCAAAGATGGTAATTCCCTTTCTCTGTGTGTTTTCTTTTCTATTAGGTTGCCAAAATAATTAAGACAAATGTTGGAAAAATGTCTGAGTTTTGACAGACTCAGTTTAATTTCACTAACCATCAATTCTCAAAATTAATACTGACCCAAATTACATGAAATTTTGACACTTGTTTTTGCATGTAGCCTCTAGTAAATAATATTTTTTATTGCTTCTTTGCAGGGGTTCTGGATGTCCTTCATTGTGTGTTAATTGACAGTCCTGAGGCACTAAACATGATCAAGGAAAAACACATTGTCACAATCATCTCTCTCATTGACAAACATGGACGTGACCCTAAGGTAGACATCTTGTTTATTTATAAGCATTCAAACATGTAGAATTTTGAATTTTTCAAACTTAATATATATTTTTTCTATTCTGATTTCACAACAAGGAAGTCAACTGCTGTTACCTATTAGAATTTTATGGAAAGATTGTGTGGCAGTAGACTTTTAGCTGGATATGACTTTACAATCACAACATTTGAAATCCAGCTTAATAGGATATCATAAGTATGTTAACCTTTGATAGTAAGTCCAGTTGTCTTCTCTTGGTTATACATATCATCAATGCATGCCAACAGCATGAATTGCCCTGACTGTTTCTCACCGTCCATTCTTATGAGCCATCACTCTTTTTAAATCCTCTAAATGGCATCCAGTGTCTGCACAGAGCTGATGAATGTAAGTTTTTTCTGGTCAACCTATCCTGGAGTATCCATGTATAGGCATTCAAAGAAGAACATCATATCCTTCATCCTTCTCCAGCAGTGCCCCATATGTCTTACTAGTCTTAGATGGTTTGAGAGATTGGAGGTAAGTGGCCGTACACCCGCTATTTTGTAGGATGCTCTTTCCAGGATTTATTCAAAACAGCATACAGCATCCTTGTGTAGTACCCCTCCAGTTTTTTTCTCCAAGCATTTCATTCTGTTTCTCAACTAATACACACAGGTATACTTTCCTTTTTCTGAAAGATATTAATAAAAGTGCTTCCTACTATCTGAAATGAAAGCAATTTATATAGAAAAATTTGTGAGCAATCTGAGACTCCTAAAATAACCTTCTTTAATGTCTACTTGTCTCAATATCCAAAGTTAAGGTTCATCATTTGTTGCAGTTGATGTTGAAGGCTTGACTGCTTAAACTCACTATTTTTTTTTATCATACAGTTATTTGTAGGCACTAAAAATATTCTGTATGTTTTAATATTCTTCTGATTAAAGCCTTTGTAATATTTTGGAATTTGACATTAAACTACATCTGGATGTGGGGCTCTTGTTCTGGAGCTCTGGAATATAAAGAACCCTGAATTGCTATTACTCTCAGATCAATTTTGACCTTGTGTGATTGTACTTTTTAGGGTCCCATCTACTAGTCAAATAGATCTCTTTGCAAATTATTCTTATTAGATGGGAATACTTGAAACCATATAACTGTGCAATCAAATTATTATATTAAATAGGAATAGTTACTTGAAATTATATAATTGTGTATAAATTATTAGTATTTAAAATAGCTGTTTGCAAATTATTCATATTAGATAAGAATACCTGATATCATATAACCATGTGCAAAAAATTAAGGAAAATGTAAACATAAACATACAATAAATGGGATTCCCTAACCTCTAACCATAAATCAACTCTAGACAGGTTGACATGTCATTAAAATCAATCAATCAATTCAGTTTATAACATTTTAGGGTTTTATCTAAACTAATTTTCAATAACTTAACTTTGGTGTTATTGCTCATTTCCAGCCAACAAAAAAAAAGTCTTTTGTTCGTTCTAATGTTGTTTCTTACTGTTTCTTCTAACTCCTGCCAATTAGAAGGCAGTACAGTCTTTCCTCTTCCAATATCTCTTCTCTTTTCTCCCTTGCATTACCATGCACAAATATAACACATCTTAATGCTGAAATCCTTTATTACTGGAGAAATATTATTGCTAAGAACTATTTATGTAAAATACTTAATTTTTTTCTCTCTCTCCTGTTTTTCTCCTGCAGGTCCTTGACGTATTAAAATCTTTGTGCGTTGGTAATGGTATTGCTGTTCGAACAAACCAGAATTTGATCTGTGATAACTTACTTCCAGGAAGAGACCTTCTCTTACAAACAAAGCTGGTTGATCATGTTACCAGGTAAGGACTAACTTTACAATAAAACATCCAGTTTATTTTTACTAAGCTTGGCTTTGTTTGGGCAAATGGCCTTCTGTGTTAGACTTGAATTCACTGTATTTATAATGGTTTTATAAAAAAACTAGTTATTTCCTAAGCTTAGCTTAGTTTGGCACAAGGTCAGAATTATGGAGCACTCAGTGAAAATCAAACTCATTAACAATGGCCTGCTAACCTAGCTCAATTATCATTACATCAATGGAAGTATCCATAATGCTCTATGAGTCTAACCCTTCCATAGCAAAAATGTCTTGATATTTAAGCTCAATTAGATATAACAAAAGACCATGAATGTTCCGCACTTAGTGAGAATCAGACTCACTACAATGATAATGCTCTAAAAAATCTAGATAATTTCTAATCAGTGAGATGCATTATTTATTAGAATAAGCTTTGTCTGGCCCAAGATCACAAGTATGAAGTACTCTATAAAGATTGAACTCATAATAGTTGTAATGGTCTGCAAATTTATCTTGCTATCTATGACTGACAAAGAACCTAAATATAGGTATTTTTTAAGAATAACTTAGTCTATTACAAAGTCACAAGTTTGAAGCACACAATGAGGATCAAACTCACTAAGGTAATTGTGATGAGTTTACTAAATGTAATGTCCTAACAAAATATCTTGTACAAGGACAATTGTGACTCACTACAGTAGTATTGGTCTGCTAGGCTACTTGCTTACTAGCTATTACTCTATGGCCTAGTGTCCAATTGTTATACATAATTATTGAACTTGGAGAGTAACTTGGCAGTGCCCATTTCCTGTCCAAATTATGTGACTTTGTACTGGGTTACATTATACAAGTGGCAAGGAATCATTCCTGATCTGACTCATACAGCTTGTTCAACTTCAGAATTTTCCTTCTAAAACAGTTGCCTTACCAAGGTTTAATAGCCCAGTTTGCTCTATCTTTATCTATAGTTGGAAGGAAAAGAAATGAATTCATGCCTTTCCCAATGGCTTTAACATGAAGTAAAATGCAAATAGCTTCATCCTGGGTTTGAACTTGGCTCATAATTCATTTTCTCTTATGGAGGATATGAACAAGACATACCCAATGTGAATCTAATTCACTAAATAGCAGTAGCCTGCTGGACTTTCTTATTAACAATTGCTCCATATTGAGATAATTTTTTCTTACAGTAATTTCTGTACAATTTCACTTCATGAAAATTAAATAGCAGAAAAATAATAAAAATTTCTCTTTTTATCTATTTTTTTATTTTTTTCAATTTTAGCATGAAACCCAACATTTATATTGGTTTGCTTGATGGATCCGCCATGTACAGAAAATGGTATTTTGAAGTTGTGATAGCATTTATTGAACAGTGTACTCATCAAACTCCCGTGTTGAGAATTGGTTGGGGAAACACAGAAGGTTTCATTCCTTATCCTGGAGGTGGAGAACACTGGGGTGCTAACGGAGTGGGAGATGACCTCTATTCTTATGCATTTGATGGTGTCAACTTATGGACAGGTAAGTTTGGTTCTATAACAATGTTAAGCAACATGGTTGATACTATGAATATTTTAAGAATTGTAAATATATATATAAAACATAAAACAAGAACCCTCTGATTTTGGTATTTGACCAACTCCCTATGGTGTTGGAGTATGACACAAGGTTATTTTCCACTGGGGACTCAAGAAGCAAGCCTCTTGAAGGTACTTCCAAAAATGGCTCTATTCTGTTAGCATTCCTCTTTATGGGCACCTTAGATGCCAGTCAATAAATACAGCCCTTTCCCCTTTGAACAAAGGGGCCGATGCTGGAACAGAGCTGATTTCTTCTTTTTTTTTTTCTAAACCACTTAGTAGGAATGCTAGGTAGCTCCAAAAAAGTACTGATATTAAACCAATTCAGTGAGCCCTTTTCTTTGCTTTGTATAGTCGGGTAATTTCTACTGTGCAACGTCTTTCAAATTGGAGCCCATAGGGCTCTTTAGTCTGTGACTCCATTGTCTGTGTCCTAATCTGTAACTTCTTCTTTTGACCAAATCTACCAGCATATATATATATATATATATATATATATATATATGATATCCAGCCCTTTTTGTCATGTCGCAAGTCATACAACCTTTTTTTGACACACTATTCCTTTGACATGATAGCATAAAATCTGAGGATATTTATATTTAGAATATCAAGATATTCTGATTTTGAATTTTAAACTCCTCATCCTTGTTTACATAGTGTCAGCTGTCAACAGATGACATTGGCATTCTCTTCTGCCATTTCAATAAAATATGGCTACAAAACTGGCTGCTCAGCTGCTTGACATCATAACATATTTAACCTTTCACTAGGGTGGCATATGACATTAGGCCAGAGAACTTATCCTTTACCATTTTCAATCTGTGCCGTTTTCATCCTCTTGTTTTCTAGTGTCACCTGTCAACAAATGACTTTGGCATGCTTCTATGCCTTTTGTATTAACCATTTTCACAAAACTGTCTGCTCAACACAACATTATAAGACATTCACTCTTTTTTTAAAATGCTGCAATATACCAAAGTTTCAAAATAGTATTGATTGCTTTCTACATCCTTTTGGGTTTTTTTTTTTTTTTTTTTTTTTTGTTTTATAGGTGGTCGAAGTAAACAGGTTCGCCACGAGAGTCAAGTACTTGAGAAAGGACACATCATTGGTTGTGCAATGGATCTCACGATACCCCAGATCTCCTTCACTGTCAATGGCAACAAAGTCCATGGTGTCTTCAAAGATTTCAACACCGATGGGATGTTTTTCCCAGTGGTCAGCATGTCCGCAAGAGTCAGGTAAAGCAACTGCCAAAAATTTTAATTCACAGTATTAATTCTCAGTATTTCTTAAAAAAGAAAAAAGACTGAATTAATTTTTGGCTGGTATTTTCTACCTCTAAGTGTTACTTTTACTACAACCTTCTTTGTCAAATAACCTCTAACTCTTAAAGTAAATATTCTTAATTTATGCTACTTACTATAATGGTTTGAGGGTATTTGACTTTAGCAGTTGCTTAGCAAGTCAGTTGGCTCTTGTCTTTGAGGAGGACTTTGCTTTATATGCAAAACAAAAACTGAATTGACCAAATGAGAGAAAGCCACTCTTTATTCTGTGTTCAAATTGGTGTGATAATTTTATTGGTAATATGATGATTGGTAATATTTATTGATGATCATTGAGATGATGTTATCATCTCAATGATCATCAACAAACTCAATGCTGTTTTGCTCTGGACAAGTTCTTATATATGCAATAACTCATGAATATTCATATACAATAGTAACATTAAGACTCAAACATATGCATGCATGATCTTCACATTACAAATGGCTGCTTACACAAAAGACACATGAATCAGCATTTTCTTTACTTCAGGGACTGATCTTGTCATTCTGGTACTCCTCCACAGTAGGACAGCATCAACTTCTTCTCTGGCTGAGTTGTCTGAAAAGTTGTTGGAAGTGCTCATGTCGAACTTTGAATTGTTAATTGTGGATGACTAAACTGACATGCTGGAATCTAGCTCAACAGCACTCTCACTCTCTGATATGCACTGCTGCTCACTGATGGAAAACAAAGGCGATAAAAAGAAAATACAAGCCAAAAATTAATTGTGAAAATACCCCTCAGTATTCAGATGATTAAAGACTGAGTATCAGAGGATATTAGACCTAAAAATTTGAGATAAACAGCATTAGCCCCTTCACTGCTCTCTGATTATTGTTGCATTTCTTGCACTGTGCTGCATATAAATATATTTGAGTTTCACACTATATTCTATTTGCTGATCTGTATTTTCAACCTATTGTGAAATTTTAGTTTGGTTTGGTTTGATAGCATATCAACTATTCTCATTCATCCAATGCCAAATCCTGTTTATACATATATATCAAATATATATGATTTATAAATACATTTTGTTGATAACATTTTTAAACGAGCCTGAGCTCATTTTTTTGCACACAGTTAAATGGTTTCAAGTATTTCTATCTAGTATGAATAATTCTATTTACTGTTAATCATTTGTTTGCACACAGTTGAATTGTTTCAAGTATTGCTATTTAGCACTAATTATTCTATTCAACATTACTCATTTGTTTGCACAGAGGTAAATGATTCCAAGTATTGCTAAGCATAACAAACAATTCAATTAAGCATCAGTCATTTGTTTACATACAGTTAAATCATGAAACAGTTTTATTCTAAACAATTCAATTAAGCATAAGTAATTTGTTTGTACTTAGTTTAAATATCAAACAGTTCTATTTGACCCATTGGTAGAACTCTATCATGTGCTACACCCCGGACCAGAGTGGACCTGGTAGTGGTGGCAATGAAGGGGTACTCTGCATTCCTCAAAGCACCACCATTACTGGAGTCTCACCATCAGATGGTTTAGTGTAATATCCAAAATACTTGTTGGGTTGTGGGGAAATTTACCCCTGTGCAGAGATGCAGTTAGTTTATTGTACAGCCCCAGCTGAGTGGGCTGTGTGAAATTTTGCTTGAAAGTTTCTTATTAATTTGATACCAAACTTAACTATTCTTGTCTCATTTTTCATTCAAATCATTGTCAAAAAAGTCAGGAAAAAAAAAACAAACACAAGTTAGGAAATTTACTAAGCTTATTCAGGAAATATTATTTTTATAGTTTTAACTCCAGTTCTGAACATTTATATTGATTTTCATAAGATTTTATAGTGACTAAAGGTTTTAAAGTAAAGTTTTTAGAGATTTTTTGTTTGTTTTTTTTGCTAAAAATGTGGCACTGATAACGACCAAAAATTGGGAAATATGGCATTAAAAGGGTTACTAAGAAAGAAAAGACTTGGAAAAAATTAATGGTGAAAGTATGTCATCTCTGAATTAAAAGGATTGAAGAATATTACTATAAGAGTTAGAGGTTAACAAACATGTTATAGATATTTGCATCTCCATCAAGTGTCCTGGATATAACACTAAACAATCTCATAGTGAGACTTCAGTAATGCTGGAGCTTTGGGGAATGCTGAGTACCCCTTCATTGCCATTGTTCCCTGTTCCACTCTGGCCCAGAGTGGTAGCCCCTGATAGGGTCCAATCTATGGGTCAAATAGAACTAAACTGCATACTTATGCTTAACTGAATTGTTTGAAATAGAACTGCCTTGACATTCAACTGTCTGTAAACAAAAAACTGTACTTCTGCTGAACTGAATTGTTTGAAATAGAACAGTTTATATGTATAAAAATGGTTGATATGCCATAAAACCAAACAAAGCCAAGCCAAACCATATCAATAAGTCCTCTAGACAGCATCAAATATATGAATGTATGTTTTTGCTTCCTAGCAATGCCCAATATGTTTTGTTTATCTTAATAACTTTAAGCAACTATTTTTTAATAGAAATAATTTGTACCCAGTTATATGGTTCAAGTATTTCTCTCTAATATTAATAATTTTCAAATTTGACCTATAGAGGGAACCCTAACCCTAACTAGTACTACCACTTGGTTGTACTACTACTGAGATTAATGGTAACAAAGGTGTAACTCTAAATTCCCCTGTGCTCTTGAACTTTGACCTCACCATCAGATGCAGTTTAGTGTCATACCCTGACACTCTTTTTTGTCAAGTAGAATCTTACTCCTCTGCATGGGATGCAGCCAAGGTATTCTTAGCTAACAGAGTGATGAAATTTATTATTCAAGCAAATGGTCTCTAACATTTGCTTACTAATACACTGATATATAAAATAGATGATCTAAGCATTTATCCCCCAGACACAAGAAAACTGAAAACAAAAGACATTACTAATTTGAATCAGTTTTTTTTTTCTGCTAATTTAAAACTGTTGTTAGAGAATGCTTTATCATTTCACAAACACAATTACCCAGGAGCTTTAAAAAGTATTTTGCTTGCAGTACAAGTAGAAAATAATGAAATTTAGCAACATTTTGTTTTTAATGAAATTGAAGATGACAAAATTGTTAGGAATCATTTTAATCCAAAATAATTTTCACTTATTCCTTAATGACTGACTTAAAATAAGATGTAAAGAAACTTGTGAAAACAAATAAAAATCTTTTAGCTGTTGGCAACTTGAAAATAATTTTAGAATGCAAAAAATTTGACTTATTTAGTAAGAATAAAGTTTCTTTTTTCTTTAAGCAACTATTCTTCAATTCATTTTACAATTCCTTTAATTCTAAACCAATTTTTATTTTATTTTTCAGTGTCCGCTTCATGCTGGGTGGAGAACATGGTCGTCTAAAATTCAATCCACCTGAGGGACACTCACCTGTGTACGAAAGTCTACTACCCAGAGAGAAACTTAAAATTGAGCCCTGCTTCTATTTTGGCGAACAACACAAGAACATAATCAGTGGGACAACAGAGATTTTGGATTTCAATGCATTTGTACCAAATCCAGTTGACACCACTCATGTAAGTAGCCAAGTAGCTGATGTAAAGACAATGTAAAATTTAATAGTAAAAATATTGCAGCTCATGTCTTAATTTTGTTAGATGGGCTTTATTGTAATTCATTTTATATTATACAGACTTTTTTTTACATGCTTATGTTGCTCTTTGTTCACAATGTTTTGGTTGGTTGTTTTGTTTTACTGCATATCAAACCTTTTCAGGTCATTTAACACCGAATTAAGTCATTTTAATAAAAGTTTCAAATAATTTAGTTTAGCATAAGTACACTGTTTAGTTCTATTTAACCCATAGATAGGACTCTATCAGGTGTTACCACTCCAGGCCAGAGTATACCTGGGAGCGATGGCAATGGAGGGGGTACTCTGCATTCCCCAAAGCTTCAACATTACTGGAGTCTCACCATTAGATTGTTTAGTGTCATATCCATGACACTCATTGGTGGGGGTTCTTACCCCTGTGCAGAGATGCAGTCGGTGTATTCTCCAGCCCCAGCCAACTTGACGAACAATGTTTTAACCATGTATCCTTCAGCCTTCTTTTGTTGTATTTAATGTGGAATTAGCAGTGTCAACTGCCCATTTTGAGGTTCAATATAAATGCAAAGAATTCTTTTCCCATTATAGATTAGTCATGTTACATTTTTTTGTACTTTTTTTGTTGTATATTTTTTATGTATCTTATTAGCAATTCCCAGGTTCTGTTTATTTCAATACCTGATTTGATCAACCAAAAACATTATGTATGCAGTATTCTTCAAGCATCTTATTTACTAAAACTAATATAGCTAACTACACTTGAAGAGGAAAAAGTAGGCACTGATCTTTATTGAATGAGATTTGCATAATAGACAGGGAAATAATGGCAAATAAGATTCCTGAAGGAACTTCACAATAGTTAGTTTCCACAATGCACCAAAAGAAAGCCAGAGTACCCAACTGAAACATTGTCATCAAAAAACAACTAAATTGAGGAAAATACTGCATCTCGGAATTTAGATGATTGAATATGATTGCTATGATAATCCAATTTAATCTTTAAGTTTTTTATGCTATTACAGTTTTTGATCTGATTAGGCAATTGTTTATTCTTTATATTATTTGTTTTTGTATTTCTTTCCAGGTCCAACTCCCTGCTTACATTGAAAACGTTCGTGATAAATTGGCAGAAAATATTCATGAGTTGTGGTCAATGAACAAAGTTGACCAGGGATGGACATATGGAGAAGTAAGCTGTTTTTTTTTTCACTTCTTTTTTTCTTTTTTTTAAATGAAGTGTGTAAATCAGAACTTGCATAAATATTCACTGTTTGTATTATGTAGTAATTGCTGTAAAAGTTGATGCACCACTGTGAAATATTACGGAGGTCAGCATATATAGATTTCAAGTATGATATATCTTCATCCTTTTGATTTCTAGTGACAAAATTTATGTATGATATGTTATCAAAAAGCATTAAGTCTGAAACTTCATTATTTTTTTTCATTGAAAACTCAAATGAAGATAATATGCACAGCTGGATAACTTATATGAAAGTCATTCAATAAATAAGGGGAATTTTTTAAAAAAATAAAAAGGTTTTTTTTCAGAATTTTTTTCCATAAATGTAAACTATGCATTGTTTGAAATTGGTTTATAGCAAAAATTATTTTAATCTCGCAAAAATATTTGTTTTGAGGCTATTCAAAATGATAGCAAATCAAACTTAGTGCTCAAGGTTTGAACAGAGGTCTGTCATCAAATCTTTGGTGTCTGAGAAGTACAAACCATGTGAAAATACAGAAGAATGTGTACAGAGAAGCATGTTGTAGTAAAAAAAAATGTTTACAAATGGGCTAAGTATGGGTTTGTCACTATGAGCCTGAGTTGAAAAGACAGTCCATGGAGTGGAAACTGAGAGTTTCCAGAATCAACTTAAATCCGCATTGCTTGAAAATGTTGGATCTTCTTTATGAAAATGTGTTTTAGAAAATAATATTTGCAATGAAGTATTATCCAATATGAAATAATTGTTAGGGTTAGCATTAAATGATTATTAAAAGTTGTAAAACTCCTCACCCATAATAGTTCATTCTTCAGGGCCCTTCAAAATGTTGCTCCACTTCATGGTATAATAACAAAAAGAATTGCAAGAATAGAAAGTTATGACCTATGTTTAGTCATTTTATTTAATTTCACAAATATAAATTATTGGCTGATTACATTTCCTCTGAAAAAATTAATTTGCTTCATCCTTTTTACCTTCTAGGTCAGAGATGATGCCAGGAAAAAGCACCCTTGTCTCTGCACTTTCGAACAACTGCCAATTTCTGAGAAGAAATATGATATTACTTTAGCATTTGAAACCTTAAGGTGAGTTGATAAATTAATGGAATAATAAGTAAATTATCTAGTATATTAACATTGAAATAGTTTAAGATAGTATATCAAAATTAAAATGGTATGAAATAGTATATTGATATTAAAATGGTTAAACCAGTTTTGGGCAGTAATGTCAGGTGTTTCATTTTTTCCACTTTCCTTAATTCTTTAAACAGTTTGAAATGATGACAGAATTGCCAGTTTATTTTCTATATTTATTGGAATTTAAAGGGAATTCTTTATTACAAACTATTGGAGCCTGGACAAATTTAAACTGTCCAAAACTACTGGCAGCATTTGACTTTTTAAATGGCACATTTGAACAGAAAAAAATCTTTTTTTCTGTGCAAGGAGGTTGACTGGTGATTGTGTTGTATAACAGTGCCTGTCCTCATGTTACAAAAGGGATGCAGTAAACAAACATGAAGTTGAAATGGAAAGGCTTACAATTAAGTCATGCCTAAAACACTGGTTTCTTGTAATTTACCAAAATTAAGCAGAAAAATTCTCCTCAGAATTTTGATCAATAACTAATAAGAAACAGCAGGCATCATAAGCTATCTGAGACCTGTGTGCCAGACTAAATAAAGCTTAGTAAATTCTATGAAGTTGGAATGGGAAGTTCTTCCACATGCCATATATTCTCCAGAGAGCCCATCAAACTAATGCTTATTTCAATCCATGAAACATTCTTTGATCAGAGATTCTAACAAGTTAAAGATACCAAAATATTACTGAATTAAAACTGAAATCATTTTTCTTTGAGGGAATACACAATTTAGTTGGAAGGTGCGTAAGTCAGAAAACCAAGGAAAATATTCTGATGATTCAATAATGATGCAAAGTATTTAATCAATAAAATATTTTTTAATTCAAAAAGTTGGAAAATTTTACAATCAGCCTAACATTTTTACTGCAAAAAAATTTTCTTCAACCTAAATAGAAATTTTGATTTGACTAAAATAAATTTGGATTTTTTCTTTTAAATACAATCTTAATAATGGCAAAGATCCAAATAATATTATTCAATGAATTTAATAAATGAATTTTTTTTCTTTTTTCAGAACATTGCTGGCACTTGGCTATCACATCACCATTCCGCAAAAGAAAGAATCCAATCGACTAAAAATGGTCAAACTTGGTTCCTAGTAAGTTTATTGCTCTATATCTTACAATACCAGTAGACTTTGTTGGTTTTCAATCTGGGACTGCCAGATGAAAATGCATCTTTAACATATAATTATTTGTTTTATCCACAACTTTCCAACCAAAGTAAATGATCTGTGCAATGAATATATATATATATATATATATAATCAGTTGTTGTTAATATATATATATATATATATATATGTGTATATATATATATATATATATATATATAGAGAGAGAGAGAGAGAGAAAGAGTCATTTGTATGTATATACTGGCATATATATTTATATATGTATATACATACGTGTGTCAACAAGTGTACATGTGCACCTATATATCATATATATAAAAACTAAAAGATTACTCACTTTTTTTCATGACTGTGACTAAAAGTTTCATGTTTTTTTTAATACAATCATCAGGCTAGAGAAAGATGGGCACATAATGAATTAAAGACAAGATTGACAACCTATAAGTCATTGTATAACAATGCCTGTCATGAGATTTTGAGTTATAGGCATAAGAAAAAAAGAAGTAAATTTTTAGATTTTATACTGGTCTGCTTACTGGCATATGAGAACTTTTCTTTCTTCTTCCCAACATTTTGTCTGCATATTACTTTTTTTTCTAGTTGTCATTATATATATATATATATATATATATATATATAATCACAATAGCTGATAGTTGTTTGAGTAAAAATGAACAATTTTAAAGTATGAATTTCATTATGAATAAACATTTGAAATATATTTATAACAATCTTTTGTTTTTCACATAGCTACTTGCAGAGCAATGGTTATAAGCCATGTCCCCTGGATTTGAATACCATAGTTTTGAATGAGAAGATGGAGGAGCTTGTTGATCTCCTGGCTGAGAATACACACAATGTGTGGGCAAAAGATCGAATCAAACAAGGTTGGACCTATGGACTTTGTGAGGTAACTGATATTCACATTCGTCTTTTCATCAAATTTATACGTTTGTAGCCTTGAAGCATTTTACAAAAATCTAGACTATAAGACAATTTTAGAAAATAAAAACAAAACTTATTTTGTTGTCTCTAGCTAGCAGCATTCATTCTTCTCCATGCCAGACATGTTCCATTCCAACGGTTTATTTCCTGGATTATCTGTACTGTCAGTCAATCTTCCTCATGTATGTTTTCTTTCCAGCTACAACCTTGGACTTCTTTAAATCCAGGCTTAATAAGTGTCTTGCCTTGGATTTCTGCTCTGTTGTCCCTTAGTAAATATTCTTGTCACATCCTTACTCTTTATTTGTCATTTTGAAACCTTTTATCTATAATAATCAACTGGCTCTAATTAGAATGACTTTGAGTATAAAAACAATTAATAACATAAGAAAATGAAGGCATTCACAGATTAACTGTGGATAAATTATAAGCTGTAAACTCCTTGTAGAGTATAATGCAGCATCTTCACCCCATCAATGATTATGCTGCAGTTTCAGCAGTAACTGGATTTTACAAAGTGAAGTTGCTATCCCCACATCCACTTGTTTTTGAATTGAGAAATGTCTTTCTCACTTAGCAACCAAGACTACAGATCCCAGTATGCTCTGGTCATTTAAAGAGTTAGGTTCACCCCTTTCCCAATGGCATCTCTTCAACTCTGAAATTATAAATCAAGAAGTAAACTCCCTAACTCAGTCTAAATATCGTTTTTAATCTAAAAATGAGAACTTTTGCAATAATGCTGGTGCCAAGCTGTAGGCTTTTGCCTTTTCCTTGAATAATATTAATGGCAGAGAGAGGTGAGATTTACTGCATAGACAATTGCTAATTTTCCATATGACAATTGCTAATCTTCCACAAGATCAAAATAATTGATGTAGCTATAGAATTTCTAATAAGTTCTGTTTTTTTTTTTGACTGGGTGATCTAGAATTTTCAACATTAACTGTTTCCATTTTGCTTTTTTTTTTGCATTTTTATTACAATTAAAGGATAATGTCAACAAACGAAGTCCGTACCTTGTTCCTTACAACAAAGTTGATGAGCACATCAAGAAAGCCAACAGAGATACAGCCAGTGAGACAGTGAAAACACTGATGGCTTACGGTTACAACCTGGAACCTCCAACCAATGAAGGAGGTGACAGTGGGTCACAAGGTAATGATGGAAATAATTAAATTACTTTTCTTTTTCTTTTTTTAAGGAAATTTTTACCGTGTTTTTTAATTCATTCCTGGATGCTATATAAAAACTATAGTGTGTTCAAATTAGTAAAAAAAACCTCTTAAAATACCATATTTTCTGGTCTTTTAGAGGCATTATTTTTTTAAATAAAAGTCATGTACGGTATCACCTATGAATAAGTACAATCATAACAATCAAAATGGATATTAGGTATTATTTATTACCAAACTCTACAACATTGAAATTCTCTTTTTCTATCTATAATATATAAACAGTTTCAGGATAAGTACCCCTTTTATACATATTTATGCAATTTCATTTTTGGTTACAGGAGAGTTTGGTAATAAATAATACTTCATAATATCTGTTTTGATTGTATAACATTCCACTAGAAATAAAATCTTGGTATCTTTGGTTTAGAAGAAAATGAATTTTTTATAAAATATTGTTGAGGTGTACTTATTTATGGGAGATGCTCTATGTGTATATATATATAAAATTTAGATTATTAGATTTTTCTATTTTGTTGTATAGATTTTTAAAAAGACATAGTTTTAAAAAATGCTTAATCACTTTAGTTATCTGCATGTATGAATATGTGTGTGCATGTATATATAAATATATATATATATAAATATATATAATTAACAGAAAAAAAGATAAAACAAAAAGAGTTCTTAGCTAGACTCACTCAATAGGAATTCAGACCAAGCAAAGGGATAATAGATATTATACTTATAGTGAGGCAGATTATGGAAAAAGCTAAAGAAAGAAAAGTTCCCTTATACTTTCATTTTATAGATTTCAGATCAGGCTTTGACACAAATCAGTTTAACAATTGTGCAGTTCTGATCAACAACAGCATTACAGACTCGTTTAATGTGAGCATTGGAGTTTGACAAGGATATCTATTGTCTCCCGCTCTTTTTTCATTATATTTTTCTTGAACCCATTATGAACAAACTAGTCAGCTTGCAACAAAATTTTAACTTAGATGCTAAGCTGATGACACTACTTGAATCTGTTCTATATTTGAGAAGCTAAAACTGTTAACCAGTGTATTGGGAAAGTCTTGCTCAAAATGGAATACATAAAAAAAATTAGTAAAGTTGGCGACCATAGTCGAGGGCAACCAGAAAGCTCCCTTTTCAATAGCTGAATGCAAGCGAGCATAAAGGCAAGTGAGCTTAGCTGTGGGGTTACTTCGTACTGCAATATTTATCCATGTGGAGTATATAGATGCTCAAAAATGTAGATAATCTCTGATAATAACAATAAAATCATTGAGAATGATACTATAGTTGAAAAAGTCAATGATTTCATATTTTGAGGATTAATGGTATCCGGAAGCTGATCTGATGTAAAAAGAATAGCTTCTCCAGCTTTCGGTAAACTTAAGGAATAAATAAATCATGTACTAATAGTCCCAATAGCAATATACGCTGAAGAAATTGGAAGTTTGAAGGTAGAAGACAACAGAAAACTGTATTTGAGAACAATTGTTTCAAAATTATTGTAAAAGTTTCTCGTATGATTCACATCAGAATGAACAATATGAAGAGGGACCTTGTAATACCAAATAAAATCACTAACAAGAAAAGATTGAAGTGATTTTGTCACATGCAACAAAAAAAAAAAAAACAATACCAGCTATGTCATTCATTTATTCAAGAACAATTCTACTAACAGAAGAACCAGACAACAACCATCAAAGTGATGGTGTAAACTAATAAAAGAAGATACAAAACTACCTCTATTAGGAGTGGAAAGAATAGCAAAAGACAGAATGAAATAGAGGTCTTGTGTGGACAAAAAAAGTGCAGGGAATCCTTGCAAGTTTATGTAGATTATATATATATATATATATATACATGCACACATATTTTGATAATGTGTTTGTAATCAAACTCAAATTCTGTATTTCTATTGTGCATAAATAATATATCCTAGCACTAACTTAGTTTTTCTAGGTCTTTTTAATTTTTTGCATGAATTTGTGCACTATTTTTAACCACTTGGAACTAGCTGCTGTGATATTGGAAGAGAACATTATTTATCCTGGAAAAGCTGACAAGATAACTTTTGAGAAAGATTTCTTTATAAAGCAGCTAATAAGATTTCTCAGAGAAAATTTCCTTAGTACTAAAATAGTTGTCAATAGACGTGTATTAGAACTATAAAGGAAAAGTGACTCTACTAAAATTTTCAAAACAATCAGAATAGAGAAATATCCATGCAGGCTACTAAGAAATTATCTGAATACAAAGACCTGGAGATCAAAATTGACAGGATGTAGGGAATGAAGTGATCATCAGAACCCTGTGATTCATAATGAAAGGAATAAAAATATTTACTAACCATATTCCTGACAACATCAATATGTGAAAGTCATACAATAAATAAGGTAAATGTTGTCGAAGGAATTGGCAATAGGAAACATTGTTTACATTTGCTCTTTTTAAGGAAATCATTAGTGAAGGGTTCTTTCATTTTCCAGAACACTGTTATGAAGTTCACCAGAAACTTTTTCTTTACCAGAGAGTCAGTATGTGTCCACTCCATGGATTGTCTTTTCAACTCAGGCTCATAAGGGCAAACTCATTTTTAACCCATTTGTAAACATTTTTTACTAAAACATGCTTCTCTGTACACAACCACCAAAAATCTGTTAACAGACCTCAGTTCAAGCCTGGAACACTCAGTTTGATTTGCCACCACTTTGAATAGTCTCAAATAATTTTTTTTTACTATAAACCAATTCCAAACAATACAAAGTTTACATTTATGGAAAAAAATTCAAGAAAAAAAATTGTTTTGTTTTTTAAAAAGTTCCCCTTATTTATTGAATGACCTTCATACATGCTACCAAGGAAATTGCCTTTCTCAGGACATTGCATTTATTAAGAAAGAAAGCTGTTAATAAAAGAGCGATTCTCCTAAAGAACTTGAGGATCAGAGCTTGAATCTAGCTCTTCAAGATGCAGAACAAGAAGCTTTATGATAATAAGGAGAATAATTGTAATAATATAGTCTGAAGTCAAGCAGTATAATAAAAATCCCAAGTGGTTGATGTTATAACACTTTTTCTATTTTGAAGTAAAGATTAAGTAGAAAGAAATACATATAGTTATAATTAAAATATCACAACCAGTATCATTTGTTTAAAACAACATTAATAATTACGATTAAATGTTTTTATTTATAAATATTACTTAAAACGGTTGGACATTTCAGTGATATTTTCTACCTTTATTTATTGAATATTAACAACTCATCTTCAAACTTTGCAAATATATTCTTCAAGTTCTGTCATTGAATTGGGAAAATATATATATGAATTTCATTGAAATGTTTGTCTATTTCATGAAATTTATTTGGTAATATTTTTTATCATTTTTCTAAGTATCAACTGCCTAAAAACTTAATTTGAAGGTTGTCAATTCTGTAAACTTAAATGAACAGTGATGGTAAACATTCAAAATTACAGTTGAAAGTTTCAAAAATACATTTAAAGAATTTTAAATTAGTTATTAATATTAAATTGATACGGAATCAATAGCTGGTTTTGATATTTATATAAAAGTATAAGTATTTCTTTATATTTGTTTTTGTTTTAAACTGGCAAATAGTTTGTTTTATTGTTAGTCTTTTTTTCTGGTTTGTTTTTTGTTTCTTTTATATTTTTTGTCAATATTTACAAAAAAAGACTTGGCTCTTTATTATTCCCTTTTTTACCTCTGCGATTTAAGTTATAGTTTGTTTTTTTGTTTTTTTGTTTTTTGGTGAGAGAAGGTTGCAGACTTTTGGTTTTAATCAAAACCCATTCTAAAATTATACATAATGTCTTCAGTAATCAGCCAATTCATGTTTCATAAAATTTGTGAAATACAGAGTATATTCAAACAAGTCAGTTTATGATATATAATTAACAAACAAAGCATGATAATTTGATCTGCTATTGTGTGTCATAGTACAATAGCATGAAAACAATAAAGCATTCTCTTTTAATTATGATATTTTTCAAAACTTTTACACAATCCTACACTATAGTGAAGCCTCCTAGTGATATTTCTATACATTAACACTGAATTAACCAATGAACAGTCAATAGGAAAATGCCTACATTGTGTTACTTCAAAAGTCAAAAATGTTGCCCTGCCTGTATACTGTTGGCAACAAAAATTGTTACTCGGCCTGCAAAAGGTTAATACTACTGCATTCTTATTATTCTATCTTTGCTGTATTACAGTAGCATACATACAAAAATTTGATTATAACACTGATTGAGAGACAAAATAAATAGCCAAATCTGGTTATGTCAATATTGACTATTTTTCTTTTCTTTTTGTTTTTTTTCTTTTTTTTTAAACTCTGGACATAATGAAATGACCATTGATTGCTTCTGGTTTTATTGTTAATGCAACCCAAAGGGAGTAAATTACTGAGCAAGCTTATTGCTCTTGGTAAAGGTAGGCCATACCAAATATGTACATTTGTATATCATTTTATCTACCTTCACTTATATATTCATATACATCACTGAATGTTCATTATGGAAAGAGAGAATGTGAAAAGGATGAAATGAATGAGTAAAAATTTTAAAAAGTCAAATTTTAAAAGATTTTGAAGGGTAACTTGTAAATTAAACTAGCATTGTTCCAGCAAAAAAGTGAGAGGTT
>OY757940.1:48215970-48615970 GCA_963585895.1 Sepioteuthis lessoniana | reverse complement strand
TCTTTAAGATATTGAGCACTCTTTAAGTATTGTTTGTGACTACTAATAAAATTATTGTGTATGTGTGTGTGTGTGTGTGTGTGTGTATGTGTGTGTGTGTGTGTGTGTGTGTGTGAAAAAGTGCATGTATCTCTATTTTCTTTATCTCTGTTTATGTTTCTGTGTATATATATTTAACACTGTTACTCTGTGGATTTATGTCTTATAATATATATATGCTATTCAATTCTACCTTTTTTGAGTATCTTTTTTCTATTTGGATCTGTCAACCTTCTTGTTTGAATTTTTCCATTTTAAAAAATTGTTGTAATCATTGTATTTCAGTTCATTTGGACTGATTTTTTCATTATTTGTTGTTATTTTTCCCAGTGTTTCAGCTGTTATACAACACTTGATTTTTGGGTATCTAATGTATTTTAAAATATTGGATCTTGCTCTGAGGAGTCATACACTTCTCCCTGATACATCTGTTGCCTCTTGGAATTACCCTCCCTTGACTCATGCATTGAACCTATCTTTCTGTTGCATGTATAAACTCAATCATTCTACCATGAGCAGAATGTAACACAAGGTTAATTTTTCAGTTGTGTTCTAGTGGTTCGATTTTAGTTTCCCTTTCCTCAACTGGTCATTTTACCAAGTCTGCCCTACTGTTTATGCATAACTGGAGGGAAAGGAGATGAATCCATGCCTTTCCCAAGTTGCTAAAGTTCAGAGGTAGAATCACCTGTGTGAAATGCATGAGAGATGAAGTATATGCCCCTTCAAAACAAGGTTCAGCATTCTGAAATATACAACAAATATCTGAGGGAAACCAAAGGCCAAAATGTGATAAAAAATCAACAAAAATGTGAAAATTAGTCTACGATACTTATTATCACTAATTCTTTATTTTATTTACTTTTTCTCTTCCATTTTTTTTATCTATTGTATCAAATGAGTCTTAAATTATTTCTGAATTTATTTATTGATTTTTGATGCATATGTTCTATTAGAACTTCATATTTTCTCTATCCTTTCAGAACTCTATCTTTCCTATTCCCCCTCTGGGCTGATCTACCCAAATAGATAGGATTCCTTTTGTCTTTCTTTTATCAGTCTTAATTTGGTTTCATGCTGACCAGTTGTAATAAAAAGCATTGACATTCTATTCAACACTTTATATTTTAATATAATTCATTTTTATCACAAATAAACTTTTACAGATGCTCTGTTTATTTTTTTTGGAAGCTGATATTTTATGAAAAGAGATGTCCTTTTAAACTTCTAAGGAAATAACAGGTTTTATTTGGAAATCCCCAAGCTAGGGGTAAATTAGTAAGGGAATCTGGGCCCTTTAGCAATAGTGGACAAAGAGTCTAAAATAAAGATAACTCTGAATTCAAAATCAGAAACTGGAGTCTCTAAGACTGTCTGATGTAATTTTAATCTCAATCTGACAACTCTTTTGATGACACTGAAGCTGTATTAGTCTTTGTCCTTTTAAGTACTGTTGATAGACTCCTTATTTTGGAAACTATGCATGTTTTGATCTTTATAGGTTATAATTTAATCTAGTTATATTACCTGTGCTTTTAATTTAGAGTAACTTGAAACTCATATTCAAGTTTGTTTTTCAATATCAAGCAAATTTTTGATGAAATAAAGACCTCCCCCATTCTCCCTTTATTGAGTCATGACCTCTAAGTTGAAAAATATTAGTTTAAACAGTCTCTGTAACCTTCCTTAGTCTTTTGCATGTAGGAAAATATCTAGTTTTGCTTCAGGGAACCATCTCACCAAGCAGCACCTACTCCATACCATTAAAAGGGTCAGTGTCAATTTCTGATGCCAATGGAATAAAGCTATTTTTGGCACCACCCATTCATAGATAGAAAGATACCTATTCTGAAAAACAACCTTGTTTTGAGCCAAACCTTTATCAAGGAGAAAGATAATTATTTGTTAAGTTTAGCTTAGTTGTTACACAAAGCAAAAAATATAATGCACCAAGTGAGAATCAAATTGATTAGGTATCTGCTCTCCTAGCTTGCTAATGATTGTACCCGAGGTACCCTCCATTAAAAAAATAAGTATCTGTTAGGTTTGACACTTTTATTCAGTAGCAATGGATATGAGAGACTAGTTTGCTAAACATTACACTACTTGAAGTACCCTTCATAAAGGCAAGATAAATAAATTTTGATCTGTGTTCTTCAATATTATATAAATTACTCCTTAATTGTTCATTTTAAATTTAAAATCATCTTTTATGAAAATATATTTTCATCAAAACAGCCCTATATTTTTTCTTTCAGTAAAATTGTTTTAATTTTTTTTTTGATTAATAATCTAAGTTTGATCTTTCATTTAATTCCAGCCTTAACTCTGAGTGCTGCTGAAAAGCAAATTACATCAAGAACTTACAGAGCTGAGTTGACGTATGCAGTAACATCTGGAAAATGGTATGTACCTTTCCTTTTCTTTCATTGTTTTATATATATATATATATATATATATATATATATATATATATATATATATACACACAGGGTGTCTCAAAATAGATGCAACCTATTTATATGATAATGGTTTATTACTGAGATAACCACAATGGCGGTCATTTGGAACATGTCCTCGAAAAAAAATTCATCCTTTGAGCTAGAGACATCAAATAAATGGTTTTTTTTAATTGTTATTATATTAGCTTCCAGGACAAGCAATCTTTTTTTAATATCTTATCTCAGTAATAGATCATTATCATATTAATGGGTTGTATCTATTTTGAGACAGTTTTGATTGATTTTGTCTCCAAATCAGTAGTGACACAAAATATTTTTCCTCTCTTGTCCAAGGTATTGTGATCGAAGATTAATAGTTGTTATAGTATACTATTTTAAAATCTGAAACAAAAAAGAACATAGCATTATTAATAGTTGAGTTATAAGTAGTCACATAAGTCCCATGTATATTGAGATACCCTATAAATATATATATATATATATATATATATATATATATACAAGCTTCCTGTTTATTCTGGAATTAATTCCACAGTTTTTCAAGATGATAAAATGATGTATTTACCTACCCAAACCAATTGATATGACATGATGATCAGTGCAGCCTGGCTATTATTTATATTACCATAATTATTTTTGTATAAGATACGAGGATCATTAAATAAGTTTCCAGACTTTTTCCATATGGGCACTTTTATTGATAGTACACACATGAAACTCTAGTCACTTTCAAAGTAATCTCCTCTGGCTGCAATGTACTTGTTGTACCATTCCAACAACTTCTGGAAGGCCCCATGGAAGTCCTCTTGTGTGAGCATGTCAATGACCTTCTTCACAGCCTCTTTCATCTCCTCAATTGTCTCATAATGACAGCCTCTGAGCTTAGGGAATAAGCAAAAGTCACAGGGAGCAAGGTCTGGACTATAGGGAGGCGGAGGAACTGTCTTGATGCCCATCTTGGTCAAATAGTCTGTGACAAGGATGGAGTTGTGGACTAATGTATTGTCCTGCGATTTGAAGAGTACTGGCCTCTTTCGACAGAATCTCTTCCTGAACTCCCTTAAAACCTCAACATAGTAACCCTAACTCTAACCCTAACCCTTTGGCCAATCAACTGTGGTGTATTGACTTCTTTACTCCTCCCACACCTCTCATCATCCCTCACAGACTCCCTGCCTTCCTTGAATCTCTTATGCCACTCAAAAACTGATGCTCAATTTGTGCAAGATAGTCGAAAAGCAGTGTGTGTCTGTGTGTAAAAGCTCTATCATTAATATATATATTGAGCACTATTTGATTATACCACAAAATTTAATCCACTATCAATTCACTAAGTGAGCTTGTGAAAACCATAAACTTCTATAATATATATATATATATATATATATATGATATATTAAATATAATAGAATAGGCCGAGCGTACGATTGGCTGGTTTCAACAGCCAATCGAATGCTCGGCCTGGTCTGAGGGATTATTTATTTCGAGCCATCCAAGCCATAAGTTTGTCTAGCGTTTTATACGGTGGGTGACTCAGAAATTGATCATCTCTGAGGGGGTCGTTCTGGTGAGGGGAGTATGATATTGAAAGACCCAACACTCCCCAATGACCCAGAAGATTAAAACATCACTGACAACACCTACTGGCACTGGTTTAAGCACGTGTATTCAAGGTATATATATATATATATATACCCACTGTATTTCTGTGTGGATGTGACACACAATATTAAAATAATTTTGCTTGTATTTCTGAAACACCAACACTACAACTTAGTCACAAGCTGCCACTGCTTATCAAATATATTATTTATTGAATAAAATCATTTGTTAGCTGGTTGGTAGCTTTTTTGGGTTTTATGCCATATCAACCTTTGTAGGTTATTTAATGCCAAATCCATTTTTATACAAATAATCGGTTCTATTTCAAACAATTCAGTTTAGCATGAGTTCACAGTTAAATTGTCAAAAATATTTCTATTTCAAGCTATCCAGTTTAGTCAAACAGTTCTAATTCAACCAATTCAGTTTAGTATAAGTATAGTTTTTGTCCACACACAGTTAAATGTCAAAACAGTTCTGTATTAAACAATTCATCTTAGCATAAGTACACAATTTGGATATCAAAACAGTTCTAATTTAAGTAATTTAGTTTAGCATAAGTACACAGATTAGTTATGTTTAACCCATAGATAGGGCCCTATCAGGTGCTATCAGTCAAGGCCAGTGCAAACCTGGGAACAATTGTAATGAAGGGGTACTCTGCATTCCTCAAAGCATTGCTGGAAACTCGTCATCAGACTATCTACTGTCATATCCAGGACACTTGTTGTAGGGGGGAGTTTTACCCCTTTGCAAAGGTCCAGTCAGTGTATTCTACAGCTACAGCTGACTGGGCAATCATTTGTTAGTGTCTCTTCAAAATAGTAGATATATTAAACAGAAAATGTTTTGATGGGTTATCAAGTCTCAGCACTCAATCTCTTCATGATTATTGAAAATCAAAATTTTTAGTGATTTTTAAAAGCTAAGAATTTAAACATTACTGATAGAATCAGGCTAATGTATGTAAGTGATTTCAATGGTTTTACCATAGAAAAGTATAAGTCTACAACTTTTACCATAGTCATCAACTAAGTGTCTCGTTCGCCATGATAGATATCTTAGTGGAGTTAATCAGACTGATATCATTCTTCAGGTGTAAATTGGTCCTTTCACTGTGCTTTGACCAATTTGGGTTATCAAGGCTTGCAATTAATCAGCAAAGAATGAATCTCATCAAGCTGTTGCAAACCTAATTTTATTCAATTCAAACTTAAGCTAAGCAAAGCCTGTGGCAGGGAAATGTGACTTTGAGATATGATTTTCAGGTGTCTGAAGATGGTTTCGGGAACAAAGTACAAAACTTACAAAAGGAATGGGTTCTTGGTATGAAGTGATGGTTAACAAACTTCATCTCATTGTTACTTGTTTTTTTTTCTTTTCTGAATTAATCATTTGATAATAAACTGTATAATTTTTCAGGTATTATGAATTCGAGGTGATCACTCCTGGCTATATGAGGTTGGGATGGGCTAAAGCTTCCTTTGATCCTGGGTGTGAATTGGGAACTGATGGCTCATCCTATGGCTTTGATGGATTCTTGGTAAGTTCAAACCTGGATTTCTAAATTGCTTTGCAAATCAGTGTGTATGTGTGAACAGTCTATTGTTGATTGTGCATTATAGAGTAAAAATCTTTTAATTTTTCCAATTCTTTTATATTTCACTGATTATTTTTTTATCAAATAATCTTCATTCATTAACAATTTTGTTATTTATGATATATACTTTCATCTTAGTTACTTCAAGCTCAATGAATTAAAGCTTAAAATTGTCTATTTGTACCAGGATGTTCAATAGGATGATATGTGTGTCCCAGATATTGATAAACAAAGAACTTTTTTTTTATGATTATGTTTAATGTTTTTGATTAAAAAAGCACTATAAAAATAAGATGCCTACTAAATATTTTCATTTGAGGTTCATAATTAATACATTAATAGGATCTACAACTACTTATTCTCTACTGAAAATAGTTTGATTTAATTTTTTTTTTTTATGATAAAGTCTAGTTCTATATGTCTTTATGAGTTGATGATATTCATCACTACTGGTAATAAATATGACTTAAACTATATCCTGGAATTTAAAAATGCCATAACAAAGAAGGAATATTTATGCATAAACTTTTGAGGAACTTTGCAATATTCTTGTAAGTGTATTATTTCTTATTAAAGTAGTGATTGGATGTTAAAACGTAACAGTCACCAGCCAACTGGGTAAATGAACAACATAGGTGTTGAACAAAAGATCAAAATGTCTATCTCTCTTTCAGTTTTGTTTTATCCCCATTTGCATAAGTGACAACCTCTGGGTGTTCCACATTTTAACAAGCACATAAAACACCTCTTTCCACTCAGGTTCTTCATTAAGAAGGTCCACATGAAACCAGCTTGATTCCACTTCCAGTACTGTCTAGAGGCTTCATGGTTATCTGTCTCACTGCTACAATATATCTACAAGTCTTTATAATAGTTATGTGACATAAGTTTGTGTGTATCTATATATAAGCTTATGCATGCAAATGTGTGTGTGTGTGTGTGTGTGTGTGTGTGTGTGTGTATATATATATGTATACACACACACACACATATATATATGTATATATACATGCTCACACACACACACACACACATATATATATATATATATATATATACTTGCACACGCACACACACACATGCACACACATATATATATGTATATATGTCCAGTCTTTGCGCACCTTGGCCCACTGGAGCCTTTTGACATTGTTTTGCTTCAACAGAAATTCTGCCATATAGGCCAGCTTCACAGAGTCTTCCAACTGATACAATTTTTTTCACAACATTGGTTCTGTTATGCAGTGATATTTGGAGCAGACAGCCTTCTGTCATGCAAGCTGGTAGCTCTGATGAAATTGTCTTCTGCTCTTGTTGTTGCTTTTGGTCTATCAGCCCTACTTTGGTTTTGTTTTGTCCTGTTTCCTGATGTCTCCTAACAGTATAATCCACTGTAGTTCTGGGAATTTTTATTTTTAGCACTAAAGAAGAAAAAACACCTTCAAATCAATTTTTCAAAAGATATCTTATTGTACTTAACTTGTTTCATTAAAAATTATACGTTTAGGATGAGAAATAAAACATTTGAGGGTGGCCAAATACTTTTCACTGGTAGTGTGTGTGTATGTATATATATATATATATATATATATATATATATATATATATATATATATATATACACTTACAAATATATTTGGGAGACTACTGCTTCCTACAACCTATCAGAAGCCACTAACTGTACCAATTAAGTTTTTGATGGAGAGATACTTCTTTCTCAAAATGATATATCTTATTCGTTACCAATTAGAATGTATATATGCATATACACACATTTTTATCACTTGTGAAGGAATTGTCTCATCAAAAATGAATATTTTGTTGAAGAATATTGGTTGGTTGGATAGCATATAAAGAAATGTATAATTTTATAGTTTGTGTACAACTTTATCTAAAAAATGTATGACATTTGATATTATGAATCTTAAATGAAAATATTCAGTATGTATTTTCTTAATTTTATTGTTCTTTTTAATCTATAACATCAAACATAATGATAATGATAAAAAGTTTCTTGTTTATCAATATCTGGGACAGGAATCTCCTCCTATTGAACATCCTTGTACAAATTGGCAATTCTAAGCTTTAATTCATAGAACTTAAAATAAGTAAGATAAAAGAATATATCATAAATAATTGTGCGTTTGTTGTATTTGATGAAATGTCTATTCATTATAACTAGCTGTACTTGCATTTAAACTTACTTTCTTGGAAATGAAAACTTTCCTAAAGAAATGATGGTCATTTCTATAAAATGTTGATAAAACTATAAAGAAGAGAAATTTTTCATACAAAAGTAAACACCTGAGTAGCTTTATAAATTTAGGATTTTTTTCATTTCATTTTTTATAAGGAGAATGAATACATTACAAGCAATGTTGTCTATCAAAAGGTTCTTTCATAATGAAAATATTTGTGATATTAGATTTTGAAAAGCATGCTAGGCTTAAATCAATTAAAAAATTTTAGCATAAAGAATATATCTATCCAACCCTTTCATCACAGGCAGAATGCAACACAAGGGGAGTATAACAGGTTTGAATTCAATGTTTTCCTTCTCATAGATTTGTTGCTTAACCAAACCAAAAGAATACAGTTTGTCATATTTTAACACAAAGTATTTTTTGAACATCAGTGACCATCTAATAATCCATATATGATACTGGTAAGTACTGTTAGATTGAAGATTTTTTTTATGTATATTACTCCCTTTTAATTACATTGTTTACAAAAGATTTTGTAAAATTCTATGGGTACTGCTAGCTATAATGATAAAATTTTGAATATGCTTAAAAACTACATTAAAAGCTTTATTTTATTAATTTGCTTTCAGTGAGATCAAAAATTGTCTATGGTCAAATAAACTTGTAGCTTTTTTTTAAAACTTATGTTCTTCTTATTTGTAGGCAAGAAAATGGTTCCAAGGTTCAGCACCATATGGAAAATGCTGGCAGGCTGGTGATGTTATTGGTTGCATGTTGGACATGAACGATAACATCATAAGTAAGTATTAATTGGAAATTAGTTACTTGAAGGTTTCAGATGAGAATATGCTAACTACATCTCTGCAGAAGGGTAAGACCAACCCCTTCCTCCTTTGGAGCTTTGGGAAATGTGGAGTGCCCATTCATGACCATTACTCCCAGGTTCACTCTGACGAAAAGAAGTAATCCCCGTTAGGGTCCAATCAATGGATCAAACAGAACTATTTAATCATTTACTATGCTTGAAACCATTTAACTGTGTGCCAACAAATGATAAATGTTAAATTGAATTATTAGTGTTGTATAGCCATGAACACGATTAACTATACAAACCCTTATATACATATACATATATACATAATATGCTGAATACATACTGACACAATGAATAAAGACGAGCAAAGACTTCTTTAAAAAGATATACCTCTCACTTTATTGTAAGGTTTGCGTGTGAGAGGGAGTTGGAGACTGAACAAAGACTGTGTGTCGTTCTCGTTCTCCTGATGCTCAACCGGAGGCCCGGGGGCTCAGCTTTCTGCTGAGTGCTGGCTTTCTCTACCACATCTTGTCACCAACTGGTCTGGTCCCGAGGGCCCCTTCTGCTGGGTGGTGGCTTCCTTACCACATCTTGTCTCCAACTCGTCTGATCTCCAACTCACTGACTTCCTGTCTTCACCGAGTTATGTAATAGTTCAATCGCCCACTCAATCTTTGGAATGGCATGTTTGATCGTTATCAAGCGGAAATAACTGTCATGCAGTTCACAGGTCACTCTCTTCCGGTGCATCAGTCTATGAGTGTATCATGGGCTTTTACCTTGTCCCATTTCGTCAGCCAAATCTGCCTCCGCAATTTCTTTCGATTACTGGCCACTGGAATGTGTCACATCCTTCCGGTGCATCACTTTGGAATGGCATGTTTGGCCGGGTCGAAGGTCAATATACAACATTAGTATTACGTAGCAGTGCTTGACACTATTTAACTGTGTACAAATGAATGAATAATGTTGAATAGAATTATTATTGTTAGACAGCAATAATTGAAATCTTTTACTAGGGATTGTTATTAATATTAAATAGAATTATTGGTGTTAAATAGCAATGCTTGAATTCATTTACGAGTGGGCTAACAATAAATAGCAATACATGAAACCCTTTAACTGTGTGCAAATAAATGATTAATATTAAATAGAATTATTAGTATTAGATATCAATACCTGAAACCCTTTACTTGCTTGTAAACAAATGATTAATATTAAATAGAATTATTAGTGTTAAATAGCAATACTTGAAACCATTTGTGTATAAACAAATGAGTTCTGGATCATTTAAACATAATGTTTCTTTCTAACTATTCATTTACAAATCATATATATTTATAATATATATATGTGCATAAACAGGATTTGGCATTAAATAACCAACAAGTGTTGATATGCCATAAAACCTAACCAACCAACAACTAATATGTATGGTTATATACATACTCTCTCTCTCTCTCATAGATAGATTGATTGATAGTTAGATACATGTATACAGTTGTATACTGTTTTTATTTTTCTAAACATACATCACTTTACAATTTATGTTTCAATATTTATGTTTGCTTCAAATTAAAAATTATTTATCAAAATGTAAAACAAAGCACTCATCCTAATCAAAATCTGGTACAAATAAAAAAATTCAAATTAAATTTCATAAAATGTCTTATATATAAAAGAATGAAAAATTCCTTTTTTGTATTTTATTCTTCAAATGACTGCTGGGAGATAAATTTTTCACATAACCTTTTTATTAATATATTTGTGTATATTTTTTAATACATTAATTGCTATCATTTTAGCTTTCTCCTTGAATGGTGAACTCATGATGGATGCACTGGGACAGGAGATAGCATTTCGGGATATCAATACGGATGAAGGTAAATATTTTAATATCATACTTAGGTATTTGAACCTTATTTTTTCATTATTTAAAAGATTTCAAAATTAGGATACCTTTCAACATCACACTCTAAATGAAATCTAGTAGGGAAAAAACTTTTACGTGTTTTACAGAATTCAAATGGAATGTTATAAATTACTAAAATCATAACAAAATGTTATTGTGCAATGCCATAGTGAGTAGTTGGCTTGGTTAAATGATGCATTGGAAAATAAAATACCTTTTCTAAATAAAGAAGTAAACTGAGATTTTTTTTTATTTCATGGCTATATTCAGCCTTGTATTGCAAAGCCTCATAGAGCAGAAATGGGAAAGTTCTCTCATATATTTCATCTTCTTCAAACATGTCACTCTCAAAATATCCCTTGTTTTGCTTCATATGACACTTCTCATATAGTCAGCAGTTCCAACAAATTCAAGATATGGAAAAATTCCTCAAAGAATATATTGAGTCAAAATCAAAACCTTTGTTTTATAATGGAATACACAGTTTATTTGAAAAGTGGTATAAGATCATGAAAAGCCAGGAAAAATATGTTGCTGACTGAATAATGACGTTCTTTATTATAATGATCCAATTTTTATATATAGTCATTTATTGAGTTTAAATCATTTTGGCACAAAGTCAGGATTATGAATTATCCAGTGAAAAATAATCTCACTAATAATGGTCTGCTCATCTAACTTGATAATCATTACACTACACAAGGCACCCTCCAGTTTTAGTATGTCTCACATCATAAATGACACCTCATAGCAGGATTTTTGTTAGCTCAATTGCATTATAATGCTCTGTGAGAATAAAATAATTTTTTATATAATTTGCAATTAAATCATTATAATTTTTCATCTGATAGTGAGGCTCCATTCTGGGTAGTATGAAGAGTGATAGTACTCAACTCATTTGCATCCCATTTATGACTTGAATAGATCTGTTCGAGATAATGTTTGGAATGATTTTACACTACGTAAAAATATTATAACTAAATATAAAGTGTTTACCTGTTTAAAATGATTATGAATTACATTTAATTGCTTACAAATTATTAGTATTAGATGGAAATACTTTAAACAATACAATTGTGTGCAAATTATTAGTATTAGATAAGAATACTTGAAATCATAACAGTGTACATATTATTTGCATTTAGAATCATTACTTGAAGGTATAATTTTTTACAGTTTTCACTATTTTACCATTGAATGGAAATAGTTATATGAAACCTTATAATTTTTTAAGGGGGATAAGTATTATAAATTGTATTGCTAATTATTGAGCACTTCCCCTTATTTGCAGTTATAGTTATATGAATTTTATAAATAAGATACAACTCAACATGGAGTTTAATGGCTAGATTTTAAAACTAAATTTTAAGGTAAAGGCTTAACCTTTACATTGCTCATAGTTTTGTTAGACTGAAATACATATACAACAGGAATGACAAGAAATAACAATTAGTTTCAGTCTTTAAAAATATTTACCATTTAAAAAAAAAAAACTATTGTTTTATCATAAATATTCTGTCTTAATTGTATTAAATAAATACATGAATAAAAATTTGTAACATTTCTTTTTAATGTTTTATTGTCATTATGATAAGTGATAAACATTTTCCCTTTCTGCTCTATGAGTTAGACTTATCAGGCAATCATTTATCAGGATATTTAGTGAAGTGTCCCTTAAATATGCCCTAAAATTTTATGCTTTGCTCCTCTAATTCAGCTTTCTCTTAACTATTGCTTACTGGTCACATGCAGCTTACCACAAGATTGTGTTTCTTTTAATTGTCATATCTCTATTTCTGAATCAGAATGAAAAGTTTCATACTTAAATTTGTTATTCCATTACCCTGAAGAACAGAAGATTTGGTTTTATTTTTGTTTTTATTGATCTTTTCAATTTCTTTTATTTTCCAGGTTATGTGCCAGCTTTTACTCTGGGTGCTCATCAACAAGCCAGAATAAACTTTGGACAGGTAAGAACTGTTATATACTTAGGTTTGTCAAAAGGTGGAAAATTGAAAAGGATTGACAATAATTTAAAAAGTGACCTTGTGTCACATCCTGCCCATAACAGAGGAGTTTGGTAATTCATACTAGATTTACTCCATTTTAACATATTACACTTTGTTTATTAACAACCAACAACTGATGATTTGAATAGTTGAAATGAACAACAATTACTTGGGTGAGTTAAAGGTTTTGCAATATTTTGGTACATACTAATTTCCAAAATAAACACAAGGAATTTGAGAAAATTAAACTGACACTACACCCAATATATAGTCCAGATCTTGCTCCCTCAGATTATGACTTATTCTGATCCATGGCTCACATCCTGAGTTCACAGTGCTTCAGTGAAGTTCTTCACTTCAAAAGACAAGAACTGGTATCAGCATGAGGTCAAAGAACTGCAAAAAGGTGGCATCAGACATTACAATATGATGGGCTCTACTTTGAATGGTAGGCTGCTTTTGTTGTAACTTGAAGAATAAAGCAAATAACCCAAATATTGTAAAACTTTTGACTCACCCTCAAACGAAATGTTCACTGAAATTAGCAATAATTTCCTTTTTTTCCCCAGGATATCAACAAGCTGAAGTACTTTACATGTTATGGTCTTCAGGAGGGTTACGAACCATTCTGTGTGTAAGTATAAACACTTTTTTTGTTTCTCTCATAGTACTAGAACTAAGAATCAAATGAAATAAAAGAACTTTTCTACCTTCATCTGTCTCTTTACACTTTACTTAGTATGAAAAAAAGGTGACTCACTTTTTTTTTCTGCTGTAACTTTGACAGCCTATATTTACAACAAAAATTAAAAGTATAATGGTAATTGATTTAACATATTAGAATAAGAACATTATAATTCTTTCATTTTCAGTATTTTTTTCATCAACTGATTCTTTTTTTTCTCCTTTTAGAAATATGACTAGACAGATGACACTCTGGTATGCCAAAAATCAACCTGTATTTGAGCCGTTGACTTCAAATCATTCCCGTTTGGAAGCTGTGAGAATTCCAGGAGGGTAAGTTCCAATTAAAGCCAAAGCAAAAAAAAATATTTTTTAATTATTATTGTTCATTTTGACTAGTATCTTCTTTCATCTTTCTGATTTTACTTGTCTTTTATTGCAATTCACTTGAGTACTTATTTGTGACAGTAACAAACAACAATAATCAGAGGCAATAATAAAAGTTAAGCTTTTTGCAAGATTCAAATTTTCATCCCCTTTTGTCTCTGTGAAGCCTGGTTATTCAGTTAAGCTACAAGACCAGATGCTAGTGTAAAAGTCCAAGTTACACCTATAACTTGTCCAATATTTTATCACTGATTTATTGGTATTGATTTTATACATGAGTTGTATTGATAGTATATTTTATTTAGTTTTATTTTTCTAGATGAAGATTTATCAATTATCTTTATTAATTTTGACTTGTATTTTTTATCTTTGATTTATTACTATTATTAATGACTCCAATTTATTAATGCACTGTTTCTTTCTGTTGTAAAAATAATAACCCCAATAAGTTGCAATAAAAAGGTTTAGTTTTGGTTTCTTTATTCAATGGCATATCATCCTTCATGGGTAATTAAATGCCAAAGCCATCTTTGTAGAAGAACAGTAGTGGTACTATTCAACCTATAGCTGGGGTGGAGATAAGGAGGTTCTCATACCTTTCCCAAGGGTATTAGTCTGAAAGTGAATGTAATAATACAACTTGAGTTTGAACTCACTTATTATGATGTCATAGTCCAACACATTAGTCTCTATGCCATGATGACTTCTCCCTGCATTAAAAAGTAACCCACACAGAATCATAGTATCCAGAATGCTTTAAACAAGAGGAAATAAATAAACAACTTAATTTAATCAACAACTAGTATTTTATTTAGGATAAAAACAAATGAAGTGAAAGGTTAAGAAAGGTTCATTAAAGGTCACTGCAAGCTCATTAGAGTTCAAAAATGTTCTCAGTTATAATGTCTGTCTTTTAGATACAAAATTGTGTAGATGTGTATATATAAAGAAGGAACCCTTCATACTTACTTTGGTGTTTCAGATACAATCATTGTTACTTTTTTGACTCATGACAAAATTTGGTGAAATTGAAAAATTAAGCTATTTTAGTATGGTTGAAACAGGGCCATGTTTGCCATGGTCCATTAGGCAATACATCTTAGCTGCTTCTGAAAGAAAGAATTGGTATAAATTGCACTTCTAACTTTTATAACTGGGTGGTTTCTAAGGATAAAACGTTTTCTTGACAGACTGGTTCATCATTTAGCATCATGTTCTTTCCAAGCGCAAATAATCAAATATTTTTTATGTTATAGTTATAGTACTTGGGAACAGAATTCTCTGCCCTGTTGCTTGAAATTCTACTTCTGCCAGAAATCATAAACTAATTTTTATTATATATATATATATATATATATATATATATATATATATATATATATATATATATATATATATTTATACAACATAAGTTCATACAAAAATAATAAATCAAAGAGAAATAAATGGTGAAAACCAATTTGGCCTGAGGATTTATGTATTTATTATATCTAATTCTGTATGAATTTTATCAAATAATGATAATCAGTATCTGATGAAGCTCATACATAAACATTCCAATGAATTGTTTTTTTTTTCTCTTATTTCTTTTCCATTTTGTTAGATATTTTATCCATATATTTATTCAAAAATTGTATATATAAATAAAATAACCTTATTATTACTTAAAATAAGCAAAAAATCAATAATATTCATTACTTTGTTGTGGTCACTACTTTAATTTTTTTCTCAAAATAAGTCAATATATATATATATATATATATATATATATATATATATATATATATATATATATATATATATATATATATATATATATTTCAAAGCTTAATTAACTTTTCTACTATGACTGTTACTTGCTCTGCATGTGAGAGAAAGGATTGGTTTTAAAAGATTAAATTCCCTTGCCTTCCTACATGGGTCAGTAAAGGTGAAATAACCAATCATACAACAGTATAGTAAATGTGTAAAAATGTGTAGAAGAGAATCATAAAATTTCATGAAAAATGATTTGGTTATTAAGATTTTTACATTATATGCATTCATATAAAGAATTTTACTTTCATCTTCATAATTCTGTTTCAAATCCTGATCCTTACAGACTTTATTTTTTGATAAACCAAGATTAAAGCACTAGTTATAACACATTAAAAGCATGTCTTTAATGTCTCTATATATTTGGATGAGTCAGAATTTTTGGGATATTTTGCTTGTTTGCAACATATATCTCATGTGACCAAAGCAGTTCAAGCTATGGAAGGTATCCACTAAGGTTGGTAGTATTGTAGTAGATGTTGCACTGACATTCACAACCTTGGTAAAATTATTCATAGCTGCCAAGTTGTGCTTCATCTTATGAAAATATTGCTAAACTTTTAACTCACCCTAGTATTTATACTGAACATTATTTTCTATATAAAATCTACTATATTGCATGCTTTTTTTATTGCTGTGTATTATATGCTTGTCACAAATATATGTATATTTTTCTTACCTTTGTCCTCAGAACTAACATAACTCCAGCTCTGAAAATCTCCTCAAAGAATTTTGGCACTCTAGAACAAGTCTGTTTGGAATATGTACGTCTCAGTTTGCCTGTCACTTGCATGGCTGAATTTGTAAGCAAGTAAGTAAAAGTTTTATTTTTCTAAACTTTGGTCTGAAATTTTCAGATTTCTGCTTTACTTATTTTGCACATTATTTGGACTTGTATTTTAATTTTCAATGTTTTTATCACAGCTCTTTGGACACCTCTTATCCTAGGGCCTTCTTCAGATGTACATTGCATGAAGGGTAGTTGCTGCTTTGTACTTTTCTTCTTATTTTTTTCCTTCAGTAGGAAGCTCATATGGGAGCCAGTTCTTAGAACTATTTTAGACATTATCATGAAGAGTAATGTGGTTGAAAAGAAAGTTGGGTGAAATGTGCTACACAGCACAGGAATTGAACCCACAACCACCAAGCTATGAGCTATGTTTTGTATAGATCTGTCACCTGTCTTCATTAGAATGGTTTGGCCAATGGAGGGGTATAAAAGCCAGGGCAGTTTCTCTCCAAATGTGATTATTTTCTGTTATGGACTTTTTTTTCTTTGGGCAAGCCACCTGGTATTCGTGCTGGTATTTGTCCTTGTAAAATTGGCTTCAGGAGGACATTTCTCCCAAGTCTATCTGCCAGCAGGACTAAGTTCAATGCTTGGTGGCTGAGACACCACATTAGGGGAATGCCAATAGTGTCAAGTTATCTTTGCACTTACTACCTATGAGTCTCGATTCATGCTTGGTCCCAACTATAAAATGGCCTTGTACCATACTCTGGTTTGATAGAAAGTCAGAGAAATACTGACTATTTTCTGTTGCTTGGAGAACCTTTGCCACTTAAACTACAAGTATGAATAAAATGGATTTGAAAATCAGCAAGCTCTCAGTGAGAAAGAATGAATACTTTGGAGAGTGAGGTTTTGGTTTGTCTGGTGGTAGGGATTATAATTATATTATGGATCTGAGGAACGGTTCATTTGGAAATAAACAATTCAAAATGCACACAAGGAAAAATATTAATTTAGTGAATTAATGCAGATTTTTATTTTAAAAGTTTTAGGAAACATTAAAATTTCCTTGTTCATCATAATTTAAGTTCATACTCATGTCTTTCACATGAAGTATGAAATTGAATTTAAATGCCTAAAATACTCATTTTTGGTGGGAGAAGGTCTGTAATTGAAGTGTTTGCATAGTATGGATCCAGCCTCCAGTTCTAAATTATAATCTGCATAATTTGGATCTTTTGTATAAAAGAAAAAGAACACTTACTTGGTTGACTCTAACCATCTTCTGCTTTATCTATTTTGGAGACATCAGTATTTTCTCCATATGGAGTTCTCTGGGATCAAGAGCCCAGTGTAAACATAAATATCATATTCTATTGCCAGGCAGAGAGAGAGAGATTCTTTGTCATGTGTCTTTTACAAAAACATGTTAGAAGAGTTCTAATGGGCAAGGGCAGGTAATTATGTTTTAATTTATTTTAAATTTTATTCTATCATATTCTTTTTTTTTGTCAGCATTCCCCACATTTGCTGTCTATTCAAAGTAACTGTCAAATTTTTGATAAAAATCGATATCAAGGCTTTAGTCTGAATAGGTAAATGTATAATAAGGACAGCCTTTTATCTCAGAAATTATCAGATTAGTATAGACATGATATGATACAAGAATAGAGATAGAAAATATCCTCAAGAAACAGATATGAATTTTGAACTAACTAACATTACACCTAGCTTAAATAAGAAAATATCTGTCAATTCTAGAAGAGCACACTGTTGCAAAAAGAACAATGTACACTTATATAGCTGAGAAAGACTGTTTTATTGCAGGAGATACAGGGGAAGCCTTTTGAGAAGGAGGGAAAACTTTAGAAAACATTCTACAGTTGTTGACTTCAACATGAAAGATTTTCAGATCATTGCCACTCTCAAAAAAGAGATACTTGATTCTTCTGTTATAATATGATCATCTGTGTAGAAGGAAAGTCAGAAAAGAAATACAACAAATCTTTTTTTTTTCATAATTTTTAAAAAAATTTATAACTTGTGTTTACATATCTCTCAAGTCTACAGAGATAGCATAATGTTAGTCATTTTACTACAATTGTGTTAGAGATTAATTTTCTGTCACAAACCTTCTAGCATAAGCTGGCTTCAACTTCAAACCTTACTTTCTGACTAATTAAATCTGACTCTCTACATCTCTTTATAAATTTATGATGAACTCACCCATGAATTTTGATGTATGAAGATCCAACAGTTCAGTTTAAGACATGAATCATTGGAATACTTACACAGCTGATATGTTTATAACAGTGAAGACTTATATAGAACCAGCCACACTTTTAAATATCCTAAGTGAAAGTGAAATGCAAACAGCCTTGTCCAGGATTTGAATTTGGCACATCCTGATGTTTCTCTTCAGAGGCATATTTATATTTGCAACTTCCTCAATCTCATACCAAGTGAGAGGGTATTGAAAATAAATATATACAAACTTAATAACAGCTTTAATCAATAACCACTAAATTTAACATCCAATGCTCTGACAAACCTATATGCTTTTACATCACATTTTCATTAGAAAGAATTTTAATTAGATTAAACAGTTATAGCATATAAATAGATATGGCTAAGAATAAAATCCAAAATGCTTACAAGTCCAACAATCAGAAATTTGAAAGGGTCATATCAGCTCAAAGAACTCATTCAATGATCACAGTAACAAAATTGTAGCATTGCCAATATCCTGCAGGAGACTAAGAAAATGCTGATCAAATGGGATATGGGTAATTCTTGAGATTTCTAAAATTGTCTTTACTGTATATCAAGAAATTCATTCTTATTAATTTTTTACTAATTGTTCTATCATGCTATTGTTGCTTTTTTAATCTGGTCCAAAATGAATGATAACAATACTTCATCTAAGAAATTTTAAGAACTTCACTTCAAAATTACTGTATTTAAGGCTATATAGGATGAACTTCCTATGTATGAACCTTCAAAATTATTTTTAAAATTACAATGAAGCACTTTTCAAGTCAATATTTGGCCCCAACAATCATAAAATATTTTTTTCCTGGCTATTCCTTGCTGAATTGAAAATAACTTTTATTACACTATGCCTCCCTGATGCCGTGAAAATATTAGGTTATCCTTTTTGATAATTTCATTTTAACTTTTAATTATATTTTCTTTTCATAAGGGATAAAAGCATGCAATCAGAGTTGGAACGCAAGATGAATCTGGAAAACATTCGTCGCCATGAAATGGATATTGAAGAGGAGAGAAATGCTTTCTCTGACATACCTGGGCAAAATTATAGTGATGCCAACATCAGTGATGCTTCTGTTGAAAAAGGTAGCAAAGTTATTGCAGGTGAGTGATGTTTGCACCTGGTTGACTATGACTTTTTAATCCCTGTCCAGTGTACGCCAAAAAGAAAACAATTGCATGGCCTAACAGAAATCTGATTGGTTTTGATTAAAATAAAAAGAATAATTCTAATTCATGCAGTTATGATTTGAGTAGACCCTAGGATTTGAGACTTCTTTTTTCCAATGGACATTTTTGAAACTTTTTTCCCTTTTCTGTGGCCTAATCTGTGTTGTAGGAGTAGTTATATACTGACTATGGATGTTATTTTTTTCAAAATAATTTTAGAAAATGTTACTTATATATATATATATATATATATATATATATATATATATATATACACGCACACAGAGTATACAAAATAGATATATTCAGACTTTTTATGATTAGTTTTGATCCATACTCAAAAAATTTTATAATCAGAAAATTACCATAACTTTCAGGTAATAATCACATATCTCATAGCTGAAATATTATCATGTTTCTTAGTCATGCCATTAGTCGGTGTTTAAGCTTAGGTAAATAACAAAGATTTTGGATGCTGATTTTCAAGGCAAGCAGGCCATTACTTGGAAGATAAGTACAACACAATCTTTCATCTCTCATTTTTTTTCTATTTGGCCTTGTGCCCTATTAAGTTAAGCTTGCTTAATGAAATAGATTCATTAATAAAGAATAATTGTTATAAAATATAGAAAAAAATAAGTGTTTGTTTAACAGATGGTATGCAAATCCATACTGAAGCATATACAAATATATACTACTAATATGTATATGTATAAAAATGTTCAGAGGGTCATCCCTCCAGATAGCACCCACATCCATTGTCTAAAAGATGTAAAGGTTGAGTTTACTGTCTGACATCTGGAGGAAACCCTATGAGACATAATTTTTACACCTACCCTGCCAGTAAGCCACTGAGGGAGATGGGTTACCTATATTGAGGTTTTATTTAAAATGTTCAAAAATAAATATATCTTCTACTTTATTAGGGTGGAATGTAATAAAATGCTGGGTTTAATGTGGTAACCTTCAAATGTATATAGACATAAAGATAAAAAGTGTCCCATCATGCTTTTTGGGTTGCTTTATACATCAGGAATTGATCCAGATCCAACTTCTTTGAGTGCAATGGATAGTTTGCTGACTGTTCAGATATCTAACAGAAAATGGGAGTCCCTGTAGTGGCTGACATGTTGGACTGTGATATCGTAGTAAGTGAGGTGGAACTCCAGTCATACTATTATATTCACTTTCTAACTAATACCCTTGGGAAAGGTATAAACTCCCTTATCACCCCAGCTATTTGTAAAATAGCATCACTACTGTCCTGCAAGGATGGCTTTGGCATTAAATAACCCACAAAAGTTGACATGCCATTAAACAAAGAAACCAAAACTGGACAACAGCTTTCATTTGTTTCTCAGATAAAAGAAAAAAGATAATTATGAATTAACACAATTACAAGAAATATGGTCTGATTTTATTATGTTACTTATGCTTTATTCTGAAATTATTTCATTAACTTAATAGTAAATAACTCAGTTAGGTGATAATAATACTATCAATAAATTGTGCATTCAGGTCGCCATCAACTATGGCTGCCAACTTTACTTTTACATTTTGAAAACCTTGTATCTTTCTATCTTTTTCTTTCTCTGTATATATAATCAATTAAAAACAACCAATTTGAAGAAAAACTGAATATTGTCTACAAGATGTTTTCTTGTCTTATCCTTATAACAAATCACTCACCAGTCTATTTAGCAAGATATAGAGGTACCATTCTTATTCAATATTCATATTATTGCTATCTATAATATAAGATAAAAAATGTTATCCTGAATGTTTTGTTCTTATTGTCAACTTAATTTATAATCAATAAGATCTCTCAGATAACACTCAATATAATATATATATATATATATATATATATATATATATATATATATATATATATATATATATACAATTAAAATCTAAAACAGTAGTAAAATCAGTAAAACAATAACAGCACTAAATGCATAAATGCACACAGACATTGAAAAATATATCATCATCAGGGCATGTTAATAGCTCAAATTCTTTTAATTCTTGGTCTCCCTCATTATCCGTCCCTATTGGGTATTGCTCTTGATAAGTCCTTTAGACAGCATCTGGTGTCCACACAGTGCTTGTTAATGTAAATTTAAAATGGTTGGCCTACACTGGTAAGTCCATAGGAAAATGTCACTTATGAGTTCATCCTTACTTTACCAGCATGTCTTGCTTATCTTATTTGGATGGTTTGTGTGGATTGGTGGTAAGTGGGCATACCGCTGTTTTGTGGAGTGATATTTCTAGAATTTGTTCTAAATAGCATGCAGTATCTTTGTGTAATTCTCATGTAGCTTTCTTTCTAAGCTTTTTGTTAGAGTCCAAGTGGTGCAGCTATACAGTACTGTTTGCAGCTATAGCTTAGAAGAATTCATATTCTATTTTAGCAAAGAGATCAGATTTCCATATGGTTGATAACATGTCAATAGCAGTTTATATTTTATCAATTTAGAACTTAATAATTTTATATCAATTTTTATATATGGACTTTCAACAATCCAATGATAATCCATCTCTTCAGACTAATATATTACTTGTCTAAAGAGATGCATCAGCATTGAAAGTATTTAAAAGATTGCTATCTATTTACCTATATATATATATATATATATATATATATATATATATATATATATATATATATACGCTGCCCTCATTGCCCACATCAAAAGGGCTCTGCAGCACCTAACTTCCTGCTTTACAGAGGATGTCCAGCTCTGCGGACATGAGGTCAGCTTAAAGAAGACTGAGGTCCACCACCAGCCTGCACCCCTAGAAGAATACTGCCCTCCCCACATCACCATCAATGGAACTGTGCTGAAAGTGGTTCACCAGCTTACTAACTTGGGGTGTACTATCATATCAGACGCCAAGATTGACAGGGAAATAGACAACAGACTGGTCAAGGCCAACAGCCCTTTCAGCAGACTCTACAAAAGAGTATGGAACAGCAAGCATCTGAAGAAGGGCACTAAGATCAGCATCTATGGAACCGTCGTACTCACCACTCTGCTGTATGGCTCTGAGTCATGGGTAACCTTCCGCCATCACCTACAACTCCTTGAGCGCTTCTATCAGTGCTGTCTCTGCACCATCCTCAACATTTACTGGAGTAACTACATCACCAACAATGAAGTCCTTGTTGCTGAAGTCACAGCTATGCTGGGCAGGGCATATATCCAGAATGGGGGAGGGGCAATCGCCTGCCTAACATAGCCCTGTATGGAGAACTCTCCACTAGCCACCGTGACAGAAGAGCACCAAAGAAACATTATAAAGACTCCCTCAAGGAGACTCTCAGTACCTGGTACATTGAACACCACCAGTGGTCAACACTAGCTGCTGACCATCAGGCCTGGTGCTGCACTGTCCACCAGGTCATCTCCACCTTTGAGGATTCCTACAGGGCCAATCTCAGGGAGAAACACTGCAGAAGGAAGATCCAGGGAGCCTCAGCAGCCATACCAGACCAGACTTTTACCTGCAGTTGCTGCAGCCATACTTGCCTGTCTTGCATTGGCCTAGTTGGCCATCAGCATGCCTGCAGTTGACATGGACCGCCTCTTTCATAAATTTTCATTCATGAAGTCTAGCCAATATATATGTGTGTGTGTGTGTGTGTGTGTGTGTGAGTGTGTGTGTAGTTGAGCAGCAGTCTTTCATTTAAGCATGTTTGAATGTTTGATTAAATAATAAAGACACATTTTGTCTATATGATTTTATTAAGATCCTTTCAAGTTCCTTGATAAGTGTCTTCGTTTCAGGTTGGAATTGGTGGATGAATTTACCAAAATTGTCCTGAGCGCTTTCGGTCCTTTCATAGGCTATCATCAGGGGTTACTTCTATGTATAAATTTTAATTATATAAACAAAATGTGTCTTTATTATTTAATCAAACCTGCTTATATATATATGATGATCATTCTAACAATGTATTAGTTAAGAAATATAACTTTAAAAAATAAAAACCAAGATGATGAGAATAACAATTTATTTGTATAACATGTTCTGATTTTACAACTTCATCAGGTACTATAAAATTTCATTTTTAAAAGCAATACATGTTAGGCAAATAAAATGTTTTTCGCAACAACTTGTTTTTTTTATTTTTTCTGGTTGGTTGTTTCTGGATATTTGGGTTTTATGGCATATCAACCCTTGTAGGTCATTTAATGCCAAATCCATTTTTATAAAAATAGTTCTATTTCAAACAATTCAGTTTAGCATAAGCACGCAGTTTAAATGTAAGTACAGTTTAATTGTCAAAAATATTTCTATTTCAAGCTATTCAGTTTAGTCAAACAGCTCTAATTCAAACAATTCAGTTTAGCATAAGTATGCAGTTTAACCCATAGATAGGGCCCTATCAGGTGCTGCCATTCTGGGCCAGAATGGACCAGGGAGCAATGGCAATGAAGGGGTACTCCGCATTTCCTAAAGTTCCTGCATCACTGGGACCTTACCATCAGATTGTTTAGTGTCATATCTTGAACACTCGTGGGTCTTACCCCTCTGCAGAGGTGTAGTCGGTGTATTCTACAGCCCCAGCCGACTGGGCAATACACAGAGTTAATGTCAAAACAGTTTTATTTCAGATAATTCAGTTTAGCTTAATTACACAGTTTAGCTGTCAAAACAGTTCTATTTTGAGCAATTCAGTTTAGCATAAGTATGCAGTTTAAATGTCAAAGCAGTTCTATTTGAAACAATTCAGTTTAGCATAAATACACAATTTAAACGCAAAAAAACAGTAAACTCCAACCACCATTTAGTTCTATTTAACCCATAGATAGGACCCTTATCAGGTGCTACTATTCTGGGATAGAGTGGACCTGGGAGCGATGGCAATAAAGGGGTACTCCACATTCCTCAAATCTCCAGTATTACTGGAACCCCACCATCAGATTGTTAGGTGTCATATTCAGGACACCCGTTGGGGGGGGGGGTCTTACCCCTTTGCAGAGGTGCAATCAGTGTATTCTACAGTGTATTTTAAGTTTTTTTTTCATGACTTTATATATATATATATATATATATACATATATATATATATATATATATATAGTAAATAAGGACCATGAATATCCAAAGAATGAGTGCTCAATGCATGCCTATTTAATACAATATATATATATATATATAAATGGTACTTGATGCCACCTTACTTAACACTCAGCATTATAAGGTATGGATCAAGGGTAAAGTGGAGCAAACCAGGAAATGGATTAGCGCCTTCCCTTACACCTCAGTGTAGTAGCTAATGAAAAGGGATCATTTGGGTCGCCCTCAACTACAGTCACCAACTTACTTTTATATGCATGGACACATACATATTCATATTCATGTTGCAACTTTGATTTTATCATCTCATCGGTGGAGATTTACATAATGTTATAATCACTTTTCTTCCTCAAAAGGAATCTTTATAGTTTTTCATCCTTATAGTAGTATTCTGACAAATCTTGCTTTATAAAATGCAGTGGGAATGTATTTTCAAATCTTTCATCAGCACTCATTTTGAATAGCTCCAAATTGAAAACAAATCATGAAATTTCCAAAGAAAGTAAAAAATATTTTCACTGTGGAAAAAATAAACAAATTTTATTCCACTTTCATTTCTTTCTAAGTTTAATTAGCTATTAAAAGAAAAAACAAGCCAAATGTGAAGATACTGTCACTAACTCTGAAAGAAAACACTTTTATTAAACTTTTTATTCTCACTTTTCCTTGACAGTTCTATTTTTCTATAAGATACATTTATAGGCACTTCATTTAGTACATTAAAAATACATTTAGAAATGTAAAAAATCAAATTTTTTTTCTTGTATTTAGATAAAAAATAATATAGACTAATTTGGACTGCTTAAATAAACTTTCAGAATTTTTTAAAGGTAAATATAAAAATAATAATAGTATGTATTTTAAATTCTTTAAAATTTTGTCAAAAATGTAATTGGAGTTAAATCATTAAAATTTTGTCTTGTTTTAAAAAAGGCTAAAAATATATTAATAATGGCAAAAACATTTTTGTCATTTTTTAAGCATTGCAAAATACAATTTATCAAATAGTTTTAATGAAAAAAAAAAAAAACGTAATGTTTGTTTCTGCTATTAATTGAAAATCAACTTCATTTTCATAAATTTAATAATCCTAAAAGGATTATCAATTTTATGCTCACATTTAATAACCTATTGTTACCAGTATTTCATTTACAAAAGGGATTATCATTTCCTTTCTTCTTGATTTTGGATATTTTTTTAGTTTTGTCTTTTCTTTTTCTTTTTTAGTTCACGTTTAAAACTTGAATTATGTTCTCTCTTAATCAATAATTACTATATTTGCTGCCACATAATGGACACTTTTGTCATAAAAACTGTAAAAATTACTATGCTTCATAGAAGTAAGTTTATATTTTTGGGTAGGTCAGAGAGTGAAGTTGACTAATCCCTCTACTCTAGGTTTATAAACCTGTCTGTCAATCTTCATTTCTTATATGCTTGCCACCAATTTCTGAAAAAATGAGACTGCTTTCTCTGCTTATGGATTATATACCTGAAGAAGGATGTAGAATGGGCCAACCAAAAACATAATATTAAAAGCAGCACCAGATTCTTAAAAAGTGTTTAAATAATAACAACACATCTTAAAAATTATAGACATGCACATCTACCAAAAAAAAAGACTCTCACAAATATATTCTTGTAAAAATTAATTAGTTTTTAACTAATGTTTAGGAATATTGATAGCACCCTCATCCTAAAGACCATAACTGCAGTAATGAGCCTGATTTTTTTTTTTGCTGGGTACTCTATACATGTAGCATTATACCATACTAAGCTAATAACTCATGTAATTATACCATACTAAATTAGTAACTCATATAATACGCAAACACACACACACACACACACACACACACATATATATATCTTACAGACTTTTTAACTTCATTAGGTGTGCCACACTTGTGGTTTTGTACCAAATAGAACTAAGCTTTGGAAATATCATATAACACACACACACACACATTCATAAGTATATACTTCCCATACAAACATAAAATCTCATTATTTTTAACAAATGCTATAAAACATTGGGATTGTCTTATGTCAGACCATGAAAAGACCGTTTCATAGTGGAAACCCATTTTTAGAACTCTTTCTCTGGAGCCTATCCAAATCTATAAAACAGATACACAAATTGCCAGAGTTAATGACCCTTTAGTGACAGCAGTTTTGTAAGCAACTTAGAATATGTATGCCAGACTAAACAAAGCTTACTAAATAACAAATAAATTTAGTTCAAATAGCTATTTTGAATGGGATGAGATCTTACAGATATTTTTACTAAAATTATTGAAGGGTTGATTTTTTCTGAGTATATACAAAAGATATGTTGTATGGTTAGTTTTTTTTAAATTTCTTGTTTAGTTTGTTTGCTTTTGTCATTTTTAAAATGTTTTATTATCTTGAGATTTGTATCATAGTTTTAATCTTCATCCTATAGATTAGAAATTATTGAATTCATCAAAACCATTTTAATTCATTCATTCTAAAAATAAAAAAGGTTTTTTGAAAAATATTTGTTTTGGGCATGGTTTCTAATAGTTTGTTGATATTATCCTCTCCTTTTATTGATTTTTTTAAAATCACTTTTTTGATATTCTTGTTTTGATTTTTTTTTTGTTTCTTTTTTTGTTTTGCATGTAGAAAATTTTTTTCTTTTTATTATAATGTAAAAATGAAAATAAATGCTCCAAGAAATAAGCAAATAAAACCTATGTCAACATTAAAAAATTGGTAATAATCAGGTATCATCTTGTTATAATTCACCAAATGTCCATCCATACAATAAGACCATTCTTGGCCAGATTTGAACCAAACCTTTAGAAATTTTTAGGGTCATCCTGGAAAAGACTTTAGAACTATATTTGGCTCAGATTATTTGATTTTTATTCCCTAAAATAAAACTATTTTTATATCAATAAAACATTAAGTAAATCAAAGGTAAGGCCATAATTTTCAAGGAGTTAACTCACCAAAAGTTAAAACAAGGAAAAAATACATCACAAGTGATGTTATCTACCCAGAGGTTCTTTCATGACAAAAAAATTTATGATATCAGATTTTCAGTGACATACATGTTAGGCATAAATAGGCATAAATAATATTGCGATACAAAGCACATCTTCTTTGTAATACAAAAATTGCTTGTTGACAAAATGAATCAAATATTTCAACTTTTTAAAGGGAAAACGAAAAAATTTTTGAAAACATCATTGATTATAACAAAAAAAAAATTTAGAAAACATTGTCCTCAACTGATCAAACAATAATTTCTGAAATTTTGTGTATTTTCATTATTCTACAAATCATTTGGATTAGAATTGTTACTTTGGATATTTTTGTCCTAACAGTTTAGCTGAAAGTGAAAACATGCCAAAAACAATGAAAATGAGGATACTACCTCAAATATTTAATGGAATTAGGGTTAAAATTTATATAAAAAAATTAAACTCTTCGGTTTTTCTATTAAGCCACAATGAACAGATTCATTCAAACTTTGGTTAACTCCAAATAAAAAGCAAAGAGTACATACTATAAACAAATTCATATGCCATAGAACCATATATTTTTTAGTTTTACACAAAACAGTGTTTCCTAACCTTTTTTACTCCATGCCCAAAGAAAATAAATACCCAAAACTCTAAAAAAATTCTTTAATTATAGATATAGCAGAAATACCATATATTATGCATTTAAATATGTATTCTTAAACTTGTGCAAATATATTGTACTTTTTGATAAATTTTTCCTTAAAACAAATGAAGTATCAAAAAGGTAGAATAACTTATTGTTCTATTTAGAAATTCAACAAAAATCAAGGAAAATATTTAAATCAAAGAGAAATAATTTCAACAATAAATTTTTTATGAAATCCAAATTTTTTTAAAAATTAGATATATTCTCTGATAATATCACTTTGAATTTACAATATCTTAACACAACTTAGTTTGGTATTTTCATTGAAAATCTAAGTTGCCTACATATATCCCCTATATATATACACACAACAATATATATATATATATATATATATATATATATATATATATATATATATATATATATATATATATATATATATATATATATATGTATGTATTTTTATGTGAAGAGATATATAGAAATCTTTGTGTGTTTGTACACACACACACACACACACACACACACACACACACACACACATACATATATATATATATATATATATATATATATATATATATATATATATATATATATATATTCTTTTCATAACTCAAGATATTTTTTAGAGTTTGATATTTCTAAATTTTAATCTTCAACTCAGTTAAGTTAGCCGTCTGCTTCATAGTATGTGTACATATCCATGTCTGTGTGTGTGGAGGGGGGGTATTTGGGCAACATTTATTCATTAAGACATATTTGATTAAACAGTATAGACATCTTTAATCTATATATTTTTGTTGTGATCCTTTCAAGTTGCTGTATGGATATCTGTATGATATCTGTATGGATATCTGTATGATATCTGGCTGGAGTTGGCTTATAAGCCTTCCATAACTATTTAATTCCCTAGTACTTTCAGACCCATTTTGGTCCATAATCAGGGTGTGTGTACATTGCAAAAGCAATACAACCTTTGCAAGTGCATTACAAATTTGTAAGAATTAAGCATTTATTGTTTATACTGGTGTTTTATTGTAGTGTTTGTTTTTAAAATTTGGCTCTATAAATAGCAGCAATAGCTAAAGACATTTAAATGCATTAGTACTGGATTCATAATTATTTTTATTGAGTTTAGGATTTTTACTTCTAAAATGTGTAGGGCTTCAAAAATCAAAGATTACAGATTCTTGAAGCCCTACACATTAGAAATAAAAATCCTAAACTCAATAAAAATAATTTTGAATCTAGTACTAATGCACTAGCTTAAGCTATTGCAGCTATTTATTGAGCCAAATTTTAAAAACAAACACTACAACATAACACCAGTATATCATAACAGTAACTTGAAAGAATCAAAACAAAAATATGTAGAAAAAAGATGTCTACACTTTAATAAAAAAAAAAAAAAAAAAAAGAATATATATATATATGTATATATATATGTTTTTAATTCATTAAAGCAAATCAACACCTGAATATGTTTCAGTTTATTCAGGATTAAAGATAATATACTTGGATTGCAGTAAACAGTAAAAGATCATATATATACAAATCAATATGTACACAAGTTCCACAATAAAGTGTATTCCAACAATACTTAGACTCCATGTATATATTGTATCCCGGTCAAAATTGTCCTTCAAAGTGCTGCAATTCTACATTCTGTCTGTATGCTTATATATATATATATATATATATATATATATATATATATATATATATATATATATATATATATATGTGTGTGTGTCTGCGTCTGCGTCTGTGTGTGTATTATTAGAAATAAAGAAACAGTTTGAAAATCAAATTGATATGTTTTGTTAGCAGTCTATGTTCTCAGAATAAAAATGAATTTATTACAAAAAATAAATCTACATTAAAGAGAGAAAAGCATAATTTGTATAAAGCTTCTGAATTCTTGATTAAAAAATCTAACTTTATCTCTATGGAAGTACAGATTTTGGTCAAAGTTACTTTTTTTGTATTCTGATGACACTTTCCCCTGGTGAAAAATGTCAATCGGATTTTCTCACTCCATCATATTTCATTCCAAACTTATATATATTGTGTACTATTCTGATTCTTTTCATCTAATTCATATACTTACTGATTTACTGTAATTGGACAAATGTTTGTTAGTTGGGATATATTTTCTGATTTAGAAGATTTACTATAAACTTTCTAGTTAATTTTGTTTCATATTTTGGTTGTTTGGTAAATAAGGACCAATTTTATTACATATTTGAATGTAAAATTAGCCAATATATTGACCTAATAAATGGTCTCATGTTTAGACAAAGTCACTTCAGAAAACCATAATTTCTTATAAGGATATTATGTGCTACACTTCAATTATTTCATCAAAAATATGCTTCTTTGAGCATTCATGAATTACTAGAGGACATTATAATTTTCTAAGTCTAAAGAATGTTGTAATATTTTATATTTTTTGTTTTTGTTTTTATTTTTAATCAGTTTGATTTTTGTTTTAAGCAATTTTTTTAGTTAACTTTTATTTTCTTTTAATGAAGTTTTGCTTTTGTTCTTTAAATGAAATATTTAAGGAAAATATCTATTTTCATTTTTGGATAAATCACTGTCAGTCATTTAGTCCAGGAGACACTTATTACACTTTTAGCTTGGAGTAATTATTATCATTAACTCTACTTCCTCTACAGTATGACAAAGCACTTTATTATTCATAGTTATCAAGCAGATAAAATCATAGAATTAATACGATTCAAATACTGATCTTTTTTTAAGTAAAATAATAATGATAATGACATTATACAGTTTTAAAATGACCTGCTATTTTCATCTTTACCCTCAAAATTGTTATGAGACTGGGTATATATTTTTTAAATTTTGTCCTGGAATTTGAGAATTTTTAGCAACTATTTGGTTTCATCAGATGAATGAAAAAAATAGTTAAAATTGATAATGATGAAAGGCAAGCATTTCAAATTTTTACAACTTTCTATCTAATATGTGTGTACAAACATGTAGAAAGTTGATACATTTTATATTTTCTCCTTTCACTCCCTTCTCTAATTCAACATATTTGTGTTTATTTGTGTGTATATATATATATACACACAAATAAACACAAATATGTTGAATTAGAGAAGGGAGTGAAAGGAGAAAATATATATATATATATATATATATATATATATATATATATATATATACACAGTGTTATATATATATATATAAGGTAAAACTTAACAGATAAGATCCATTATAGATTTATTTCAACAATCTTTTTTTAAAAGGATTGTTTTGTCAGATGGAATACAAGAAATTTGTAATGGCTCTTATCTGTTAAATTTTACCTGATATTATTGATATATTTGTTCTGCATGTGAATTTTTTAATTTTTTTTATATATTTACATATTCCTATATAATATCTTGAGCACTCCATTTGAATATATTAATACTATATATTCTCTATGGATTGTTCCTTTTAAGTCTCTTCACAGATTTAATTTATGTTATATATATATATATATATATATATATATATATATATATATATATGTGTGTGTGTGTATATATATATATATATATATATATATATATATATATATATATATATATATATGTGTGTGTGTGTGTGTATATATATATATATATATATATATATATATATATATATACACACAGTATTGTGTATATTTATAAACAAACATAAAATATTGTGTGTCTGGTAGACTTTTTATAATTTTTAATGGATTCAGGGATTAAATTCTACTCATGAGTATGAATATTTCATTGGATCTTCTAGTAGTTGTCCCACTCAAACCTGAGTTGACTACCACCATGAGTTTGCATATTAAGTATGACTGAGAGGGATATCTTAAAGATTTTTATTTTGTTTTTCTCATATCCTCATTCATCGGCATATAAAAATCTTTTAAATCACAATCCAACAAGCAAAACATTGATATGATAATTTCTTACAATATTCCTAGAAAATAATTAATAGATGAGCCAAAAGCACTTGGAATGAAAAGTTTTGTGCACAATTCTTCTATGTATTATCTCAAAATTATTTCACTTTTATGCATGCAAAAGAAATTTGATGAAACATGCATCAAAGAAGGATTGCAGTTTGTGTGTGTGTGTGTGTGTGTGTGTGTGTGTGTGTGTGTGTGTGTGTGTGTGTGTGTGTGTTTACATATGCATATTTGTATGTTTATTTGTGCATGTATATATGTACATATGTAATAAGAATACATACATATCTTGTACATACACTTATATGTACATATCTATCTACATAAGAAAATAGATAGATAAATATATGTAAACTTTTCTCTACTTTATTTTCTACAATTTTTATCACTCATGTCTTACTAAAATTATTATACTCTGATGTATTCAGAATTTTGTTCTCACCCTGATTGCTATAATCACATTTCAATCCTTGTATCTTCTAGCCTTCTTCTATTCTATTCTAATCATTAACTTAGGAATTTCAAACCAAACACCTTTATTCAGTCACCTGAGTTGATTGTTCTACTGTCTGTACTTAGAAGATATCTCATATCAGTTAATTCTTCCTTGGTAATTAATTCTTGGATGCTGTTTATATGTCTCTTCCTCTGAACCAATATATTAGGATATAATAATGATAATTCTACATCACAAAAATTCAGAGAAAAAAAATTTGTAAAAGTCACTGGTAAACAAACTGCCTTTCAAAATCAAGTTGGAATTTTGTTTCTATTTTAATTTTTACAATCACAAAATCTTTTTTCCTTCTCTTTTATTTTTCAAATATCTATATTTTATACTTCCTCAACTCATACATTCTTAGTAAATAGAAAATTAGTTATTAATTTGCAATTATCTATTTTCAAATGCTTTTTGCTTTATCAATGACCATATATAATTTATTTTGTGTATTATGAATGTTGTATTACAACCAATTATATTCTGTTGGCCCAAGCTCTAATTGGTGTACGCTTTAATTTATTTATTTACTTATTTATATTTTGTATTGTTTTAAGTTACTTTAAAAAATTCTAAGTTTACAAATACTGTACTTTTCATGACATTTTGCTTAAAAGTGTACATTTGTTAGATATTGTAAAATAACATAGTTTTTATGTTTTTTGGGTAAGTTCTTCATATGCTTTTTTTAATACATTTATATATTGAGCAAAAATAAGTACATGTTTCTTTGTGTTAATATTCTTACCTTTTTATATCCATGAAGACATGTGTAAAACTCTTGTCAATATTCTTAAACACACACAAATCTTCAACAGTCCTTATTTTACTATGCATTTATATACCCATCTATGGATAAGATATTAGGGCAGACTGGGTTCACTAGCTTTGGTGGGCATCCAGTCTAGGAGAAGGAGAACTCTAAATCTAAAACTAGGAACTGGAATCCCTAACACAATCCAATGTTATAAGGATCATTGAATAAGTTTCCAGACTTTTTTCATATGGGCACTTTTATTGATAGTACACACATGAAACTCTAGTCCCCTTCGAAGTAATCTCCTCCAGCTGCAATGCACTTGTTGTACTGTTCCAACAACTTCTGGAAGGCCCCATGTAAATCTTCTTGTGTGAGCGTGTCAATGACCTTCTTCACAGCCTCTCTCATCTCCTCAATTATCTCATAACAATAGCCTGTGAGCTTAGGGAATAACCAAAAGTCACAGGGAGCAAGGTCTGGATTATAGGGAAGGTGACGAACTGTCTTGATGCCCATCTTGGTCAAATAGTCTGTGACAAGGATGGAGTTGTGGACTGGTGCATTATCCTGGTGGAAATGCCACTGACCCGATTTGAAGAGTGCTGCCCTCTTCCGATGGAATCTCTTCCTGAACTCTCTTAAAACCTCAACATAGTGACTCTAACCCTAACCGTTTGGCTAATCAACTCTGGTGTATTGACTTCCTTACTCCTCCCACACCTCTCATCATCCCTCACAGACTCCATGCTTTCCTTGAATCTCTTATGCCACTCAAAAACTGATGCTCAATTCATGCAAGATGGTCGAAAAGCAGTCTGAAGCATTCCATAGGTTTCTGTGGCATTTTTTCTAAGTTTAAAACAGAATTCTATTGCATATCGTTCTTCTAAAGTGTCCAGATTGCATTTTTAAAATTCACCAGCTGTGACAATCAGGCTTTAGTAGGGTGTATTCCAATTGCTGCTGTAGCTGTTGATTTGAACCTGAAATCATAAAAATTAGTCAGTCATCTCATGAAATGTATAGCAATAACATACTGAATTTTCAAGAGTCTATGACAATTTTAAATGCCTGTACAAGAAAGTCTGGAAACTTATTGAATGCACCACATATCATCAACCCTGTTCAAGCAATTTCTGCAATGCCATAGGTGGCCAGCTGTATCTGCAACTATTCTTCTATAAGACAAGACAATGCATGGAAAACTGCTAGTTTTCCATAAAACCTTGCTCTGGCCTGCATCCAGATTCAGATGCAATTTTATGGTACCATAAGATTAACAGATGCCAACCCTGCACATACATAACTTAATATTCTATATCTTTCTGTATATATACATATGCACACATGCACATGCCCTCACTCATAACACTTTTTCTTACAATCTATATCTTCTTATATGTATCCATATACATGCACACACATACATATTTGAATGATGGATCATACAGTGTTTATTTTAAAGTTACTGTCTCTTGTTAATGAAATCAGTGGTAGTAAATGATGGTCTTATTCCAAAATGATGTAAATCGATCGTTATTCAATTTATAGGAAAGATGCTTCCAATAAATGCAAAGTTCATCTTAAAGAACTGTTAAGGACACAGAACATAATCTTGAACTTCCTGTCTGCCATTGCTCAACTTGCAAAATTAATTTCAAAGTTCCATTCCTAAACAGACATTACTGAAAACATGAACTGATTCTGACTATCATTACATAATCAAAGTAGAGGCTAACAACAAAAAACTGAACACAAAATTAGCTTAAAGCTAATTATCAACATGAAGAGATTGAAAGCTTTATTTTAGATTAATAAATAATTGATAAAACTTAACAATTGCTTGAATTGTTGAAACCTAGAGTCCTTGGTGAATTTAAGAGAGAAATTAGGAGTGATTTCTACATCAAAAAGGAAAACAATAACTTTGTCTTTATATTAAAGAAAAAATTGATTGACCTTTGGTTGTTCTTAATTAAATTTTCATTGGACAAGAAACTGATTTTTTCTTATTTTACCATATTCATGACATATGATAAAATGAATATTAATAATAAAGTTACATATATTAAATAATAATTAATGCTTTTAAGAAGCTAATTATTGATCACAGATAACTGTTGGGAATTCATTGTTATATAGAAAATATATGGTTTATTACTTGTGGGAAGGGATATGATTTGTTTCAAATATACAATTCCAGAGTTGCCAGTTGTCAATTACTGAAAGTAGCAATTTGAAGGATTAATGGAAGTAAATTTGTAATAAAATAGCTTAATATTTCTTATTTTCATTAATTAATACGCTTTTCAAGAGTAATTTTAATATACAGAGTGCATGAAAATATTTTAATGGGCTTATTAATATCATTTCATGTTTATAAAAAAGAATGCAATAACCAATATTTATCTTCATACACTTTCAAAAGATATATATATTATAACAGTGTTGTTTTTCACTATCTCACCTCATGGGTTTGTGGCAGACCAAATGTCATGAACATGTGTGATAGAGCTATTATATAATAATAATAATAATAATAAGTAAATATATATTAGTTTTTATATATATTTAATAGCATGGAAGCTTGTCTGTGAGCACAGGTTTCATGATGTCTTATAAACAACAATCCTATATATATAAAAACTAATATATATTTACTTATTTTTGTATATATATATATATATATATATATATATATATATATATATATATATATATATATATATATATAGTTTTAAATAAAAGATTAAAATTGATGATTTTATAATGAAGGATAAAAGTGATCAATGTAAGAATAGAGCAGTAGAAAAGCTGTTGAGGGGTGTAAATTTATTAGTTTTTCTTTTTCTTGGTCAGGCAACTGGTATAGAAGAAGGAAAACTGTAAAAAAAACAAAACCTGTTAAAGAACAGATTAACCTCTCTGTAGACTATTGCCCATTTAGTAACACTTCACTCAGACTGAAGTGTATTCTTAATGTCTTAAAAGGTTAAACGTGACTCAAGCAAGCTCAACTGACTCATATATACACACACAAAATTATAAGTACATAGTCAATCTTGACTTTCCTCTCATTAATTATTCAAGTTAACTCAACTTATTTTATAAGTTATCCCAAAAGCTGCAAGTAGCAAAATTTAGAATTTGATTACCCTGGAATTTCAAAAGAAGATCATTCTATTACTTGTAACCCAATCTGACAACCTTGTAGTATTCTTAACTTTGTTTGGACAGTTGAACTCCATATGTGGTAACGGCATAAATAATACAGTGTTTAATTGTCTAAACAAAGCTTTGAATATTAATGTGTTTTGAGGGGATTTTTCCAGGTCGAGTCATACCTAAGATTCAAAAAATGGTACTTGATGCCTCCTTGCCTAACGCTCAGCATTATAAGGTACGGATTAAAGGTAAAGTGGGGCATTCCTGTGAAAGGAGTAGCACCCTCCCCTACACCTTGGTGTTGTAGCTATCAAAAAGGGAGCCTTCAGGTCACCCTCGACTATGGTCGCCAACTTTACTTACTTACTTACATTGTTGACAAAATTTTAGAGAATTTGAAATATGCACTTTTATTAATTTTACATCTGCCTTTAAAAAATACTGAAGGTTTATTTAAGCAGCACAAATTAGTCTATATTACTTTTTTTCTAAATGATACTAAGAAATAGATATTTTTTAAATTCTTAAACATATTTTTGATGTACTAAATTAATTACTTATAAACGTATCTTAATGTATCTTATTTGAGAGAAATAGTTTAGTTTTCCTGAAACTGTTAAGGAAATATGGGTACAAAATTGAAAACATTTTTGATATAAAAACAATGTAAATCCCAACAGTTATTTGCTTAATATAGAAAATATAAAAAATAACTAACTTTTTGGCTATTTTACCAACATGCATTAATTGCAAATACCATCACTAGTATAATGTGTTCAACCCTCACTGAGTACTCTACATTGTGGCTTTGTGCCAGAATAAATTGAGCTTGTAAATTCTCACTATAGAGTAATGGTTTGCAAATTAGTCTCACAAACCTTGCATCTCACATTGAGTGTCCCATCCTTGTAGCCTTGTGCCAGACTAAGCTATGCTTAAGAGGATGTTTCACCATAAAGCAATAGTTAGTAAGCTAGTCTCACAAACCATTATTACCATAGAGTTTAATCTTTACTGGATCCCTCACTTGTGGTCTTGTGCTAGACTATGCAAAGAAATTGCCTCATCATGAAGCAATGGTTCACAGATCAGTCTTACAAACCATTACTATTGTAGTGAGCTCAATGCTCACTGGGTGCCCCTTACTTGTGGCTTTGTTCCAGACTATGCTGAAACAATTGCTTCACAATAGAGCAATGGGTCACAAGCTGATCTTCCAAACTATTACTATTGTAGTGAGTTCAGTGCTCACTGGTCGCCTCATACTTGTAACTTTGTTAAAGACAAAGTGAAATTTAGATATCAAGAATACTTGCTCTTTTCCTTTTTGATTGTTTCTCTCCTATTCTCTTTTTCTTTCTACTGCAAGTGCTTTCTATAAATTAGTGTATATGCATACTAGTACTGCTACAGCTGCTACTACTACTACTACTACTACTACTACAATGCTGTCAAAATTGTTCCTCATATGCTATTGCTACTACTAGTAATACTACTACCACTGCCAATGTAGATGCAAAGCAAAATTTAAATTAAAAAATGGAAGCTGGCATGATTTGTTTCTTTTTTTTTTTCTTTTTTTTTTCTTTTTTGTTACTTAATGGCTCTTTGCATGAAACAAACACTCTGCATGATTTCATCCTGCCCAGATACGTTGAAGCGAATAGCTGGGGGTAACTCTGAGTCCAGTACTACTGAATCCCACCGTGAAGGATCCCTCAACATCAGTGATACCACTGAAAAATCAGATGTTGGTAGTAAGTAGATCCAGTCATAAAACTTTTTGGTAGTTCACTAGTGTTGCTTTTTTTTTTTTCTTTTTTCTTTTTTCTTGCTTCGTCCTCCTCTTTCTTCTTCTTCTCATTGTTCTTCTCTTCTTCATCTTTACTTATCATTTTTTCCTTCTTTTTTAAGTTTTTTTCCTTTCTTCTTCCTTTATGAATAACTGTATTTTTCTTTCTTTGTCAAAACGGGTCAGTATTTACTTTTCTAGAACTACTTGTATCATTTCCCTATTAATTCCAAGGTTAATTTACCCTTTTTTTTCAAAGGGTATAAAACTTAATTAAATAGTATCAAATACATTGAGTATGGTAACCATGTTTTTTTAACCAACAAGTTTCCTAAAACTTGGATATTCAACTAAAAATGATTTTTCTATTTTATTCTTATTCACATTGAACTTTGTATACAAGTTCTCATACTCCAATGGATTTTCTATAGCATGCACAATGATTTAAATAAGGGGCCTCCCTTGCAGCCTTTTAGCTGTATTGTAGTTTAGCACTATAGATTGCATCCTCTTTGGCTCACTATCTCTCTTCTTCTGAATATAAAGATGCTTTTGAGTTTGAGATGCCCCTAAACTAATCTGTACAATATATTTTTTAAATGCTTAGGACCAAACTGGTCTCTTGCTTTTGTCATCTATCTTTCCCATTTGATTCCTAAATTTTATTATGATGTGTCTGTTTGTGAGCAAAACTATGTCACCACTGACATCACAGTTCCCTTTCCATTACATTCTCAATGACTATTATAATCATTATTTAATCTTTATTAGCATCTTATTTATTAATGATGTCTCTATTAAAGTCTTGCTGAGTTAGAGTTGCTTCAAATTAGCCCATGTTATCAATATGTTTAAAATCCAGCAATGTGTGTTATATATCACTAAGAAATAAAGGTTTACATGGTATCTGATGTGGTTTTAACAAAAGCAGGTTTGATAAACAATTATTTGATTTTATTGATTTCTAGTATTATTGTTTTATTCTCAAATCAGTTAGAATAAAAATAAGTCTGATCTTTTATGTGTTCTTATTTACTTTCATTAGTCTTTCTAATTTCATATTGTATTTTATTACATTAAAACTTAAATACTTGTGCTCTTCAGGCTCATATTTTTGCCAGTGTTTATAATGAACAGAAAGGCAATATTTTCATTTATTGCTTCTTCCCACTTCATATTCATCTTACTAGAATCCCTACCATGATAACATAGTGAGTTAACCACAAGCTATTGACACTCACTGAGTGCAACAGAAATATCAACTTTTGCAGATTAAGCTGAGTTTTATAATTACAATTAAAGCCATACTGCAAAAAACCCTGCAATGGACAGGTCATGTGACAAAGATAAAAGACTCATTTTCTAAAGACCTTTTTGTTTGAAAAATCCTGCTAATGGATAAGTGGATACCCACAGAAAAGATACAGGAACTACTTAAGATAGCCCTTCACCATCTTGGGAAATGTTGTAACCTAACAAAAGGTTACTGAATGAGAAATAACCAAAACTGAGGTTGGAAATGAAATGGAAATCTTTATAACATTAACAAAATACAATACTTGCCTGCAGTATGAACAAGGTACCCACTGCTAGTAGTGACTATGTGACTCTGCAAAATTATCCCCCTCACTATAGTGTCCAACATATTTATGAGGAATAGGACATACCCATCAATGTTCACCGGTAGGGTATATAACAGAGCATAAAGCCCATAGGACAATTTCTCTTTCCAAAGCAAACTACAAAACAAGAGCAGAAAAAAGGCTATATTACAAAATAGGAGTTTCCTCCTGCTGCAACCAATACAGGAAGGCTTACCACTCTTGAATAGATCTACTATAATCAGAGAAAACTCTTAAATTTTCTATCTCAAAAATAAACTATAATATATATCCTAACTTTAGAATCACTATTGGTTAACCATTATTCCTTTTTAAAGGTATTTTTTCATCTTAATTTTTGTTGCTTTTTGTTGCAACTACTCAGTTTCATTTTATGGTTATTAGTAGTATAATAATAATAATAATAATAATAATAATAAATGTCCATTTATCAACATTGATGACAACCACTTGATAAGCCAAAGTGAATGAATGGCATAGATGGTTTATAGTCTTGAGGGCTTGTGTAGAACCAACCACACTTTTTGAATGAGCTGATAACAGAAGAATGGAGCACCACTATGTCACAGGTTTCTTGATAGCATTCCTTAAGTTTTAAATTCAGAGCTTTTCTTTACCAAGGCTAAAGAACCCAGTCTCCTCTACTATTTATCCATAGCTAAGGATAGAAAATAAGAACTCATGCCTTTCCCAAGGGGATTAGCATGAAGTGAAATGTAATCAATCTCATCCAGGATTTAAACTTGACCAATAGAGTCCATTTCCTATGATAACTGCTACAGTATATGCACCTCCTGTTAGTAAACAATGTAACTATACTCAAATATGCATCTATTATCTCAGGAAACCTATGTTATCATGGTAGCTACTCTTTCTGCTTGACATATGAAAGCCAACAATACAGAAGATCTAATTTAATTATATTACTACAAAAACTGTAAGGTATATAAACAAAACTTCAAATATTGCAGGAAGAAAATAAGGAATTAATCTATATGGTTAGATTTTGTCTTCTGCAACTCTTGGCTTTCATATCATAAGCAGAGCAGCTATCATATAAATATAGTCATTTACTATTAGCACAAGACCTGAAGTATGGGGCACCCACTAAATATCAAACTCACTAACAATTGTCTGCTAGAATAGCTTGCTAAACCTTACATTATTCATGATGCTCTCATTGATATAAGTTCCTCAAGGTAAGAGAGGCACAAGTTCAAGTATCACAAAGAGTTTATTCTTTATGTTTTAAAATAATCTGAGTTGTAGGGATAAAAAGCAACTGAAATAAAAATGAAAGAAATATTAATCAAAAAGGAATAATGGTTGGCATTTCTTCATCTTATTAAAATGAATGTTTTGACTGCTTGTATGTGACAAAATATAGGCCGTAACAGTAGTCTTCTCCAGTATTTTTCTTTTTAAGTAAATGTATTTTTGAAAAGGAGAAATCAAGCTTCTGATTAGTATTAAAACAACTTTATGAATCAATTACTATCCCAAATAGTCAAATCATCTATTATTATATGGTCAGCATCTCATGTCATGTAATGGTTTGCTAGCTAAGCTATAGCAGACCATGATTACTGAGTTTGATTCTCTTGTTATACAATTTGCACATATGTGCCTTCTTAATATTGATATTGCTTATGAATATTCATAAGCTGTTGTGTGCATAAGGATTCCAAGGTGACACATAGCAGTCTTGAGTCAACCATAAGAAACAAACAAGAATGAGAGTGATATTTGGTTGAAGCACTTAGAACAGACCTTTGTGAGAGAGAGTGATGAAAGGAATATTGTTGTCAAAAGAACTAGACTTAACATGAAGAAAGAAAATAAGTTCCACCTGCTTTTATTGGATAGAAAACATAGGAAACGAATCTTTCAGGATTGTTCACTACAAAGTAACTAGTCTTTTAGCAGGGTTTGCTACATTGGGTACCCTATATTTCTAGTCTTGCATCAAAGTAAAAGATGATAATTATGATGTGGCCTGTTGATATTGAAGCTTTAATCCAATTGGTCAGTTGCTAATTATTTACAAAAATCTTGGATTGGTAGAATCTGTTAGGGTCTAATTTGAGTCAAATAGATCTGATTAAAAATTATTTATATTCAATAGGACCATGTCCAAAAAAACCTCTTAAGAAACAACTAAATAAAAAATGTTCATATGAACATACAATGAATGTGATTTCCTAATCTCTAGGCATAAAATAATCCCAGATCGGTTGACATGCCATTAAAATCAATCAATCAAAAGATACTACACTAATTGATTGGTGACTGTTGGATTCATAACAGTTGTTACATCAATCTGCTGTGTCATTTTGTTAAAATTTGATTGGTTCTCTACTATTAGAGTAATGTTTGATTTTAATTTCATGACTATAGAATTATAAGAATCCCCCACCAAAGAAAACTTCTTTTTCATCCTTGGAATTAATAGGAGCATCCAATAAAGTTTAATGAGTTGAGTAAATATTGACTGAAAATATCTATTAAATGTCTTGAAACAATTCCATGCTTATTTTTTCTTTTCTTTTAATTTATGGGATTCAGACAATGTAACAAATTATTATATGCACATTCAATTATTAACGAAAGAATGATTTAATGAATGCTTAATTAATATTTAATATGCTTCCTAGAAAAAATATTAATCTATTATTAATACTAAAAAGGGTTTAGCTATTATACTTGGAGGAACTATAAAAAATATATATATAACCCTTTGTTAAACACATTATTTTTGAAAAAGTATAATTTAGTTGAAATATAACTTTCGTCCTAAAAATATCTTATTGGTGAATATTTACTTTTTTCATTTTAATAAAATTTCTTTTTGCCAAAATGCTTGATAACACTAGCTTCAAAATTATATAGAAAATAACTTATGAAATGAGGAAATCTTTCCATGATTTTATATTAGTCATTCAAAAGAATATTTCAAAACCATTATTCTTCATGAAGAGATATGACCTTTTGTCATTGAATACTTAAAGGCATTAACAGATGTATATGTTCTCTAATAGATATTTCTGTGGTAACAGAAATACCTGTGGATGTATGTTTCTTTTTGAACTTCTATCATGATTATCTGATCCTACAAATATCTTTACCTTAACTCTTAATTTTCTATAGAATGCAACACAGGACTTCATTCTCAGTACAGTTATCTTTTCAATAAAATTGCAGAATTAATACTATTCAAATTTTCAAAAGTATTCATATGTTGTTTTATACAAACCATTCCTTAGCTATAAAAACAAGCTCATTTAAACTATACACAGAAAATTAAGTGTGTACAGTTCTCAGTACTCTTTTTAATCATAGACATTTTTTCTGATGTTTGGAAGCATGTCAGTTGACTTTTTTTTCAATGTTTGATTAAAATAAACATTAGAAAATATACATGAAGATTTGCTTACTTTTGGAAAAGACTACTTTGAAAAAAGTTTTTAAGTAAAATACAAATGGTATTTGTATTTCAAATGTGGTGAAATGTCACTTGAAAACCCAACAACCTGACCAACCTTCAACAAGTTGAAATGATTTTTTTTAAAGTTTGTGATGCAATCAATATAGATCATTGATGAGATATTGGAAGTTTGTCTTCAAGTTCATGCCAATGAATATGAACAGAAGATTTGAAAATAAAACATGTTTCCACAAAATTTGTTTGTCCACAGAGGGTTAAAAAACAAAAATAAATATTGAAATGTGTACTATATATTGAAGCAACAAATTTAAAATGACCCTTAGATTTTTCTCCACTGTTGGAACATGAGAAAATAACTGGTTATTTTTACTACCCCCTCATAAATAAGTTATATATATACAAATTGTCACCCAAAAGTTCAAGGAATTTGACAGTTCAAAAAGTTTCTTATAGTTTTCATTTGTTATATTGGCATTTAGTTACAATGAATAAGATCAAACATGGAATAGTTAAATGGTTTGACATATTAAACAGTACAGAGAATAAAACTTGTAAACTCACAAATTGGTTGGTATCTGATACTCAGTCAAGATCCAGTTTTCAGAATTTACAGATAGTCTTTCAGATAGATCTTTCTGAGACAAATTTCAAATTAAATGGCTGACATTGGTCAGGTGTATATTGTCCCTGAAGGACTGACCTTGAATACTCAATTTGGAGATTTATATCTGTTTTTGAAAATCCCAGAAGCATTCACTTAGACAGTCTGTAGTGTTTTTTTAACTGGCTAAGATAAGCTAAATCCTTAGTCATGTGACCTTCTCCTGACTGCATCAAAACAGAAACTTCTGTTTTTAGCCATAATGCAAAGCATAGCCTTTATTTCCCCAGCTTAGGAATGCTTCTCCTGTTCTATTTTTAGTTTTGATGCATAATTTTTTAATTGAATTCAGGGTCAGTGAAATTTAATCTGCCCTTTTGGCTGGGGCTATAGAATACACAGCAATAGAGTAAGACCTCTCCAATGCAGCCACCTGTTGGCTGTGAGTGGCGACCTGTAATGCTTCAGGACAGGATCCTGGTGTCTGAGCAGTCCTTGACTTGATAACCAAAGAGGTCAAATCACTGGTAACATTCCACTTCTGCCCTTACTGGGCTATACAGGCAGTTAGAGAAAACCAATCCAATCAATAGGCCAGTCATGTCAAGCTCTAGCACCCTTATGATTGTCCTGACTGTATTATTTATTTTGCTCTTGTTGCAAACAAGTACCTAACTCTAATTTATCTTAAAGATGCCAGAAGGTGGTAGCTGAAGGTCAAATTCACTAAGACAGCAATATTTTAGGCCATCTAAACTATGTGCAAACAAATGATTGATATCAGATAGAATTAATAATGTTATTAATACTTGAAGCCAATTAACTGTATGCAAACTAATGAATAGTGTTGAATAGAATTATTAATATTAGATAGCAATATTTGAAACCATTTAGTGTCCTGGGTATGACTTTAAACTGTATCTGATGGTAAGGTTCCAGTCTTGAGGAATATGGAATGCCCCTTCATTATCATTATTCTCAGGTCCACTCTAACTCTTAGAAGTAGTACTTGTTAAGGTTCCATCTATGGGTCAAAAGGAGCCGTTAAGTCTTTTACTAGAGATTATTATTAATATTAAATAGAATTATTAGTGTTAAATAGCAATACTCAAAACCATTCAACAGAGTGCAAACAAATGATTAATATCAAATTAAATAGGAATACTTGATAAATAGAATTACTAATGTTAAATAGCAATACCTAAAACCATTTAACTGTGTGCAAACAAATGAGCTCTAACTTGTTTGACAATAAAGTTACCTACAAACTATTCACTTAAAACTCATATATATGTAAACATGATTTGACTTTGAATAACCATATTCCATTAAACCAAATGACCTAACCTAACCTGAAATTTAATTTTCAATTAGTATTAACTGAAACGTTTAGCTACAATATGCAAAATGTTTATGAATCATTGAGAGATTCGACTTGTATCTAGTTTTATGTAGTTCTCCTGACTCATAAAAGATATCAGCAAAAGTCTATACTTTATTCAGATTTCTTGAATTTTTGACTATCAATTCATTATGCTTTTTTATCATATTCTTATAAAAAGATTTACAAACATTACATCCAGTGTTCTAATACTATAATGGCTTTTGCAAAGATTTATAATGGCATTCTTTGATTGATGCAGGCACACTAGTGTCTAATATGAGATAGATATAACCTGCCATATCAGCTGCAAGGAAAAATCTGAGAAGTCGTTTGACAAATTATAGCACTGTCTTTTTATATTCATTTTGACTCTGCTCTTAAAGAGTGAGGTGGCTTTGTGAACTGTTGACACCTTGGGTTCAGTTTAGCTGGAGGTGAGAGCCTTTTTAAGGATGTCTTTGTATCCCCTTTATAGCATTCCTCTGATATGGTGATTGCTGGACAAGTCTCCAAAAACTGCAATCTTTGGAAGGCAGTGTTCTATCATTTATACGATGTAATCTGTCCAGTAGAGCTCTATTTTGAACTACATTGTTTTGATAATATACTATAAATAGGAGTTTAATCCATAAAGTCTGGTGCTGTATAATTGTCAGTATTAGTAGCAGTAGATAATAATAAAAATCCAAGAAATAAACATTGACAAAATTAATCACAACATTTGTTTGTCATTTAAATATTGATAACCTTCATACATGTACATAGGTTACTGTTAATATTCTATTATTATTTGGTGGATAATGTTGTTCTCAGAAGACCATTTTCATCTATTATTAAAGAAATCTCTAATCCTTATTTCAAACATCTTTTTATACAGTTGTACAATGAAACTATAATTTTATCACAATATCTTCTGTAAGACAGCTATATATATTATGATTAATATTCATTATTCTTAATAGTATATGGCCATAATAGTATTACCCATTAATAAATATATCCTACAAATTTTTTTATAAATCAAACATACCAGGTTTTTATTATTTCTAGTGGTAAATCATACAATCAAAATGGATATTATTAGGTATTATTCATCATCAAACTACAGTGTTCAAACTCTGTAACCAAAGATAGCAGTCAAAAAATAAGTACACCCCTACATAAAATTCTTTGTAGCAAAAATATTTTCAAACCGAACTTGATTTTTTTACTTGGATACAGTTTCAATTCTGTAGAGTTTGATAATAATTAATACCTAATAATATCTATTTTGAAATTGTGATAATCACAAATCCTCACAGTGTCTGTTGTCTGACTTGACTGGTGTTTGATACATACTCTATCCAGATCATGTCACTATGATACAATCAAATGATTTGGTTTTTAAATGCCAATTTCAGATCACAGAATAAAATAATAAATTCTTTTGAGTATATTATTCTTTTTATAGCATACATATATATTACTTGAGTGTTTGTGACTAAGGTTTTGTTATATAGATTTTGTAGAAAGAAAAAAATCATAATGCCACCTTGCCATTCCATAACACACTTTTTCTCCAACACTTCCATTGAATATTTCTACTACTCCAAGCATGGGAATGACAGTTATCAACCAACAGATATATTTTAAGAAGACAATTAGACATCATGAAGATCTGGCAAACAAAGGGAGATCTGATTTTACAGCTTTGTCTCTTCATTTCTGCCTTGGATTTGCCTGGAAGATAACTTTATATTTTCATAGCAGCTTTAATTATCTATTAGTATTATTCAATTCAACAAGGAATAAGAGTTCTTTTTAAGGATCTTGGATATCTTGTGTGAGACCCCTCTACTTGAAAAGGAGGGATTTTGAAAAATAGTTTTCTATCCTCACCACTTGACCTGCTCAGCATAGATAAGATCTTTACAACAGATTTTGGTGCTGGCTGCCTCAAGGACTTTGGTCACTCAAGAATGATGCAAAAGCAATGTTGATTAAAACATCTGAGTTGTAGGTGTGAATGATGCATACATACAATTTGGCTTTATTGAGAATAGTAGACATGTATTTAATATATATTGTAAGTATAACAGAAATTTAAATTAACTATTGCAACTATTAGTTTTATCAATTCTTGATCATCAGGCAATACTACATTCTTAAGAATTGCAAGTATTATGAGAGACTGGTACATAGTCAATTGAGGAAAAATCCATTCTTTTACAAATTGTTGTCCACCACTAATGGCAGTCTCAAAACTTGTTCTCTCAGTAACTTACTGACTGACTCTTTTTTAGAATTTAAAGCAAGAGTTCCAGTGACTGACCTTTTCTTGAAGGTTACACAGCTGAACATCAGGGTCACTAGTGGTGAGAGGCAATTAGCTCATCACAGTTGGTTATAATATATCAAAAAGCTTAGAATTCCTTAAATTTCTAAATTTTTTTTTTTGTAGCTGTAGCTATAATGGTATCATAACATACGGAACAGAAGCCTATACTCATGCTGCTGATTCATTTCATTAGTCTTATTTTCATATCAGTTGGCATTTTGTTTCATTTTATTTGTCAACATTGCTTACACTTGAAGATTCTGAAGCTTAATCTTTAATCTTTAAAATGATAAATTTTGAATAAGCTGTTTCTAATTATTCTTCTAATCCTGACTCAAATGATACATACAATAACATATTTTGATGATCACATAAAAAATGCTAGCTTATTTATTGTTCTTCTATCTATCTGTTGTGGCCTGTTAGGGGCCAGAAAGAAGACATGGAAGAAAAGAAAGTAGCTTTAGAAAGTGTATTGAATAAACAGAACATTTATACAAAATAAGAGTGTTAGTACAGCAGTTAGAAGTGTCCATCCGAACTGTCAGGTTTGACTGCTGGGAGAAAGTCGGTATTGGTCGTTCGTCCCACCAACTGGACGAGTGTGGCACAAGACTTTTTTTTAGGTGAGTCCAAGCACAGGGCCATAGCCCAGACATGCCCAGCAGCTCCAAAAATGCCTTGGGCCTCATCAGCATTCCCCTAAAAAGGGGCACCTCAGGTGCCAGGCGATAAACTTAGCCCCTCCAAGGAGGGTTAGAGCCTGGGGAGACAGCTCCCTGAGGAACAAGGATACTGGTCTTGGCACACCTGACATGAATGCCAGCTTACCAGAATCCATGTTAGACAGCCTCAACCAGGACACATGGCCAGCTGAACCAGGACACACCCAGCCAGATCCATGTACCGACCAACACAGCCAACAGAAGTGAAGCGTGTCCCAGCTCTCGCTGGGAGAAAGTCTCAGTGAAAGTAAAATAGGGTTAGTATTTATAAAAGAGGAAGAGTTCATTATCGTGTAGGTAGGTCACAATAACACTATCTCTATCATAAAATTATAGGATTAATTTGTTTAAATGATGATTACTTCATTTCTTTTAGTCTATTAAAAGGATCTCTGTTACAAAATGAAAATTACTTAACACCTTTAGCACCCATGTTTGTTATTTTGTTTTTTCATTGATGTGTAGGCTAAGACCTGAACAATTTGAATTACTAAATAGCATCACTGGAAAGAAGGTATTAGTGATTGCAGTGTTAAAAGGTTGAATGAAGATAAAGTATGAATTTCAAAAAGGGGATGTTATGTAATTTACATCATTTGGCACATAATTTGATGTGCATTTTATACTGTTGATTTTAGCTTGGTTGTTGTCACAAACAAGATTTTAAGATTAGAAATTTATATAAACTCTATAACTTTTATCATAATGATTATAAAAAGAATATCTTTGTTTTAAATCTATTTTCAAATTTTAGTATAGTAAAAAAGAAAAATTAGAAGTTTCATCTTCCTAGGTTTGGAAATACTCTTCAGTATGATTTGGAACCCGCCTATACTCAAAGAGGTATGATATTTGTAAGTGTTTGAGATCAATGTGATGTCAGTATATTGATCCTTTCTATAAGTCAATCCATACTAAACAGACCTGGAGGGTGTATATTTCATTGATCATTAACTATTATTTAACAAAAATAGTTAAATTTTGTCAACAGAGATTCATTGACTAAAAAGTTTTTTTTAAAAAGGGGGAATTTTTTAAATACATTTTTATATTTTCTTTCTTTTTTTATTTTCTTTCTTCATCTTACCTTTTTATTTCTCCTGATCTTTACCATGTTTCTCTGATAATGAATATAATCAGATTCTCTTTGAGCTTTTCCTCTCCTTCTCTCTACCAGTTTTTCTATTTTTATAGTCTTTCCTTTAGCTTTCTTTCTATAGATTTTCCTTTAGCTTTCTTTCTATAGTTTTTTCTTTAGCTTTCTTCTATAGTTTTTCCTGTAGCTCTCTTTCTATATTTTTTCCTGTAGCTTTCTTTCTATAGGTTTTCCTGTAGTTTTCATTCTATTGTTTGCTCTGTAGCTTTCATTCTATAGTTTGTCCTATAGCTTTTATTGCTACTTTTCTCTATATCTTTATACTTTTTTCTATAGCCTTCAATCTATAGTTTTTCCTGTAGTTTTATTGTATCTTTTTTTTGTGCTTTCCTGTATTTTTTCCTATGTAAGAAATTATTAAAAAAAATGTTATTTGACATTTTGTTTTTATTTCTTCACAAATTTTGGTTACTTCCTCTGAAAATTTCAAAACTTCTATCTAAACTGCTTCTTTTCTTATTTTTGTCTGTAAAATTATAGTGAAAAATAGTTTTACTGTTGTGCTTATGTTTTTATCATTTTATATGTAAATATTCTATCTGTATACAATATATGAATGATATTAGGCTGATGCAAATGTTTTTAGTATATTTTCACTATATATATATATATATATATATATATATATATATATATATATATATATATATATATATATATATATATATATATTCATGATATCAGAATACTTTCTCTAGTTTTCTCTATAACATTATATCACCTTTGAGATAAATTGTGTATTTTATCATAAAGGGAAAATTATATATTTTTTTCACTTCGATCAATTCTTTTAGGAATTTTTAATATCTATAACTTTTTGAAACTGCTGATCAGACCAGGAGTGTTGCAAGGAGTCAAACAAATGATAGTCTAAAAATGGATAGATCTGGAGAATTTGCAATATGTGGAAGAACTTCCTATTTCTTCTCTTAATTGATAGGCAGTGTTGGCATAGAGCAAAGCAAGTAATATTGAATGTGATATGTCTGGAGAATATGCAACATTTGGAAGAACTTTCCATCCATAGCATTTGCAACCGGAAAGCAGACATCATCTAGTAGGAAAATCAACAATCAATTTTCTTTGCAAAAAGAAAAAAGATCTTTTCTTTCCCAATGCATCATCCAAACAAGCCAATTGTTCCTTATTGCACATTTAACAGTTTCTACAGGTTTCAGCTATTTGCAAAAAAGAGTTTTTTAAAAATCCTACCAAAAACAGCAGAATTTATCAACCTATCCTTCCAGTAAATTTACTAAGATTGAGTTATTGAAAGCTGTCCTGGGTATAACCATGATTTTCTTGATTTTAGATTATCTATTTTTCATCACCAGTGATTATCTTGTCCAAAAAAATATTTTTCTGGGTTGAGCAAGGAGAAAAATACAAGTGATTAAACAGTTATCATTATTTTTTTTCTGTTAAGTTTACATGAAACCAATTTTCATCGCTTCAAAATTTCTGAGGCTTCTAAATTCTACTACAATTGACTGATTTCCCAAACAATAAAGAGCAACTGTCAAAGACACTTTTCAGATTTTTCTAACGAGTACAGAAGATGGTGCCAGGAACTTTTGCATCAACCTAATATATGTACCTATTATTTCATAACAATGTTTTTTGTTTGAATTGGTCATTGGGTTTATTTTATTTTATTTTACTGAAATTATAGTAATAACTTGTATTGCTTTTTCTTAAAGTATTTTTTGCATAATATTCACAGGAAAATCTTTTGTGCAAATTCACATTTGTGTTTGAGCTTTATTTCTGAAAATAGTTGCTTAAAATTTCAAAAGATTTTAACCACACTTCTTTTGAATTGTTAAATTAAGAAAAATTTATGTTTATGTAGGTTTATTATAAAGAAGGGAGGCACTCATTGTTTAACACAGGTGTACCCATAATTTTTTGTTTTATGGACTACTTTTGAAATGAGCAGATCAAAATGATCTATCTTTATTAAAAAATGCTTAATATGTTTACTGAGTATACTTTATATATGAGTTTAAAGTAACAATAGACTGGCCACCCTGTATGTAAATCAACACCTGTCAAAGAGAGGATAGATGATAGACTAATATCTAAAATATTTTTTGGAATGTTATGCAGTCTACCCACACTGTCTTTGCAATCTCCAAGTTGATCATACTTAAATTTTGGGCAACCCTTGTGTAACACTTATCATCATAAATGGATTCCAACAGCCTCATTCAAATCATGGATGAGGCTGGTTGTGCTTTACTTTGCTCTTTGGAAAGGAATGACTCCTTCTCTTCTTCCCCCAACTAAGAGTAAATAATAGGGCAAAGTAAGCTCTTTAACCTTGGTAAAGCAATCAGTTTAGGAGAAGTATAACTCTGAATTCAAAATCTGAGGAGCATTGTTCAGAAATTCTGTGGCATTCTGATGCTCTATTCTTGTTATCAGCTTATCCAAAAATGTGGCTGGCTCTACACAAGCCTTCACCACTATGAACAAATCACCTGTTTAAGCAGTTTAACAGTTCACATCTTTAACTGAACTGCTGGGTACTTATGTATCATACACAATAGAAGAGCCTTTAATATATATCATGAACAAGATAATTAGACAGTCAAGATTTAGTTTGTTTTTTTAGTCTATATAAAATACACTATTAACTTGTTCAAAGGTTTCCAGTTAATTGTTGCTGTAAGAGTAATTCATTAATTTCATAGTATTTCATATATTTAGTTTTTTGTTGTTTTTTTTTTGTGTCTTTGGTTACACAAATCATTTCGTCGCATATAATATTTAATAACCCCACACACACACACAATTTAGATTTAATATTATGGTATTATAGACTTACATAAAAGTACTGGCAGTCTATGGTATCTAGATAAACATTAGAAAATTAGCTTACCAGATACCTTAACACCCTATTTATGGCCCTGGTGATTTTTTGCAGCTTTTAAAAATGTGGGATATATAATGTCCTCCATTTCCTACAATATTTCTTCCTTTTGCAGCAACTTTTCTGTCTTATGTTGAAAATTATTGGCAAAAATAATTCACAAGTCTCAATAAATAGGAAACTAGGTAAGAAGAAATGTAGCAACATGACTAAATTTGAATTTTCCTGCTTATGGTTCTTTGTGTTTAAATCATTAAAGCATTATCGATATTCTCCTATGCATACAGAATACAAGTTTAAGTTTTATTTGTGGTTAAATTATTACTTTCTAATCCCAGTGGTCATAAAGATAAAATTACAGAATTTCAATAAAAAGCCAAAATAAAAATTGAAAACAAAATGAAGTTAAAAAAGAATAATGAAAATATTTCAAAAAATTTAGATAACTTAAGACTATTACTTTGGTTTCCTTTAGATCACTGAAGTTAACCCTTTTAGTATGGTGAGCAACTCAAGTCACTCAAATATGCTTAATGTGTGAGGGCAAGATGCAACTTTAGTCTGCATTAAAAATTTTGGACCTTATGTCATACACCTCCCAAAAGCTCCTTGTTTGATATAAAAGTTGGCAACATTAGACGAGGGTGACCTGAAGGCTCCCTTTTCAATAGCTACTACACTGGGGTGTAAGGGAGGGCATTACTCCATCCCTGGATTGCTCCACTTTACCCTTGATCCTTACTTTATAATGCTGAGTGTTAAGCAAGACAGTATCAAGTACCATTTTTTAAGTCTTTGGTGTGACTTGACCTGGGATTGAACCCAGGTCTCCTGGACCATTGGCAAACAATTTACTCATTACCATGGCCCTAAGATTAAAAAATGAATATTTTATTACTTCTAAAACTTTAGTAATAGTCATTTTTAGAAATATAGTGAATAAAAAATTCTCTTATAAACACTTGTGCAATATATTTTTCCCCTTCAAAGTGGTATATTTTGATTGTCGCTTGCCTCAAATTGAGTCACTTCTGTATTATATATCTTAGCAATCACAAGATTTGAGCAAGCTTTTTATTTCATGGTCAAAAGTTCATTCCAGTCATTAAATTTGTTGCTAAATATGCCACACCAGAAGGGTTAAGCAACAATAAATCTGTTCAGTACTTAATAACAAAAAGTACTGTATGCAGCCTAAAGCCACTCTGTCAGACTAAGCAAAGCTTTGTACATTACATTATTATTATTATTACTTGATATTATTACTTATATTACTATGATGTAATGTTTATACATTATTATATATAAACAAGCAACAGAAATGTAAAATGACTTGAGCATTGCAATAAAAAGCAGCTACTATCAAATGAAAGAAAAACTTGCCAAATTAATGATGAAAATAATTCAGCTAAAAAATTCAGACAACTTAAAGCTAAATATAACTATGCTTGTAACATTTTAACAATTTTTTGTGCATGTTTATATAACTATATAACATTACTATTTTATTGAATATTGTATACTATTTATATTTAAACATTTGATAAGGGTTAATCATTTTTAGAGCAGTCATCTTCAAACTATGACCAATGGGCAACATCTGGTCCATGACAAGATTTTATCCAGCCCTCAGCAATTTCAAATATGTTTGATTAGGCAATTTAATATGAGCAGTTCTGTCCACTAAAGATCACTAAAGAGTTATCTAAACTTTATCTGTGTAGAAGTGGTTCCCACATGCACTGTAGCAGTTAGGTGGTAACTGTTTCAAGTCTTGATTATTTGTTATACATTATTGAATTTTGATGATTCATTGACCCATTCAATATAATAACTTTGAAGCAGCCAACACTGTCATTTGAAATTCAAATTTTGAACATTGATTGAATCTAGTCTTCTTGTACTGTGTAAGAGATGAATCATTGCTGTGGTTTTAAACCACTAAAAAACATAATACGATGATTTCTTTCAATTTTCTACATTGTCACCATTTCTTTTCATAATCTATCCAGATTACATACTACAAATGTCTATAGATCTAATGAAAGAAAATTGTTTCACACTAGGAAAGGTAAGAAGCAGATGATATCCTGCAGAACCTAATACTGATGAAAACTACACTGATGATCTAGTGCTTCTTGCAAATACACCTTCTCAGGCTGAAACTCTTTCTGCATAGCCTGGAACATGCAGCAAGAGGCAATAGTTTCTACATGAACAGTAGAGTTCATATGTTTTAATCAAGATGATGCCATCTCCTAAAGGACTTGCCAAGAGCAATGTCCAATAGAGCAGATGACAAAAGTGGGTCAAAGGAATCTGTGCTGTCAGCATGCCTTGATGCTAATGATGAATAAGTATTCCATCATATGAGCATTTGTAAAATATTTAATGTGGACTTTGTACTGTAAAGTTTGGAAACCTCTGTTCTACTGCAAAAAAAATAAAGCAAAAACCAAGTCAGTAGAATTCAACACAATAGGCTGCTTTGTAGCTTTGCATTTCCTGTTGGTCAATGTTCAAGCCCAGGTAAAAACTTGGATTTTTAATGCTGATTTTCAAAGCAGGCAGTTTCCTTGCTTGGAAGATTGGCATAACACAATCTTCCTTAAAATCAATCTTCTGAGTAGGACTCAAAATGGCATCTAGTAGTGAGGCTCCAGCTCTGAAACTGGAGAATGTGAAGTCACCTCTTTCTTGCGATTACTCTCAGGTTTACTTTGACCTGAAATGCTAATATCTATTAGGGTCCCATTTATGGGCCAAATAGATCTATTTGAGATTAAGTATTTACCTATTTAAAATGATTATTAAAATGCATTTTTGTACTCTATATAATTGTAGGCCATAATTGTTAAATTCAGCATAAAATCAACCAACAAGAGTTGACATGCTGTAAAACCAACCAAACAACCAACCAATCTTTATTATTTAATATCTATACAAGGGCACAGTTTTTCAGATTGTAAAATACAATTATGTGACTGGTTAAATCTTTAATGTTTTTGCCATGTATGTAAATATTTATGTAAATAAATATTATTTCTGATGGTTGGTTGACTTTACAGCAGGTCAACTCTTGTTGGGTTATTTTATACTGAAGTCAGTTTAATTGTGGTTTCCAAATATATATAGTACAAAAATGTATCTTCTCAATCATTTTGAACAGGTAAATGTATAGTTGTACTATAAATGTTAGAAAAACCAACGTATTAATAAAATTCAAAATCATTTTAAACGATAAGCACTTCATTTCAATATCAGTGTTCAAAGAGCCAATGTATTAATTAAGTTCAAAATCCTAATAAAAATTATCTAAAACAGAACTATTTAACTCATAGATAGAACCATAAGGGGTACTACCACTCCAGCTTAAAGTGGACCTGAGAGTAATGGCAATGAAAGTGTACTTCACATTTTCCATAGCTCCAGAACTGGAAACTTACCATTGGATGTAATTTAGTGTCATACACAGGACACATTATTTCTGACTTATATTGTATCTTATTTACATCTCAATAAATAAATAGCTTTTTTCTATTATATGTTCCATATATGTACTGGTCAATTCTAAGTTTGCATATATGGAGACAGACAAAAATGCTATATATTCTATGCAAATAAAAAATGATTAGAATATGTTGATTAAGAATTTTTCTGTGCAATAGATATATAAGATGAAAAGTAAAATTCATTTGTCTACAAAAGCCAACAAATGTTATCAGACTAAAAATGTTATGAGTTATGGCCTCTAGATCCATAAAATAAAACAAGTTTAAGTAAGAAAATTAAGATCTTTCATGATCACAATGACAATCAGCTAAAATAAACAATGACTCCCTTGACTAGATAAAATTATTGATTACAAGGAATAAGAGGTATAAAAAAAATTAAGGTTCCTTAAATTTATAGTATCACCTGAAAACATTTTAGGTTATTGTATCCAAGAAATATTTTTAATATCACAAAAAAATCAAATCTAATGAACTAGGTTATTATACTTGGATGTATGAAATGTATTAAAAAAATATCAAGACTATATATCAAAGCAGAAATGAACAGTGGATAAAACATTAATTTTCTTCAAAATAGTCCCCTTGGTATTCAGCATATTTATTCCAATGAGTTCTCCATTTGTCAAAGCACTTCTGGAAGTCCTGTTTTAGCATGGTATGAAACTGCACCATCATATTTCTTTTGATGTCCTCCACATCCTCAAATGTTACTTTTGAGGTAAATTTTCAGTTGAGGAAACAAGAAAAAGTCATGCAGAAATCTATCCAGGGAGTAGGGAGTTTTGCTCTTGCACAATCTTGTTTTTCACTAGAAACCACTGTTAAAAAAGTATTGAAACTGGCTTCGTAATTTTTTTTCAAATTTGCATTGACTCGTGTTGACAGTCATCGCTTGGATTATATAAGTTGCTCAGCTGAGCATATCTTCATTTAAATTCAAAATTTCAGTCTTTAAATTTTTTGATCAAACCATTTATTTTTTTAAAGAACATGAATTAATAAACAAGGTTATTGAACTTGAATCTATATAAAATGTTCTTTTTATAAATAACAAGATAAGTATAAAAGTTAAGATCTTCAAAGACTATTGTGCTTGAGCATGAGCCAAAAATATTTGTCTACAAGGCAGTTCTAATAAACAATGTGTTTTTTGTTTGTTTATTTTTTAATTCTTTTAAATTTTAGGTATGATAAATGTATAAAAGTGTTTATTCCATGAAGATACAATATAACTTATTCCATAATCTCTGAGTGTCCTATTCCACAAAACCGTTCTTTTTTTTACCCCTTTTTTAGCTGAAGATGATTTCTTTCTACAACGTATGAATGGTGGCCCTGATTTAACATTAAGGAAAAGTGAGTTCTTGGTATAAAAATTATTTTAAAAAGGCTAAGATAATTCCTTTCACCCTATTTCAATGTATGTATGTATGTATGTATGTACATATATATGTGTATATATGTGTGTACACATATATGTGTGTGTGTGTATGTGTATATAAATTTGTGTGTATGTATATTTATGTATAGTTTTTGTCTGTGTATGTAGCTGCCAATATTCATTGCATCTTAGTTGTCAGCTCTATTGTGTGTATGTGATCTTGCTGCATATTATCGAAATAAAGTTTTGGTATTTGGTATTTTTGTGTGTGTTTTTGTGGGTATATATAATATATATATGTTTATATGGGCATGAGGTAATTTTTAGTGTAATTAGTATTTTAGTATATCATTATTTTCTGCTTGTTTATATTAGTATCAGAAAAGACACATATTTGATTTTAGAATACATAGTCACATGCAACTATATCTACAACTTTCAAATTACATTCACAAACCATATATGTGTGTGTTTCAGTATAATTGTATAATAAAATATCCTTGTAATTATACAATATTGGAACGGTTTTAATTTTGTCAAAAATGTGGGGTTTTTCCATAATAAAAAAGTATCAACCCTTAATTTTTTTACATGTGGATTTATTTCATGGTTACAATGATAAGATTTTCAAGTTAGAATAAAACAGTTAATAAAAACAATAGGTATCTGTGTCGCTACTTGTACAAAGAAAGATAAATGGCTGATATTTAGACAGTGATAAATATCATCTTAATCCTTTTATATTTATTTTGCATTAATATCCTTTAAAAAGGTATGAATTCACTTCTCCCTTAGTTCTGTCCGATTCCCTAATCAAAATTACTTATAACTAACATGTCATGGTGGTTGACAGAATAAGGGAACATATGTGAAAGCCAGCCACCTATAACTACTTTAACTACCCAGACAGCAGCATCAAAAAGCAATTACTATGACAGGGTTATATATATATATATATATATATATATATATATATATATATATATATATATATATATATATGTATAGTTTGTTATATTCATAAAGAGAGCTAGAGCATATATATCTCTACATTAGGATACCATGGACACAGTCAAAAGTACTTGGTGACTGTGACCAAGTACTATTGACTGACTCTCTGTCCACACTATTCTAACATATATTTTCATTTATTTATACTTATATAAATGTTGGTGTACACTCATTTATACTTATATGTTATAAGAAAAAATGATGTGGTGAGTAAAATATAAGAAAAGTGCTCAATATGCTTTATATAGAGCAATATGCAATAATGTTAAATATCAGAAAAAATTTTTTCTTACAGCTTCAGTTTCACATATTGATTCATTAAGTAGCCAACAAAATTGAATGAATACATAGACATAAATTTGTATTTGTGTGTGTGTGTGTGTGTTCATATATATATATATATATATATATATATATATATATATATATATATATATATATATATATGTGTGTGTGTGTGTGTGTGTGTGGTTAGAATTCAATGCCACAAATGCCTCCAAACTGCAAAGTCTTTACAGTGTTCAATACAAAAACCACCAACCAATATCACAATATATTACCAATTACAAAAATAAGGCAGGGTTATAAGTCTTGACTTAGAGTTTTAATTTCAAAATTAAGATTCAATACTTATAATTTTGTGGATCACCAGCTCAAATGATGATTGAAGAATATGAAACTTGAAGTCACAAGTTATCAACTTGCCTTATTTTTATAATTATTAATATATATATATATTGTGTATGTGTTTACATATATATATATATATATATATATATATATATATATATATATATATATATTGCATATAAATATGAATTTGTATGTATAGATGTATGCATACATTCACATATATTAATATGTGCATATATACATACCTACTGGTACAACTGTATACATAGATAATGTATATTTTGTTTCATGCATGTACCAATATATCTATTTGTGAATTAATTTATCAGTTTTAGGTAACTGCTCAAATCTTTTTCTTTTCTTTTTTTTTTTAACTGTTAGTACAAACATTTTGCACATTTCCATTACCACCTTAAAAGAAAAGCACCCCAATTCCTAAACAGTTATATGAAAAATTAAAATAAAACTGACACATTCAATGATAGATTTTTAATAAAAATAAAATCACACAAATAGATATTCATCTCCTGAAATAAATACTGCAGAGAGATTACTTTCTAGTTTTTGTTGATAAAACCATGTAAATTATACCGAGAAGTCAATACATATATATGCTACAAAAACTCAGTTGTGTGGCCAAGTAAGCCTTCATCAGATGATGACTTTGGGGTCAGGCATAGTTCTTTTTTCCTAAACTCTATTGCTGATATGCTATCCAACGCACAAGTTTTGCAAATGGGAAGAATGTTTTATTATACAATACCTATAAAGGTATGCCAAACTGACCAATTTTTATTTATAATCAATTTTGTTAAAATTAATATCTGATAACCATTCAATAAAATATATATTCTTTACATCAATTCATTTTATCCCTGTTATAATAATATTGTTTTGCAGTAAACATTTCGTTCACAATATATCATGACTGGCTTCATAAAATTTTTTTTCAAATTGGCATTGACTCTTCTTGATAAAGTCTAAATACCATCACTTTATTATATAAGTTGCTCAACTATGCACACATCTTCATTTAACTCTCAAATTTGGAAATTTAAAAAAATTCAAGATTCAATACTTTTTAATCACAACTCTATGTTATATATGATTGTAACCCTTTTCAATTACTTTTAATTAGAAAAATAATTTTTTATGAAAAATGTGTAAAACTGTTAATGGTATAAAAAAATTACCTTCTTTTCTTCTTCAAAATTGATAACATCTCATGAATTAATTTAATTTCTATGTCAAGATATGAAAATTAACTAAAAGAGCTATATTCATTGTTCTCTGAATAAACTAGCATCTGTAACAGCAGCCCAGTGACTGGGGCTGTAGAATATACTGACTGCATTTTTGCAAAGGGGTAAGACCACCACCCCAAACAAGAGTCCTAGATATGACACTAAACCATCTGATTGTGAGGCTCCAGTCTTGAAGCTTTGGGGAATGTGGAGTACATTTTCATTGCCATCACTCCCAGCTCCACTCTGACCCTGAAGTGGTAGTACCTGTTAGGGTCCCATCTATGGGTCAAATAGAACTGTTCAATCATTTAACAATGTGCAAACAAATGGCTGATGTTAAATTGAATTGTTAGTGTTTGATAGCAATTCTTGAAATCATTTAACTGTGGAAATAAAATCATTAGTATTGGATAACAATACTTGAAATCATTTAACTGTGTGTGAACAGATGATTTATACTAAATAGAATTATTTGTTAATCAATAGAATTATTCATATTAGATAGGAATACTTAAAACTATTTAACTGTGTGCAAACAAATGAACTCTGGCTTGTTTAAAATATTACCTACAAAATATTCCTTTACAAATCATATATTTAATATAAAACAGGATTTGACATCAAATAACCTACAAGAGTTGATATGCCATAAAGCCCAACCAATCAACCATCTATAATAGGTATGCGTTCTGCAAAGTGATTAGTGGAAGAGAAATAAGTTGCCTGTTTTCAATATTTATAAACAAAAACTGACAAGAACTTTTGTTTTGCATGTCGCATATCTTGAGGTATATTTCTATTTTTTTAATGTGTATTAATTCATATAAAATCAAAGAATATGTTATAGTGTTTCTAAGTAAATTCATTATATCAGATTAATTGCTCTTATAATATAGGTTTTCCCTTTCACAAACTTCTAGCTCCTTTTATCAAATTCTTAAAAGCAATGATTAAATTCTAAATTTAGCCACAAATAATGTACTTTGGTAAATTTTCCATACAACAAATTTGCCAAACATACATAATGGTAATGTGCTTTATTTAAAAGTTATTTTTAAAACAATTTTATTTATACATAATTTTAGATTTTACTTGAAAACATACAAGTTTACATTTAATTAAGGATCAAATATTTATATTTTGTTGTGCATTTTAATATCTCAATCAAAAGCAATCTATTAGGAAATTGGGAATTCTTTAGTCAAACTTTTGACAGCATTTATAAAGTTCATATTTTTTAATGATTTTCTTTGCAAACTTTGTCAAACAATTTAAAAACATAATAGGTAATTCAGTTTTATGGCTTGTTGAAGAATTTTTATTCTAAACAGTTATTAATGATCTGCAGCATATAATTTTATAATTCATTTCAACTAAAATTCATTTGAAAAAATTTGTTCGTTTGTTTTTTGTTTTTTATTGGGGTTTTTTTTTCAGTCTATTACAAATTTGTTTGTTAATGTCTACTAAATTTCAACAATTTTATTATATTTTTTTCATCAATTCTTAAGGTACCTGGTAAAAATTAATAAGGGTTCTTGCAATAATCAACGTGTTCTTTTCTCAAACTAAACTAAGCTTCTACCTTTAAAAAAATACATCAATTTAATCATAAAATACACATCTAAAATGATTACAGGAAGTCAGGAATTATTTTGATTTAATTTTAGACAATTTTTAAAACAGCTACTTTGAATATGTACAGTGATTATGATTTCTTTTTTCTTTTTTGCATGGCACAGGAAAATTCCTCCATATAATTTTGCATGACCTGCGGGAATTTCTTTGTATTTTATTTGTTCATTTTTCATATTAATTGTGGATGTTGTATTTGTCTTAGCATGAATCTAATCTGGTTGTGAAATCTTAAAACTGGTTGTGGAAAAGTCTCTTTCAAATGTATTATTTTAATTATCATATATTTGGTTGTGTTTAAGCTCAATTCTTTACTATAAATGTTTAATTATTTGCCAGATTCATTTTTTTCATATTATTTATTTTTTAATTGTTTCTATTCCAGATTTTACTCAAATTTGAATTAAAATTTTATCTCTGATTTCAAGATTAGTTGATAATATACATTTTTTTATAGAGCCTTGGTTCTTTTTTTATTAGTGTTAAGTTTATATATATATGCTGATGTAACAAATCTCAACAGTTATGAGAAATAATGAATCACAAACATGGAAAACTTACAAGGTTCTGTTCATTATGGAAATATTAATGTAAAATCTTTACTGATACTTGTTTATTCTTTCATATCAACATTGATTTGAGTTGTAGAAAACAAGTTTCAGCTAAGTTTTCTAGATTTTAATGTTTAAAAGTACTTAATTAGTTTTACTTTCCAACTAATATATTTATCAATATTTATTTAGCTTATGCAAGTCAAATCTTAATCTTTTTTGTTTTTTTTGTCAATTCTGTAGATTAATGTTGGCAAACAAGTCTTAGATATTAATTCTATAAACACATTGACCTGCTTTGTAATTAAATCTCCATTAGCAGCAATAGTCAATGTTCAATCCATGGTGAAAGCCAAGATTTCAAATGGTGACTTTTACAGCAGGAATAACCAACCCTCATTTCCATCAGTTTGCCTTTGTGCCATATAAAAGCTTAACTTAGTGTCTTCTGTAAATACTTCCTATCCTAGTGGTCAAAATGTTATGCAAGTTAAGCCTCCTTGTCTGACACCTGCTTCATTTGAAATAACTTATTTGCTGAGATCTCAAAAAGAATTGGTTTGTACACATTCTATAAGTGCCCAGAACAGTTTAGCTCAAAACTAATCTGGAAGCTCTAATTCATCCAGAAAGCAAATAAAATTGTTATCTGCAAGAGCTCTCCTACACATATACTCAAGGAGGTACTGGAACTTTTTGGAAGAAAATCAATAAAACAGGGACTAATTTGTACAGAAAGCAAACAAAATTAATTTTTGTTTGTTATTTTCATCCTGGACACAACACCAGGTTTTTCTACTAGTTGTTGATAATAAGGATTCACAAAATGTCATCAAAAAATAGATATTCAAAAATCTTCTTTACTCTTAGTTCATATTATTTTTGTCGTTGTGGTAATCCAAGTTAAGTTTTATATGTATCTAGAAAAAATGATATGACATTTCAGTACATACACATTTATTATTGTAAACAAATTATTATTAGAAAAATCTATTTACTGCTAAACTAAGTATTTGAACTCTTACATAATGCAATCTATGTTTTTACTATTAGAAATTGCTATCTGCAACTATTTTTTATTTATTTTGGTAAGTAAAATTAAAATTTGTTAAACTATAATGAATGACAGCAATGTGCATACTTGGCACTAGATTTCTTTTTCTTTATAGCATCATGTGATTCATGTGTCATGGACACACATGTACATCTGAGGCAATATGTAATATTCAACAACATAAATTTGTGTCATGTAGTTGTAAACATGTTGTTTTTTTTAAATATTTGTGCATGGTTGATAGTCAATTTTATCCTTAGATTGTGTATATTGTAAAAATTTAATTACATGATATTAATCATTGTACTTCTGTATCTTTTGTTGCAAATATAGTAAAATTTCTTTACAATAAATTCCCACATATTTTCTCTTTTATATATATATATATATATATATATATATATATATATATATATATATATATGTACACACTAGCGTATTTTTAATTTTCCACAAATACTTGACACCAATATTGTAGATGTTTTGTTTAGATACACTCATCTTTTCAGATGTAATATTATCTTGAATTTTATTATTATTATTAGATGAAGCCTTTAGTATTTCTTTTATCTTAAGTAATGAGAAATTTCATTGTTATGGTTATACATTACTACTACTACTACTCATACTACTAGTACCTGTAAACAAAACATTTAATATGACATTCACAAGCATTTGTGCAAAATAAAGAAAACAGTAATATTCCTCTTTGTTGTTTTGTTTTTTCCTAAGTGTAGACATGTACCAATTAACTTTCCTCTGGTGTCTGTTGTATTCTGGAATATTCTGAAAGAGCAAGTGTATCCCTTCTTATGCACATAATGTCTAGTGCCTTCTTTTCTGCATATTCTTGGAATTATTTTCTCCTGACTTCTTTGCTGAACTTATGACCTCCCATTGAAATTTAAACAAACCCCATCTCTAAGGTAATACCTATGGAATCCCAAGTTTTTTACTAATTAATTGTTCCCATAAGCCATATGTTGGTTGAGTCATTTTATGTTCACATATTCTTTCAACATTCTCGAATGCTACTTCCTATCTGTTCAAAACTTATTTACTAAACTTTGTTTAGTCGGGGATAGAGGCCTCAGGTTGCTTACAGTACCTGCTGTTACAATGTAGTCTCCCATCTAAGTATTAAGCAGGCTCTTTGATACTTAACTTCAGTGGTCCAGTACAGTGGTAGTATGTATACTGATATGCAAGTCATTGACTGCCAATACATGGCAAATTTCAAATTATATATGTAACATGTAATGTAAAAATGTAAATGTATAAAATCTTTCTGTATTGTTTGATATTCTTTTCACATGCTATGATATAACACAACAGATAGAAATACTTGGAACTTGATCAAAAATGAAAGCTATACACAAACTCACTTGTTATTGGCTGAGTACTGATCCATGGCACATTGAAAAAATATCCTGCTGATAGACCATATCCGATAGTTTGAGAAGCACTAATCTGATGGGAACCATTGCTGTCAGTGTGATCTAACTAGTACTTTCAGCATGACATGACCATGAGTCTAGGTACAATTAATGGATTTGATGTGTATGAGAATGAATGTGTATCCTTCAGAACAAGATTCACAGACATTCCAGACAACAATAAAGGATGGAGAGTATATAGTCCAATAAATTATATATAATGCATTCAGCAATGAAAAAACATTGACATGAAAATTAGCCCAAACCAACCAAATACAATAATTAAAACCCCTTGTTTAATACATTGTCAGTCAATGATAAATTCCTATTTATCTTTTTTGTTTTAAATGACAATTTTAAAAGGCTATTTTATGTTATTACTTTGTAAATGTGTACATTTGTTATTCTTGTTTATACATGTCAGTTTAATTCAGATAAATAACACTATGTAACAAATTTTGTTTCTGGATATTATATATTTTTAATTGCTTATGTTGTAAAAGTATAGAAAATGACCATTATTCCCTTCAAACTTGGCTTTTTGCTACGGATAATGATATCTAGAAATTAATCTACTTTCTATGTAAAAACAGGCAAATTTACATTTTTTCTTTTACATAATGTAAATATAATATAAAATATTTACATGTATTTATACTAAAATCATACAAAAATAAACAAAAGTGTTCAGAAATTTCTAGAAAAGTCACTAGCAGCTATGCAGCATTGAATCTACCTAGAATGTTCTAGAAATTGGGTAAATGTGAAAATTTCATTATCCAGGTCACAAAAGCTCAGTTTGAAAAGAAAATTAGTATTTTCCATTAATTTTGATCACAAGTAATTGGGAAATAAAAATTTTTGTCCGGGAACAAGTAAAAGTAGAATTGTTTAATAGTGTAATTTATAAATTGGCTTGTTTATTTTATATGTATGTTTTACTGAATTTGTTCTTAAAGGTATACAATGGTTTGTATTGGTTATATATGTATATGGATCTTACTGAATATATATTGTTAGTGATTGTTTGCATCTACAAGGGAGGATTAATAAGCTCAAAACCTGACATATACTTATTGTAGTATAGTGGTAGACAAACGTTTTATGTTTAAAGGTTGGATTGAAATTTATTGTCAACTACTAAGGCTGCACTCAATAAAATTTTACTATGTTTAAAACAAAATCTAATGTTTGAACTATCTGTTAATAACTTAGTTCAAAATTAATTAATATATACTACTTCCAAAAAATTCAAACCTTTTCTAATTTAAATGACTTGTTGAGATTACTTTCTTCAAGAAAGCTTTGTGATATCAGTCTAAAATGGAGATTTATAATTTTTTAATAGATTTTTCAACAAGATGGGTTAGAAGGCACAATCTTCCCCCTTATTAGTATAGTGAAAATCTTTATCTGAAATTTTTACTGTATAATGTATTTATGCAATTAATATTCACCTGAATTAAGTACATTGACAAAAAAGATTACATCATGTAAGATAACTCCTTTATTATCATTAGGGTGTGGACTTATTAATGTTTCTGCATATAATGATGGTAAACAACCAAAGAAAACATGAATGTGATGCTGTATAAGGTACTCTCACCAGAGGTCTTCTTGAGTATACTAGTATAAACATGCAAATTAGAGTATATTCATACTCAGAAAAAAGAAACAGTAAACTGCAAACAAAAACAAGTGAGAGGTGTGTTTGCATATATATATATATATATATATATATATATATATATATATATATATAAATATATATATCTTTTTTGTATTCTTTTCTTATGCCTTGGTTATCTATGGCTATGAGTTGAAGAATATTGCTCAAATTGATGGAGCAGACCCAATCAATAAAGAGAGCATATCTCCATAGCACTTAAAAAGATAGGTCAGGGTCAATCTCCGATACCTGAAGTATCCCTTAAAAATAATGCCATCACATCAGAGGCATTTTTGTCCCCATCCTCATGTGCACATGAGGAGCATTACATTAAACTAGATCTCATCATATTTTACTCTTGTAAGGAGGCAGGTAAATACCACACTGTCTTTTTACATAATGTTTATGAGTAAAGTTTTGTATGAAATCTGCTAGAATGAGAAAAAGATGCTTAACCACTGATAAAACATGTGAATCTAATTTTCCAAACTATTTCTCTCTCTCTCTCTCTCTCTCTCTCTCTCTCTCTCTCTCTCTCTCTCGTGTATGTATATATATATATATATATATATATATATATATATATATATATATATAAAGACTGACACACATACGAGGATCATTAAATAAGTTTCCAGACTTTTTTGTATGGGCACTTTTATTGATAGTACACACATGAAATTCTAGTCCCTTTCGAAGTAATCTCCTCCGGCTGCAATGTACTTGTTGTACCATTCCAACAACTTCTAGAAGGCCCCGTGGAAGTCCTCTTGTGTGAGTGTGTCAATGACCTTCTTCACAGCCTCTTTCGTCTCCTCAATTGCCTCATAACGACAGCCTCTGAGCTTAGGGAATAAGCAAAAGTCACAGGGAGCAAGGTCTGGACTATAGGGAGGGTGAGAAACTATCTTGATGCCCATCTTGGTCAAATAGTCTATGACAAGGATAGAGTTGTGGACTGATGCATTGTCCTGGTGGAAATGCCACTGACCCGATTTGAAGAGTGCTGGCCTCTTCCGATGGAATCTCTTCCTGAACTCTCTTAAAACCTCAACATAGTGACTCTAACCCTAACCGTTTGGCTAATCAACTCTGGTGTATTGACTTCCTTACTCCTCCCACACCTCTCATCATCCCTCACAGATTCCATGCTTTCCTTGAATCTCTTATGCCACTCAAAAACTGATGCTCAATTCATGCAAGATGGTCGAAAAGCAGTCTGAAGTGTTCCATACATTTCTGTGGTATTTTTTCCAAGTTTAAAACAAAATTTTATTGCATATCATTCTTCTAAAGTGTTGTCACGTCCAGATTGCATTTTTGAAATTCACCGGCTGTGACAATCTGCCTTTAGTAAGGTGTATTCCAATTCTTTCTGTAGCTGTTGATTTGAACCTGAAACCATAAAAATTGGTCTGTCATTTCATAAGATATATAGCAATAACATATTGAATTCTCAAGAGTCTACGACAATTTTAAATGCCTGTACAAAAAAAGTCTGGAAACTTATTGAAAGCACCACGTATAAGTATTATTTTGCATTGTTTTTTTGTTTGTTTTTTCATTCTTGACTAAGAACCAGACTTATTTCTTGATTTTTTAAATTTTCTATTTTCTTTTTTATTCCCTCCCCAACATTTAGCACTGCATCGTGGATTCACCGATGATGAGTCGGTGCCGGATGCTGATCAGAGGAGAACATCTTTCCTGAGAGCCAAGGGTGCACACCACTCTCTGGATGAATCAACTATGCAAGATCCATCACTTCCAGGCATGAAATCAGCAGCTAGTGAATCTCAGCTCGTCGATGGATTTCTGGGCGTTGAGCCGGAAAGAAAGAAATCTTCCTCCAAACTTTCTCTGTTAGCCGACAAGATCAGCGAGTCTAAGGCTGCCAAGGCCAGCAAAACATCAAAATCTCCATTTGCAACGCTCTTCCGACGATCCAAATCAAGAGAACCATCTCCCACTCCAAAAGATGCAAAGTCCAAAACTCTCGACTCGCTAAAACCTGGCAGACTTGGAGGAAGATCCCAACGTTCAAACCGGTCAGCCGCTAGTTCTCAGAATATATCACAGAAAGGTGGGGATCCAGAAGGTGCTCCTGCCATCAATATTGAAGGACCTGATGGTCTGATCCCATACGAATTTCAAGATAAAGACATTCACCATGGATTCAGTAATGCATCCATGGGATCAGATTATGAAATGTCTGAAGCCGAGATTGCAGAGATGAATGCTATGACTGAGAGCATGCATGAATATTATTACTCTGTCCGTATTTTCCCTGGCCAGGATCCCAACCAAGTGTATGTGGGTTGGGTCACTCCTGGCTTCCACATGGGAGGTGGGTCCTTTGATATGAAGAAAATCAGGAATGTCATCATCTCAACACAAGACACTGAATACAAATACAGGCAAAGGTGAGAATAGAATTACATCTGATATTCGTTTAATCCAGTAAAGTTTAGTGAGTTTTGCTAGCAGATTGTTGTTAGTGAGTTTGATTCTCACTAGGATTCCATACTTCTAAAAATGAAAACTTGTCCATACATTGTATCTGAGTGACCAAAAACTGTCCAAAATTCAACATTTCCTCTTCTAAGATTTTTATTAAATGCAAAACAAAAACTGAAATGTAAACCATTATTATTATTGACTTTAACTTGTATTTTTCCTCTTAATCACCACTCACATTGTTATCTCTGCAATAGCAAAGAAACAACAATAAAGGATTAGCTAATGGTGAGATTCAAACTGATCACGTCTTTTTTGCTTTAGAAAAGTTTGGTTTTCCATACCAGTTGCTTTCAATAATTAGCTACACATATAATGATATTGCAGTCATCCAAATAACACCTATAAACTTACTCAATAATTTTGTGTCCTATTTGCTGGCCTCCTAATAATTGTTAGTTTGTTTACACACATCAAAGAAAACAGTTTGTCAAGTGACCCTAAGGGCAGGAAGAATGACAAGCACATTATTTACAAAAACCACCCACATTTATCTCTAGTTGCCTTATTTTTTTTTATCCATTCTCAGAAAGGAAAATGTGATGTGGTTTTACTCAGTTGATGTAAGAAAAAGTCACACTTTAATTGCCCTCTTAACCACTAAGAGGTGATTTCACTTACCCTTCAATATCTCAGTCCCAATTGACTTTTTTAATCTAAGTCTCTCAAACCCCCACATTACTACATATAGCCTATCAACAAGTCCTCATTTGATTTCTATTGTTTTCTACAGGCTTGTTTCTTCAGTCATTAACTTTGACCTGTCACCTGTCAATCCCACCCTCACAAATGTTCAACATATCCACCATATAGGGTGTCAGATGTGGGGCCCATTATATAACAAGTGTTAATAGCATATTTAATTTATTTATTACATAATGATTGCCAATCATTATTTATTATTAATATTAACTAGTATTTTTCTTTAACATAATTTTGGTTGATTTTTAATCCTTATTCTTGTTTCTTTTACAGTGTTAGCCGAAAGAATTGCTACATGGTATGTGCCGGTGCTCTTCAACAACGTTATGGTGGAACACATGAAGAATCCAGCAAGAAATCCTCCCCAGGCCTTGTAATTGGATGTTTCATCGACACCGCTACAGGCATTCTCAGTTTTAGTGTCAATGGAAAAGAGGTGGCAAACAAATACCAGGTAACCACTGTCTCAAGTGTTGATTAACTGATCTATATAAGGCAGTGTGCTGACTCTCTCTCTCTCTCTTTCTCTCTCTCTCCATCCCTATTAGTAAGTTCTGTTGACAGGATTCAGTGTCCACACAGCTGATGAATGTAAGTCTTTGCTGGTAAGCCAACACTGGGGTGTCCATGCATAAGATTCCATTGGAGAACATCACTTATAAGTTCATCCTTGCTTCTTCTGCAATTACCAGCATGGCTTGCTCATCTCACTTGGATGGTTTATAAGATGGGAGGTAAGTGGCTGTACAGCTACTGTTTTGTAGGGTACTGCTTCTAGTATTTGTTCAAAACAGTATGAAGTATTCCCATGTAGTTCTCATCTAGCTTTTTCTCTAGGCATTTCATAAGAGTCTAAATGGTGCAATCATACAATAGTACTGACACAGCAACTTTGAAGAATTTTCATTTTATTTTACCAGAGTGGTCAGATTCTTGTATGGTTGTTAACCTGTCAATAGCAATACATGCTTTTGCTATGCATATGTTGACATCACTTTTAGTAAATGAGATGTTGCTACTGTGGTATATAACAAAATCTACTAATTTCAGAGGCAAGATATTTAGTGTAGAGATGGTACCATCTTGTTTAAAACATACGAATTCTGTTTTATCTGTATTCAGATAGATACTAATTCCTCATTGCCTGCTTCAGAGATTCATCTTGAGTAGATTTATTTGCAAAAAGTGCTAGATTATCTGCATAGTCTGCATCAGTAATAGTTTCTGCTGGATATTAACTGCTTCTTTCCTTTTCTAATGTGAAACCATTTTCTAATTTCCTTGACATAGATTAGTGCAGAAAAAATTGTTTGCTAAAGTCATTTTATTGCTTAAAATTCAAAATACCTTTTGAGTCTGATTGCATTTGTGTTCAAAGATGTTACACTAGCTCTATGCAGCTTCTTGATCCTAAAACCAAAGTTTCTTTCATTAAAATTTGTCAGGAGTAAAAGAAACATTTTACTATTTAATTAAATAATGTTATTCAAAATTTTAGTATAGAATTGTTTTCTTTATTTTCAACCAATATATTCTGCATTTTGTGTTCATTGTCTGAAGACCAGACATTGACCCTCCCAGTTTTTCTGGTAACTTCTTTATCTGAAGCAAAGCACAAAAGTATGGCTGAAAAAAAAAGAGACAATGTCATAAAACCTCCTCTCTTTGAATGCCAGACCTTTTTTTGCAGCCATTATGGAAAAACTCATCTTTTATGGATCTTGTAAGTCACTAACTGGCCTGCAAGAGATGCAGAATCCTCACCAAAGTCTTTGTTCCCAAAACCAAGCTATTATGACAACACACACACACACACATTTTGATAACCTGTATTGGATTTTACATGTTTTTTCAGCTATGTTCCTTTTTCACTATATTAATTTTGACTTCTTTTAATTTCTGTGCAGGTGGAACCTGGAACAAATTTATTTCCAGCCGTCATTTTCGAACCAACAATCAAGGAAATGTTCCAGTTTGAATTAGGGCGGACAAAGGTAATTTCATCAAAATGTACTGAACTTAAGGTAGCTTATTTTTTGTCTCATTTAAAGAAACTGAATCAGTAAGAAGAGAGGGATTATGATATCAGACTTTGTTCAGTAAAATTTAATTTGTATTATATTCTATGAGGTACTACTTAATTTTTGTAATACTTTTCTATAGTAAAATTTTTAACTATAAATCTACACTATATATACAAGGTGCAACACAAAATTTCAAGGAATTTATTTGTCTTAATATCTACTTTTCACTGTTTATTTAAACATCAGCAATCCTACCAGGTTTTCCAAAATTCCTTGCATTACTTGAAGTCCTCAAATGTGACTATGTCAAGCACCTCCTATGATTCTTCCTAGATCTCTTCAACCATGTCCAAATTATACCTTTTTGTTGGAATTTCATCTTGAGGAACAGTAAAAGGTTACATGGGAAAGGGAGTCCAATGAATGACAGTGACATTTTTAGAAGTCAGGAAGTATCAAACAATTTCAGATGGAAATGAAAATCACTGAATCACTAAAATTGCCTCAGATTTTGTTTACTCACTGCTCACAAAAAGTAGTGATGAAAGCTTGTACTACATTCAGTTCAACTTATTTTTATCCATTTTTTCATCATATTTTTAATAGCATTTTGTATTATTATATGAGTTTTGGTATGACTTGTTTTTTTTTTTCGTATATATTCAATACTAATGTTGTTAAATCAGGCATTTGGTGCCAATATATAAGGAGTTGATAGGTGCCTTGGGTCAAAAAGAGGTTAATAATTGTGATTGGAATCAAATGACATTAAGAAACAAAAAAGACTTTACCTATGCCAAATGATAGCAAACAATCTCCATTCTGTGTATTTCCATATATTTCATTTATTATATTGTAATTCAACACATTTTGATAAGATTGAACACTTTTATATTGAACTTCAGAATTTTATTTAATAGTTTGTAAATAACATAACTTCCACAATGGCACTAAATAGTCTTTTCCTATTTGGGTTCACTATATTTCATCAGTGGTATTTACAGTGGAAGGGGTTGCAAAAAACAGTCTCAAGGGGATTGGTATGCAGTTACTATCACTAATATATATGGAAACTACCTGTTTACTTATTTATTTTATATGTCTGGGGATCATAAGGGATCAAAGATTCCATGAAAGGATCAATTACCTTAATAGTTTGGTGATCCCTGCTTTAAATACTTGTCTTCTGATGAGGAACTAAAATTTTACGTGTTCTTATGCATATCAAAATATGTCAGCATTTTGTAAATTAGAAAGGGAAATGCTTTTTCTTTATTTTTCCAAACCCAGATAAGGAAAATATCAAAGCTGGTAAAAAGTAATCAAATTTCAATTTAATCTAAAGAGAATAAGACATTTTTATTTCATTAAGAAAATAAGAAATAAAATAAGATAAAACTGATTGAAGAAAAAATTCCAATGCACTGAATTGAGAAAAACAGAATTGAGTTCATATATCAAAGATCAGAACTTATAATAGGTTAATGTCCAAGTTGTAAGATTTTTTTTAAATAGATTTTTTGATAAGATATTTTATTCATATAAATTCATAGTATTATCATACAGTCATCAAAATTTTTTTCTTTAGCTTTTGCCACCTTTGTATTTCATAATATAATGGAATACACATTTATTTAGTTATGTAAGACCTTACACCATATTTAAGCTTAATTGTGTATTCTGTCATAAAAGAATGATTCCATTTCTGATTTCTTGAATTCTTTAATGAATTCTTCAATATCTATAACTTGTTAAAACTTCTAACTGCACAACAAGTTTTGCAGGAAATGAAATAAGTGATAGTCTTATAGTAGATTTGAAAACTATACAATATATAGGAGAACCTTCTATCCTAGATTATTTGCTGCATCTCATTTACAACTTGAAGACAAGTGGTTCACGCAATCATCATCATCATCATCATATCGCGCTGGTAGCACGGATATCCCTGACCCTCTCTCGCCACTCCTCCCTATCGTTCATCGCCCTAGGTAGGTCTTCAGGACAACATCCTGTATCCTCACATAGCTGCTGAATGTACGTTCGAGCTGGTTGCCCTGCTTTTGCGCGGCCATGTGTGGGGATCCATAAGAGTACATCTCTTATGAGTTCATCTCTGCTTCTCCATTTCTCATCTAGAAAACAATATCAATTTTTTTCTATTGTATCATTCAAATGACCCAATAGCTCACTATAACCTTGCACAGTAAATTTGTCCCGTATCCAGCAATTTGTAATAAATTCCCTTAGAATCCTAACACAGATTGTGTCCTGTTAACAAGGCTTAGAATATGCTTACTATATCCCTCTGCATAGGTGTAAGACTCCCTAAAAAAAGGTGTCCAATTTGTATGACACTAAACTGCATCTGATAGTGAGGCTCCAGTTCTGGACATCTGGAGTACCCCTTCACTGGCATTAATCCCAAGTCCACTCTGACCTAAAGTGGTAGTACTTGTTAGTGTCCTCTCTATGGGTTAAGTATATTTGTTTAAATATTGTTCAATTGCTCAAAAAATGAAAATATGAATGCAGTTTCCTAACCTTTTGGCATAAAATAACCCTCGATGGGTTGACATACCATTAAAATCAATCAATCCAATTTAAAGCAGATTTTTTTTCTAGTAGATTTCATTTAGGTTGAGATATTAAAATCTGTCCTGATCTACCCATAATTTTATTCATTTTGGATTTTCATTATAAACTCATTCTTCAATGCCAGTGACAATTTTGTCTGTATTGAGCAAGAAAGAAAAAAGAATAGTATTTAAATGCTGACTAATGTTTCTTTCAATAATTTCATGGGAAATAATTTTTCTTGTTTTGAAGGTTTGTAAACAATATACCATAATTGACTTATTACACAAGAAATAAAAAGCTTAGTAAACTTTTAAAAAAGACTTCTAAGATTTCCCTAACATTGGACTAAAGATGATGCTGGAAACTTTTGCATTAACCTCATATGCTATTAATGCATGTTAAAACTTTAATATATGAGAATTATTGTTATCATTTTTTATTTTTCCAGAATACCTTGCCTTTGTCTGCCGCTCTGTTCCGTGGTCCTAAACACATCCAGCCTGCATGTCCCCCACGTTTAGACTTACAAGTGATGAAAGCATCCTACTGGGCCAGAGTGCCAAATACTTCCCTCAAAGCACACTCCATAAAAATGTCCGAAGTTAGAGGCTGGAGTTTAGTGTGTGAGGAACCAGGTAAGAAAGCAAAAAATGAAATATGTTCAGGCATAACTAGCCCTATCTATGGGAGACATTTTAATATTTCAAAAGGAACTGTGACATGGCTAAATAGCATATAAAATGAAATCAATGAATTGAGTTAAAATTCCAGCCGAAGCTGTTTGATTTCCCTTTATACTACTTATTTCCTAGGCTCATCTTAGTTGTAGCCTAAAGTAAACATTTAGCATAAAGCTATAAGTATAGGGTACTTAGTGAGGATCAAACTCAATACTCAGTAGCAATGGATCTACTAGACTAGCTTGTAAACCATTACACTAAAACAACCTGCACATTTTAAAGTACTTACATCACCTGATATTACCAAGCAGTCAACTATCTAAGTACTAACCAGACTTAATATTGTTTAACTTCAATTATCAGTTGAGAATCAATGTATTCAAAGTGATATGGCTGTACTACTGCCTTTGAGGAAAGCATGAATCCATCTTTCTTAATATATTTAGTCAGTCCCTGTCGCTAACTTCTACTCCACCCCAGTTATGATCAAATAGCAGAGTACAGCTTGTATGGAAATCCTACTAAAAGTCTATTTGTAGAAGACTAAAAACAGTTACTTAATACTCAGTCTTTGTTTAGGCCATATTTAAAATTACTGCTTTTCTTAATGTACAAAGAATAAATAAATATTTCTGATAATGTAGAAGGCAAGTTTTATGATTAAATACTTTCAGTTATTGTATCAGTTTCTGTTTCCTGTGTTCAAAGAGACATATATGACATAACAATTATTATCAAAGGAAATGAACTTGCCAAACCAATATATTGTTATTAGGCAATAGCTAAATCATCATCATCATCATCATGGCATGCTGACAGCACAGCTGCTCTTGACTCTCTCTCTTGCCATCCATCTCTATCAGTTATCACTCTTGGAAAGTCTTCTAGATGGCAGCTAGGGTCCACACAGAGGTGGTGAATGTAAGTTTTTGCTGATTGTCCTAAGCTGGTGTGTCCATGCATTAGAGTTCATAGAAGAATGTTACTTATGAGTTCATCCTTACTTCACCAGCAGTGCCCAGCAAATCAAGTTTTTCTTACTTGGATGCTTTGTAAAGTGGGGGAGTTAAGTAGCCATACAGCTGCTGTTTCCAGCATTTTTTGCAAACAGCATACAGCATCCTTGTGTAGTTCCCATCGATCTTTTTATCCAGACATTTCATTAAAGTCTAAATGGTGCAACCATACAATAGTACTGACATAACTCTCCCCTGGAAGAATTCCATTTTTAAGTAATAATACTTTTATGACTGAATATGAACCATTATTTCCAAAAACCATGTTTAGAGGTATAGAAAATGATACAAATTAAATTATTGTTGATTTCATAAGCCAATGATTTATAACTATTTCACCATTTGTAAATATACAATAATAAGCTGGCCAATTTCAAATCTTGACTGTTAGTGTTTCACTTCTTACTTTTGTTTTAAGTAAAAGTATGAATCCATCTCTTCTTCACTCAGCAATGATTAAATAACAGAGCAGACTGGGCTCTCTAGCTTTGGCTACAGAAACTTATCTAGAAGGTAAAACCCTAAATTCACTGTACTCACTTAAGAATTGACCTTGTGTTGCATTGTGAGGATTAAGAAAAAATTTTTTTAAAATAATATAAGAAATAAAATAAATAAATGCAAAAGTAACAGTTTCCCAGGAAGCCAAATCAGCTCATGCCTAAAAAGAGGAGTTTCCTGGCACCTAAGAGAAACTCTCTCAGAAGCTTTTATTATCTCAACTGGATGGATCTTTTTCTCACAGCTGCTAGTAGGAAGTGCACATGCCAGCTAAGTCTTGGGGCTTAGCAGTACACTGCATCTCCTGCTAGTAGCAGCAAGACACATGACGGACCCTCAACCTATAATTTGCAAAAGATAATTCCCCTATGTTCTTCAAACGCCTTGTCTGGGGAGCTGACTATTTCTACTGGTTTAGAAAAGTGTTCTCCCCGTCACAGAATAGTCATAAACCCCCAAAATAAAATTTGAGTCGCAAGGTATCTTCATCGTTTTCCTTCCGCCCTTAATTCCCTTACAGCTTCGACAAACAAGAAGAAGATAACAAGTGAATGGAATAAGAAGAAGAAAAGGAGTCAGTTTACAAATCTCAGAATTTCCCAATAATACTGACAATTAACCACAACCACAAATAAACCCTTCTTATACCCCATACCATCTTGCTTAGGGCAGAGGAATTGGTTATATATATACTGTGTATAGAGAGTAGTTTTATCTACTGTTTATATAAATGGTTTACTCATTGTTTATATTTTTAAATAAACTATACTTTAAATATTTCATAGATAATTATAAATCATACATGCCAAATTTTAACTATGTTTTTTTAATGATTCCTCATAGATTTATATAAAACCCAGAATACAGTGAATGTGATAAATGACCTGTTGAATTCTTTGCTTTGTATTTTCAAATTGTTTTCTTTTACTTTTTTTTATTTTAGTTTCGATGATGGCTGTCTATATCCCCGAAGAAGACAGTTGTCTGGATATCCTAGAACTTATAGAATACCCCTCATTACTTAAGTAAGTCAATTTTTATTTTTAGTTCTGATCAAAGAGTAAAATGATTATACAGTTACTCCTATCTCTTCAGCTTGGTAGATTTTATCTCAACTTCTGATTAAGAAGTAACATTGTTATGTAATGACTCATTTGGCCACTGTATTTTCACATTTTCTTCGGATATTCATCATATCTGGTTATCAGGAATTTTGAACAAGATTCTTTATTTCATTCAAGGGTGGATATTATTCTCATTCTTTACACAAGTGGACTATGATTCAGTTGAGTAGATAGATTAGTAAATCAAGTAGAAAGATGACAATTATAAAGGTTTCTATGCCAACCAAGATCTAGATGAAAATTTTAACTATTTTGGTGTGGCACATTTGGCAACAAATTCAGTGGCAGAAATGCATTTTTTCCATAAAATAAAAAGGCTGGCAAATAAAAAAGTTTATTGGAGTTTCACAATTACAATATTACAATACACTATTGGTAATTCACTGATACTTCTAAAAATAATGATTTTACTAAAGGTTTAAGAATAATAAAGTTTTTGTTTTTATTTTAATCCTAGAGCTAGGGTATATCAAACAAGAATCACTTTAGTGGGGTTTGCATTGCATCAGATCAAAAACTTTTCAGTAATGTGGACTAAATTTGCATCTTATCCTCATGCATTAAGTAATTTGATGACTAATTGCTTACCATACTAAAAGGGCTAAAGAATGCTCATGGGATAACAACACTAATAAAAAGATTAATAAAAAACAAAATGAGAATGCTAATTTGAAAGAATCATTCTATAATAATAAGAATAATAACTTTTCTAAAAGAAACATTGTGATAAAAACAACCAAGATGAAGATGCAAGTCTGAAAGAATAATTATAATAGTAATGAAATCTTTTAAAATTTCTGTCAAAATATGTTTTAATTCTTTATACTGTATACAAATCATTTACTAACTCCAGGCTTATGCCGCCTAAAATTAGTTGTGTATTCTGTTATAAAAGAAGAATTACAGTTTTCATATGGTGAATTCGATTGCATTAACTTGTTGAAATCAATGACAGATAAGTTTTGCTTAGAGCAAAACAAGTAATAATCTATTAATAAAAAGTCTGGAGAACACTTCACATGTAGAACTTCTTATCTTAGTTCAATGGTTATTGGCTGCATTTTTCATCCAGTGAAATCATAAATTTCCTTATCTAGAAAATGTCTTTTCTATTTTAATGTGTTATTCAAACTAGCCTATTGCTCAAAATAGGGTGGCACATTAATAATTTCTTCAGGTTTTGACAATTTGTCATAGAATTACCAATGAATCACACCAAATAGGGAAAATAACTTCTTTGTCTAAATTTCTGAGATGAATTGTTATTATTTACATTATTGAGACTATTGTTCTCATTTTTTTGTTATATTCATGCTTCAAAATTGCAATTATTTTTATTTTGGATTTTTTAATAAATCTGTTTTTTACAACTTGTGACTATTTTGTAACTTCTTATTTTTCATTGGTCACTAATTGACCATTTGTTTTTCTCATTTATTTTAAACAGTTTCCATGCCCGAACACTGGACCTTTACCAAGCAGTTTGTTCCCATGGCAATCACAGAGTTGCCCATGCCCTTACTAAACATGTTGATGATAAGCAACTATTTTACTGTATTGAAAGTGAATGTAAGTCTTTTTTACTTATGATTTATTCTTATTTTTGCCTTTGTGTGGATATATATATATATATATATATATATATATATATAGATCAGATTTCCTGACAATTAGGCATAAGAGGTTTTCTTTTGATAACAAATTTCTTAAAGCTCATTGAAATAATCTAATTTAAGTGATTGCTCTTTCTTTAAACAGATATTGCTATTTCAAAAGAACAACATTTTTTATATGAATGTGTTAGCTACTCAGTTCATAAGTCAAGGTCACAAGACTGGTCAACCATGAACTGCTAGATTATTTGAATTTAAATACTTCCCCATTGGAGTGTTATACAACATATGTTCTGTTTAACATGGAAAGCCACATATACATCTGGACGAGGACAAAAATTGGCATAAATAATTTGACAAAAATTAGCATATTCTATAGATCATTAATTTAAGAAGAAAAAATATGTCAGACTACTCCAGTACTCTCCTTGATGCAATGAACAGGTATTGTTTCTAGGGTGGAATTAGAATTCCTAGCAACAAACAAGTCTTATTTATTGCTCGATCCTTCTCAATTAAAAGGACATGACTGAAGAAGAAGAACAGATACTACACTGCAGCCAGAAGACTGGATATAAGAAGTCTGAATCTCTTGGTATTTGTCACAAGCATTAAAGCATGCTCTTGAGACTACTCCTCTTGGTGGAGAAGTATTTCCTGGAAGAAATATCTGGGTATCTGACTTCAATAAATTATTGTTGGATCCTGAACAACCAGAAACAGAATCATGGAGATTATAGAAATATCGTTAAATAATCTTTAAAATTAAAAATATATCTTTTAGGACCTAACAGTAACTCTTTATATTTTTGTATTCAATAGTATTAGATGTAATAGAGTTCAAAATTTCTTAGATAAGTCATTGTCATTATTTTTTTTTAACTAATGTTGTTTGACTATTGTCTTTATCTCAACTCTCAGATTGTCACTCCACAATCACTATATTAAGCAAAAGGATCAAAATAAAAAAATTAACCTCTGGCAGGGAGTTGAAATGAAATACAACAGAAATAAGATGAAAGAACTGTTAGTAGCTCTTTGTTTTCTTATACAAAATCTTTTGAATATTTTTGAACCACCTAAGATTATATTACAAATTTTTTATAAACTTACAGATATGTCAGGCCCTCTTCGACATGGCTTCCATGATTTGCTGATTGCAATGCATATGGATTATCATGCAAAGGCCAGGTGAGTGAAAGGTTTATTCTTACAAAAGTTTAAAACAGTTGTTGTTACTATTGTTAATAATTATCTCCCTTGCTTTAGAAACTTGCTTTAGAAATAGAATTTTAATCTAATTTGAAATTTAAGCTTGGCCTATATAGCTGAGCTATATATAAAATACTTTCATTTTTTATATCTTACATTTTTTTGTATAAAGTTCATTATATAGTGTAATTAATGAGTAGAGTGTTTGCTAATAGTTTGAGAGACCAGGGTTCAATCCCAGGTTGAGTCATACCAAAGACTCAAAAAATGGTACTTGATGCCACCTTGCTTAACACTCAGCATGATAAGGTAAGAGAAGGGTAAAATGTAGCACCCTCCCTACACCTCGGTGTAGTAGCTATTGAAAAGGGGGCCTTCAGGTCACCCTTGACTAAGGTCGCCAACTTTACTTTTATATATATATATATATATATATATATATATTTTTTTTTTTGCTCTTACCCGGTGATGGTCTCTCCAACATTCAGTGCCTCTCGTAGCTTGAACATGGTGCAGAACTTGAAGATCATGCCAGTGAACAATAGCATAATCTATCATATGCCAGTGTCATCCAAAGTGTATGGGAAAGTAAAGTACTTCAAGACTGGAGAGATGCAATATTTGTGTCTTTGTATAAGAAGGGTTCAAAGTCAGACTGCAGCAATTTTAGGGGCATATCTCTGCTGTCTATTGTTGGAAAATTGTTTTCAAGAATAATTTTAAATAGATTAGTCCGCACGATTGTCAATGGAATTCTACCAGAATCACAGTGCGGTTTTCGTGTGGTTATGATTTTCAGTGCTCAGAAATTGCAGGAGAAGTGCAAAGAACAGAATCTTCCATTGTACCAATGTTTCATTGACTAATCAAAAGCTTTCGATACTGTCAACAGATCAACTCTTTGGAAGAGCTTACTGAAGTTGGGCTACCCTGAGAGATTAGTGGGTCTGATTCGTTCTCTTCACAATGGAATGAAGGCCAGAATTAGTTTCAACGGCACTCTGAGGAAATATCTATCAACAATGGGGTCAAACAGGATAACATTTCTGCACCCATGTTATTCAATATGTACTTTGCCATAGTCTTTCTTGTAGCCTTTTATGAAAACTCAGACGATATCTACATCAGATATCGGACATCTAGCAGTGTTTTTAATGTCCGTATACTCTCTCAAACAAAAGTCTCTTCTTCATTGGTGAGGGAGCTGCTCTATGCGGATGACTGTGATCTCGTTGCACATTCTGAAGATGAGTTGCTATGCTTTATGAACCATTTTGTATCTGCATGTAACTCATTCAGTTTAAAGATCAACCTAAAAAAGACAGTCGTCATGTACGATCCAGCACCCAGATTGCCTTATATAGAACCAACTATCTTCATTGAAGGTAACAAATTAGATGTAGTGCACTCTTTTGTATATCTAGGCAGTACCCTCTCTGAGGGATGCAGCCTCAACAGGGAAATCTCCTTCCGCATTGAAAGGGCTTCGCGGTCTTTTTCAGCACTTAATAAATGTGTGTGGTCCCAGCATGGTATCAAGTTACATACAAAAGTCATTGTGCATAAAGTATGTGTTTTGACAGCCCTCCTGTATGCAAGTGAAACTTGGACACTATAAACACTAACTCAAACTTCTTGAGGGTTTCCATCAACGGTGCCTGAGACAGATACTTCATATCAAACGGCAGTCCCATGTTTCAGATACAGAAGTATTAGGGAAAGCAGGGCTACCAAGCATCCAGTTGATGGTAATGAAAAGTTGTCTCCAATGGGTTGGTCACATTGTGCATATGGATGACGACCGTCTGCCAAGGCAATTATTCTACGGTGAAATGTGGGAAGGAAAGAGAAGTGCATTAAAACCGAAGAGATTTAAGGACACAATAAAATATTATTTGAAACAATCTGGACTCTCTGTGGACCAATGGGATAAAATGGCTTCAGATAGAAGTAAGTGGCAGAAACTGATTCACGAAAGCATAGAATCCTTTGAGAATAGCCGTATGCAGTACAGCACTTACAAACATCAGATTCACAAAGGCGAACAGGTTCCAGCACTGGGTCCACAAAGTCACCACACTAACTGTGACATATCTCTTGCTGGTCTCAAAAGCCATCTACGTAAATGTGCAAAATCTATCTTGCACCCAAATAATGTCACTGCAAACAAAACTGATCGGTTGTGCCAATTCTGTGGCAAAATCTGTCGCAGCTTGGCTGGCCTGAAGAGTCATCTACGAACACATACAATTTAAGGGGATAGGGGAGGGGAGAGGACATGAGATAAAGGAGGTGGTCACACTCTAATGAGAAAAGGAAAACAATAAGGAAAATTAAATTACTTTTTTTTGTGAGAAGGATAACTTCATCAGAAATGAAATTTTATTTAAAAAAACAAAGTCTACATGTGGCAGCTGTGTCTTATTTCATCTTTTAATTTTATTTATTTTTTATCTTTTCTTTTATATCCTGTATCAGTTAAATAAAATAATAAAATTAAATAAAAAGTAACACACTTCTCCCTCCCATCCTCTTAGTAGACTTCATTTTTGCAAAATAAAATTTCATTTATAAAAAAATGTCAATTTAATTTTCCATAGTGTCTTCCTATTCTCATGCAATTGGATTTTATTCCAAACCTTACTGATGTGCATATATAGTTTTATCCAGCAGTGAGTTCAGCAATTATATATGTTGAGAGCAATATTGAATAAGTCCTGGCGGCAACACCCCACAAAGCACCAACTATACGGCCACCTACCTCTCATCACGAAAACTATCCAAGTTAGATGAACCAGACACACAGGACACTGCTGGAGAAGCAGAGATGAGCTCATAAGTGATGTACTCCTATGGACCCCTACATATGACCGAGCAAAAGCAGGACGACCAGCTAGAACATACATACAGCAGCTATGTGAGGATACGGGATGTAGCCCTGAAGACCTGCCTGAGGCGATGAACGATAGGGAAAAGTGGCGAGAGAGGGTCAGGGATATCCGTGCTCGCAGCATGACATGATGATGATGATGATGTATATATATATATATATATATATATAATTTGACCACTATACTCTACATATATATTTTATCTCTTGGCTGAGATGGATTTCAACTTTTTCTCTTCCCCATCTTTTCTCTTGGTTGAGTTTGACTTGAAACTTCAAATATTCTTTTCTTTTCCTTTTTCTTATTTCTTTTTAAATCCTCCTTTTTGTATAGCTTTACTATATCATTTTAATAGTTACTTCTTTAACCCAAACTTCATATACCTTTAAACTACTCATTAAATCTCTCTTTCTGTCACTCAATCATACACTCACACACTCTCTTTAATTCAAATGGACAGAGTGTCTCTGATACAGTTTTAGTCTATTCTTCACTGCTCTTCACCTTTTTATTTTTTCTTAGCTCTGTTAATATATTTCACATCTAATTTTAGTTTATGACATGAGTCTGACTAGACCAGAAAGATACAATAATACAAGGAAATTATATAACAAGATATTATTAAATGCTTAAGCTTAATGTTTACTTGAAAATTAACCCATTAATCTTTACTTTTCTTTATCACAGAATGATGACTCAAAATGAATACATCATACCCCGAGATGACAAAACTAAAAACTTATGCTTGTACCGCAAACCAAGCCCTGATTCCACTACCTTTAAAATTAAATATGCTATCCCTAAAATGGAAGAAAGTGTTTCAATTCGCCCTTGTCTTTATGTGACAGAAAAACAAATTGAAGACAGGTAATTTTTCTTTTCTTTTTTTAATGAAACAGGAATTTAACCTTGATTATAAACTGAAAGTGATAAAGTAATATCATATTTTTGAAGAGAAAATAAAGACCTGTTCAGATGTAATAAATATTCATTTGTTAAGAATATAATTATCAACAATGAAAAACATCCATTATACTAGGGTAAGTCAAAGGTTTTGTGCAATATTTTGGTAACATGAGACACAATTCAGCAGCTCTGGATGCTTTTGCCAAAGTTGTGAAGGTGGCACTAGACTGTCAGATGCCAAACTCACTTGGTACTCTATGAGTGCTACTCACTGGATTTGCTTCTATGGCTTGGAGCATGATCTCTGAATCCATGGTTTTAGGTCTACCTGACTTTGCCTGATCATTGAGATTCTTGCAACCTGAGCAAAATTTCTTGGACCATCTGGTTACTATACTGTGATCAAGTACACCTTCACCTTTTGTATAACAAATGTTTTTGCTTGCTTCCATGGCATTATCTACTGCTTTGGTCACATGATAAAGGCATTGCAAATTAGCACATACCAAAATATTTCAAAACTTTATTCTAGTAAAACAAATTGATTTTGTCCTTGTAAGAATGTAGGATTCTGAACAAAAAGAATTCTGACAATGCTGAATGACTGTGAAGACATTTTGGGATCTTGAGTTTTGATGTACCAGATTTGACATTGCTTTGGAACAGTTTGACATCATCCTATTTGGATCCAAACACAATAACAAAATATTGAACAAAGTATCTTCTTTGAAATATTTGTAATTTATGCCATAAAGTAAGTCATTTGTTTACTGTGTGACAGTTCATAAAATCCTCTTTTATATTTTTCAATAATGTAAACAAATTATTTACTAAACTTAGCTAAGTCTGGCACAAAGCCACGACAGTTGAACACCCAATGAAAATCAAACTCACTGTACTAGTGAATCAGTCTGTAAGAATAACTTGTTAACCATTGCTTTATAATGACAAATACCTGCAGAAATGAATTTCTGTGCATATTTATCAAACAAAAGAAATTTCAGTGATTTTATATCTGAATAATTATAATAATAGTACTAAAGGAGTACAAGAGTATATGCATTCAAGTGGGGAAGGTGATCCACCGGAAACTCTGCAAACAATTGAATTTTAACCATGTAAACCAATGGTACAGGTTAGAATTTGTTTTGAAAAATGCAATACAAAATTTTCTGTGATTTAAAAAAAAAAAATTGATCACCCAATCCCAACCAGAAAACTGGACCTTGTGTTAGTTAACAAAAAAAGAACTTGTTTGCTGGATTTTATCATTCTGACGAACCACAGAGTGAAAGCAAAAGAAAATGAAAAACTAGAAAAATACCTAGACCTAGTCAAAGAACTGAAAAAAAATATGTATCATTAAAGTGACAGTAATACCAATAATAGTTAGAGCCTGTGGAACAATCTCAAAGAAACTGGAAGAAATGGAAATTTGTTGTAGAAGGATTGAAACTATCTAGACCACAGCACTATTAAGATTTGCTAGAATACTGAGAAGAGACAGGAGAAGTAAGGAGACTAGCTGTCACTTGGAATCCAAGAAAGTCACCAGCTAATAATGATGTAAAAAATCAGATAATAATAATAATAATAATAATAATAATAATAATAATAATAATAATAATGATAATAATAATAATAATAGCAGTGATTCCTTAAAAATCTTACTTTAATGTAACTATTCGTAAACTGGGATTCTGAGGAGGTCATCCAGGGTTATAAGAAATAATTATAAAAAGCATAATAATATAGAATTATGAATTGTAGAGAATTGTATTTCCCTTGTGTCATTTGATCAAGGTGTCTACAAGGCTTCAAGGTTATTATATCTATAAATTACTGATCTCACTGATGTACTATGAACTAAAATATAGATTTTTATGCAATAGTTCCTTGAAACATTTCAAGGGATTTCTCCAAAATCAGAAGATTTACTAAGGCTTCTTTAATATCATCTTCTTTTGTTTTAGTTAAAAATGAGTCACTTTTATTTTCTCTTTCTAGGGCTAAAACTATCCCTATAGAATCTCTTTGTCCATTCTACCCAATGGACAAACTAAAAAGATATGTTATCTACTCTTTGAATGAAGCCGTTGTGAAAGGAGCAGCACATATCCGAGATCCAATCGGTGGCAGCAATGAAAACCTTTTTGTGTAAGTAAAAATTTACTCTTTTACTTATATCAAAATAGCTTGTAAACTTTTAAAGGTATTTTCGTTTTTGCTGAATAATTATAGTGAAGAAGTTCATCATTAAGTTGACTTGTCATGTTGATATTTGTTTGTTGACAGTTTATATTGCACAATTTGCAATGCATGAATCATGTTGAGTGCATGTAGGTAGTGAGAGTGGTATACTGTGAAGAAGTTTGTTAACTTGAGAGAACAGAACGCTGTCACTACTCAATTGTTTTACCACTGGTTGAAGACTTTGTGTGAATAGTGAGAATGTTATGGTGTGAAGGAATTTATTAATTTTAGAGATGACTGTCACTACTCAGTTACATCACCACTAGTGAAAGTGTTTATGTGAATAGTGAGAGTGATATGGTGTGGAGAAGTCTGTTAACCTCAAGAACCATTGTTACTACTCAATTGTGTTACCACTGGTTGAGGTATTTGTGTGAATTGTGAGAGTGGTATGGTGTGAGGATACCTATTAACATCAGAGACTGCTGTCACAACTTATTTGTGTTATCACTGATTAAGAAGTTTGTGTGTATAGTGAAAGGATATGATTTGAAAAATCTGTTAACCTCAGACTACTGTCATTACTTTTTGCTTTGTGGGTTTTTCTTTTGTAGACCTCTGTTAAAAGTCTGCGATAATTTATTGGTGATGGGTTTGTTGGATGATGAAGACCTTCTGATCCTGCTCAGTATCATTGATCCAGCATCCTTTGATCCAAACAACGACAGAGGTAAATAATTATCTTTCCAAAATTCTGAAATATAAAATATATCAAGAAAATGTAAATAAGATCAGTTCTCCTAAACTAAATCATAGTTCATTTTTTCTTATTAATATTTTGTGTGTTTTAATCATGTTTAAAATTAAATCCATTGCTATAGCTGAGTCAAAAGAAAAAATTTGTTGTTTTGTTGATAGCTAATCTTTTAATGATTATTTTAGATATAATCACTTCAGTTAAATTGATTAATATAGTAATTCTTTAATTCTATGCATTCCTGTCCATTAGTTTGTTTTAGTTCATAGAAACACTGATATTCATTGTTAAAAATAAATTTAAACATTTGGAACCTGGATATTTTTATATAAGCAAAATGAACTATCAGCCACTATAGAATAGTCTTGGCTTGTAGTATTAGACAAACAGTGATAAAAGTGAACCATTTTTTTCTTATTGCCACAAATTCTAATGGAACTTCAATGGCTTAGATATACATAAATGATTATTTTCTTCAAAGTTCCCTTAGTTGCAGCAAAAGTTATAATTTTCTAAAAAGAAAATTCTCAGAAAAAGCAAAAAATAGGAAATTTCTTAGAATTTTCTTTTCCTTGATTTGATATCCTGATTTGTAATTAGTCCTTTGATAATGACTTTTCACTATAACTAAAGAAACTTTGACAACAATAATTAGAGAAAATAATCACTTCCTATGTATGTTTAACCCAACAAATTTCATTAAAATTAGTAACAATAAAAAAAATGGTTCAGTTTTTTCACTATTTTTTTTTTTGTCCAATACTGTATATTGCCTTCATCACAATCTGTAAATTGTCTTGAATTATTATCTGAGTCACAGCCAATGTAAGAAGATCAAATAAAAAATAAATTTCCTGCTTGATATCTTATCAATCACTTCAGGACAATTATTACTTTCATCATCTTCACCAACATCTATGCACTGTTGTGAATTGCTGTCTGATTGTCATTGTAAGAAGGTCCCAAACAAAGAAAATTTCTGACAAAATATCTTATCAATCACTCCAGGACAATCATTGCTTTCATTACTTTCTATGCATTTTTTTAATCACTATCTGATTCAATGCCAGATATCCCATCAACCACTTCAGTACAATCATTGCTTTCATTGCCTTTATCAACATCTATGTAGTGTTGTGAATTGCTGATTAATTGTCACAATAAAAAGGTTCCTAAACAAAGAAATTTCTTCCAAGATATCTGCCCAATCATTTCAGGACTTTCATTGTCTTGTATACATTATTTTCAATCTCTATTTGATTCTCTGCTAGAGAAAGAAGATCCAGAACAAGGAAATTGCTTGCAAGATATTTCTTATGTTTAAACCAACAATACGGTATTAAATATGATAATTAAATTTTTTAGGTGGATACATTTTTTTCATTAGTAAAGTGTTTATTCTACAAATGAAACTGTGTGTACCTTAAGAGATAAATCTTAAATAATTATTGGTTACATCACACCTTCATCCAGACATATTGTATATAAAGTTATTTATTTATATAAGAACACAACAATCAACATTATTTATTTTTAAAAATCAATGTATTTCACTTCTTCTGTTCTTAGTTTTTGTCTTTTTTTATCATCACTTTTTGGTGCCATTGCTTCTTTGTTCATTAGTTATTAACTTTTTTCTTTTTTTATGAAGATATGAATTTTTTTTAATTCAATTTATAAAGAATTTAGTTTTTCTTTCATGAAATATTTAGTTTTTAGTTATTTATCCATTTATTTTTAAATATAACTTTGTAGATTGTTAGGATGTATTGCTTGGTCATTTATGGTATTTCTCAGTGCAATACTAATATCTGAGCTTACCTATTAAGAAAGGAAGATTCATGCCTTTCCCAAGAACATTGATGCTGAGAGAACACAAACTACCTCCACTGGAAATTGAATTCTGTTCACCAATTCCACATGCTCATTGTCTCACTTATTGATTTCAAATTCTTTGAATTCTTGTACATTATTCTTCTTCTCTAGGCTTTTTATCTTCAACAATTGCTTTTTCTTCCTATTCTGCCTTTTCTTTTCCTGTCTTTTTTCTTCGAGTTTTTCCTTTCCTTTTTTCCATGTTCTAATTTTCCTTCTGAAGGTGATTTAATATTACTTTCTTCCATGTCTCTTTTTTGCTTCACATTATAAAATCTTTTTAAAAGAAAAAAAAGATTCTTCATCTTAGTGATCCATATCTCAGCGACAAACATTTACTGATTATTCAGAACAATATCTTCATCTAAATGCCACCAGTTGCAACATACCTCTGAAGAATCTCTGAGAATGTAGAAGCCAAAAAGCTCTGATTGATTAATGTGTAAAATAATGAAAATACTTAATCTCAGAACTTCAGGCAAAAACAAACTTACACATAAAAAGTGAATCAAAGCTTATCAATTTTGTTTTATCAAGAGAGGATATTTGTCAACATAACTTTTGTCTACTCATAAAATGCCTATCATCTTACTGCCTCTGGCTTCAACATCAAATGACCAACAGTGACTATTATATTACCTCTCACACCTACATACAAATACATACATATTTCATGACAACTTTTTGTACCATTATACATTGAATGTGTTGAATGGGAAAATGTACAAATATACATTAAAATTCATGATCAGGTTTTCATCACATAATTATATGGAAATATATTTACTTTATTTACTTACATTAGATGTAAGACTTTAAAAGAAATATGACTTTTAATGCAAGATATTTTGATGTGTTAGTAAATTAATTATGGAAAGTCAATTTTAATGCTAACATTTTGTTCCAGGAAAATTCTTGCAAAATTACCTTTGTCAATTTTTATTTTATTTTGACAAAGACAAAATCATATAAGCGAACTTATGCTATTTTTTCAATTTTAATTATCAGTACTTAGACAATTATTATAAATTGTAATATACAAGTTATTTTAAGCTGGCAAAAAATCTTTTTCAAACCAAAGATCAGCATATAAATCTGGTGTAAAATGCTAACTTCAAACCTTTATTATATCCTCTAACATAAACACAATGAACATTTTTACTGAAAATCTTTATATATTAAATATTAAAACTTGCAAATGTTCTACAACTCTAGTTTCATACATTTAATCCTCAGGCAGGCAACTAAATTAATGGAATGATCTTTTCGGTGGGGGAGGTTGCACAAACTTTGAACCCAGAATAACCCTGGGTATTTTTGGTTCACTTCTTAGGATTATTTTTTGTTATAATGATTTAAAAGAAAATTGTTCAAAAGAAGAAAGCTTAGAAATTTGTTAAAATAATTGCTTGTAACTTATCTAAAAAATGATGACATAGTTTTGATTAGCAGGTACTAATGATTGCTTTTTATTTTGCTTAAAACATTTATTTTTAATTTACAACTACCCAAAACTTTGATAAAATTTACTTTCCTGTTGAAATTTTCTAAATAATTTTACCCAAATCAATTAACAAAAAATTATTAATTCCAAATAATAATAATAATTGTTCCTTTATACTCAAAATGCTTTCTTACAGTTATACCAAGTCCTGAAGATGAAGGTATATTATTTTTATAACTTGTGCTATGCTATGCCCCCAATCAGCACCAAATTAATTTCTTTGACACACTGCTCCACCATGTCCCCACCCATTTCCAAAGTGTTATATTATGACCCCACTCATTATATCCACACACCAGGTTTTATTCAATTATAATCTGGGAACATTTTCAAATTTAACATCTATTTTAATTTTTAATTGTGTGTGGATTGTAACTTTTATCTGTCTTCATTCCAGGCTGTTATTGTTTTGCAAGCTTTTTAATAAAGGTATTATTCATATTAGATCTCTGAACTGGAGTCCATAAAGTCCAAGGTTGAATCAATGCATATATATATATATATATATATACAAGTGTCAGCTGAAAAGTCCTTTAACTGACCAAGATACTCTCATGGAATGTGACCAAATAAGGTTTATTTTTTTTAACTTAGTGCCCATTGTGGTTCACATACTTTCACACTTTTTCCATTGGTGTTACAGTTCTTGGATCCGTTGGTCAAAAAAGTCATCAACAGCAGATATGACATCTTCATATGAACTTTTCAGCCTACCCTTGTATGTTTATATATATATATATATATATATATATATATATATAAGTCTTGATAACCTTTTATAATAACTTTGAAAAACTATTTAAGATCTACTAATTGGATAATTTAGCAAGAATTCTAAAGATTAATTGTTCTGGTCTCAATGCTGCTTTGGTGATGTTTGTTAATTTGGATCACTGATTTGGAGAAAAATGCATTATACCTGATGAGATTTGCATTTGTTTGATGATTAGACTAGGACCAAAATCTATGACTCTCTACCTCATAAATAAAATTTAACTGATAGTCACATTTTATTCAGTTTTGTGTTTAGTATTTTGGACTAAACATTATAAGGTCTACAGTCTGGTGTTTTGGTGTTCTACCACCTTAATTCTTTCCTTTTTCTTAGAAACATAAAAATGACTGACATTTTTAAGGCTTCCATATCGTTAAGAAATAATTTTATTGATAGATTTGTTTGGATTATTAATCTCATTTTTTTCTTTTGTTCTCATCAAAATATTTTGGCTTATTTATTTTATGGCAATCCTTAGCTGTTGAAATCTTTGTGGAAAGAAGAAGTATCCCTTTCATCCTCAAAACTGAAGATTGATACCATCCCACTTCTATAATAATTCCAAAAATAATGCAGATCTAAATGATGCTTGAAACAATTTAAAGTATCACTCATAAATAAGTACATCCTAACAATTTGTTATAAAAATTTAATTTTTTTCAAAACCAAAGAAAAATACCAGAATTTTATTATTTTTGCTGAAACATTATTCAGTCAAAAGGGATATTATTGCAATACCTGTGACCAAAAATACAATAATAAGAATGTAAATAAAGGGTGTGCATATTTTTGGATTGTTACATATCCATATTTTAACTTCATTAATAAACATTTTAAAATTTTGATTTGGACTAAAACAAATTTTTTGTGGGTTTTTTTTATTTAAACAGGCAGTTTCTTTGTCTCACAAAATCCAACATTTTCTTGTATTCTGTTAGTTATTCTATTTATTTATTTATTTCTGTTAGTTATTCTATTTATTTATTTATTCTATTCTATTCTGTTAGTATTGACTATGGCAGTAAAAGCTTTTGCTACTACAGCTTAAGTAAGTAAAGTAGTTATAGGAATGGGATTTACCAAATGATCACTCATCCACTCTCTTTACTGGCTCATGTCTTGGTTCATTTTAAAGGTAAATATCTATTGTCTGGGAAGGTAAAAGGGTTTTTTCTGAGTGTTCATTCTCGCACTCTCTTTTCTGTCTAGCATGCCAGTGATTATGTAGTTTTTCAATGTGCAGTAATGTGATATAATGAAGGGAGATTGTTATTGTTTTGCAAGCTTTTTAATAAAGGTATTATTCATATTAGATCTCTGAACTGGAGTCCATAAAGTCCAAGGTTGAATCAATGCATATATATATATATATATATATATATATATATATATATATATACACACACAAGTGTGCCTTTTACAAAAATATAGTGTGAAATGAACATAAGCATTATCATAAGAAATTTAGACCCAGTTTTTCTATTTTGGTAACCATTACATTACCAAATACCCTTTTAATAACAGTTTTAAAAACAATATTTCTTGTTCAAAAATCAAGGATTTTTCAAAAGAATTTTTTTAATCTGTTCTTATTTTCATATTTTGTTGTTATTACCTTCTTTACAAAATGTAACTTTAATATCTGATCATGAAATTTGAGCATTTATATAAGTATAATTTTTTAATAACATCTTGATTATTTTCTTGCTCTATTTTTGGATTTACATTAAATGTGAACTGCATTTGTAATAAAAAATTAATTTTTTTCAAAGTTGTCTACAGATAAAAACTGGATCTACTTGGATCTGTTGAATCCAGAATCCATTCACCTCAAAATGATAACTTTTCGGCATACACTATCTGATCACCGTGTTAAAAAATATTAAATAAGAAAAAGAAAAGAACTAAGTTTTATGGTTTTTGTTTTAATTAAAATTGTCTAGCTGTTTTCTGTATCTAAAAAGAAAACTAAATATTTGTATATTTTGTGCAAATAAATGAATAAATATTCAAATATTAAGATATCATGACAAAAATATTTGATCTACTGTATCACCTTATCATGTAATGTTTGAGCTCTGGTTATTCTTTTCATAAAAGGTTCCATTGGTATAAGTTACTGAGCTGGTTTCCTTCTGCCTTACACAGCACTGTGTTGCAGCTGGTTTCTTTCGCTTAGATTGGCTGCCCTACTGAGGCTAGAAAGTTATTTTGCCTTATTATTCACCTAAAGTTGGGATGAGAAGAGTTGAATTCATGCCTTTCCCATGGGCCTCATCCAGAATTTGAACAGTTTACATGACTCTTAAACTGTAAAAAATTCATAGTTAAACAGATAGCATTGCAATTGCTTGTCACACCAAAATATTTTAAAATTGTATTGGGCCCAATATGCCAAATTTATAGAACAATATGTGGGAAAGTATTAAGGATATTAACACTGCTGTAGAGGTCTAAACCAGGGATGTTAAACTCATTTGGCATTGTGATACTTAAACTAGATCTTGTGGGCCAGATAAGGAGAATTATTCCCAAAAACTCTATTCATAGAGTCCGTTAAAGTAAATGGAGTAAGAAGTCAATACACATTATAACAAGTTTATTAACAATAGAGAAAGGAAAGAATGTGAGGTGTTTGCAAACTGTACTTGCAGAAATGTGTTATAAAAACTCAACTACATGATATAGATATATATATATATATATATATATATATATATATATATATATATACACACATGTAGTCCTAATGAATAAAAGAGTGAGAATGAAAATAGATTTTGTCCAAATTTCTCTTAACAAAGTAACTAACTTTACCCCCTTCTCTCTCTCTCTCTCTCTCTCTCTCTATATATATATATATATATATATATATAAATATATATATATATATATTTAAAGTGTATTATGTCCAATATGCAAATGTTAATCTGACTTGGTCATGGAGGTGATACTTGTGTAGTGTGTCTTGGTAGAGCCCATCCGTAGGTCTACAACTCATTTGAATTCAGAGCTTCCATTCCCCTAGACCTGATTAAAGACCACAGTCTGGCCTACTATTTTATCCATATTTTGATGTGTACTAAAGTATAATTCAACAAAGTAGAAAGCCTGGTAGCCACACAAGACAAGTTGAATATTTAGAATATAACTATGGATCAACCATGATTATTAACATATTTTTACCTCTTGAGATTATATTTTACTAACATGCTTTTTTTTTCAATTTTATTTTCACATTTAACTGTAAGTCTGAACATTGAGATGAAAAATCAGGATATTATGAAATGATTATACTTAAATACTTGTAAGTCCATGCACGTGACAAGTTTTTCTCTCTTATTCTGTTATCCATATTCAATGTGTTGGTTTTGCATTTTTTCCTTTTTAATAACCAATTATCATTAAGTGTTTTACTAAAAACATCATGTCATCAATAATCAAATCAATAAGATCAGCTAATGTTCCTATGTCAACATTGTAATTATCATATTATTTAATTACCTTTAAAATTTCAGAGTTTAAGAGTTATTATCTCAAAAGTTTTGCAATAATTCTTGTAATTCAGCAAAAATATAACTATACACAACTTTATCATGTGCATATCATGTGTACATTACCTCCATTAAAAGTTTTTAAAATTGTTATATGTTTGGATTTTCTCTTTACTGGGCCATCAAATCAAAGTCATGAAATTCTCTTTTTTTTTTTTTTTGGACAACTAGAGCAAAATACAATACTGCAATTTAAATAAAAAAGATAAAATTTACTTTTGCAATTTACACAATGGAAGAAAAGGCCCAAAACTCAGCAATAGCGCGAACTGATTAGACAACAATAAATGCAAAAATCATATACACTCTGAAGAGACAAGCAAAATGACATAAGTTTAAGGCTTTTAAAATAGTTTCTAAATTGTCCCATTAGACAATGACCTAGAGGTTAAAGCATTGGTTAAAAGATTATAGTTATATTCTACCTTCGCCCTGTCGGCTAGGGCCGTAGAATACGCCGACTGCATCTCTGCAGAGGGGTAAAACCCCTCCAACAAGTGTCCTGGATATGACACTAAACAATCTGATGGTGAGGTTCTAGTAATACTGAAGCTTTGGGGAATGTGGAGTATCCCTTCATTGCCATTGATCCCAGGTCCACTCTGGCCCAGAGTGGTAGCACCTGACAGGGTCCTATCTATGTGTCAAATAGAACGTTTTCACATCTTAACTCTGTACAAACAAACAACTTATGCAAAATTGAATTATTTGAAAAAGAACAGTTTGACCATTCAACTGTGAGCAAACAAATGACCAATGTCAAATTGAATTGTTGGTTATAGATAACAGTATTTAAAACCACTATGTACAAACAAATAACTAATCCACCCCGTCGGCTGGGGCTGTAGAATACATCGACTACACCCCAGTAGAAGGGTAAGACACCCCCAAAGAGGACACCTGTTGGCCATGGGTGGCAACCCATGATGCTTTAGGACAGGATCCTGGTGGCTGAGCTGTTTGTGATCCAGTTGCCTAAGTGGCCACATAATTAGCAACACTCTACTTAGGCCCTTACTGGGCTAGACGGGCAGTCGGAGAGGCTTGATCTGATCAATCGGCTGGTTATGTCAATCCCTCTTTTTGAGGCCTGCAAAAGACCTGTGTAGGTCTCTGAAGCAGAAAGCGGTGGCTGCAGGGTCAGTCACACTGAAGGAAGACTTATGTTTTCCCTTGGTCTCTAGATGAGTAATAAACTTGGGAATGAAACCCTAGAGATCCCAAATTGCTTGTCCGTTTCCTCAGTGTGAGTATACTGAATGTGTAGCCCTGATTTGCTAAGGTGAATGGGTTTCCCCCTTGTGCATTTCTCTTCATAGGTTTCCATGGTGAGTGGGGAGCACAGTCAGTGAACTCAGCAAAAACCCCTATGGATACAAAACAAAACCAAAACCAAAGCAAAAAAAACCCAAAACTAAAGCGTCCGCATGCAGAGTCTGACTCCTACAATGACTCTGGCCAGACTCTTTTCCCCAAATTTATCATGCTGGAGGCAATGGAGGATACCCCAATCACAAAGTTGTCTCCCTTTATTATTGAAAAATCCCTTAACAGTCTTATTAAAGCAAAATTTGTAAAAAAAAATTAATCAACAATACCCTGCTGATAGAAGTGGGAAAAAAAGTTTTCTCAGACTTACTACTAAAACAAAAATACTTTTACAACTTAAAATTAAAGTCTACCCCCACAACACCCTGAATTCGTCAAAAAGTGTAGTGAGAAGCCCAGATCTCTCCCTGTGCACTTTAGATGAAATAAAAAATAACCTCCACAAACAAGGCGTCACTGATGCCAAACAAATATCTATAAAAAGAAACAATCAAATAATCCCAACAAATACTTATATTCTAAACTTCAACACTCCAAAACCACCTACAGAAAGAAAATTGGCTATATAATAACAAAAGTCAAAACCTATATTCTAAACCCTTTGAGATGCCATAATTGCCAAAAATTTGGGCATCACGAAGAAAAGTGCACCAGACCTCCAATATGTGAGAACTTCGGAGAAACTGGAAATCATATAGACTGTCAACAGCCCCCAAAATGTGCAAACTGCAAACAAGATCATTCAGCAAACTCCAAAGAATGTGAATTATGGAGAAAAGAAAAAAGAATACTAGAAGTAAAACACACCAAAAATATATCCTACCCAGAAGTAAGGAAGTTCATTGAAAATTCCCTAGCCACAACTACCTATGCAAACACAGTCAAACCCACAAACAACTTGACCCAAAATCAAGGAATGATCCCCCCACTCTTCAATATGACAAATCTAATAAAAGAATTAAAGACACTCCTTGAATTATTAAGGGAAAGCTTGACCAACTTGACAACTAAGCTCTATGTTGGACCAGATCCAAAGAAGAACCACATACCAACGAAACTGAGGACCTAAAAAAAATAAACCAAACAAAAACTCAACCCAAACAACAACAAGCTCCAGGCATCCCTCCCATCACTACAAAACCCAACAATCTTCCACCAAAAAATTTGGACAATACTGAAAGCTCACCACTAACCCCCCAAAAGAAATCTCCTTGGCAGAAGGAAACTAACAAGCATAAACCACAACTCTCACTAATAGAAACTGAAAATAAATTTGAACTCATGGAAACAGAGAGCCAAAGTCCTCTAAAACAGAGAAACCCTAAATACCCCAATAGCCTTAAAATCAGGTTGAAAAGAGTAGAAACTTTTAAAATTTCTGATTCCAGCCAAATAAAAACACAAAACACTAAAACCAAAACTACACCTAAACAAAATAAACATCAAACACACAAAGATTAAAAAGCATGGCCCATAAAATAATTCAATGGAATTGCCGTGGCTACAAAGCAAACTATGACGAACTACTTCTATTAATAGCTGAACTCAAACCTACCACCATATGTCTCCAAGAAACCTTCAAAAAACATAGTGATAGACTAAACATAAAAACCTTTGAACAATATGACGACATACATGATACTGGACAAAGAGTTTCAGGTGAAGTATCAATCCTAATTAGGAAAGATATCCCCCAAAATAAAATCAACATCAACACTTAGTTGCAAGCAATTGCAGTCTCAGCAACCCTACATAAAACCATTACCATCTGCTCACTATATATTCCACCTCATGACCCCCTAAATGAAAATGAATTAAACAATCTAATAGATCAACTCCCTAAACCATTTATCTTGATGGGAGATTTTAACAGCCACAAGATAATATGGGGAAGTAAAATGACAAACAAAAGAGGCCAGATCTTAGAAAAAATTATCAATAAAAATAATTTATGCCTCCACAATCAGTACTCTCAAACCCACCTCAACCCATCCTCAGGTTCATTTTCTGCCATAGATCTAACCCTTAGTGACCCATCAATCTTTATAGATTATAATTAGAGAGTGTATAAAGACCCCTGCAGCAGTAACCACCACCCAATAATGATAGAAAATTCCACGATTAAAAATTCAGAACCACAAACAAAACCCCCATGATGGAACTTCAAAAGAGAAAATTGGAAATCCTACAAAAAACTATGCCTTACCACACTAATCCCAGAGTCAAATACAAATCAAGAAGAACCCATAAGACACTTTACCAACACCCTCCTTAACATAGCAAATAAAACCATCCCCAAAACCACAATATCTCAAAAACACAATAAACTATGGTTCACAGAAGAGTGCAAAAATATGATAAGAGAATGTCAAGCAACTCTTAGGAAATTCAAGACAAACCCCTCATCCGAAAATCTAAACAAATATAAAAAACAAAGGGCAAAAACCCAACACACCATTAAAGAAGCTAAAAGATCCTCCTGGAGAACCTTCGTTTTGAAGATAAATTCTAATACAAATCCCCAAAAAGTTTGGGACTTCGTGAAAAGAGTAACAAGTCAAAACATCAATGAACCGGTGAATCACCTCTCTCAGGGAAGCAGGAGGGCTACAAGTGAAAAGCACATAGCCAACCTGATTGCAGAAAATTTTGCTCAAATTTCATCTACAAAAAAATTACTTAAATCAATTTAACTCAATCAGAATCAAAAAGGAAAAGAACAAAATTAAATTCACCTCTGATAATACTGAGAGTTATGACCAACCCTTCACCCTAACCGAACTCTAAAACTCAATATCCAAATCTAACAACTCGGCCCGTGGTCCTGATGAAATTCACTACACCCTCCTCAAAGAGCTCCCAAGAATATCTGTAAAATATCTTCTAGATATATACAACAATATCTGGATCTCTAGCAACATCCCTACCATATGGAAACAAGCCATAACCATTCCTATCCTCAAAAAACAAAAAGATTTCACAAACCCAACCAGTTATAGACCCATAGCTTTAACAAGCTGCACCTGCAAAACCCTCAAAAGAATGATCAATCTAAGACAAACATGGTTCCTTGAATCCAATAACTTCCTCTCAAACCTACAAACAGGCTTCAGGGCCAAAAGAAGCACCATAGACCAAATAGTCTGTATAGAAACTTTAATCAGGGAAGCTTTCATCAAAAAAGAACATCTAGTTGCAGTCCTCTTTCACCTAGAAAAGGCTTATGATACAATCTGGCCATATGGCATACTCAAAGACCTCAAAGATCTTAGCCTACAAGGCAGACTCCCCATCTTTATAAAACACTTTCTAGAAGACCGGACGTTCCAAACATGAATGAATAGTACACTCTCCGATCCAAAACAACAAGAAATAGGTGTACCTCAGGCTAGAATCCTATCTGTGATCTTATTCATGATTAAAATAAATAAAATAACAACCTGCCTACCCCCAGAAATCAATGGATCATTATATGTCAACGACTTCCTCATTTGTTAAAAATATGATGACCATAGAAAGGAAAATGTAACAATGCATCAAAAAGATATTAGAATAGACCATGAAAAATGGTTTTAAAACATCTAGCAATAAAACCAAATGCATGGATTTCTGCCAAATCCACAAAATGCATAATCAACCCACTCTAACATTAAATGGCTCTGAAATAACCATAAGCCAGCAATATAAATTCTTGGGCATTACTTTAGACCCAAAACTATCCTTCATCCCACACATTAAACAACTGAGGATCAAATGCATCCAAACTATCCAACTCCTGAGAACCATAGCCCACACAGACTGGGGTGCTGATAAAAAAAACCTTAACCAAACTATACAGATGTCTAATATGATCAAAACTTGATTACGGCTGCTTCATATATGGAGCAGCCAGAAAATTCTATCTTAGAGAACTCGAAACTATCCATCACTTGGGACTCCGTACTGCCCTAGGAGCCTTCACTACCTCTCCAATTGAAAGTTTATACATAGAAGCTAATGAACCTCCACTTTCCTTGAGAAGATATAAACTTACACTCCAATATTTCACGCCCCCAAAAACCTGGATATAATTGTATCATGGAAACAAGATACAAAAACCTTTTTGAAAATAAAGAAAAGTCCATTAAACTTTTTAATCTAAAAATTCAAACTCTCCTAAATGAAATCAAAATCAATCCCAAAATAATACATAACACAATCCTCCCCAAAACAGCACCATGGACCATAAACCAACCAATAATAAAGCTAGATCTAACCAAATTTTCCAAAACCAAAACACACCCATCACCTTCCCAGAGAACTTCCTCAACATCCAAAAAAACTTCCCAGACCACCACCTCATCTATACTGATGGATCCAAACTGGGAATGAAAGTTGGTTGTGCTGCTATTTTCCAAAATCAAGAACTGTTAAGACGTCTCCCAAATGAATCCTCAATCTATAGTACAGAAGTCATAATTATTGACCTTGCCATGAACATTATAGCAAATCACAAATCCTCTAAATTCATCATCTATTCAGACTCCAAATCAGTTCTTCAAGCTCTACAGAGCAAAGATTCATCAACTCCTCTCATCATAAGACTACTAGATAAGATGAACACTCTGTCTAATAACATCATTCTTACTTGGATACCCAGTCACATTGGCATACTGGGAAATGAAAGGGCAGACAGAGCTGCAAAAAAAGCACTCCAGTCACATATATCTAATACAAAAATTCCATACACTGACCTAAAACCACTTATTAACAAATTTATACTCAAGAAATGGCAAAAATCTTGGGATGATCAATCACAGAACAAGCTCCACCATATTCAAGATACCATAGGTGAATGGCCAGCAGGTTATAGAAGAAATAGAAAAGAAGTGATAATCTCCAGACTTCATATTGGTCACACCCACATTACTCATTCACACCTCCTAAAAGGGGAAGACTCCCCAGTATGTTCAACATGCAAAGTACCTCTCACAGTCAAACACATTCTCATAAACTGTGACAGTTTTAGTCAAATTCGCCCAAAACATTACCAAACGAACAATTAAAAGAACCCCACACCAGAGTAAATCTTAAGCTTTCTTAAAGAAATCAATCTCTTCATCAAAATCTAGTCAAATATGATAAAACAAAACTAAAACTCATCCCTTAAAACCTAAAACATGCACAAAAGACAAAAGCAATTTAACTCTTCTGGCATTAAATGACCCACAGAGGTTGATATGCCGTTAAACAAAACTCAAACTTAAACTATATTCTATCTGGGGGTCAAGAGTTCAATATCTGAACTCAAGTTCAGCAGGAAAAAAAAGCAACATTACAAGAATGATAAACTAAGAAGGCAAATAAACTGACATGAGATACTCAAAGGCATGAACAACAGAAAAAGAACAGCTTGCCCTTGTGAATTAAATAAATAGTTTAATTCAAAATTCCATGAAGGTTACCAACTATGACAAAAGATACCTGAAGAAGACTGGAGGACACAGCTGGTGAAACATTATGAATCCAGTCTGTATTTGGAGAATTCAAAATTTTAAAAAGACATGTATGTATTTACCCAACCCCCCCATCACGAACAAGATATAACACAAGGTCAATTTTTAAGTAGAGCAAAGCTGGTTTGAATTCAGTTTTCCTTCTAGACTAGTTGCTTAACCAAGGCTAAAGAACCCAGAGTGTCCTACTATTTACCTATAGCAGGGAGAACAGATGTTTCATGTCTTTCCCAAGTGAATTAACACAATGTGAAACGCAAACAGCCTCATTCAAGATTTGAATTTGAATTGCCAATTCCATTTCCTATAACAATAACCATTATGCGAAGCGCGCATCCTTATTTTTATATTAAAAGGCATGTATTGATATATACTATTAATTTCAGCTGAATTTTAGATCTTATTGCAAACTTTTTGGGCTTTATTTTCATTTTTCATTATTATTTGAAATAGCAGATAAGCTAGTCTTCAAATTAATTTTTACAGATTTTTCATCGTATTAAGACATTCTATATTCACATTTCATTAAAAGAAATAAACTTTTGAGTTAGTTATTGACAATTATGTTTTTTTATTACAAATTAAAAACAAACTACAAGAATTATATAAAAGAAGACAATGTTTAAGATTTCCTAAAATTTGAACAAATTAAAACTATTACATCTATTAGCACTGCTCAGTGAAATAAAAGTATTATTTCTAGTCCTACTGCTATGGAAAATCAAGATTATTACGTATTTCTACTGCTATGAGAAAACAAGAGTATTACATCTATTACTACTACTTACTGAAAAAAGACAATATTACATAAATAAAAACTCGTAAAAAAATTGATATTAAGGACTTCATCCAAAAAATACAGTGTTTGATAACTTTAAGTAAATGTAAGTCTCTAAAATAAGGATGCAGTTATAAAGGTAAAATGCAAAAGGGTCAAATGTTAGGTTGTACTATCTGTGATATGGATGAAACTGAATCAATAACAAGTACAGAGTGTCTCAAAATAGATAATGATTTATTACTGAGACAAGCGCAATGGTGGTCATTTGGAATACATCCTGTAAAAAATGCATCTTTTGAACTAGAGATATAAAACCTATGTTTTTTAATTGTTATTATATTAGCTTTAAGGACATGCAATCTTTTTTTGAGTTTCTTGTCTCAGTAATAAATCATTATCATATTAATAGGTTGCACTATTTTGAGACAGTTTTGAATGATTTTATCCCCAAATAAGTAGTGATGCTAAATATTTTTCCTCTCTTGTCCAAGGCATTGTAATCAAGGATTAATAGTTGTTATAGTATACTATTTTAAAATCTGGAACAAAAAAGAACACAACATTATTATTAGTAGAGTTATTAGCAGTTATATGGGTCCTTTGTATACTGAGACACCCTATATTAACACTGCAGATCAGAGCGGACTTGGGATTTTTACTGTTATTAACACAACAAAGTGATACTCCATATCTTCCAGGACACCCTCTTTTTAGAGTTCTTACTCCTCAGCAGAGAATACTGTCAAAGTATTCTAAGCTCTACCAACAAAACACCTATTTTCTAGTATTTTGAATAATGTTCAAATATCATGTAACTTATATGATCATTAAAAAGCTCTAAATGCAATTCCTTTCTTTTTTCTGGAGTTGAGAAATATTAATAAAATAGTCTCATTGGTCCTGTAACCTAGTTTGGTTGTAAGGACACTGTAGTGAAGTGTGTCTTAGACAGGAATAGCCTGGTAGAACCATACTTTCCAGGTCTACAACTGGTTTGAAGTTAGAGTTTTCCTTCTCCTAGGCCCTATCTGTCCAACTATTTTACAATAGCTCAGAATTTTAAACTTGAGTAGCTGAGTTCACTTCCTATGACAACAACCATTCTGCCAGAAAAACAGAAGAAAAGTCATATTCGAACCAGATATATTTGTTATTTTGCTACCAAACCTCAAACGTGCATTATTTTATGACCAAGAAGTGCTTGTCAATAACTTTAAGAAGAGTCATTAACATACCAGAAATTGTTTGAACAATTGAACCTCATCTTCAGATTCTTAATGTTATTAACACAATACTGTGTCTGAAACCTTCTTCAGCCCTTGTCAGGTATATCTAGTATTGAACAAAAAACAGACAGTGAAAAAACTGCACCTTTTTTTAATTACTGGCACATATTTTAATAAAATTTCAATGGCTTAGATACACACTGGAAGTAATTATTTTTCTAAATTATTTTGCCAAAGTTCCTTTAGTTGAAGGAAAAAGTTATAATTTTCTAAAAAGAAAATTCTCAAAAATACCAAAACATAGGAAATTTCTTAGAATTTTCTTTTCCTTGATTTGATATCCTAATTTTGAATTAATACTTTGCTAATGATTTTTTGCTACAACTTTTTGTGTATTGAAGTTTTATTAAAAGTTGTGACCATAAAAAGTGGTTTAGTTTTTTCACTGTTCAGTTTTTTTGTTTTTTTTTTTGGTCTAATACTGTACCTATATACTTGTGAAATGAGTAACTTAAAAAACAAGGGGTAGTCCATTACACAAGAAATGTTTTTGAAATATAGAAACTTACCTTGTTTCTAGCAAGCAGTTGTCTGAGTTTGAAAAAGTTAAATTGTGGCACACAATAATTGGGAACTGTCACTCAGTAGTATTGCAAAGAAGTTTTTTCACTGTCTGCTTTTTTTTTTTTTTTTTTTTTTTTTTTTTTTTTTTGAAGGGGTTAAAAGAGGTGTCTCTATTTTTCTTCTTTGTTTATATGTTTGACAAAAACTGAATAATAGTTCAAGTGAAATGTTAATAGTATCAAGAATATAAAAGGATTCAACTATCTTGAATAATCTCTGGTATATCTGGAGCTTGTTCTTTTAAATATTTTTAAACACATTCTTAATTAAAAATTTCAACTTTACCAAACATTTTTTTTTCAGGGTTTTATAAATATAAAAATAAAATGTCTGAACTTCATGCATAGTCACTTATTGTCACCTATGTATCTAAGTACATATTTATGTCTCAAAAATGTATTGATTTCATTACACTCAAGAATTATATTTAATTTATATAAGTTCTAGTAAGATTTGGATTTTTTCCAGTATTTTATGTGGCTTAATACATAAAATGAATATGTTAGTCACATATTGATACCTCTCTGTTTATCTATATGTCTAAGTCTTTATATCTATCTCAGTATATTCACATCTATCTAAGTTTGTTCATATCTACTTCTCTCATCAAAAATGCAGTAATTTTATTACATTGTAAAGTATTTTTTGTGGTTTATAGTAAAATCTGTTTATGTGTAATGAAATTCTTACTGATTTGAAACACCTTATATATCTAAATATGCATATATTCATAATATTGTTCAATGTTTATAATAACTTGTTTTTAATATTTGTTTTCTGTCATTGTGACCATTTATCGTGAAAGTGATTTTGACACTAACACTGTCTCCAACTTTTGCTAGGATCAGAGTAGTATCTATGCACTCTGTCTAGAATAAAATTGAGAAATTTAATCAATATTACCAAAAAATAATCAACTATATACTTATACATTTGTTTTTTATATTTTGCATTGATTTTTGTGGAAATATTAAATTTTAAACTCCATGAAATATTTCCATCTGCACATCTACTGTTTTAGTTTTTAGAATATAAACTAATTGTATTTCCAAGAATACAGATACTATACTCTGACTCTAAGCAGAGGAACCAGGTAGAAACACTGATTAAGGCAGAGAGTACAAATTGTATACTTTGATCCAAGGCAGAAGTGCCAATGCGTCTCTCTTTATATATATGATATACTATGGCTTATGATTAGAAGTGAATTGAATTTTCATTTTGTAACTTATATAATAATCAACCTTACTTATAGTTTTTTCAGAGTTAAAATTAAAAATCATACACACTATTAGACAATTTTGTGAATTTCAGTCTCTATGCCTGGTTGTAAGTGTAAATCAATTTCTTAAAGTGAAAAATATAAGATTTAACAAATTTTTGTTGATAAGAAGAAAAATTTCTGTTTTAAATCCTGTCTTTTTTATGCTAACATTAAATCATGGCTTGTCTATAAAAAGACATTTAATTCCTGATTACTTTTAACCTTTTTTTTCCTGATTTTCTATTCATTTTTATTATAAAATTATTTTTACATGCATAATATAAAGGTTGCTTGGTTGGTTTTATGATATACCAACTCTTGTTTGGTTATTCTATAAGTCAGTCTTTTTTTCTTTTTTTTTTTTGGCAAGCAATTATGGTTTTAAGTAACTCATAATAATCCTTTGGAAATTATTATAGCTTCAAGTAACTGTTCTTAATAAAAATAATTTGTACACAGTTATATGGTTTTAAGTATTCCTATCTGATACAAATAATTTTTACACAATTATATGGTTTCAAGTAATTATCCTAAAGAGACAAATTATAATAATCCTTTGTAAACAATCATAGGCTCAATTAACTATTCTTAAAATGATTCCTATCTAATTTAAATAATTTATACATAATTATATGATTTCAAGTATTTCTGTCTAATACAAATCATTTAAATTCAGTTATATGGTTTCAAGTATATGAATAATTTTCAAATAGATTTATTTAACCTATAAATGGAACCATAACAGGAACTATTACTTTCTGTCTGAGTGGTCGTGGGATTAATGGCAATAAATGTATAACTCTACACTCTTCAGAACTCAAGAACTACCAGATGCAGTTTTGTATCATACCCAGAACACATAATATAAAGGTGTTATTAATGATTTTACTTTATAAATGCAATGAAAATGATTTTATAGAAATGCATTGAAAATCATGAAAGAAAATTGCCAGTGATTAGGAATTAATGTTTATATTACTTAACAGATAAGGTTCTAATATCCATAATGAAGAGAAAATAAATATTTGATAAATCTGAACAATATTAGATTTAAAAATTTCAATTTTTTAAAAATTAGTCTGTTAGTTCATGAATCGAAAATAATTCCCTTTAAAGTTATTTAAAATCAAATAATGGAAAAGGTACCCCTACTTTGCACTGCAGAATTTTAAAGAAAACTTTTTTCAAGTTTGAATGAATTTTTTTTATATTTACAGTTTCAGTTAAACATGGTTTGCTGAGTATGCAGCTTGCAGAGGCTGTCAAATTAGAGGTAAGTGGATATTCATTGCATTTTATTTTGTAATGATTCAAAATCTTTTCCTTTTTCTTTTTTTTCATTTTTTGAAAGTAAACACATTATGGGTCTACACCATTTCCAAATCAACCAATCACAAAGTCTGTTACGAATTTCAACTGTTAAATTTGGGCACATAAAACAATGAATATCCGAGGGACAACTTTTTAATATCTATATGTCTGTTGATAACACATATGGACCTTGTCAAGCACAGGTTATGTGACAACTAAATCAATTAAAGAGCCAATCACAATTCACTAGTCCTTTTTTTCCTTTTCAAACAAAGTCATGACAATTGCCAGCAATATAGAAGAAAAATTGAGTCAAAATTTAGGTGGTTACAAAGATACCGACAATCAATCTCTCTTTCTCCTTGACTCCCTTTTCATTGAGACACAAACAATTCATCATGTAAAAATTTCAAATAAAGTAAGAATTATTACTCTGTTCCCACAGATATATACAGTTGCAGGCACTTGTAGTGTAATGGTTATCATTGTAGAAAATGGAAACAGCAACCCATTTTCAAATCCTGGACAAGGCAGTTTGCATTTCGTATAGAACTAATACCCTTTGGAAAGGTATGAATTCAACTGTTCTCCCCCCAACTATGGGTAAATAGAAGGACAAACTGGGCTCTTTAACCTTGGTATAGCAACCATCCTTTGAGGAGGAAAACTCTAAATTCAAACCTGTTAAACTTCACTTAACAAATTGACCTTGTATTGCATCCTGCTCATAGCAGAGTGGTTGGGTAAATACATCCATACACATACATTTTTATGGTCTAACAAACACATAAATATTATCAACCTTTTTTACTTTCTTTGGATTTTGACATATTAAAGTATCGTTAAGAAGAGAAAATATTTTCACTTAAATTGTTATTATTTATTCATATTCAATGCAAATTATATCAATATGTATATATGTTAGCAATTTGAAGTTATTATTTAAAAATTCAAATTGTGTTTTGATTTTAGATATATAGGGAATCCTGGTTCTATTTTTGTTTAAAATGACTGATTCTATAAATTTTTTTCTAGGTTTGCCGAATCCTCCAACATCTTTGTGATTCCCAGTTGAGACATCGTGTGGAATCCATTGTTGCGTTTTCTGATGAATTTGTTGGAAATTGTCAAAAAGTAAGTTTTAAACTTGCTTCATAAGTTTTATTTAGTTAAAAACTCCTTTTGTTTGTTTTTTTTTTGTAGTTTTTGTTATATAAAATCAATGTGTTCACTTTGATCTTCTACAGCCATTATCATACATTTATCATTTCTCTTAAAATATTCATCTTATCTTATCTATATCTATTTATCTGTTTATTTTTCTGTCTTCTAACTTGTCTTTTGCCAACTGACTCATGTTATTCTTGACTGAAATCTTCAGCTTGTATTATATTGCTTGTTAATTTTAATAACATGTCAGCTCATCTAGGGTTATTTTATGCCTAGTGGTTAAGAAATCACATTCATATTCACATTTATGTAATTTCTTAAAAGTTTTTTCCTCACTGTTATGATATCAAGTATTCAAATCTAATACTAATAATTTTCTAACAGATCTATTTGACCAATAGAAAGGATTCTAACAGGTATTACCACTCCAGGTCAGAGTTGACCTGGGAGTGATGGCAATGAAGGAGTACTCCACATTCCCTAAAGGGCCAGAACTGGCATTGGATGCAATTTAGTGTCAGAAATCTCCAGCTTCAAAAGTAATTTGATAAATATATATGCAGTGTATGACCCACCCACAACATCTGATATTTCAAACAAATTAGTCATGTGATCTGATTCTGGAAACATGGAGATCAAGATATAGGACTATGTGTGTGTAGCTGTGTATCTGATATATGTGTGTGTGTGTATGGAAATAAGTCAATAAGCCCACAGTCTAATGATAAAAGAAATATTTATTTTACACAAATATACATTTTTCAATATAATACCATTGATTTTCAATGTAGTTAACCCAACACTTCTCTATTAACCTGTGATTAATAGAGTAAAAATTAATGAAATTTAATTCAGTAAAAATTTCATAAATCTTTTTCTGAATATTGGTGGATTTTTGTTCATTGATTCTAAGATTGAAAACAGACAAAAATAAACATTTTCAGTGTAACTAATGCACCTGTCTGTTTGCATGCCGATTTATGTCAGCAAATCCTGTTATCAATTTCAAAACAATTTTGTTGTATCTGATGTAACTATATATGCAAAACATATCATCATACTAGGATGAATGAAAAGTTTTACAATATTTTGGTAATGTGAGGCACAGTTCAGCAGTTACAGATGGTTTTGCCAAGGTTATGGAAGGCAATGAATCATACTGGCCTGTAACATGCTGAGCTCACACGATACTCTCCAAATTTACATCAGAATTGACAATTTTAAGCCTACCTGAGCTTGCCTGATTGTCAAGGTTCTTGCAACCCAAGTAAAATTTCTTAAACCATCTGTTTACTGTACTGTGATCAACTACACTTTCACCTGTTTTTGGTTGCTTCCATGGCATTACAGCCCTGTTCAAACTTGTAAAGCATAAGTTACCAAATTTAACTACATTACATGTTTGTCTGTGCACCTTTCATATCACACAGAATGAAGCAATGTACATGTCTGCACACCATCTACTAAGATACTACCAACCACAGCAAGTATCTTCCACAGTTTGAACTGCTTTGATCACAAAACAGATGCCACAAACTAGCACAAATCAAAATATTGCAAGACTTTTCACTCACCCCTATACAAACAAATTGTTAATTTCAACAACTTTTACTCATCATTTTCAGTATATGCTTTTCTTTAGAATTCTAAGGAAGCAAAAAAAATTTGACTTTAAAGCAAAAAATAGAATACATAAGGAAATTTTATGAAGAATGTATGGAAGGATTAAAAGTGGTTTACAAAGTTTTATACTTGAGATTTCTAGCTGAATGATGCACCATGGTCAAGTAGACTAATTGAGATTGATAGCAATTGAATTAAAACACTATTTGAAAATAACCAAAGAAGCATCAATTACGTAATGCTTACTGTCAGGAAATGAGTTTGATAAGCCAAGTTCACATCTTAGATGAAGCTGTCTGCATTTCTGCTTTTGAGAAAAGTATGAATCCATCTCTTCTCCCCTCCCTCAGCCTCTAGGTAAATAGAAGGACAGACTGGTCTCTTTACCCTTGGTATGGTAACCAATCTAGGAGACAGAAAATACTGAATTCAAACTAGCTGGACTTTGCTTAAAACTTTACTCTGTGGTGGAGATGTTATAATGTGTGAAAAGGAGGCCTATATACTCAAAATATCCAAATCGAATGCTAAAAATTATTTGTACCCGCTTGATTATGTTAGTTACCTTGATGTAAATGTAGTTTACAACATGAAATATGGGGTAAGTAAAATAAATGACTACTATTGGTATCAAAGATCAGTCTTTATTAAAAAAAAAAAAAAAAAGGTGTTGCTATGTAAATAGTAAGATTTGGAATATCCTCTACTATGAACTCCTTCTAGAGAAGCAACCAGATTGATGGCAGTGATCAGCAAAATGCATCGAGGATTAGGATAATGTTAAACCACATTTCTTTTGTAAACAGACAAAAATTTCAAGTATGAAGTTAGCTGAAAGATTGTAGAATATATAGAAACAAAACTTTAAACCTGTTCAATAAAAGTTTCTTTTAATTAATGAACCAAACAAACATTTTGGTTAATATGATAGAGGAAATTGATAGTATTTAGAAATATCGGTAAGTGGAAAAATAAAGAAAAGTGAATACAAAATAAGTTGAAGATGCATTATTACTTTTACAAGATAGCCCTATATAGTGAACTCTCCACTGGCCACCGTGACAGAGGGGCACCAAAGAAACATTTTAAAAACTTCCTCAAGAAGACCCTCGGTACCTGCCACATTGACCACCACCAGCAGTCGACACTTCCTGCTGACCATCAGGCCTGGTGCCGCACTGTCCACCAGGTCATTTCCTCCTTTGAGGACTCCCACAGGGCCAACCTCAGGGAGAAACACCGCAAGAGGAAGATCCAGGGAGCTTCAGCAGCCATACCAGACCAGACCTTTTACTGCAGTTGCTGTGGCTGGACTTGCCTGTCGCTCATCAGCCTAGTTAACCATCAGAATGCCTGCAGTCGATATGGACTTCATAAATCTTCATTTGCTAAAAAAAAGAATTACTTTTACAATTACAGCAGGCTAAATTAAAAATATGTACAATGATAATTACACTATATTTAGTTAATAATTTTATTGATGTTGAATATTGTGTAAAAAGTAGAAACTATTTCAGCCACTTTACTGTATTTGATATAATCAATGTGCAGGGTAAAGAATCTTGTTAAACTCAGAGACTAGTGCGGGAAAACTACTTTTGATGTTATCACAGAGTTATAATCACTATTAATCAGACATGGTGTACATTTATATTTATGGATGAAAAAAGCCCATAGTATTTCCTGATATTTATTAAAGAAAATAGGCTATGATTGGTCTCAGATATTTTAACAGGCCCTGATCTGTCCCTGTATTTAAAATAGGCCCTGATTAACTCTAGATGTACTGATGTTGAATATTGACTGTCGATGCAGTGGTGAAAGTTAAAGAAAAATAACAGGAAATGCACCTGGTACCTAATGTAAACAGGGCACAGGCATTCTCGGCAGAAATGCTGTGTAAATTGTGTAGGTGGGATGTTAGAAGGAAGCACATCCACATGCATTGTGTAGGTGGCAGGCTGGAGGAAATGTGACCATGAGAATTTGCATTGGCATCCGGGATGTTATATAACCAGGAAGATTTTGACCTTACAGTGATGGAAGAAAAAAAGGTTTACTAAAGATTCATGCCCCAGCTCCCATGTATACTGCTTAGCCATCTTCAACCCTCCTATACTCTACCAATCTGTACATTTTGGGTGATAAAAGGAAAGGAAAAGAAGCAGATTATATTTTTATACATCAGTGTTATCATCTTTCTCTACTATACAATACTGACAATACTGCCTCTGTATTTATGGATAAAGATAGGCCCTGATTAACCCCAGATGTACTGACAGGCCCTGGTCTGCTCCTGTATTTATGAATAAAAATAGGCCCTGATTGGTCTCATATATACTGACTAACCATAGTATGCCTCTATAGTTATAGATGAAAAGAGGCTGTAATTAACCCCAGATATCTTGACAGGTTGTAATGTGACTCCAAATTTATAAATGAAAATGGGCTCTGACAGGTCCTATTTTACAATTGTGTTTATGGGAGGAGAGAGGCTCAGATGAGCCCCAGATATACTGACTATATTTATGGATGAAAAGAGATTCAGATGAGTTCCATATAGCATTCTGGTAAATAGCCTTCAACCATATTTTGATTGAGCAGAAAACCGTTTTTTTATACAATTTTTATTACCTCTTGAAATTTGCTATTTTAATTTTATGTTTATCAAAACTACTAAAAAAGCATACACTAAATTCTTATTTCTATCAACATTTTTGCTTTATTATTCTTTTTCCAGGATCAGTTATGGCGTTACAATGCCATCAAACAGTCTGATCTTCCTTCGGCTGTTACTGCCAAGAAGACTCGGGAATTCAGATGTCCTCCACAAGAGCAAGTAAGTATTTCTTATTTATGAAAACTTGGCCATCATCCATAGCCCTGGTATAACCATAGAACAACATCCAAAGAAATTGTGACAAAAACAACTGAAATTGAAATAAAAGAAATACTAATTAAAAAATTAATAACTGACCAGTTTGTATTTCACTCTCACAGTTTATGACACTTATTTGGTCAAAGTGGTCAAGAAGATGTCCATGAAAGATGAACTCCAAAAGTGTGTGATGCCAGTTCAAGTTTCATAGAAAGCTGCTTCTTTTATTATATGAATTTTCAACTGAAATTGACATGAAAGGAAAAAAATGATTAAAAAATGTATTACACATATAAAGTTGGTTGTCTGTGTATACATATTATATAAAATTGTGGCTTTAAAATAACTGGTTTATGCCAATAAGGTGTTGTTTTTAAGTTTCTCAATTTGTTTTGTTTAATAATGTATTTATTTACTAATTTATTGTTTTGTTCCACACGACGCAGTACTTCTGATGGTTAAAAACAAAATTGAAGAATTTTTTTATTTCACTCAGACTTCAAATATCATTGGTTTTTTGTTTTACCGTTTTTTAGATGAAAAATCTTCTAAAATTCAAATGTGAAGAAGAATATGATGAGGACATTTGTGCCTGCAGAGATGATCTGCGGGATTCATTGCTGAACTTTCACAAGACACTTATGCTCCACTGTGATATGCCAACTCTTCAACAGCCTGATGAGCCTGCTGAGGCAGAACCTGTTGAAGAGTCACCTGGAACGATAAGGGATCGTTTGAAATCATTGATTTGGAAAGTTAAGAAAGAAGAAGAGGTGAAGGAGAAGCCTTCTGATGAAGAACCGAAAACTGGTAACACAATCTTTTTACTGTTATTTTTCCACATATACCAACACTTGGCTTTGTGCTGTACTGAACTAAACTTAATAAATATCAATATTATTTAGGATAGCTTTGTGGCTGTGATAGGTGAATACTTCCCCCAGTACTCCTTAATATTGGCTAGAATTTTAAATACTGAAATTAAAGGTGGGAAATTCCTTAACAACCACCTCTACATTTGGCTTTGTGCTGTATTAAGCTAAGCTTAATATATATCAGTTTTTAATGTTCCTTGTAGTTAAGATAGTTTTATACTTCCTGCTAATTCTACAAGTTGCTGTTTGAAACCCAGTAAGAACTAGGATTTCAAATCCTTTCACCTTCACATACAGGATGATTTTGCAGTTAATTTTTCAATGAAAAACAAAAAACAAAAAAGTCAAATACATATAATGGATCACTTCAGTATTGCCTGTAAAAACGATTTTTATAAAAATCTAATTTTTGTCCAAACCAAAGATATCAATATTTTTTTTAGTGGGATATTAGATACTAAAAATATTATTAGGTATTATTTATCAAACTCAACAACATTGAAGCTTTGTAGCCAAAAATAAGATTATATAGCAAAACAAAAATAAGTAAACTTTATATACATTTATGCAATTTTATATTTGTTTACAGAACTGTTGCAGTTTTATTTTTTGTTACATCATGATAATATTAAAGTTAAAAAGACAAGTCAATCAATGCAGTGGAAATTTTAGGCATGAAATTTTTATTCAATTACTGGCATAAAATTTCGTAAGAATTTTTTTTATTGTATCTAGAGCCAGTCCTCTGAGAGTACCAAATAAATTAGTGATTTTGTGACCATAAATCAAGGGTCAACTTATGCATCAGATTATATAGTATATGAAATTTACATATATACAATATATACTTATGTATAAGTTGAAATATAAAGACCAGCTTTTCCTGGTAAAAAATTTGGATCAACTTATGCAAGTTTAATGATTTTGCAAGATTGAAATTCAAGCATAATGACTAGCAATTCTTCTTCACATGAAAAACTTGATTAATGATTTCATGACCATAAATCAAGGGTCACTCTATAGAGAAAATTGACTTGACTATATACAAAACATGACTTTTTATGTGTTTAATCTATACATTATGACCATAAAAGTTATCTTAACACATTTTTCTTTATTTATTTCTTTTTTTTTAACAGATTCTCTTCAGAGACTGATAGCACAGACTATGGTTCGCTGGGGAGAAGAGACATTCATTTCAGATCAGAATTTAGTGAGAGAAATGTTCAGCTTACTTCACAGACAGTATGATGGAGTTGCAGAGGTAAGTATTTGTACAATCGGACAATAAACAAGATTTAAAAATTAGCTGAAAAGGTTTTTAGATTTTCTTCCTAAATAAAGTTTGTAAACTTCGGCAATCCCTGAAATATCATATACTCTTCTAAAAAGGCCTTAGTTGAATGTACAGGATGCAACAGATATACAATAAGAATTCTCCTGCTCTGACTATGCAGTACAGAAGCCCAGTCCCATACTCCCACCAATCATTCATACCTAGAGAAGTCATGAGCAGGATGTAACACAATGTCAATCTTTTATGCGGAGTTTAACTGGTTTGAATTCAGAGTTTTACATTTAGACTGGTTGCTATACCAAGGCTAAAGAGCCCAGTCTGCCCTACTATTTTATCCATAGGTGGAGAAGGAATAATTAGATTCATACTTTTTCCTAGTGTATTAGTGCTATACTAGAGAAAGGAGTAACGCCCTCCCCTACACCTTGGTGTAGTAGCTATTGAAAAGGGAGCCTTCTGGTCGCCCACAACTACGGTTGCCAACAACTTTACTATTAGTGCTATGTGAAATGCGAACAGCCTCATCCAGCATTTGAATTCAGCTTACCATAACCATTTCCTACGATGGTAACCATTACACTTCCGGCACCTCCATTAAAGAGGCAATAAACACATTCTTCTAGATTGTCTCACTGAGAAAAATCAGCAAATAAGTTTTATCTTATAACTTCTGGTTCTGCCATGCCTTGAGAAAATGCCTATATCAGAGTCATAAAAAATATTAAGGCCCTCATCATCAGATACCCGCTATTCTCTCTCACAATATATATATATATATATATATATATATATGTGTGTGTGTGTGTGTGTATGTGTGTGTGTGTGTGTGTGTGTGCATGTATAAACAGGATTTGACATTAAATAACCCACAAGGTTTGATATGCCATGAAATGTAACCCAATCAATAGATTTTTTAACCATTTAATTGTGTGCAAACAAATGAGTTCTAACTCTTTTAAAAACAATTTTTCATACAAACTATTCACTTACAAATCATATATATATATATATATATATATATACACAAAGATCATTAAATAAGTTTTCAGACTTTTTTTGTATGGGCACTTTTATTGATAGTACACATACGAAACTCTAGTCCTCTTTGAAGTAATCTTCTCCGGCTGCAATGCACTTATACCGTTCCAACAATTTCTGGAAGGCCCCATGTAAGTCGTCTTGTGTGAACGTGTCAATGACCTTTGTCACAGCCTCTTTCATCTCCTCAATTGTCTCATAACGACAGCCTGTGAGCTTAGGGAATAACCAAAAGTCATAGGGAGCAAGGTCTGGACTATAGGGAGGATGAGGAACTGTCTTGATGCCCATCTTGGTCTAATAGTCTGTGACAAGGATAGAGTTGTGGACTGGTGCATTGTCCTCGTGGAAATGCCACTGACCCGATTTGAAGAGTGCTGGCCTCTTCCGATGGAATCTCTTCCTGAACTCCCTTAAAACCTTAACATAGTAACCTTAACCCTAACCTTTTGGCCAATCAACTGTGGTGTATTGACTTCCTTACTCCTCCCACACCTCTCATCATCCCTCACAGACTCCCTGCCTTCCTTGAATCTCTTATGCCACTCAAAAACTGATGCTTGATTCATGCAAGATGCTCCAAAAGCAGTCTGAAGCATTCCATACGTTTCTGTGGCATTTTTCCAAGTTTAAAACAGAATTTTATTGCATATCATTCTTCTAAAGTGTCCTCACGTTCAGATTGCATTTTTGAAATTCACCAGCTGTGACAATCAGGTTTTAGTAGGGTGTATTCCAATTTCTGCTGTAGCTGTTGATTTGAACCTGAAATCATAAAAATTGGTCAGTCATCTCATAATATGTATAGCAATAACATACTGAATTTTCAAGAGTCTACAACAATTTTAAATGCCTGTACAAAAAAAAGTCTGGAAACTTACTGAATATAAAATTTGGCATTAAATAACCTATAAGGGTTGATATGCCATTAAACCAAATAACCAAACCAAACCATCCCAGTACATAATCTAGAATATCTGAAAAAGCAAAAAATGAATGTAATAAAAAGCTTTGGTCTATTGACAACTCCTAGTTGTTAAAAAACAGAAAATGATAAAACATCATATAAATTTGGTTATTTTCTGTTTACTTCTGAAGATATGGCAAGAAAATGAAAAGGTGTCAATAAAAGTGACCAGAACTGTACCAGCTTGAATATATTCTTTATTGTACAAAAACAGCAAATAGATAAATGTTGGTAAAAAAAAATCATGTCAAACTGAAACTGTATATACATCTTGTTTTAAACTTTGTTTCATTCTGTACATCTAATGAATTTTTATATATTTCATTTCAGTTGCTACTAGCATTAGAGAAGGCATACGCCATCAGTAGTGCAAGCAAAGAAGACATTAACCAATTACTTAAAGCTTTGGGACATATCCGCTCCTTGCTGTTGGTACAGGTGGCTGTTGATGAAGAGGAGTCAATGAAGACAAGCCTCAAGTATCTACTGTTTTAACTATTTGTTATTTGGGATTCTAAGTAAATTCATTGTGTGGTAGATACATCATATTGTTAATTCATTATATCAGATTAATTGTCCTTATAATATACAAGGGTCGTTCAAAAAGTTCTAAGCCTTTTCCAGAAAGAAGAACTATAGCTAAACATTTTATAAAACTTCTTATAAAACCAGAAAAATCTGAATTAGTTTTTCTAGTTTTATAAGAAGCAGTAGTGTATTACTACAACAAAAATGTTCAGCTATGACTCTTCTTTCTTGATGAGGCTTAGAACTTTTCTAATAACTTTTGTTCAATTTACCTAACACTAACGTTTTAGCTCTTTTTTAAATTTCTAAAAGCAATTATTAAATTCTCAATTTACCTACAATAAATTTATCATATGCTGAATTTACTGATTAATTTACCAGATCTCAGTTATTTGGCTACTAGGAAATGTTTTTGGTTATGTACAAAAATGTTATCTAGAAATGTAATACTTACATTCGTCATCCAGATAAGATAAATTTCAGTCATTATCTTCAATTTTTTATTTACTGAACATTTAAACGCTAACTACAACTTCTGCTTACTACAATTCACTAACCTATTATAATTCTTTAATTGTTCCTTCTCCCAACCACTGAACCTAAGGGAAGGTTTGTTCCTCATGAATAAATAGAGGTTCTTATCAAGAGATTGTCAACAATAATCAAGCCAAAACCTGCAACATGTAATTAATCATATAAAATTCAAATTTCTCAACTTTAAAAGAACAAATTATTCACTTAAGAAAAATAATTATTCATATTTAATTAACTACTACTTCTAATTAAGCATTAATGTCACACGACATAATTAGATCTTGCAATCTGGACAAAACACAAACATATTTAAATCAATAAATCTTGCAAGTGTCACTCACTTTAAATTAAAAGACATTTCTGAATAAAACTGAAACTTTTCGCTGAAGATGATATGAAAAATATAATTAGTAAATTTTTCTATCATGTAGATTTATATTTTATAGCAGCAATTACCATTTCTGTAAATTTTTGATTTACAACAGTGATGGTAAAACCAGTTGCAATCCAAATTTAAACTTCTTACCCTGTGTAGATTGGAACTTCAGCTAGTACTAATTATAAATAATTTCATTCACATAAGAGTAAATTTCCTATATTTAATCAAGATTTGAATAACAGAAAAAAGTGATAAGTTATACTAGGGTGAGTCAAAAGTTTTGCAATATTTTGGTAACATGTTGTGAAGATGACAAACCACACTTGACTGTGAGATGTTGAGCTCACCTGATGCTCTCAGGGTGCTACTAACTGAATTTGCCTCTATGACTTATAGCATGGTCTTGGAATCCACAGTTTTAGACCTACCTGACCATACCTGATCATTAAGGTTCTTGCAACCAGAGCAAAATTTCTTCAACCATCTGGTTATTGTATTGTGATCAACTGCACCTTCAACTTTTGCACTGCAAATGTTTTTGGTTATTTCATTGTCATTATCACTCAGTTTGAACTTGTAAAGCATCATCATCATCATCATCATCATATCGTGCTGGCAGCACGGATATCCCTGACCCTCTCTCGCCACTCCTCCCTATCGTTCATCGCCCTAGGTAGGTCTTCAGGACAACAACCTGTATCCTCACATAGCTGCTGAATGTACGTTCGAGCTGGTCGTCCTGCTTTTGCGCGGCCATGTGTGGGGATCCATAAGAGTACATCTCTTATGAGTTCATCATTGCTTCTCCAGCAGTGTCCTGCATGTCTGGTTCGTCTAACTTGAATAGTTTTCGTGATAGGGGGCAGGTGGCCGTACAGTTGGTGTCTTGTGGGGTGTTGCTGCCAGGACTTGTTCAGGATTGCACGCAGCATTCTTGTGTAATTGCCATCTAGTTTCTTCTCCAGCCGTTTTGTTAGCGTCCATGTAGTGCATCCATATAGCAGTATCGATGTGACCGCTGCCTGGAAGAAACTGCGTTTCATTTTATCGGTTAGGTCTGATTTCCATATAATCGATAGCCTATTGATAGCTGTCCATGCTTTCGTTAACCTCGTTTCGATGTCCTTTTCGGTTGATTCGATGCTGCTTCCTAGGTACGTGAATTTGTCTACTAGTTTAAGTGGGGTTCCTTCTAGAGTGGAGATGTCCCCCGTTTGGTTATAGCACATATATTCCGTTTTGTGTGCATTAACATGGAGGCCTATGCTTGCTGCTGCTCGTTCCAAACTATGCAGAAGTGTTTCGGCTTGGTCAGGTGTATTTGCCAGTATCGCTATGTCATCGGCGTAGTCGGCGTCGGTAATTGTTGTTGCGGGGTATCTTCTGCTTCTTCTCTTCGTCAGTTCGAAGCCATTCTCTTTGATTTTGTCAATCGATGTTCTAAGTACATAGTCTAGACAAATGATAAAGAGGTACGGGGCCAGTGTGTCCCCTTGTAGTACTCCTGCTACAATGTCAAAGTATTCTGTGTCTCCATCCGGTGATCGTACTTTTACTTTAGTGTTTCTATAGAGAATCGTTATTGCCGCTACGGTTTCTTTAGGTATGCCGTACACTAGTAGGATTTGTTCCATCTTTCCTCTGTGAATGGAGTCGAAAGCCTTGGTAAAGTCGACAAATATTAATGTCGCTTGTAGGTTCTTTGCCCGTACACCTTCAAGGATTCTGCGGATGGTTAATATTTGTGAGGTCGTGGATCTATTTCTTCGGAAGCCATTTTGTTTTTTTCTAAGTATGTTGTCGATTTTGGGTTCTATTCGGTTTCGTAGTAGGGCATTGTAGATTTTGGCAGCTATGGATGTAAGTGTTATGCCTCGGTAGTTTTTGGCTAATCCGAGGTCCCCCTTTTTAGGGAAGGGGAGTATGCATCCCTTCATCCATCTATCTATCGGATTTTGATTGTATACTGCGTTGCAGTGTCGGAGCAGTATGTCGTCGAATTGTCTGGTCTTCCATACTTCCGGGGGAATTTCGTCCAGCCCTGCAGCTTTCCTATTTTTAATTTTTCTGAGAACCGAGTCGAGTTCTTCTTGTGTGAACGGTCCTAGTTTAATGTCTAATTGTTTGCTAATTATTCTGGTGATTGGTTCATGCGTTATTTTTGGTGGGTTTCCAAGTAAGTTTTCGAAGTGCTGTTTCCACAGTTTTATTCTTTCTTGTTGGTTTGCTGCTTTAAGTTTTGCTTTGGCTGTGTTCTTTCTTCTGCTCACTTCGTTTATTGTTTGCTAGGCTATTCTAGATTGTCTATCTTCCACCGAGTCTCTAATCTTATCTATCTGATTTTGAATGTATTCTGTCTGTTCCTTTATATATATGCCTGCTAATTGATATTGTGCCGTTTTTAGTTTTAAGGCATTTGTGTTTGTTGGGTTTTTTCGATAGTTTTGTAAAGCATAAGTTCCCAAATAAGACTACATTTCACATTCATTACACACAGCCCATGGAAGAATGCACAACATGTAAGCACACTAACTTTCATGATGCTGCCAACCACAGTGGACACCTTTCACAGCTTAAACTGCTTCAGTCATGTGATATACACACCACAAACTAGTGCGTACCAAAATACTACAAAACTTTTGACTCACCCTAGTATGAATATTTAATCACAACCAGAGAAATGTATTTTTGTATTCTACATTTTGTTTTTCATTGCAGAGAACTAATGGACAATAAAGTGTTCTTCCAGCATCCTGACTTGATGCGGGCTTTGTGTGTCCATGAGACTGTTATGCAGCTTATGGTGAACACACTAAACAAGTCTCAGCAGCAACAACAAGCTGCAGCCTCAGAGCAATCTGCCGGAAATAGACAGTCCATTGCAGGAGCCCCCAACATCGATACTGTGGCTCAACAGAGTAAAGTAAGTTGCAAAGTTTCAATATATGTATCAGTCTTATTTCCAAAAAACAGGAATTCTTCGAAGCTATAGCCATATCAATGCTATAAAAAGCTAGATCAAATCTACACAAGGATGCTGTGTGCTCTTTTAAACAAATACAGGAAGCAGCACCCTAGAAAACAGAAGTTGTATGGTAACTTACTTTTCATCTCACAAACCATGCAAGTAAGACAAGACATGCAGGGCACTGCTAGAGAAGTATGGACAAATTCAAAAGCAATTATCAAAATGTGGATGCACCACAACCAAAAAAAATTACATCATCAGGTCTATGCTGACACTGGGAGCCGTCTAGAGGACTTATGAAGGGTGATGGCTGATAGGGACAGATGGCAAGATTAAGTCAAGAGAATTTGTGCTGTCAGCATGTCTTGAGGTTGATGATGATTGGAATTAAGTCTAAAGAACTATGTGGATGCACAATTTCATTATGTTCCCAAATACTTCTAAAATACTATGGATCTCACACAGACTTTTGTTTCATGTAATGCTTTTGAAGAGTTTCAGAGAGAACTAAGAAGTTTTAAATTTGATTTAGAACATATTGTCATTCATTTTGTATTGGATGAACTATTTTCTTCATCTATGTTATTCTTTGTTCAAAATGTTTCACCCATGTACCCTCCTGCTTTTTTCTAGTGGGTTTATTGTGGAATTGACTTTGTCATTCATTTTTTATTTGACACACTATTTTCTGCGTCTGTGTTTTTCTTTGTTCTCAATGTTTTAGCTATGTACCTTCTGACCTCCTTCTAGTGTATTTACTGTAGAATCATCAAAAGCTTAAAACAAGAAATATCATTTAACTGAAATGTACAAACACCTTATTAATGAATTTACCTGTATGATTTTTTTCTTCCTTATTTGTAATTATTGTTAGTATTTTCTGAATTTTTTTTATTATCTTGAACCTGTTTCCTAATTAGCATATTTCTTATCCATATAACCAGCAGTTCATAGTACTATTATTAGTATTGCTGAAGTAACTGATACAGAATTTCCATTATCACTACTAATATTATTCATTAATATTTGGAATTATGATTACTTATTTCCCATGAATTATGATTACTTATTTCCCATGAATTATGATTACTTATTTCCCATGAATTATGATTACTTATTTCCCATGAAGAAATTAATACTGTGAAACCAGAACTGAGTAAGAACTAGCTCATCCAAGATGATGACATTTTATACTTATCAAGGGCACACAACTCCAGATCAAGGGAAATAATCAATACTCCCATTTTTCATTTTTTTGTTCCTGTCAATGTCCAGAGCTTATGTTTCCTTGCTGCAAGACATCACACAAACACCCTGGTGATGCTGTAACTTTTGTGAAGGGGTCAAACAGTTGACTTCTGGTGTTAATCAGCTTTACCTCTTGGATTTCTCTCTTTGCCATCATATACTTGATAATAGTGTCATCCAGTATCAATAGGGAAGTCCTCATGGCGTAATGGCTTAATTGCTGGACTGCAGCTTTGTAGTAAGCGAGTACAAACTCCAGTTGCACTATTACTTTCACTTTGGAACTAATACCCTTGAGAAAAGTATGAACCTCATTGTTCCCCAGCTATGGGTTAAATAGTATCATTGCTGTTTTTCTACAAGGATGGCTTTGACAGTAGATAACCCACAAAGATTGATATACTATCAAACAAAGAAACCAAACTAAACCAGTAACAACCTCTTTTCTTCAAAATACGTTTGAATTACTGTGAGATGATTTTTTGATATTAATATTTACAGCAAGCATTCACTTTTCTGTTATGTTAACATGACATTCGCTTCAAGTAATACTGAATATAAGATTTTCTTATTATTCAAATCACCTATCTCTTTGTAATGGAATTCTGTTGTCATAGAAAAGTGTTTGCATTATATATATATATATATATATATATATATATTTCATGGAATTTAGACTGCAACCCCTGGGTTTCATGGAGTTTTTTTGCAAAACAACAATCATCAGGCAGTTAAGAAAATTTTCTTATATATGTCTAATATATATTTATTTATTATTATTATTATATAATAGCTCTATCCTAGATATTGAGCCCTCTCCATATTATATTGCACTTGGTTCGACACAAACCCACAAAGTGATTTAGTGACAACCAACACTGTTATGATATTATATATATATATATATATATATATATATATGAGAAAAGAAAAACAATCCAGAAAATCAAATTGACATGTTTGACTATAAGGATAGCTTCTTGAAAATGAATTTTATTTCATGAAAATGGGAAGTAAAGTATGCCACTTTTTATCTTTTCCTTTTTTTGAATATATGCTGTATCAGTTAAATTTTGAACCTTTTTCCTTATTTGAATTATTTTGTTGACCAACCACTGACTATACTTGAATGTATAAAGTACAAAACACGAATAATTTCATTCTCAAATATGAAATCAGTTAAAGGACCAAATACCTAAATTTAGAAACAAATATACATACATGACAATGACGGTACATCTGAGGGTTACTAGAACTGATTACTCAAATTCAGGTCATCTGTTATCTAAAAAAAGAAAACAAAAAAATCACCCAATCTAGCAAAAAAGATACCTTACTCTCTGGAGTTATTATAAGAATATTTTAATATCACTGGCAATAAAATGAGTGTTGACTAATTATTGTTATTACTAGGGTGAGTCAAAAGTTTTGCAATGTTTTGTGTAATGTGAGGTACAATTTGGCAGCTCCAGATGCTTATGCCAGAATCATGAAGGATGCAAACCACACTGGACTGAGATTCCTAGTGTTTGGCTGATACTCAGATTTGCTTCTAAGGCTTGGAGCCTCAGAATCCCCAGTTTTAGGCCTATCTGACTTTGCCAGATCTTTTTCTTGCAACTCAAACAAAATTTCTTGAACCATCTGATTACTGTAATGTGATCAACTATGCTTTCACCTTTTTGCACAAATAGTTTTTGTTGCTCCCATGGTGTTATGGCTCAGTTTGAACTCATAAAGCATAAATTCCTGAATTAGACTACATTGCACATTTATGTGTAGCTTTCAATTCACACATGGAGTGTATAAATACACAAGTCAGTCTACCAACTATCATGATACTATCAATAACAACAAGTACCTGCCATGATCTGAATTGCTTCAGTTCCACAAACTAGCACATATCAAAATATTGGAAAACTTTTGACTCACTGTAGTAGTTTTTCTAACTTTTGTTTTTATTTTATCATGTTCCTCTAATAATTTGTTTTTAACATCGGTTCTTCTTTGTAGCAAGATGCTGCAGCAGAAATGGTTGTGATGTGTTGTCGCTTCTTGTGTTATTTCTGTCGCATCAGTCGCCAAAATCAACGTGCAATGTTTGAACATCTCAGCTACCTATTAGAAAATAGCAGCATGTTGCTAGGTAAGTAATGAAATCCTTTGCAAATATGTTGGGATGCGGAAAAATTCTTGGCAGACCAAGTTTGTTTGTTGTTTTTTTTTTTTTTTTCTTTCTTTCTTTTTTTAACCCATTTGGTATGGAGAGTAACTTGGGACACCCAAATATATTTAATGTGTGAAAGCAACATGTAACTTTAGTCCACATTACTTAAAAATTTTTAATCTTATGTGATAAAGTCCCTAAAGCTTCAATCTACCCTGGCTCTAAAAATTAAAAAAAAATTTCATTACTTATAAAATTTTAGTAAAACAGTTGTTTTTAAAAGTATCAAAGAATAAAAAATTCTCTTCTAAACACACTTGAATGATATACCCCTTATCACACAAGATCCAAACTTTTGTCCTTACAATATTTTATTTGCTTTTCAGAATATATTGTAGTATTGTAATTGTGATACTCCAATAAGATTTTTTATTTGCAAGTGTAGTATCATATGTAAATGAGATACTACTATAAAAACAGTATCACCCACCCACCCTGAGTAAAGTCAGTTGCTCACTACTACTGCTACTTGAGATAAGACATCTATTTTCAAAGACTGCTTTACATCATAACAGCAAGCTTTTTTATTGTATGGTCAAAAGTACATTCCAGTCATTAAATTTGTTGCCAAATGTGCCAGACAAAAGAATTAAGAAACTCAAAATTTCTTTTTCTCTTTTTTTCTTGTATAACCATTTTTTTATGTGGATAATTTTTATAATAAAGTTATTGCAGTATAAGCATAAAAAGAAACAATCATAATTTTACCTTCCCATTTGTTCATTTACTCATAACTTAGCAATGCAACAAAACTCTCACTGTGTAAATATTTAACATAACATTATCAGAATAAAAGTGATAATTCAATCTTTGGATATTAACTGTATATAGTTCACTATATATTCAGTTTGTTTTTTATCTAAAAAAATATCAATCTATGTTCAGAATATTCAAGTGAACTGAGTGTAATGATAAAAAGAAAGACAGAAAATAGATGTTTTGCAGAAAATATTCTGTATACAGCAATCTTGTTGTGGTAAGAGAATTTTTCTTCCAACTTAATTTTCTATGTCCATAGGATGAATATTTGACAAGTTATCAAATTATATATCAATAAAATCATCATAGCATTTCAAAGAAATGTATCATTAAACTATTATTTAAGTTTATTTAAATATTGACATGTATTCTAAATTGTTTTTTTTTCCCCCTTTTAAGCACGTCCATCTTTACGTGGCTCATGTCCACTTGATGTGGCCTATTCCTCCTTGATGGATAACAACGAACTGGCCCTTGCTTTGCGTGAGTCCAATCTTGAAAGAATCACCGTCTACCTATCGCGTTGTGGTCTCCAAAGTAATGCTGAATTGCTGGAGAAAGGATATCCTGACATTGGTTGGGATCCAGTTGAAGGAGAGAGATATCTGGATTTCTTCCGATTCTGTGTCTGGGTAAACGGTACGTTTGGAGAATTTCTTCAATCATTTGCTCCTAGTAAAAAAGAACAGTTCTTATGTTTTGCTAGATTCCTACAAAAAAAAATTTATTCACACATATTTCTAATAAATACACTAATTTGTTTTTAAGGATTAAAATGTGTGTTTTTTTGGTGGGGAATTAATAATAAATTGGTACTTCATAAAAGAGAGTTTCAGAGTAAAAAAAAACCCTGAATTCAAACCTGCTGCACTCTGCCTAAAAATTGACCTTGTGTTACATCCTGCTCATGGTGGATGGGCTGGATAAATACATGCATAAAAGTTAGCGACCTTAGTCTAGGTTGAGCCGAGGCTCCCTTTTCAATAGCTACTACACAGAGGTATAGAGGAGCACGCTACTCCATTCCCTGGATTGCTCCACTTTACCCTTGATCCTTACTGAGCGTTAACCAAGGCAGCATCAAGTACCATTTTTTGAGTCTCTGGTATGACTCGGCCTGGGATTGAATCTCGATCTCCTGGACGATTGGCAAACACTCTACTCATTAGGCCAATAGCCCAGTCAATACATACATATTCAATCAGAAATATACACCAATGATAATACAAACAGTCAAAAAATAGATAAGTGACATCCTTTTCCACTTGTAATTGGAAATAAAGAAATGATGAAGACTAATTTTTATTTGGAGTTAGAAATAAAGAGATGAGTGATACCCATTTCTACTTACAATCCAAAGAAACTAGCAACAACTTTTTCTACTTTTAATCATTCACAAAGCTTTACTTAGTTTGGCTAGAAGTATGGAGCACACAGTGAGAATCAAACTCACTAACACTAATTCACTAACCAAACTCACTAACCATTACACCACACTGAGTGCACACCATTTCTATTTGTAATAAGAAAAAGAGGACAAGCTAGAGCTTCAATTATTTTATTCAAAATTAAAAACTGAGTAAATATCATAAACTTTATAGCATTACCTGAATTTCTCTGAGTCAAAACGTCAAAACATAATTATCTTACCATCATTTACAGGTGAAAGTGTTGAGGAGAATGCAAATTTGGTTGTGCGTCTTCTCATCCGTCGACCCGAGTGTTTAGGCCCAGCATTGCGAGGTGAGGGAGGGGGTCTACTCAAGGCCACAAGAGATGGTATAAAAATGTCAGAACAAATTGCAGCATCGAAAGACACTAATGCATCCAACTTACTCACTGTCATCAATGATGATGATGACACAGGTGGAGAATATCTGTTCCAAAGGTAAGGCATTTGATTTTATTGAAAAAACACATTCTGTACAGTGGGTGCAAAAAGCATCCAATAGATTGCAAAAAGTTTAACATACAGCCTCAACATTGATAGTATTTAGACAAAAGATTTGTTTGTTTTTTTAGTTATCTTTTTTGGCAGGGGTTGTTTTTTTGCATAACTTTTCACTGTTTAACTTGTTTTGATATATTTTTTAAATTGTTGTATTTGTTTATTTTCAAACTAAACACTTTATTCAATTAATGAGGTATTGTTCTTACTTCACTGTCCTTGCTTTAAACCCCATGGATTGAATAAATTCCTAGTAGATTACTGACTATAACAGACATCTAAAGAAGACCACATCATTGTGACTATAATAACTAAGATGAGGACACTAGTCAAATTACATCAACATATAATAATTCTTTATCTTAAAAATTTAGGTAAGAATTATGAAAATCTTATTTAGTTTTAGTTTCTTGATTTTATGATAAAAGCTTAAAGAATATGAACTACTTCCATTGTTCAGGATAAAAATGATAATAATGATTTTATTAAACAAAAGCTTACCCTACGAGAGTTTTGGAAGATTTTCTTTCTTAAAAGAAATCTAAAATTATCACAAATAAGACTCAAACATCTACATTTTCTTTTTTAAGAAGAGGAATTATATTGTGAATTGAATTACCATGACCAGAAAATCCGGCAAACACTTATGCACGACATACAGAAACACTGGATAGCGGTATACACTGCTGATGAACTTAATAAGGTTGAAACAGCTGTCCAGTGTTTCCATATGTCATGCATAAGTGTTCACCGGATTTTCTGGTCATGGTAATTCAATTGACAAGACTCAAACATATAATTCATCAAATACTGTGCACTTAGGTAGCTGTTTCTTATCATATAAGATGATAAACAAATTAAAAAATATTCTTTCATGTGATCAAGTGTGTTAACTCTGTTCTATTAGGTAATGATATACAACTGAGACATAACTTCGATCTACCTTGGTAATGTAGTTAATGTGCTGGACTGTGACATCATGGTAAACAATTTTGAACTCTAATCATGCTACTGCATTCACTTTTTGACTAATATTCTTGAGAAAAGTATGAACCTCCCTATCCCCTACAGCTATGAGTTAAATAGCACTACTACTGTTCTACAAGGATTGCTTTGGCATTTAATGACCCACAAACATAGATATTCCATTAAACAAAGAAACCGAACCCATCTTAAAAGGTTATTAAAGATTTGGTGTGTAACTGCAGTTTGTTTGTTTTTTTCTGGATGAATTAAATTTTTTTCAATTTATTTCCCAAAATAAGTTAATTTTGTGAATAACTATTTTTATTCATTTTCTGTACAAATTAAACTTTTCTGATTAATTTTATTCTAAAAAGTTATAGGATACACACATATGCAATTTTATTTGCTTTTTGAATGAATTGGGGCTTTTGATCAATTCTAAGCCAAAATTGTTAAGGTACATATCTCCAAAAAGCAAATAAAATTGATATCTGCAGAATGCTAATTTTATTTGTTTTCTGGACAAATAAGACTTTTTCTGAAAAATTTTAAGCTGAAATGTTCTAGATGCCACACCTTCACTTTGTAAATACCTTTAAAACATTTATTAAGCAAAAGAAAGTTCATATTCCAAGTGTTGAATTGTCATATTGTTATAAGCAATAAACAATTTCCTGTCTGAAATAAATACCCATCAATATTGCATTCTGAGTAAAATTAATCTACTAATTACTGTAAAAAAAAAAGCCTGACTCATATGGGCCATTTAATATGACACTTCCTGCAAGGAAGAATCATCTTGTCAATTCTGGATTTATTGCTGAACTGGATTAAGTAGTTTTTAACTTGGGACTTGATACCAGTCATTTGTGAATTGACTGGAACTAGAACCCTTTTCCATGAGTTTATTCTCTACTACCATTTAACATTTCACACCTTCCAACTCCAAGTTTTCTCAAGATTGATTTAGTAGCCTAAGATCTTTAAAAGTAACAAGCAAGCAACCAAAACAAAGAGAATTACATATTAGATTTTTTTACAATTACTATTGTATCATATATGCATATACTTTATATGTTTATTTATGTCTTTTTCAGCAAATATGACTTCAGTACTTTGCCTCCTGATGATGATGAAGATTACATTGACATGGGAGGTGCCATTCTGAATTTCTACTCTAGTCTTGTGGACTTACTGGGACGCTGTGCACCTGATGCAGAAACAATCAAAGCAGGGAGAAGTAATTCACTCAGAGCTCGTGCCATCCTTCGCAGTTTGGTATCAATGGAGGACTTGGAAGGGGTACTTGGACTACGGTTCATCCTGCCAACTGGCTTCGGTACACTGGAAGGTTGGTTCCATTTTTACAAATTAAATATCCTCTAAAGAAATCAATGTTTCTAAAATCATAATGCATCATCAAGGTTATCTATGGGTGTAACCAATGGTCAAGTTAAGCTGAAAGCACTAGTTCTTGCTTGAATACTTAAGTTAAGTAGCAATGAGCCTGCTCAATACTTTGATAAGTAACCACTTAAGGACAGTTGGTATCATAAGCAGTCTGAGGCACGTACCAAACTAAGAAAAGCTTAGTAAATTCCAAAAGGGGTATGTGTATATATTGCATATACATATATATATATATACAGTCAATGACAAAATTTTTAGTAAACCCATGAATATTGAATAATTTGACCCATTTCTTAGAATTCAATACTCTTATGATGCCAGACATTTTATATGTTATCAAGTACAAAAAAAGGAATATAAAACTCAATTTTGAGAAGAATAGTTAAAATTTACTAAATAGGAGAAGGAAAATAAACAAAAGAGGAAAAAACAAAGTTATTCATACAGTATGAAAAATTGGAAAAATTGAACAATTTTCACAATATTAATAGTCAATAGCATAACTTGCTGCAATCATTTTCTAAACTTTTTGATGAGATTTGAACAAGTCTTTTCTGGAATTTTCTTTCATTCTTCATTGGTTACATGTTCTAATTCCTGAAGGTTTTTTGGTGACCAACAATTTATTTGAACTTTCAATTCTTGTCATAGATTTTCAATAGGATTCAAGTCAGGACTCATTGAAGGCTATGGTAGAAATGTAATCTTCTTTTCTAAAGACATGCACTCACTGATTTAGACATACGAAGTACATCCAATAAGTTTCCAGACTTTTTTTTGTACAGGCATTTAAAATTGTCATAGACTCTTGAAAATTCAGTATGTTATTGTTATGAGATGACTGATCAATTTTTATGATTTCGGGTTCAAATGAACAGCTACAGCACCAATTGGAATACACCCTACTAAAGCCTGATTGGCACAGCTGGTAAATTTCAAAAATGCAATCTGGACATGAGGACACTTTAGAAGAACAATATGCAATAAAATTCTGTTTTAAACTTGGAAAAAATGCCACAGAAACGTATGGAATGCTTCAGACTGCTTTTGGAGCATCTTGCATGAATCAAGCATCAGTTTTGGAGTGACATAAGAGATTCAAGGAAGGCAAGAAGTCTGTGAGGGATGATGAGAGGTGTGGGCGGAGTAAGGAAGTCAGAACACCAGAGTTGATTGGCCAAATAAAGAATTTCATGGAAAAAGACCATCATGTGTCTATAGAGACAATAAGTGCACAGTTTGATGTCGGTGTGGGAACTGTACACACAATTATTTGCGAGGAAATTGCGGAGGACGCGGAAGATTTGCACGAAGTTTGTCCCAAGGGTCTCAGAGAAGATCAGAAAGAAAGACGTTGTCATGACAGTAGGGAGATGGTTGAGCCGATCAATTCAAATCCCACAGTTCTTGATGCCCTGGTGACCCGCGATGAAAGCTGGATCTACTGCTATGACCAAGAGATAGAGTTCCCAGTGGAAGCATGCTGGCTCTCCCAGACCCAAGAAGGCCAGACAGAGCAAATCCACCTACAAACTTTTTTTGACAGCACTGGCATGATCGACATGCACTGGGTTCCCACTGGACAGACAGTCAATAAAGAATACTATGTTGAGGTTTTAAGGGAGTTCAGGAAGAGATTCCGTCAGAAGAGGCCAGCACTCTTCAAATCAGGTCAGTGGCATTTCCACCAGGACAATGCACCAGTCCACAACTCCATCCTTGTCACAATTTGACCAAGATGGGCATCAAGACAGTTCCTCAGCCTCCCTATAGTCCAGACCTTGCTCCCTATGACTTTTAGTTATTCCCTAAGCTCAAGGAAAAACTTAGAAGCTGTTGTTATGAGACAATTGAGGAAATAAAAGAGGCTGTGACAAAGGTCATTGACACGCTCACATAGGGCCTTCCAGAAGTCATTAGAATGGTACAAGTGCATTGCAGCTGGAGGAGATTACTTTGAAGGGGACTAGAGTTTCATGTATGTACTATCATGAAAGTGCCCATACGAAAAAAAGTCTGAAAACTTATTTAATGAGCCTTGTATGTTTGGAATCATTATCTTGCTGGAAAATAAATTTCTGACTTACATCAAGATTTTGTGTTGATAATTGTAGATTTTCATCCAGAATTTTTATATAGTCTTCAATTTCATTATCCCTCTTCTTGCAATTAATTGTCCTTTTTAAGCTAAAACAATCCAAAAGCATCATCGAACTGTCTCCATGTTTTAATTTTCTTTGGGAGGAAAGCCTCACCTTTCTTGCACCAAATTTTCAGTACATCATTATGTCAAAAAACACAATTTTTGTTTCATCCCTCCATAGTACTTGTTCTCAAAAGCAATTTTCTTTGTTCAAAAATGTCTTGGCAAAATTTAATCAAGCAACAATGTGACATGGTTTGTGAAAAAGGGTTCATCATGGTTGCTTTCTATCCAACCCATTTTTATTTAAACAACATTTTATTTATTTTATACTGATACCCAACATATTTAAACTTTTGGCGATGTCTTTAAAAACAATCCTTGGGTTTATATTAACCTCGCAACACAGTTTTCATGAAGTTCTTGATGACAATTTGGCTTTTCCTCCAGACCCAGGCAAATGATCTGCCATGCTAAACTGTTTAAACTTCTTTATAATGGACTATACCATAGATCTAGGGATAGCTAACCAGTTTGAAATAGTGCTGTGACTATTCACCGACTTGTGGAAGTTAATTCTCTGTCTCAAGTCAACACTAAGCTCCTTTGACTTCCTTATCACATCGTTAATATTAGAATAACAATGGTGATACTTTATGCATCACTTGATGTTCTTTGCTGGAATCGTCACAAATATTCTACTGAATAAATAGTCTAGAAGGCTTCACTGATAAAATAATTATGTAAATTAGTTACATGAAACAATCAAATTAAATGATATTTTCTACTGTACAAATAATTTTATTTTTCCTCTTTTGCATAATTCACCTGTCAAATTTGTTGTACCTATTGTTCTGAAAATTGAGTTTTATATTCCTTTTTTGTGCTTATTAACATATAAAAAACTGGCATCTTATGGGCATTAGATTCTGAGAAATGGATAAAAATATTCAAAATTGATAGATATATGAATAATTTTGTTGTTGACTGTACCTGTATGTATTTAAACAACCCCTCTAATGCAAGCAATATGCAACACTAGGTCAGTTTTTAAATGGAGTAAAGCTGGTTTGAATTTAGAGTTTTCCTTCTAGACTGGTTTCCTTGTCAAGGGTAAAGAACCCAGTCTGCCAATAGCTCAGGAAAAAAGATGGATTCATGCCTTTCTCAAGGACATTAGCATGAAGTGGAACACAAACAGCCTTGTCCAAGGTTTTTAACTCTGGTCATTGATTCCATTCCTTACAACAATAGTCATTATACTAAGTGGAGCTCCATGGATAATAATTTTTACTGCATAATGGGATTAATATTCACCACTGAATTAAATGCATTGACAAAGCAGCAGATTCAGTGAGAAAATGTTTGTTGTGTATAATAATGCATTTTTCAGACTCCTTGATGTAACAACATGTGTATGAATATATTGATGAAAAATAAAATAGCAGCAACCTGAAAGTCAGTGTCAATTTTGACTGGATTCTGAGTACTGTTGATGCATCCCTTATTTTGAAACCTATACATGTACTGATTTGTATATGCAATCATATCCTGTCCAGTTACATATTACCTGTATATTTAATCTTAAGTAAAGTGTTGCAATTTTATTTTCTGCTGGTGTTATATGTATGCTGCATTTAGCTGGATCATAAGCATATTATTTCAAATTATATCCATGATTTACTTATCTCACATATTTATTTCTATTTTTATAGAAGGTGTGCCAGTACCTTTGCCTCCTGGACTGCTCCCTGCTCACAAAGCAGCCATTGTGCTGTTTTTGGAAAGAGTCTATGGCATCCCAGATCGGAATATCTTCTTCAAACTACTGGAAGACGGGTTCTTGCCTGATCTAAGAGCTGCCACTACACTGGATGAGGTAAATTGATCTAGAATTTGAGCTTTTCTTATTTCCATATTTATTGACTTTGAATTATGGCTTCTTTCTTTTTATCTAATTCATGTCTTTGCCTTTAGTCTTCTTTATAAGCTCATCTATTTAAATCTTCTAAGCTCAACTGAACTGACCTTTATAATAATCTCTATTCTTGTAGATTCATAAGTATATGTTTTTCTCTCTTTATCAAATATAAAAGTTAGATTTGTAATCATTATTATTTTCTATGCTTATTTATATATAGGTATCTCAAATTATAAACAGCATTTTCCTATCCATATTTTTCATTTCTCAGCTTATGTATAAAGTTCTTTAAAAAGTTATGTGATATTTTTGTGATGAAATAAAAACCCATTCAAATATAAAATTTAAATGTAATATCATTATTATTAGCATTGACAAAACCCTAATATGAAACTAATCAGTTATAATCATCATCAATAACAAAAGCCTACCACAAAACTAATTCTTTTCTGATTGTGAATTTTAACCTTCTAATTTTTAATTTGTTTGAGATCATGATCTTTGATTCTGAAACTCTTTTTTTTTTCTTTAGTCTATGAAAGATAATCTTATCATTCTATAACCTGGTTCACTTTCATCTTTCTCTCCAGGTATCTACCACTGAAAGTGATATGGCTTTAGCCTTGAATCGTTACCTCTGCAACTCCGTCCTACCCCTGATGACATCTCACTGCAGCTTCTTCAGGGATGCTGACCACGTGTCAGCATTGTTGGATAATACATTAAATACTGTATATAGATATACCAAGTGCCGTTCTTTGACAAAGGGACAAAGGGATGTTGTATGTGATTTCCTTGTGGCTTTCACACGGTAAGTCTTCTCTTCTTCCATTTGAATATATCTCCATGAAAAGATTCAGTTTTTCTGAACAGTCAAAAAAGTTATGATAGGCTTAAGTTGTCTACATTTCTTCGGTTTTAACTAGTTTTTCATCTCATCTTATTTATGCTGCTTTTTTTTTAATCACAAATCTTTTCTTCATTAATTTAAATATGTCTCCATGAATGGATTCAACTACTGAGAAAGTCAACAAAAGTTATAATAATCATAAACTCCCTGAATTTACTTTAGTTCTTTTTGTTTTTTATAACCACAAGACTGCAGTAGACATTGGTTCAATGACCATTAAGCAAAAAAAAAAAATTAAAAACAGAATGTAAAATTATCTAAACATTGTAATAAAGAAAAGCAACTAAATAAGAAGAAAAGAAAGAGAAGTTAAAACATCAATTGTAATTAAAACCACAAGAATCAGCTGAAAAGTTCATAAGCTGACCAAAATACTTTCATGGAATTTAATCAAATGATGTTTATTTTTCAACATAGTCCCCCTCACTGTCCACACTTTTCTTCTATCAGTATTGCAGTGCTTAGATTCCATTGGTCAAAAAAGTCATCAATGATATATATGACATCATCATATGAACTTTTCAGCCCACCCTCTTATAATGTTATATCTTTTTTTCAAAATCTGTTTCCATAATCACACTGGAGCTTGCTCTTATAACAGTTTCTTATTTTTATTGTTCTTTATCAAGCATAGAAATTTACTTCTTTCAAAAATTTGTCTAGTATACTTTGAATAGATACAACCCTTTTGTTTTATTTCCTTTATTCTTCAAGAGGTTTTTTTCTAAAATTGAACTCTACTTTTTCTTCAAATATCAACATTTTCTTTTAATGTTCATCTTAAAGCTTAACATTATTATCCTTTTCTATCATCTATCTAAATTGTTTTGCTCTTCTCAAAACCTACATTATCATCCTTTTTCTTCAGCTATCTAAATTATCTGTTTTGCTCTTCATAAAACCTACATGATCATCCTCTTTCTTCTGCAATCTAAATTGTCTTATACTTCTCAAAACTTCCATTATCATCCTTTTTCATCAGATGATATTTTTTCTTCTCTTCTTAAAGCCTACATTATTGTTCTTTCCTTCTGATATATTAACCATTGTTCTTCTCAAACCTTTCTGATTTCTCATACATGAATATAAAGATACTTATTCAGACTCTCCTCTTAAAAATGAAAAGTCTCTTTGCATTTTTACAATCCTCATTGTCATTATTTAAGTCTGATTACAAAATGTAATTCTCATTTTGACCCTTTTTGAATTTTGACAGGAACTATAATTTCTGTGTCTACTAATTTATATTAACTTTCTCACACTTAGATTCTGTCTTGCTATTATTGCTGAGATACAAGACAAATTTCTTTCTTTTATAACAATCTACCGTAACATCTTAGTCAAACTAATATTGATTTAATCAAGGAAATCTTAATTCATGTAATTTTTTTAAATACCTGCTGAATTTATTAATAACTTGTAATTTTTTAAATCTTTATTTTTATCTCTTTTCTTCTTGCATGTTTCAGTATGTGTCTCTGTGGAAGAATTAGCAATTTTCTCAATATTTTAATAAAACATGGAGAATATTATGTTGAATTTTATTATTATAGGTTTCCTATAATAATAAATTATGTCAATTATTATTACTTTTTGATATGTATACCTTTCATCTTAATTCTGGTTGCTTTTTTTATTGCCAACTACTCAAACCATCATTCTACAATCATTAGTAAACAACACCATTCAGAAATAAATAATAAGCTCACAGTGAGAGTCACATCTTTTTCTCAGGCCCATTGCCAGAATATTTTGAGGTATATATCCATGACGTCAGGAGAGGAGCCAAAGATAGAAGTACTTCATAATAATCAAGATTGTGAATTTTATTTCTACACAAAAGCATATTTCCTTTATTTGTTTTTTTTTTAAATTCTAGTTCTTTTTTTATTATTTATTGTATGCAATCAACCTTTCATTACCATTATTCCCAAGTTCACTCTTACTCTGAATGGTAGTATCCTATCTATAGGTCAAATAGAGCCATTTAAAATAATGTTTTAAACGATTTTAGACTACATTAATACATTGGCTCTTAAAACATTGATATTGCAACTAAGTATGAAGTGTTTATCTGTTTAAAATGATTAAAAAGATACATTTTTGTACCATATATAATTGAAGACTTAATTGTTGAATCAAATTCAGTATAAAATAACCCAACAAGAGTAAGCATGCTGTAAAACCAAAAAATCTGTTTATATCGTATACACTGGGAGGTGGGTTGCAAGTGATTTCCAGGAGAATCCAGCCTCCTCCACCTCCTCATCTGGTAACGGGCCATTTTTTTCTTCAGAAGACTCTTAATATGAGAGTTGGTCTACTGCTTGAGCTACAAAAGCTAATGGCTGCAGTTAGCTAGATCTTATATAGCCTTATTCTTTATTTTTCTTGAATGATCTATGCTATCAACATTGTATGTTTATATACACTAGTAGGATTAGTAGTAATATTATATTGACTTTTATTATTAGCCAAAGCATTATCAATTAATTCCTATTAATAATTCATTATAATGAATTATAATTATCATATATCATTCTTAGAAAAGCATTACTAAAAGCAATAGTATTTCTTTATTTATATTTTTATTATATGAGCCACATTTTCCTGCAGAGAAAAAATTATTAATATAACAGTTTACAAATATCCAAAAATCATTTTTCCATTGTGTGTGCATATGAATTTTGAAAACAGTCTTAAAAAAAGGTGAGGGTGTTTATATATATATATATATATATATATATATATATATATATATATATATATATATACTTATGCTGGACACTGAAAGGTTCTTGGCTCAACCAAGAAGGGAATTACTTTTTTCTTTTCTTTTTTTAAAACTTTTCTTTGAAATATATAAAAAAATTGAAAAACAATGTACTAAGTGTGTTTAACTGTAGCATGAATATGTGGAATATCAGGTATGTTTCATGGTTCTAAGTCATTCCCTCCTTAGTGAAGTTGAGAACTTTTCAGCATTTCCTTGTGTGTCAATATGTGTGTGTGTGTGTGTGTGTGTGTGTGTGTGTGTGTGTGTGTGTGTGTGTGTGTGTGTGTGTATATAGCGAGAGAGAGAGAGAGAGAGAGAGTTGAATACAACAAATTTATATTGAAAATTGGCTCAGAGTTATTGCAAGTAACCTGCACTAATGAAACAAAAATGTGGTTGATCACAGTCTCATTTCTTCAATCTGTTATTTTTGTTGTCTTCTTTTCTCTTGCAGCCAAATAACCCAAGGAAACTGGTATAGTTTATAATTAGTCCGTTCTGATGCACTTTGACACAATATGATCCAATTGTCTAATGGTTGAACAGTGAATGTCTTTCTGCCTCAAAGTTGTCTGTTGTACGTATGTGGGGTTAGAAGACAAGCACAAAAACAATAGAACTAAACAATGTTCTATACAGTCTAATTTCATTTTTGGAGATAGAATAAAAACTGTATGTATAGCAAATGTTAAATCTATTTGTCAAGAATATAATTAGTTTCAGAATGAGCTTTTCTCTTTGCTAATAATAATTAGCAATGATAAAAGGCTTCCTTGAAATAGATATTCTATTCCTTATTGAAAAAAATTTGGAATCAAAAACTTGTCAACATTTAAATGAAAACTACAAATGGAATATGGTATTTTGTCTGTTATCAGCTTAGAAAATAACAAAACAATCACTTTGGTCAATAGGTGTGTCATTATTCCATATGATTATAAAAGCCCTAACTTTGTAAACAGTTATTCATTGTTCTTGTTCGATTAACTCATGTTCAGCCCCTGGTGACTCAACAAAGGGTTCTCTTGGAAGAAAGTACTGAATTGGTTCCCCATTGTTTTTATCAGCAAAGTTGCCTTGCCAAGGTTAAGGAACACAGTCTGCTTTACTATTTATTCATAGCTGTGGAAGAAGAGATGGACAATGCCTTTTCTTTTGAGTATCAACACAAAGTAAAGAGCAAAAAACATTGTCCAAATTCTTAAGATTTTCATCAACCATAACCATAACATCAATTTAATCCAAGCATTATGGTGGGATTTTTTTACCACACACTTGTTTAGCAGCTTAAGATTTCTATTTCATCAGATCATATTTTTCTGAGTGATAAGAACCTTTAAAAATATGGAAGAGATCATATTTAGTACAATCAAAACCCAGAATACCAGATTTCTTAAAAAATAAAAGAATTAGCTTCAGACTTGGCTAACAATTATTATGTTCTTGACAAATAAATTGAACTTTTGCTACATTTAAACAAGTTTTTGTTCCCTTTCTAAAATAAATAAATAAATAAATAAAGAAGAAAAAAGAAAAAAAAAGAGCAATGTTACCTTCAGAACAACACCCTTATAAAGTTAGTCTTTTTTTATTAATATATTTCTTGCTAGATTATTTCGTATCAAATTCCAGTGTTTTATAACAGAATATAATGATTGACTTTGAATGCAGTTACTACTGGAGGTGTATACTATAGGTTCTCTATCTGGTGAGAACACAAACATCTAATATTATTAATACTACTATTTTTACAATTCACATTTTACATATAACTGGCATTATTGTAAGGTATATACAAATATTAATGTAAGAAATTTCAACAAACTTGAAAGCAGACATAGTCTCAGTATAAACAAATTTATTAAAAACTAGAGAAAAGTCCACTGCAAAGTGTAAATTTATTTTATTTTCATTTTATTATATACCAGCATTAACTAGATATATATAAGTAAGTACACCCCTATCAATTTTTTATAGATAGTAAATTTTCTTCTAAAAGATATTAGTATTTTATTATTTCTCAGGAATATTATGTAATCAAAATTAATATTATTAGGTATTATCAATTATCAAACTTTACAGCATTGAAACTGTAAATAAGAAAAATCAAGTGTTGTTTGGAAATATATACACTATAGAGGATTGTGTATAGAGGTGTACTTATTTTTGGACGGCTACATATTCATTTTTCTGGTTACAGAGTTTCAATGCTGAAGAATTAATAGAATAATACCTAATAATGTCATCTTGATAGTATAATGTTCCACAAGAGATAATAAAATACTGGTATCTTTGGTTGAGAAGAAAGTTAATTCTTATCCAAAAATATTTCAGGGTTGTATTTATTTATGGGTTACATAGAAAGATATATGGGTGAATGATTATCATCATGGAAAATAGACTTAACTAGCTGAGTTCAAATTCTGAACAAGGCAGTTTGCATTTCACTTCGTACTAATGTCTTTGGGAAAGAGATGAATCCTTCTCTTCTCCATCCAGCTATGTGTAAATAATAAGGCAGACTGGAATTCAAAACCAGGGTCCATTAGACTAGCCACTCTACACCATATTAACTTACTTGCTATTGAAATCATAGTATTAGCATTAACTGCCGTCTTATATTCCTTAAGGAGTCAAAAGGTGGCAATTTACAATATTTATAGTGGATGCTGAAAACAGTGATTGAAATTAAATACAGATCAATAGTGAATAAATAATAAAAATATAAATGGAATTTATCATTTAATGTGGGACTAATCTTGAGTTTCAGTCATTATTTATCTTGATTATTGGATGTGCATACTATGTAACAACCAATTAGTTTTTAGTTTGGCACCTCTGTTTGTTGGGAGTAAGTTCTACCTTGGAGGTCTATTATAACTCTGTATATGTCTTCTTAGTAAGTTTAGTATCAGTTGCCTGGAGATGCTGTGCCAGTGTAAACAATGAATTGTTAGACCCATTGGATATTGCTGTAAATACTGCTGCTGCTGTGCCCACCTATATATTTCGACCAACATTGATGATGCCATTATACAGCGAAATGTTGATAAGGTAAATCTGTTTCACCAACACAGAGGAAAAAGAGGGTCTGCTTAAAATCTGGCAAGACCTCAAAGAAAAATACAATGCTCTTAGCAAGGCAGAAAATCAGTGGAAGAGACAGAAATCAAAGGGCATAATAGAGCCAAATGTACAAAATGTCTCATAGAAATAACAGAAAATAGTTCCATATGGATATGGAACAAAAGGAATATTCAATTCAAAATGAAGTTCATTAAACCAACACTTGATCATGAATGCGTAACAAGATTCATGTAATATTCTCATAATGAATGCAGTTATTTTTCAAATCACATTTCACTGTTACACCTGAGTTAACATCTAAGCTAAGCTTAGTAAATAACTAATAGGGCCTCAGTAATACATACATTTATATTCAGTGGTGGGGGGCAATGTGCAAATAAAACTGTTGAGAGGAAGGCCCTGAAACGGTGCACATTCTCTCTTAATGACCCTAATACAATTTTTCGAAAAAAAAAGATTAAGGCTAAAACTTTCATTCAACGAAGAAACTCCCATTATGTAGAGTTACTCTGTGGAATGTCATTGGCAAGAGAAGCATCCATATGTCTACTCACTTTTTAGTGAGTATCAATTACTTATTAAGTAAATTCCTTCTTCAGTTGCCTGGAGATGCTATGCCAGTTTAAACAATGAATTGTTAGACCCTTTGGACTTTGCTGTAAATATTGCTGCTGCTGTGCCCACTTATATATTTCAACCAACATTAATGATGCCATTATACAGTGTAATGTTGATAAAACAAATTTTCATTTTTTTCAGTGGACTTTTTTCTTTTTTTCTAACTCATTTGTTTATATTGAGAATGTATAAGAATACATAGACAGATAGTAAGAATCAAAGCTGCCAAGTTCCAACACATATTTAAAAAACTAGAAAACATTTAATTTTTTAAAATTACAGTACAATAACTGTCAGCTGTACCCTTTTGGTGCAATACATATATATCATTTTGATAAACTAATTGAAAATGATGATTGTGCAGTCATAATATTATCTAAGAGAATAGATGCTTCATGAAGACAATCCACGGATGTTGTGAGGATCTTCTCACATACCATTGGTTAACCAACTATAATTCTACAAAAAGTAATGCAGCACCAAAAATTGTAAATCGTATATTAAACTTCATTAGATAGAAAAGCACGAGCACCCTGTGAGAATCAATATAACTCAACAGTAGTAATGGTCTGGTAGACTAATTCATTTACTAAGCTTAACTTAGTCTGGTACAAGATCACAAATATAGGGCACCCAGTGAATGTCAATCTCACTATAGAGTAGAATGGTCTATGATACGAGCTTGCTAACAATTACCCCACACCAAGGCATTTATTTAGCTTAGCACAAAATTACGAGTGTATCCAGTATATACTTAGATGGTACAGGTAAAATCCCCAGTAATAATTATCTAGCTCAGCTTCAGGGTTCCACTGGCTTCATCTTCTCCATTGTACTAAAAAGTGAGGAGGGCTATAGTCAATCCCTGATAACTGAGGTATCCCTTAGTTGGAATGCCAAAGGAGCTGAGCTATTTTTGGCATCACTCACCAGTGTGAGAGAAATTACTTGAAATTGATTTCCCATCATTTTTCCATGGTGGTAACAAAGGGTTCTGGTAAATATATACAAGTACATCCAGTAAGGATAATTCTCACTCTATAATAGTAATGGTCTGCTAGAACTAACCTGCTAACCATTACCCCAAGGAGTAGCATATTTAGAATTGTATACAAGATAAAACATAAACATGTATTGGATATTATAGCACTGAAGTGTGAAGTACTTAATGAATAGTACTTATCTATCTATATATTTTGATATATATTTATGTTGCAGTGGGTTATGTTGATCACAAATATTTATGCTTCTGTTTATTGAATGACATTCATAGCAAACTATTTGTCTATTATTCACTTTTCTCTTAGCTTTCGTATGCCTAGTGTTTTGTTCCCTTGGTGTGGTCAGTTGCTGTGCTCTCTGTTAAAGGTGAACGCATGTAAAAGCATCCAAATAATTGTCATCTACCAAAATCAGTTACAGTTTCTCATCTATAGGTCAAACAGAACTGTTCAATCATTTATGATGCTTGAAACTGTATGCAAAGAGAACTATTAGTGTTAGATAGCAATACTTGAAATCATTGAACTGTGTGCAAACAAATGAGTTCCAGTTCATTTAAAAATTATGTTACCTAAAAACTATTTACTTACTAATCATGTATATATGTGTGTGTATGTGTGTGTGTGTGTGTGTGTGTGTGTGTGTGTGTGTGTGTGTGTGTGTGTGTGTGTGTGTGTAAACAGGATTTGGCATTAAATAACCTATGAGAGTTGATATGCCATAAAATGCTACCAACCACCTATGACACCTATTGTAATTGTGTATTATCATACAGCTATTTACCACTATTAAAATTCAATGTAATAACCAATGTATACTAATATTAATTGTAATGGTTATTGCAATATTAGAAATTAAATTCTTAAATTTGTATCTCATCTTTAACAGTCAATAAGGGTCATTCTCTTTTGCATAGTAAATTATGATATGAAGAATTACCTAAAATAAAACATTTAAGATACTGAGGTTTGTTTTTTTGTTAAAGAGAAACACCTGATGCAGAGGATTTTAAGTGGATTTTTTTCAAGCTGAGATGATCAATACTCTGATTCAAATTAACAATATGGTGAAAACAAAAATAAAAAACAGAAGAACTTGATTTACCAATTGCTAACAGATAAAAAAAAAAGTGAAAATAATATTCTCTATCATAAGAAAGAAAATATTTTGCAAACAAGAAGTAAATTTGCTACTGTCTCTCAGAGATTTGTCTGCAAATACTTCCCAAGGCTGACTGAATAGCATACACACTGAAATTAAAAAAGAAATTCATGATAAACCTCCCACCCTTATTCATCTTCCAAATGCTAGTATTTAACTAGATCCCTACAGTTGTAGCATTTGATGAGTGTTAAGTTTAAAGGAGGTAGGGATGAGTATATGAATGAGCAAAGGCAAAAATTAATACAATGAAATGCCATATCTTCCACATAGGTAGAGCCTGCCAACCTAGAAAATCAGAATTTAAATTCTTAGCTTTCACTTTGACTCAGACACCAATTTCTAGCATTAGTGAGAAGTATGTAACTTTCTCAGCCATAATACAAGTAAAAATGTCACAAAATGAAATTAGTAAAATACCAGAGTAAGTTGAATTACATTTCATCTCAAAAATTCTGTGACAGTATTATATACATGTTGTAATCTTTGTAGAATTCTATATTCATTTTGGAAAAACTATTGCAAAAATATAATTTTAAGTTAATTTTCTATTAACTACCACACAAATTCAGTTCAATGTATAATCAGTAATCCTGTTTAGAATGTAGTTTTCATGCAGGTTCATTTATTTTAATGCAAAATATCATTTTACAACAGAATAGTATGCACCTGCTTTTAAACCTTTTTCAATATTGATGCTATTTTTAAGCCTATTAACCTGTTCTCTACCAAGTATATTTCTTAATTCTTAATTCCTGTGGAATTCCACATTCATAAAACTTCTTTTTAACAAGCTCATATACAGAACTTCTTACTCTTTATAATCTTTTCAGTGTAGTTCCCAATCTATTGATACTCAGTGGGGTTTAGAATACACAGACTATATCCCTTGCAAAGGAGTAAAAACCTACACACAAAAAATGGGGTGTCCCAGGTATAACACTAAACTGCATTTAGCAGTGAGGCTCCAGTTCTGTTACTATTGGGAATGTGGAGTCACACCTATATAGCCATTATTTGAAGGTCCACTCTGTCTGGAGTGGTAATACTTGTTATGGTTCCATTGGTCAAATAGATCTATTTGAAAATTATTTTTAAGCATTCCTATCTAATATGAATAATTTTCAAATAAATCTATTTGACCCATGGAACCATAACAGGTTTGTAAAAAATCATAACTGTGTGTGCAAATTATTTGTTGTAAGAATAGTTGCTTGAAGTTATGATTATTTACAAATGATTATTATCATTAGTTACTTGAAATCATATAATTGCTGTTAGCAGTAAACTGTCCAATTTTAAATAAATTCAAAGGAGAAATATGAAAGTTATTTGCAAATTAAGAAAGAAATGCCAGATTATTTACATATATTGAATTGATATCAATTCTATATGTGTAAATAATCTGGCATTTCCATCTTGATAATTTAAATTTATTCAACGGTTTTCATATAAGATATTTTCATGAGTATTCTCAGTGTCAAAGTATGTGTATAAAAAAATTTAATTTTCAGTGTTTAGCATACTATCACCCAGTATCATAAATAGCAAGAGTTAATGATATTGTGGAGGCACAAAAAGCCATTATTCCTACATTGTGGGAAGCTGGCTAGATTCAAAACAAGATAGTTGTCTGGGTAGGGTGCTCTCAGTCTACTATCTTGAAAATGACAAGAGACAAATTTGTTCAAAACAGTCCAACTGCAGTTTTAAACCCAAGACAACAGCTTGAGATGAATGTCAGATGAATAGAATCCTTATTTCCACTTGATTTCCCAATTGTGGTGAAATTTCCAAAGCTTGAAATGATGCTGGTGTAGCTGTTTCTCGATCCATAACACTCTGGAGACTCCATCAAGTTGGATATGACAGCAGAATACTGATTATGAAGCCACTACTAACATTTTAACAGAAATGAAAGTATACAATTTGGGCTAAGTGATCATTAAAAGTGATCTGTTGATCAATGGAATCAGGCAACTTTAATGATAAATAAAAATTCTGTATTTCCTTTGATCTTGGCCCTGGTGTCTGGAGAAAGTCACATGGGAGATATAATGCCAAATGTGTGAAAAAAAGTGTAAAATTCCCTTAATCTGTAATGGTTTTGGGTTGTATGTCTGTCACTAGTATTGGAAAGACCCGCTTCTTGAAAAAGATCGATCAATGCTACTGTCTATCAGGATGTCCTAGATCATTTTCTTATCCCATACTTTAAGAACAAGTTTGGGGACTATGAATTCATCTTCAATCATGACCTTGCTCCACCTTATACTGTAAAATCTACTAAAGAATAGTTTAGGGAGAAGAGGATACTTTTTCTTGATTGGCCTGCAAATAGCCCAGAAAATTTGGGAGGAATCCTGGTGATGAGATTAAGAAAATACTATCAATAAAATTTTGAAGAATTGAAATCAGTCACTACTGAGGTGTGGGCATCAGTGTCTCTAGAGACTTGTCATGATTTCATCAGTTCCATTACCAGAATGAATGTAAGAAATAGTAATTGTGAAAGATGCTACAATAAAGTATTAAGTGTACTAAGACAGTTATTCAAAGGTGTGTTTATAAAATAGATACTTTTTTTTTTATAAAAAACAGTTTTTTTTTGTCTTTTTATTACTTGGTATCTTCAAATTTCAAAAATTTTCACATTTCAAAAAAACCTGGTTAGTCAGTGAAATACTATCAGGTTATTTTCATATACCAAACTGATATACTGTTAAGAGTAAATTGTCAAAATTTAAACAAATTCGAACCAGAAATAGAAAAGTTATTTGCAACAAGCCGAATATTTCATTACACTGAATTGGTGTAGTACTTCTCAGAACCTTTCAACATATTAAGAGAAACAGTGAATGAAATGCAATCCTAATATATTCAGCAACATGACTTCACCAAAGAGGATCCTGTATGGTATGCTCAAAGGATATTCCCCTCATGTTCAGTATCATGACATGATTAGATGATAACAAGTCATGTGTCTAATCACATGACTAAGTACATATCACAGATTCATATGACTGGATATACATCATGCTGATGTAGGTTTGACTATTAAATGAATATATAAAGCAAACAGTAAGCATTCTCTAAAAAGATTACTTTTGCACAGAGCATTCATTTTGAATTTAGGACACCTTGTTTCTTATTCTCTCTCTCTCTCTCTCTCTCTCTCTCTCTCTCTCTCTCTCTCTCTCTCTCTCTCTCTCTCTCTCTCTCTCTCTCTCTCTCTCTCTCTCTCTCTCTTTTTTTTTTTGGAATGTGTTGTTCTTAAACATCATTTACCTGTATTTTGATTTTTTGTACTCATGCTCAGTTGTAAGCACTATATGAGCTAGGAAATATTTTAGCTTTCACTTTGTTCAGTCTTGGTATTTTTTCTCTTTTGTATTATATATTTTAAGTGTAGAAGCATTTTTATAAAGTTTTGATTTATTTTTTAAAACGTCTCAAAACATAGCAGAAACCACCTCTAGCATGTTCTCTATATTCTTATAAACAAACCTTTATGTAGCATTAACTCCCAAAGTGCACTTTCTCCACCACTGGCAACATCTATTAGAAGTTTAAGTAAAATATAATGTGTCTTGCACTCTTATCTTGCATTTCACCAAAATCTGGAAGGCATGTGGTATTGTAAATTCTATGTTTTTCTTCATATTTTAGATTAGATAAAAGCTATCAATTATTTCTTGAAATTCTTTTGTTCTGGAGATTCATTGCCATTATTCCCAGGTTCACTCTGACCCAGAGTGGTAGTACCTGTTAGGGTCCTATCTATGGGTCAAATAGTTATGTTTAAAAATTACTTGTATTCATTAGGACCATATACAAAAGAACAATCTCTTCAACAAAAAATATAAATATGAATGTACAATGAAAGTGATTCCCTAACCTCAAGATATAAAGTAACTCTTGATTGTTTGACATGCTATTAAAATCAATCAATCAATCATTGTAATGTTTTTTAGCAACCAGAAATAAATTCTACTTAGGTTTTCAAATTTACTCATTCAGATTTTTGACAAAATCTGCAAAATTTACATCTGATATTTTCATCGTTTTTTTTTGTTCTTTTTTTTAATCTGGACACTTGACCAAGTCTATCACCATATACACAATTGTAAAATATCTGAATATCTGAAAGCAATATAGACATAAAAATTATAGTATTAAAAAAAAGGAAAACACATTATTATTGCATTCTGTATCAGAGAAAATTTTGTAGAACATCTTGTTTATCTATTAGAAAACAAAACCTGAATGATTTTTTTAATCTGAGAATTAATTTTTATTTATTTATTGCGGACTTTTCCCCCTCATCTTGGGGGGAAAAGTCAGATTAAAAAAAAAAAAAGCCTCATCTCAAAAATGATTCCAATTAAGGACAATATACTGAATGATTTTGATCTTAAATTCTATGAATTTTGAAAATTCATTTTTAAACTCTGAGGAAGTTTTACTTTTTGGAAAATAGTCTAATATTTTCTCTTTTTAAAATTATTACACAGAACTAAAATTCAGATTTTTTTCTTTTTCATTTTTGTCTAAAAACTGTTTATTTTATCATGAACAAATGTGTCATGATAAGTATAGTATTTTTCATAAGTACACCCCTTACAATTTTTTATTAAAAAGTTAATATTCTTCAAAACCAAAGATACCAAAATTTCATCATCTTTTTTAGAGCATTATACAATCAAAACAGACATTACATGTTATTTGAATTGCTTGTCTACTTAATTTGTCAATGTTTCCATCCACCAAATTGAAATATATTTTTGCACTATTAAACTCAAGGACTGAACTCACAACCAGAGTTGTTTAACCAATGCTTTTATCTATTAAACCATTGTCCCAAAGCACATTTCTAAAGATAAGATATCTCTACACATGGACAATGGAATAAGAATAATCTACCTTCCTATATTGAATATGGGGTTCAGTTTGAAATTCCTTAAAGGTTACCAACTTATGAGGATCATTAAATAAGTTTCAAGACTTTTTTCATATGGGCACTTTTATTGATAGTACACACATGAAACTCTAGTCCCCTTTGAAGTAATCTCCTCCGGCTGCAATGCACTTGTTGTACTGTTCCAACAACTTCTGGAAGGCCCCATGGAAGTCCTCTTATGTGAGTATGTCAATGACCTTCATCACAGCCTCTTTCATCTCCTTAATTGTCTCATAACAACAGCCTCTAAGTTTTTCCTTGAGCTTAGGGAATAAGCAAAAGTCACAGGGAGCAAGATCTGGACTATAGGGAGGCTGAGGAACTGTCTTGATGCCCATCTTAGTCAAATAGTCTGTGACAAGAATGGAGCTGTGGACTGGTGCATTGTCCTGGTGGAAATGCCACTGACCTGATTTGAAGAGTGCTGGCCTCTTCCGACGGAATCTCTTCCTGAACTCCCTTAAAACCTCAACATAGTAACCCTAACCCTAACCGTTTGGCCAATTAACTCTAGTCTATTGACTTCCTTACTCCTCCCACACCTCTCATCCCTCACAGACTCCCTGCCTTCCTTGAATCTCTTATGCCACTCAAAAACTGATGCTCGATTCATGCAAGATGCTCAAAAAGCAGTCTGAAGCATTCCATACGTTTCTGTGGCATTTTTTCCAAGTTTAAAACACAATTTTATTACATATCGTTCTTCTAAAGTGTTCTCAGGTCCAGATTGCATTTTTGAAATTCACCAGCTGTGACAATCAGGCTTTAGTAGGGTGTATTCCAATTTCTGCTGTAGCTGTTGATTTGAACTTGAAATCATAAAAATTGGTCAGTCATCTTATAAGATGTATAGCAATAACATACTGAATTTTCAAGAGTCTATGACAATTTTAAAGGCCTGTACAAAAAAGTCTGGACACTTATTGAAGGCACCATGTACATTTGAAGAAGGTTGGAGGGTACAATAGCCAAAATGTGATAATAGTAACCAAGATGAGGATACCAATCTGAAGAATCATATAAATAATGTATAATGTTCTACTAGAAATAATAAAATCTTAGTATCTTTGATTTAAAAGAAAATCCACATTTTATAAAATATATTGTTAGGGGGAGTACTTATCTATATATGATACTGCATATAGATTTTGCTATATTCTAAAAGATCAATATAAAACAAATTTGTACATTGTTTATTCTAATATTATTTCTGTCAATTATTTGGTGGAAAAGTAACAAAACTCTAAACACATCTAACCACTTGATTGGTGATTCTTATATAATGACAGATCATCAAAATACTAAAAAAATTCTGTCTTTTACACAGAACAATGAATTAATGAAAAGACAGTTCCAATGTTTTGTATAAGTTCAAATCAAGCATCTAGACATGCTAAAATGTATTTTCATGAAAATAGCTGAGAACATTTTTAAATAAATTCTAAACTCATCTATAATTCTTGATGTAGATTTTCACTTTATCTTCACACAATAGTTTTTATTCCCAGGCTCTTCACCTCACATCTGTTTTAAGGTCTTAGTTAATGCATGCAGTTGCAACTAGTACCCTTTCACTATATATCTTGTACCCTAGTATAAATGTTTCTACATAACAAAATGGCTGAAGATTGAATATCTACTACCTCATAGCATGCATATACAGTACACAGTTAAAAATGACTATCATTATTCAGGATGTTCCAATTTATTTTCCATCAATATATTTTAGATGTATTTTTTAAATACTTGTATCAGAAACAATATTGTTTTGATAAATTACTAAAACTGAACTTACTAGAAAATATAAAAATAAAATTGACAATGAAGTTAAATTCAGTTTGTGTCCTTTGTACAGGATGAATTGCAAGTATAAGAGTTATATTTTTTTTAATGAAATTTTTGTATCTAAATTGGAAAAGAAGCCAAGTTAAACCAATTTTCTTTCAAACTACCTAAATTTCTATACTTTTATATTTTGAGGTGATCAATCAATCAAAGAAAATACTTATGCTATTTAAGCCAATTTCTTCTTTGAGGATAATTATTATATTTTGATTTTACAAAAGCATTTTTATATGATCTTTTCTTTTCATTATTAGTATTGATAATTTAATTTAGTCACATGTTTTAAAAGTTTTGATCTGTCAGGTTACAAGAAAATGTGTCTAGCTAAGTAATGATGCCTTTATAACTGAATCTGAACCAGTATTTTGGAATACTCTGTTTAAGAGTATAAAAAAGTGATACAAATCAAAGGATTATAGATTTCATAAACCAATAATGTATGACTGTTTCACCATTCATAGATATACAGAAATACAATTTTAAATTCATATATATATATATATATATATATATATATATATATATATATATATATATATATATACATAAAGATAGATTAATTAATCTATGATATGTAATTAGCTAAATTCTGGTTTTGACATTTTTCATTGCAAAAGGCATATATTATTAATATTCACCACTGAATCAAGTGCATTGACAAAGAAGTAGATTATATTAAAAAATAGATAGTGATTATTCAAAATAAGTTTGTTTGTTTGTTTGTTTGTTATCATTAGACTTCAGGTGTACTTGATAGATATAAGGTGACTGCAAAAGTTTGTAGCATTATCTATTAAGAAAAAAATTTTCTCTAGTTTACAAAAAAATATGATGCTGGGAACTTTTGTGCACACCTATTATTTGTTGTTTTGAATGTTCTGTTAAACAATTTAAATAAGGTTAATTCTATGGTCAATGTTAACTATGGAGGTTATAACTTTTTGCTATAACTGCCTGGCTAGGTAAGTTAGTTATAGAAGTGGGGTTTGGCCCAAGTGCTTGCTCACCAATTCTATTCCCTATCAATTTTTGTGGCATACTAGTAATGAAAATATCTGGCAATGATTCAAAATGCAGGCAGAATTTGATTCATGCCTTTCCTATGGCTATTAGTGTGAAGTGAACATAAACAGCCTCAGTTAGAATACGGATTCAGTTTGTAGATTCCGTTTTTCTTTCTTTCTTTTTCCTTTTTTTTTTTGTTTTTTTTTTTTGTTGAAAACTGTTTCCATTAATATCTGTATAAAACACTGGAGTGGGAGCATATATCTTTTCACAGAGTGTACAAATACTATATTCAACTCCAAGGCAGCAGTGCTTGGGATTGACACTTTTATCCAAGGCAGGCAAATTTGTTGAATGTGTGATCCCATACATGCACACAGGAGCTAGAAAAAAATTCCCATTCTCTGTAACCTGTATCATGAAGGCATTCTGAACCTCTCATTACAGTGCAATGGAAGTTACTGCCTTGAGGCTTAATTTTCTGCCATGCTCCACTCACAGGCAGAATCCTTACTTAGATCCTAGCCTGAAAGCTATGTAGTTTCACTGATCCTAGCCAGAAGGCCAAGGAGTTACCCTTTGATCATATGCAAAGCACATAACTCTGGCCCTTGATAGAAGTGCAAATCTAAGCATAAATAATCTTGTCATTTTTATGAGTACTATGCAACTTATGTTTTATTATTACAATGAAATATAATTTTATGCTTATGCTGTAATATAACTTTATGATTACATTCTAATATAACATTGTTTATGCTACAATATGATGTTATATTATCTCAAAATTGTTTTTAATCTTATAAAGACATAGGAAAGTTATTTTTGATATTATCAAGATCAAATGGCATGGGCGTGTTTGTAAATTTAAAAAATAACAATAATGTTGCTTTTTCTGTTCAATGTTTTGTGTGTGTCAATATTGTCATTAATTTATTTGGTAAGAGTCTGTTCAGTGAGGTTGTTCTTCATAATGATCACTCGCCTATATTTACTGTGTGTGGCTATGTGCGAGTTCCTGACACAGAGTTGTTGTTTTTTTCTATCTTCATTCTTTTTTTTTGTGATTGTAGATTTTTTTCATCCCTTTATTTATTTTTTTTTTTTTTTGTGCTGTAGAATCCTACGGCTTAACCTGCAGCTTCCATTCTATCTGTTGTCTCATCATCGATGTCAATTGCAGTTTGTTCCTTTTGCTAATGAATTTCTCCATCTTCTTTTACTCTGCAGTGGGTTTTTTTTACTTCAATCAAATGACTTAATTTAGGCAATGTATCTATATTTCAGAAAAATCTTTTTATTGATATTTATGAGTTGCTACACTAAGCTTTGAATAATTTGACCATAAAAAATGTTACTTACCTAATATCTAGTTATCACTGTTAATTTGAGCATGTGTAAGTAATCTCAGAAAGCTCAGTGATTTGTATAACATTATTTTATATGTGCAGGTCAAATTACATAAGCTTTTGGGTAGCATCTTCTATATATTTCAATCATAATAATTACCAACCTTTTTGTATGATAAAATCATTTTTGTATTTTGATTATGTCAAAACACATAATTATTCAGTATACAACATCTGTTACAAATAATTTCATTGTGTAATAAATGTGATATATAAGTTTAATTGCTTACTATTTCATTTCCTACTTAAATTATACATAAAAACATGTTGGTAAGAAATAAGGCTTGTGTGTGTGTGTGTGTGTGTGTGTGTGTGTGTGTGTGTGTGTGTGTGTGTGTGTGTGTGTGTGTACACACACACACGCACGTATACATCATCATTTTGTTAAAAAGTAACTATCTACAGAATGTGAGCTTAATATCTGGAATAGAACATACATGACCATGCCTGTGTATACATCCTCAAATATATATATATATATAGGCAGTATAAGACAGAAATTAGAACCACATATTGCAACTAATAGTTTCTCATTTCCACAACAATAAGCCAATACTATACTCAGAAGAATTACAAGTGTTATGAGTAGGTGATATATGGTAAGCGTGGGGGAAAATAGTCAGCTTTACATTACTGAAGATCAAAAAAGTTTCTTGGACAATACACAATAAAGATTTTCTTAGAAATTTAAGTATACTAGTATACTAACGCTCACACAAAAATATATTAAAGTCTGTTGTTATACAGAGTTTTCAAATTCTACTCCATTTTTTATTTCATGCTTAGTCATGTGGTTACAACAGTGACAAATGCTGTATGGAAAATACAGCATTTGTCACTGTTATAACCACATGACTAAGCATAGAATGATGGAATCAGAAAAGGCCACTTTCTGACATAAGCACTTTATTTTTCCAAGTTTATTTAATATGAGTATGTTTATAAGAATTATCCAGCAAATGCTGTTTGATATAAATAGATTCATTGAGAAATAAATTTGGAATAATTTGGTTTTATACTTAAATTGAATATATACACACATTTTTTTACTGACAGAAAATGAAATTATGCCTTATGTATTTCAATTTACTCAAAATTAAATGAACTGGCAATGCAGCTCAATGGCAATAAATGATCATATATACAGATCAATATGTGGAAAGACTCTATAATTAAAATAAATCAATAGTACTCAGTACATGTTAGAATTTAAAATTTACCAGAATTTGAAAAGAAATTCTTGAAAATTTTGTATGTGTGTGTACAGAAATACAATGATCACAATTTGATATAAACTAAAACAGCAGTAACTTCATTGTAAACAAATGCATGCTCAATACATCAAAAGTGTATAATGTACCAGAAGGGTAGAGCAAATATAGCAATATTAGAAATTGGCCACTATATATATATATATATATTCATGTATATATATATATAAACACTTTTGTTTTATATTTGTTTTTTACACTGCCAAATTTTTATCTTGACTTAAAAAATCTTTATTTCTCATATGATTGTTTTTTTTTTGATAAAAGCAAAACCCTGTACAATGTTTTCATAGAGTATCTAATGATTTTTATTTATGATGATACCAACATTTACAATTACTCTATATAACCAACTTCTATATTTTCTTTCCCCATATTAGCCAACTCCGTCCACCAATGATGACAAAACTGCTGAGAAAAATGACTGTGGATGTCCCAGCATTATCCGATAGTGCTGTTGTACCACTCAGGGTGAGTAGAGCCATAAATTTTATATTAATTCTATTTAATAATATGTTGTTCTTTGAATATCTGGAGGTAAAATTCAAAATCAATGAAACTTTGAAAACCAATATGATGTACACTGAATATGCCTGTCTGTTAGATTGCATTGTGTTCAAATCACAAGTCTTTGAGTTGACAGATTTCTAGAGTAATTTGGTAGAAGTTGTCATCAAAGAGATAAACAAATGTCTCACCTGGATGTTTCACAAATCATATAAGTGTATATTCTGGAAACAGAAACTGGCCTTTGACATAGTATCAGGAGTAAACAAGTGGCACTTAGTTGGAACATAGAGAGTGGAATTTCATGGGTGAAAGAGAGAAGAAAAATGAGTTCTGTATTGGAAATGCAGTTTAACAACAGTCAGGAAGATGTGACTTGTGACAAGAAAAGTAACAAGTTTTTTTATCATTTCTTGTTACATATGATAGATCAATAATATTGGAATTCCTTCTTAAAACTCAGTAGCTATGAGTAAGCACTCATATGCGTATAAGAGCTATGAGTTACAGACATTGGGACATTCCATTATTCTCAAGTAGCTAAGTCCATTCTTTGGACAGTGATTGGTTGCTAGCCCAGTGAATGAGTATATTAGTGTATGTATACATAGGATTGCTTCAGTCATGTTATGGGCTAGGTATTGAGTTACAGCCCATTTCATTTTTTGTCTGCTAGCTGGTACGCTGAACTGGTAAGTGTTATTCTTGTTGTTTATTTTGCATGTTAGAGCAATGACTTCTACAGATAATTGGTATTTTTATTGTATCATTTAAAAAATTGTTTTAATACAGATGAGTATATCAAATAATATTACTGTTAGAAGAACTCCAAGGTTAAAATATTTTATTCATCAAGTGATATGATTAGTCATAAACAATTGGATTACCATCAGAGTTACTTAAAAATAGGATGTAGCACAGCCTCAAAGAAGAAATATTAATGATACATACAGATTTTTCAAGTTTCAGATTAAGAAAAACAGTATATTAACATTTATTTATTTTTGGATGAAGATTTCTCAATCATTATTAGTTTTTATCTATTATTTTCCTTCATCTTAATTTTGGTTGTTTTTTTAATCACTATACACTCAAGTTGTAATCTCTCTGGCAGCAATAGACCAGTGCATGTCAAAGACAATAATAAAGGATAAGCTCTTAGTGAGATTCACACTCATGTTTCCTTTCTGCCTTGGGGAAATCTGGTTTTTCATACTAGCTGCCTTTACTACTAGGCTATGATTTCACTGTCTTAAAGATAACAACCCACATGAGTTGTGATTAAAAATACCACCAAAATTAGCATTAAGAAAAATAATAGTTAAAAAATTGATAATAATAATAATAATAATAATAATAATAATAATAATAATAATAATAATAATAAAGTAGATAAAAAATGAGATTTTATGGTTAAATAAGCAAAATTTACTTTTGCTCTGACTTTTGTTTCATCTATGTAAGATAAAGAAGTAATCATCTCAAAAGTTAAATTATTTTCAACACATTCCATTTCTGTTGCTCACAGATTTTTTAGTCCCACAGGGCCCATGAAAAAAAATCAGAAGGAACATTAACTACCATAATACAATTGAAAAAACAAGTTTTAACATTTTTACTTAATAATATTTTATATATTTAATCAATATTTATCACTGAATTGAGTACATTGACAAAGAGATTATGTTAAAAATAGATATTTGTTGTGTAAGATAAATGCTTTTTTCATCATTAAGCTATGAACTTTTGGATATATTTATGTAAATGATTTGCTACAGCTGACTGTAAGAACAGTAAAGACACTTCTAAGAGTTCCTTATTCTGCAAAAGATGGTACTGGGAATTTTCACATCAAGTAAAAAACTATTCAAAAACCAAAGATTTATTCCAAGCAAAAAATTACAATGGCCATGTGTTGTTAATTTGAACAAAGGCTTATTTCAAAACTTAAAACTTTTTTATATCAATTATATATGAATTAAAACTTATTCAAAAGAAAACATTTTTTATTGACAATGAATTAAAACTAACTCAGAATAAGACTTTTTCACATTAGCAATAAATTAAATCCTATTCAAAATAAAACTTTTTTTATTAGCTATAAAATAAAACTTACTGAAATAAAACTTATTGCCACCAAAGTTTATCACCAATAAGAATATTTAAGAATTTTTGTCAGAGCTGATGATTTAAATAGTGGAGACATTGTTTTTTTTTATTTCTTATATTCATATCTTTTTCTTTTTACAATTGCAGTTGTTGACATCCCATTATGAAAGATGCGGCAGTTACTATGGTAGCCATGGTGGCTGGGGATCATTTGGATCGGCGAGTGAAGAGGAGCGACGTCTCACCATGGTTCTTTTCAGTGGCATCTTTGATTCCTTGGCTCAGAGGGTAAGAGAAAAAACGCCATTTTTTTTAATTCTTTGCTTTTGTTTCCTTATCTAAAAAAAGGTTTCTCTTCTCACTGGCTGTTTTCTAAGACAAGAATAATGTTTTAACAATGTTTCTGATATAACTTCAAAAATCTTCTATCTGAAAAAGCAAAATTATAAATTGATTGAAAGTTATATGGTGAGTAGCAATATGTTTCTAGTTAAATTGGAAACAGATTGTAGGAATGCCTGGTTTATCATCCCATCTGCAAATTTGTTGTTATTTACAAAGCTTTGCTTAATCTGGTACACAAGCCTCAGATTGCTTACAGTATCTGCTGTTATTAAGTGGTCAGCCATCTAAGTGTGTCCTCAGTATGATACTAAACTGTATCTAGAGGTGAGGTTCCGAGGAGTGTGAATTCACCCCTTCATTGTCATTATTCTTAGGTTCACTCTGACCAAAAATGGTAGTACTTGTTAAAGTGCATTCATGAGTCAAATACATTTGTTTGAGATAATGTTTAAAATGATTTTGAACTTCATTGATACATTGACTCTTAAAACATTGATATTGTTATTAATAATGAAGTGTTTACCTGTTTAAAATGATATATTTTTGTATCATATATAATTGCAGACTATAATTGTTAAATTGACTTTGGCATAAGAAAGGTTGAAATTTTGTAAAACAACCTAACCCATTTAAGTACTGAGCAAACTCATCAATGCTTAATTTTGGTGATTTGATGAAAACCAATACTTTCAACACAATTTGACCATCTTGTCATTTAAGCTTAGATCGGAAGTATGGGCAGACAATTTTAGTAGTAAATTATTATTAGTTATTGTTATTACATTTCTCTTTGTTCCTTCTGCTTGTATTTTATTATGCTTGAAACCTGAGAATTGTAGTCAATAAAGTTCCTGTGGAATTGTATCATATACCCTATCTCTTATCATTGTCATCAGATGGGGATGGCATTGGTATACAAGGATAAAAATATTTTACTTGAATAACAAATGTTCATAATATATATATATATATATATATATATATATATTTGATTAAACAATACAGACATTCAATCTGTAATCTTTGATTCTTGAAGCCCTACACATTAGAAATAAAAATCCTGACCTCAATCAAAATAATTTTGAATTCAGTACTAATGTACTCAAATGTCTTTCACTACTGTTACTATTTATAGTACAAAATTTAAAAACAAATGCTACAACATAACACCAGTATAAACACTAAACTCTTAATTCTTACTAATTTTTAATGTACTTGCAAAGGTTGCATTACTTTTACAATATACACACCCCCTGATGATGGCCCATGATGTGTCCAAAAGTACTTGGAAACCAATTGATTACAGAAGGTTGATTAGCCAATTCTAGACAAATATGAAATACATCCATATGGTGACTTGAAAGGATCAAAACAAAAATATGTAAACAAAAGATGTCTATACTGTTTAATCAAATATATCTTAATGAAGAAATGCTGCCCAAATACACACACATATATATGTATATGTATATATTTCATCCAGTCCTCTCCCAAATCATTTTGGGGGAAGAGGGAGGGGGATTTGTTCATTCATTAGTTTCATATTTTACTATTTCTCCTTTTCACAGGGTTATGACCCAGAGCTTTTCTCAAGAGCTCTACCTTGCTTATCAGCAATTGGCTGTGCTATGTCACCTGATTACTCTCTGACCAATCAAGATGGCCTTGATTTAGTCCAAGGTGCTGGAGATGCTGAATATATTCCTAACCCAGTCAACACCAAAAGGTAATTCCTCCATGTCTCATTGTTGAATTTAATCATTGATGAAAGTTTATAATTAAAGCTTTTCACAATCTGGCATTTTTTTTTAAATTTCTATACTAAATTATTTGTACTATGTTTTAAAGAATATTTTCAAACCATATCAGTAGACAATTATTTTGATGGTGTTTTTATACATATGCATTTCTAAAGCATAATTGGGAATTATTGGAAGATGTTAAAAGAATTTTAGAGAGAACAGAATTTGAAATATGAAGAAATTTTGGGATAATAAAATTTGTAATATAAAGAAAATTTGGAGAGAATGAAATATGCAATGTAAAGAATTTAGAGTAAAATTTAATATGAAGAGAATGACACTAAAGTCAAGTTTAGTATTTAACTGGGTAATGTTTTGAGGGGACTTTAGTGTGTAATTTTAAACAGTAAGTTCAAACGGTAAGTTCTGCAGCTTTCTAGTTTAAATACTGATTCGAAAAGATAACAAAGACAATAAAGTTTTTAAAAAGGAAGTTTATTCAAAAGAAACAAAGAAAGGAATAGAAAAGATAAAGTGTTGCAAATTTTAGTGCAGTTTACGGGAACTTATCTGAGTGTCCAGAAAACAAAGTTCTTTGAATTTGAGTATTTTTCTTTTCTTTTTAGTTTTGTCGAAATGTTTCAGTTTTCATTTAATTTCAAGTCTTCTTTAAAGTTCTTTTCAGCAGAATTCTTGGTTGAATTTCCTTTCAGTTGTTTAACTTGGTAGGATTTCAGTAGTTGACTTTTGTTTAATTTTACTTTTATTTCTTGGGAAGCATTTTGCCTGTTGAATACATATCGGCTGTTCAAGAAGCAAGTGATGAAACCCTCTGCTGGCTATTTTTCCTGCCTTTCAGTTTGGTCTTGAATTCGTACTTTCATTTGATTTTGGTTTTATTTCTTGGGAAGTTTCTTGCCTTTACAGTTAGAAATACTTATTGGCTATTCAAGAAGTAAGTGACGAAACCCATCTGCTGGCTAATTTTTCTGCCTTACAGTTTGGTCCCTGAATTCGTACTGAGGGTCCCAATAGTAGTTCTTGACAAATAGTGTGAGGTAGCTTTTTGATGCCATATTGTCTGTGATTACTTCTCCCTTTTCCACTCTGGCCAAATCAAGTGCTGCATGTGGTCAGCTTGATTTTTTTCTTAGAAATAAATTTTTATAGATGTTACATCTTCCAGAATATTTTTGTTCAAGTTAATTCCTGTTACATTTTTGTCATAAATAATTTGCAAGCATTTTTTATCAAATAAATCATTTGTCTTGCATTTACATGTTGGGTAGAAGGGGCTCCTGTCAATTGACAAAGCCATGGTGAAGGCAACCCTTCAAAGAGAAGTTAAAATCAAAACTGGAGAAGGAAGCTTCATCGTCAAACTTCTGCTAACTTGTAGGTAATCTTTTAGTAGGAAAAGTATAATAGAAGTTATTCTGAAATAAAACCAACAGTTTTCCTAGTCACGAGTTATCTTGTTATGCTTGTCACTATATAGATGCAGACATAAGTCTCATACAAGTATGTCACTATAATCCAACAATGTACAGATGTCTACTTCATCATTTTACACATGTAATTTTTCAAAAATTGAATTAGTTATTAATCAAGATTTTTGAGTTATAATTTTGGTGGGTGTGATGGTTGTCATCTGTCAAGATGTGGTAGTCATCACATGTAATGCAAGCATTTCTTTATTAAAGAAATGTATGTGCAATTATTAATAAATGATAACCAACATATATGTGACAAATTTATATTTATCATAGCATTTATTGTTGAATTAATTTGTTTTGTTTTATAATTATGTTTCTTTTTACTTTTTCTAGCATTAATCTGAATCCTGCTCTTGAAGCTGTCATCGCCAAATTTTCAGAGCATTATCATGATTGTTGGGCGGTCAAGAAGGCATGTAAAATTTTAAACTTTATTCACTAATTTTCTATGGCAGACTTTGCTGCCTGTTACTCAACAAGCCTAAGCATAAATCTGTAATGCTGCAATTATTATGTGGGAACAGGTGTAAAAACCTGTCATCTTATTATGATGTTGGGATTAATAAATTAATAAAGTTATTATAGTAAAAAGATAAATAAATTATGAAATAACCAATAAGAATAAAACAAAGGATAAAATACAGAAATAAAACAATGAAACAATAAAATACAGAAGTAAAAAAAATAGAACACAATAAAATACAGAAGTAAAAAATTGAACAATAAAATACAGAAATAAAAAAATAAGAAAAAAAAAAAAAAAAAGAAATGAATAAAAGATAAAAACTAATTGTAAAATATGAAAATAGAATAAAATATTCCATAATTCCACTTCCACCATAAAAGTGGGCTGTCAAGGGTTTGCATAGAACTTGCTCTGCGGGGCCTTGACTAGAATTAGTATGTTAAGAGCTGCTAAGAATGGGGAGGGTCATTAGAATTATCACAGTTCATTATAAAAAAACTATAAGGTGGCTTTAGATAAAGAAAGCAAGCCCATAGATAATTGCTGTTAGGAAGTGATACCTGCTGGGTTACCTGAGTAAGGGGATCTGCTGTTGAAAGACCTAAAACCCTGATGAACTCAGGAATATCACTGATGTTGCATCCTAGTGCATCTATAAGATGTGTTTTTATGAACAACATTACTTAAAATCTAAGACTTGTAAAATCAAATTAAATTTAAATAACTAAAACTGCAACTAAGTTTCACATTGTGCGCCAATCAGGCACTAATACTGTTGATCAGCAATCTTTATAGCAACAGAGCTCATTATCTGCCAAGAGAGCTACTAGTAAAACTGTATTAAATTTAAGTAACCTAAATTGTGACTGCTAAGTTTATAGTTTATAGCAAATATCAGGCATAGTTGACCAGCAGACTTTAGAGCAACAGTTCTCAATATCTGCCCATATAAGAACTATATGAAGCACTATATGTATTTTCCAATAAGGTGTATATATATATATATATATATACATATATATATATATATATATATATATATATATATATATATATATATATATATATATATATATATATATATATATATATTGTACATTCTATAACAATTTGTTTGCTGATATGAATGTGACCTTAATAAGAAATTAATGTTTGCTGTTTTTTATTCTTAATTCCATTCTGTAAAGTTTCTTCATGACTTTATTCTTGATTTTAGGTTGACCAAGGCTGGGTATATGGAGCAGAATATGATGAAGATAAAAAGCAACATCCCATGTTAAAACCATACCAACTTCTTACTGAAAGAGTGAGTAATGTTCAATACTCTCATCAAATATCATTTAATGTATCTTTGTCACCAAAATGTAATATATTTGATATATACAGGAACTTAAAAAGGTTTTCTTTTCTTAAATATATCTGTCATATGTACATTTTTCAAAGTTAATAATGAAACAGGATTCGCCAATTGTATTCTTAAATCCTCAAGAAAATTACTTTTACTCTATGCTTAAAGCCTTTCTTTCCTGTTAATTATATTATCCTCTTTCTATACTTTTTTCAGGAAAAGTTCAAATACACAGAACCAGTCCGAGAATCGCTGAAGTGTACTTTGGCACTTGGGTGGGTTCTGGATTGTGAAGACAGCCGTATCTTACAAAGCAGTGATGGTATAAAACGAAGAGCCTCCAAATCTAATGTGGTGAGTTTAGTTCTTGTTTGTTTTAACAGTATCAAAGGAATATTTTTCTATAAAAATAAATCTCAAATCAAGTCATAATGAAGCAATTCCAATTAATGAAAGTAAAAAAAAAGAGATTCAACCAATACATTAGACAATATAGCCAAATTCATTAACAACTCTATATATGATAGGGAAAATACTATAACACCGAAAGACTAATCCAGATCTGTGAAGATCTTTTCAAATATGTAGATAGGAATAAACACCAAAAAATCAGATTGCTATAAAAGATTAAAAGATTTTACAACTACAAATTTTTCTCACAATCCAAGAGTAGAAACTTCCAATAAAAACTTTCATAAGCTAAAATGGGATAAAATAAATATGTATTTCAGGGAAATGCAGTGCAATATATCTTATGAAAACTCTTTGATACAAATAAGATGTTGTCAATTATCCCTTATTTTATGACTATTTCTTTCATCTGAATTTTAATCACCTTTTATTCCAATTTTCAGACCATCATTCTACTGTCAAACACTATTCTTAAACTTGTTGAAACTAATAATCAGACAAGCAATGTTTCATGGAATGAAACAAATAATAATCTGGAAGTGATCTTTCTGGAAAATATACCACATGGCAAAGAACTTTCCATCCCAGTTATATGATGATTTGTTATTGCAACATAAAGGAAATTAGGTTTATCATTACACTAGGTGTCTACACCAGGTCCCCATGATGTAATAGTCACTATCATAGGAAATGGACCCATCGACACGAGTTCAAATCCTGGACGAAGCTGATTGCATTTCACATAGCACTAATACCCTTGGGAAAAATATGAATCAAATTATTTTCCTTCCAGCTGTGGGCAAATAGTAGAGCAGATAGGGTTCTTTAGACTTGCTTAGGAGAAGGAAAATTCTGAATTCAAACCTGTTAAACTCCTCTTTAAAAATTGACCTTGTGTTAGATCCTGCCTGTGCAGAGGGGCTGGTAAATACCTACACTAGGTATCTGCAAAGTCACTCAGTACAGATTTGTTGACATTAGAATGTTGAAAATCTAAATGTCTCTGATGATGAAAAATAGGAGAGGAAATGTGCAGTTTATTAAATAAATAAGATGAATTTTACCTCAGGAGTTGACAATAGGAAGTACTATTCCCCATTGCACTTTTTTTAAAAGACCCTAGATGTTTTGTATTATATACTAGTATTGACTGCTCAATGGCTTCATTCTCATCCTGTATATATATTTACATTTTGATTTTTTTTTTTAATTTTATATATCTAATTTTGTGAGATTTAGACTGACAGAAAACAAAATTGCAACACTCATGATGTCAATTTTGATCAATGTACAATGTGTAGACTAGGAGATAAAGTTATCAAAGACCTCAACCATCTTTTAACATAACTCTTATCTCAATGTATTGCATATGCATGCAAGAATACAGGCCTGTGTTAACACCAAAGGATATACAGTATAATAATATAGGATGTGTCTGAATATTTTTGATACATTCCTTATTTTGGAATCTTTTCATATATTGATCTGTATATGTGATCATATATAATATAACTATATTACCTGTATGTTTAATCTTGAGTAAATAATTGAACACTATATTCTGATTGTTGCAATTTTGTTTTCCATCAATATGTATTTATATATATGTGGGTGTGGGAGGTGTTTTATATTATGTATGCATATGTTTTTGTTATATAACTTTGTTTATTTTTTCTTTTATTTTTACAGCATGATCAAGGGTATAGTCCTCGTCCCTATGATTTACGTAATATGACCGTTACAAGAGAAATGCAGGTATAGTTATGACAGCTTACACATCTTTATTTATTTGGATGTAGTGTATTACATTTTTTGTGATTTGTTTTTTTTACTGTTTTGTTTTAAAATCTTTCCTAAAAATTTATAGGACAGTAAAATTCAATCTTGGTTGTCTAATCACAATATATTTCAGCATATTCTACCTCAAAAAGAAGGGAAAATATTATTTCACAACACTTTAAAAACACAGAATAATTATATTTTTTATCCATTTTTAAATCTGTCTGTCATTATCATTATTAATTTTGACTGGTATTATATTTCACATATGAATTTGAATAACAAAGTTTAAATTATTCAGAAAAACTTCAGAGAAAACCCACAGAAATTTGAGAATATTTTTTAAATTTCATAATTCCGAAGATAATTAGTGTTTAAAATATCATATTAATAAATTTAGATTTAGTGTTTTGAAGCTGTTGGTGTTTTGATAAATAAATTTCAATATTTTGATAAGTAGTTTAGTGTTTTAACATTTTTCAAAGCTACATTTGAATTTATACATAGCAACCTAATAGCAATTGTATGGTTTCAGTTGATTAATATCCTTGTCTTTGTTGTTTTTATCACATTTTGATATCTGTATATTTTGTCGTGTGTTTCTGCTGCTTCTTCTTCTTAAACACTTGAAGTTATTATTATTAAAGCAAAACAACCAACAATCAATAAGATATCTTATGATGTAGGAGCAGAACAGAAATTAAATCACCAGCACACCACACATTATATGGTTAGAAAAAATGCTGTGACCAATAACATAAAAATATTGAAGTTTAGCTATTCATTCCTTCTTTATTCACAATGATCAACGACAGTTAAAAGAATTCAAAATTCAAATATGTATAAATTATGAACTTTGGACAGTTCTTACACAATTTTGATCCTGTACAGAGACATTAAATATGACAAGAAGCTTATTAAAAAGATGAATAGACTGAGTTTGTTGGTTATCTTTAAAAAAATGTCTCAACAAGAAAAATCACTATCTAGTCTATTTTTAAACACTGATCCTTAGGAAAGGCACCAAACATGAAGATATGATTGATTTGAGGAGGCATATTAAACTCCCCGTGTATACAAGGTTGAGTCAGTATTCCATAATACTACAGACCTCTAAAGAAAGCCAAAGAATATAGAAACTGAAACATTGTGAAAGAAAGTAGGAAATATCATGGAATTAGTCCAAATGGGCCTGTATAGAATAATTACAACACCCTCCAATTCAAAAAAAGTAATAATTGTTTTTTTTTTATAAATCATCAAATTTCATATTTTGACTTTTCAGAGTTATTCAGACAAGTTAACTGACTTTTTGTTTTATTTATGTTGTCCCCACAACATTTCATCAGCTACATTTTACAGCTTTGCTTTGGATATACTTTTTAGGTGGAAAGAGATCACTTTTTCCAGCAAACATTTTAAATTTTCTGTTACTTTTTTCAGCTTTACACAACTAATAAAAAGAATAAAAAACTCTTTTCACATAGATAGTACATTTGAAGAAGGTTATAGAACGATTAGGCTGAATCTTTTTTAGAATAACATAAATAACACAAAAATGAGTTCTGATGTCCAAATAACTCTTGAAATGATAATAACTCTCAAAATTATAAAAGGTCATTTGTATTTACAGTCCACATGAATAAAACAAAATAAAGGATTAGAGCCATGAATTTAGTTCCTCTGAAATTCACCTTCTTGATCAACCACAAAAACAGCACTTTTTGATCTTTTGTGTATCCCAACATTCCTTCTATATAAGCTGTTCATAGTATACACCCATGTCTATATTTGTATATGTATATATATACATCTGTGCAAATGCAATCTTTTACAGCATATACCAAGATTCAGACCTCGTCCATATGATCTTCATAATGTGATGGTGACAAGACAAGTGCAGGTAGTATGGGTGGATATGTAAACATAATAATATAATTGCACTATAGAATCACAGACTATGAAATAGAAGAAAAAATGTCAGATATAGATATATAAATGTTAGTAAATGGATGGTTAGTTGAATGATTGTCATTGTTATAAACTATATTTTCTCTCCTCTTTGCACATTTTCTTTAACCTATTTTTCATTATTATTATTATATATGAAATTAATAGAATAAGACTTGAATGCATGTATCAAATGTTAGGCCTTATTACCTCGGAAAATAACTGTAAAAAACAAAAAAATAATGTTTTGTTTTCTATTAAAGGAAATAGTTTTCTTCATAACTAAATGTGGATCCCTAAATCTAAATCTGAAATTAGATCTGAAGTTTAACCACCACATCACATTTTTAAGTTATGCACATTTAAATGTTATATACACAATGTTTTTCCACATGCCTGATTATTTGATTTAGCATCATATTGGAAAGCAAACTTGAGTATTAAAATTCAGTAAATACTTTATTACATCATATTCCCATAATATTCATTATATTAAATCAGGTTTAAAAAATAAAAATTTCAATAAAAAAAGTCTCTGATTAAGTAACAGAATTTGTGTCCTCAGTATATTCAACTTAAGTTAATAGCATGCAAAAGTGTATGAAACATTTACTCTTGCACTTGTGGGGGGTGCTGATCTCCCACCGTAGAAACCAGCAGTAATATCACATCATATATGGGATGAAGCACTCTTGGTGTCCATGACCAAAAATATCTTGTTGAAACCTTTCTCATCACTTACTTTACCTAGATTAGATGGAAAAAATCAAGATGAGAATGCAATGCCATTCCATTCTTTGTTGCACTGTTACCTTGTTTTTTTTTTTTATTAAATCAGCATCATTTTCAGCTCTATGAGATCCAAAAATGTCTACTATGAATACCATACCACCAGCTCAAGTGGATTCAGATTACCTTTGAATTTGATGTCAGGCATCAATTCTCTGATCTCAGGTTGAATGAAAATACTTGTTTTCAGTTTTGTATCACTTTTCTACATGCCAAATTTTATTTTTAGGTGTTAAAATCTATAAAAATTGTATATCATTGCTTTTATGAAGTTTTTAATGAAGTTGTGTTTGATGTAAAGGGGTGGAAAGAGAACTGTTTATGGGTCTACCAGTGGCATATTATGTATATTTTACAAATCTTGATCAGCCAAAACAATTCTAAACATGGATTCAGACTCACCTCATCCAAACATGTTTTTACTTCGGTTGCTGAAACTTTGTTAATTAGCTTAATAGACCATTTCATTTTGATTGTGAGAAAAGAAAGGGAAGAAAAAGAATACACTGCTTGTCAGAGAGAAAAAGAAGGCAAATGTAATATAAAAAAAGTAAGGAAAGAGAGAAACAAAGTGATAATGCTATCACCAGATGCTTATTGTCTGCTTCAGTGGAATGAAAAAAAGGAAGGAATGCAAAAAGATTGAAGAGGAAAAGAAAAAAGAGAAGATAGAGGAAGAAATGGAAAAGGTAGATAGAGAAAAATGAAATCAAGAGCACTTATTTTGAAAACTTATTTGGGAAGTTTATTTTTAGACAAAAAAATATATTTCATTAATAATAAAATTTCAATAAAACTTTTAGTACATCTTCATTATCAAATGAAAATAAACTGAAGATTAAATCCAAACCAGTCTAATTACCCTTATTCATTTATTTATTTGTTTGAAAAGAAGTGGAATCTTTACTGGTACTGCCAATAATTTATAATTATTAATTAAATCTTGCCTTGATTTGAAAGTCTGACCAGGGGTATAGAAGGCAAGTGATATATCCCCTACCCCAGTATTTTGCAGCTTTGAATAGTATGGTAAAATTAACTTGCAAATACTAAGGCAGAGTGCAGAGATACTACACTGATCCTAAGCAGAGGGCTAAGTAGATACACATTAATTATAGGCAAGAGTGCCAATCCATTTGTAAAAATTCATATTATTTTTCACAGGCAGTATGCTAGTTGTTATTACAAATAATCAGATTAATGTAAGTTTAATACTACCATTTACATCCTTTCCTTGAGTCTATCTAATGAATATATTTTGATACTGTCAAATTGGGGCTTTGTTTCTTTTTTGTATTTGTGTAACCACTAAGGATTCATTGGATAACAAACTAACTATTGTGATTTACCAGAGATCAAGATACCAAAAGAAAGTGTATGTAAATTTCTCTTTTCTTTCATTAATTTATCTTTTTATATCCCGACTCATAATTTTCTACCAGTTGGCTATTGTAAATTTTAAAAGTACACCAATGATATGACTACCATTGCTATTAGTAGTAGTATTTCGTTGTTACTTGTTGTGATAAATGTTGTTGTAGCAGTCAGTAAATTAATAATGGCATGGAACCTATGTAATCGCACTTGTCCAGGTAAGTTAAATAATCTATTTTTCAGCTTTGATTTTCTTAATTGTTTGCTGTTATTTATATTGGCTTATTCCAGTTCTTGTTCAAGGTAGTAAAGTTAAGTGATTTTCAACTTGATCATTTATCAATTGGGTATGCTTGGTTTTTTAGACATAAAATTCTGTTTCTTTCTTCAAATGTTTTGTTTGCTCTTGTAAAAAAATGCAACTGAGTCAGCAGTGCTAATTCCATAAAACAAGATTATTAATTGTAATATATTATCAAGTTAGAAAAAAATGCTAAAATATAATTATTTTGCTATATATTAATATATATATGATTGGAGATACATGAAGATAAATCTTTATAGTTAAATACTTTGTATCATTATACAAAAAATGCTGAAATATAATTATTTTGCAATATATAGATATATTTAATAGGAGAAACTCTTAGATTTTAAATTAAAGCTTTATATCATTATGCATAAAATGCTAAAATATAATTGTAGATATATAAAAATAAATATAGCAAGTTAAATGCTTTATATTATAATGCAGAAAATTGCAAGAAAATAATTATTTTGCAATATATTGACATATTTAATTTGAAATGCATAATGTAATGAAAAATCTTAACATTTTTAAAACTCACTTTCTCTTATAAAACTAAAAATTTGCCCAGTTTTATTCTTATGATAAATTGGAAATCATATCTCTGTAGTTATTTGCTATTTCTTGACATTGTTGGCATTTGAAAATAAGCACAATGGTAAAATGTGAAGATTAAAATTTACAATGCACTGTTGATGGTGTATTTACATCTACCCATTTCAATTTGTTATTTGATATTTTAATTAAAGTAAATTTATTTAATGCTTCTAATAGTATATATTTAATATTATAATAGAGATTATGTGTCTGTCTAAAACCCAAATTGTCACCACCAACATCAGAATTCCCTTAGTTATTTACATTATATTTTCAATAATTATCAAATAATCATTATTTAATCTTAATTAGTATTTTATTTATTAATAATGTCTCTATTAAAGTCTAGCTTAGTTAGATTTGCTTCAAACAGCCCATGTTATTACTGTTTTTAAGAATCTGCAATGTGTTATATATCACTAAAAAATGAAGTTTTACATAGTATATGGTGTGGATAATCTGGTTTTAACAAAACTGTGTTCCATAAACAAAGATCCCTGAATTTTATCATTTCCAGAGCAGCATTATACAATTTTCTATGATTTTCTTAATATTTCTTTTAGTATATAGACAATTATTTGCAGTGGTATGAATATGCTGTGACTAGTGAGGTATTTTTGTATATGTCTAGGGTACCACCGACCCTAAATATGTCCTTGTCATTCAAGAATAAATTTCTTCGGCAATAGCATGAATGGAAGTGATTACAGTAACACCCATAAATAAGTACACCCTGATCAATTTTGTATTAAGTTAATTTTCTTCAAAACCAAAGATTTTATGTTTTTTGTTTATTGCTGGTTCTGTAAACTAGCATGGTTGTGTGGGCACTTCTCATTTAGTATGTCTGATAAAGCTAATCCCTCTCCAAACATACAGCTGGTTTGAATTCAGTTTTCTTTCTTCAAGACTGGTTGTGATACTGAGGCTAAAGAACCTAGTCTACCCTACTATTTACCCATAGCTGGTGGGAGAAGAGATGAATTCATGCCAAGGGCATAAGTGTGAAGTAAAATGCAAACAACCTTGTCCATAATTTGAACTCTGGTTATCTCATCCATTTTCTACAATGATAACTGCTACATGAATGCCTCCAAATCAAAGATACCATGATTTTATTATTTCTAATTGAACATTATACACTCAAAACAGATACTATTATGTATTATTTACATAATTATCATTTATTTGCATATTTACAATTTCTACAACATTACTGTATATCTGCCATATATCTTAAGAAATTCCTTGTCGCTGTCATGTCATTCTAATTTATAGAAAAATGCATGAATGAGTAAGCACTTGAGCAGACCATATTCACATAAATATTCATCCAGGTAGTAGCCATTAAAAATTATTATCCTCTTTATTATCAACCTTGTGACATTTTACATGCACACGCACGCACACACACACACACACACACACACACACACATATATCTATATAATCACTCTTCTTTAATTTCTTTTCTTACCCAAGTAGGAACAAGACAAAAATAAGTTATTACTGTTATTATCAACCTTGACAGAATTAAGTCAACAGCATACCCTCAATAATTACGGTTATCTTAGTAACTCAAGGAAAAAGAACTGCCTTGTTATCTTGGTATCTTCAACAAAATACAGTTCTTTTAATCAAATTATAATTTTATCCTTAAACATTTTCCTCTTTATTTTATTGGGGAAATTCTGAACACTAAGATGTTCATACATTTTTTTAATTCTATTTTTAAAGACTCTGGCAGAAAGACTGGCAGAGAATACCCATCAAGTTTGGGCTAAACAGAAGAAAGAGGACCTGGAAGCTATTGGTAAGTAATCCATATCATATTTTAAAACGGATTAGTATTAACTATATTTTTGCCATATAATACTAATATATTTCATTTTCAGTGCTGGATTCAAGTTTTGTAGACCTCTGGGCTATGGTGCTGTGAGAGCCCCTAGTGATATTCTCAAAAGTAAAAAAGTTAAAGAAAAATAAATTTAATTTTACAGAGCTAACTATTTCAAAGCAATAAAAAAATGTTGTTAGAGAGAAGAATACTTTGCAAAATTTCAATAAATAAAGCCACTATTCATATTATAAAGTTTGTATGACATCACAAACTGTTATGTGATATATATATATATATATATATATATATATATAGTACAACTTCCTTTATTGTTCATTTCAAAATATTTTAGTTTGCAAACAAAAAAAAAGAAGAAAAGGGTGAAAAAATCTTAACATGTTATGGAAATCTACCTAAATCTTATCTCTTACTACTCGTCCTAATATAAACAACAGGTCAGTTTAAGATGAGAAATAGGAAAGGCTAGCTACCAAAAACTGTAATTATCAGTACTCTGTTTGAATTGTATGCTGTCATATCTAAAAGTATCTGCTGCTATTAGCCTCAAAATATTGGTGTAGCAATCTGTTGCCAAGACAGCCAAAAAGAATACATGTGGCTTGCCTTCACTGAAAAAAATACAAATGGCTTGCTTCTCAGGAAACCAGAAGTGATGAAAAAGAGGAAACCAGTCCATTTATACAATCAATTGTCCATGCTGATTCATTGGTTGATCAGTCAGACCAATCAGTGACAAGGTATGAAAATATAAACAAAATACTGCAGTTGCAATCAGACAAAGCAAGACAGTGCCAATGACAGCTGTGTGGATTATTGGGAAACTAAATTTTGTAGAATTTGATTGTATATATATATATATATATATATCCTAATTTAATCCCTTTTCAATAATTGAAAGTACTTATAAATTGACTGAGCATTCATAAATGAAATAACTTTTCACTAAATTCGTTGTATACTCACATGCATATATATCTACATATACACCTGCATATACATGCAGAATGGATCACAATGACACAATGATAAAGGACGAGCGAAGAGTTCTTTAGAAAAATATGTACCTCTCACTTTATTGTAAGGGTTCGAAAAGGGTTACTCAGGGTTTTACTGTGAGAGGGAGTTGGAGACCGAACAGAACTGCAATATATTGACCCCCACTCTTATGGCCGTCAGCGTTGTGTCTTTCTCGTTCTCCAGGGCTGCTCAACCAGAGGCCTAGGGGACCAGCTCTCTGCTGGATGATGGCTTTCTTTACTGTATCTTATCACCAACTGGTCTCCAAAACTCCATCAGGGGTCCCGAGGGCCCCTTCGGCCGAGTGTGGCTTTCCCTACCACATCTTGTCTCCGACGTCTCTGATCCCCAACTGTCTGACTTCCTGTCTTGACCGAGTTATATAATAGTTCAACGCCCACTCAATCTTTGGAATGGCATGTTTGATCGTCATCGAGCGGAAATAACTGTCATGCAGTTCACAGGTCACTCTCTTCCGGTGCATCAGTCTATGTGTGTACCATGGGATTTTTTACCTTGTCCCATTTCGTCAGCCAAGCCCGCCTACGCAATTTCCTCTCATAACTGCCATTGGAATGTGTCACTTCCTTCCGGTGCATCACCTTGGAATGGCAAGTTTGGCCGGGTCGAAGGTCAAAATACAACAAATTCTCAGAGGTTCCTAACTGGCAGAGTCCCCTAAAGCTCATGACTTAACCTGGCTCTGTCCATTTTTGTTTGTAAGCTATCAATCACTTTAACTCACTGTGCTATGTGCAGAAGTTATATGTTTGTTACAAGCTTCTCAATCCTTGACTCTGTAGAAGGTAGGCTGAGTCTCACAAATAGATTTTTTTTAATCTTTCAATGTACCATCTTCAGATATTTCTACAAGCAAAATTGTATGAAGATAAATCAGAAAATCGAAAATTGTATAGAAAAAGATGAAGAGGAAAATATGTAGGATACTCAGTTATGAACAAATTCAGTATGGTAATAATGGTATATGTTGTAAACTAGTCTGTTGTTAACAACTGCAATTTAGTAAGATATATATATATATATATATATATATATATATATATATATATATATATATATATATATATTCACACAGCTTTCTCTTTACTACCACTCCCACACTAATATTTTCTAGATCTCAATAAATTACTAAATTACTTCGATTATTAATAACTCTTGTTACTTACTAAGGTTTGCTTAATGTGGCACACTTTTCAGGGTATTTACAGTATCTGCTGTTGCTAGGCAGTCACCCATCTTAACATTGAGAAGATTTATTGCTGGTTACCTTTGGTGATCTGGCAGGAACTGGTACTTTCAGAATGATTTTGGTCATAAGTCAATGGTCTCTATGAGGAAAAAAGACTCTTGGATTTTTTCTGAAATCAGGCATAATAATTTCATAAAGAATATACTTAAGATATATTGTTAACCTCTTGGCTTGTGACCTCATGCTCTACCATTGAGCTATATCCCCTATTTTTTTTTTTTTTACAATACTTTTTATACTGCATGGATAATACAGATTTCCCAAGTACAGTAGAGATCTTATAATATAAAAAAGTTAGATTTGTTTTGAAATCAGGTATAATACTGTTATTATAGTGAATATACCCAAATTATGTATACATATGAAATATTTGGCACTATAAAAATAATATTATTTAAGAATAGAAAATTGCTTCAACCATAACATTGATTTTTAATCTAAAAGTTGGCAAATTTGAATTTAAGAAAACTAACATACGAGCTGTTCTTATGTTCATTCTGGATACAATTAATATTTATATTTGGAAATTTTATGATTTAGATTTTGATAGTTATTTTTTTAAAGGTTTTTATTTTTTGTCTATTCAGAATTTTATCCTTATTGTATTTACTCTGAAAATCATCTCTTCAATTGTCTACAACAGGTGGTGGTATTCATCCACTTCTTGTGCCATATGATAACTTGACTGATCGTGAAAAGAAGAGAGACAAAGAACATGCTCAAGAACTTCTCAAATTCTTACAGTTTTTGGGATTCAGGATTGCATGGTAAGTGGGTTTTCTATGTTCAAAATACGGTAACAATATTTTTTAAACAAATTAATTACATGGCCAAGGAAAAATATATGGACATCAACTGGAAGTTCCTTCAATTTATAAGAAATCTTTGTACTGCTTCAATTTTTTACATCGGTAACAACCTTTTTTTTCATAACAATTTTTAGATACTTGCTTAGTGTAATGATTAGAAATCTAGGCTAGCAGATCAATGTTCATCATCATCATGTCATGCCACTAGCACAGATTTCCCTGACTCTCCCCCGCCACTCATCTCTATCATCCATCATATTCGGCAGGTCCTCCAGACTGCATACTGTGTCTGTACAGAGCTGTTGTAGATAAGTTCTAGCCAGTTGTCCAATACTTGCTCATCCGTGTGAAGGGGTTCACAGGAGAATGTTGCTTATAAGTTCACCCTTACTTCTCCAGCAGTGTCCCACATGTCTCGTTTGTCTGATTTGATGGTTTTAGAGATGGGTGGTAGGTGGCTGTACAGCTGATGTTTTATGGGATATTGATTCCAGAATTTGCTCAATATAGCTCATAGCATTCTTGTGCAATTACCATCAAACTTTTTCTCCATATGCTTAGTCAGTGTCCATGTGGTGCATCCATATAGTAGTATGGACACAACCACTGCTTCGAAAAATGGTGTTTTTTTTTATCGGATAATTCTGACTTCCATATGACCAATAACCAATCAATAGCTGACCATGTTTTTGGCCTTTGACCTGTGGGGTTTGTCCACCCAGTATCAGGTGAAGTGCGCCATTGACCTGACACTGGGCTCATCCACCATGCTTCACATCCATGATGCTGCTTCCCATGGCTTCCAAGTTTTAACTTTTGGGTTAAAAAGAAAAAATTTTTCTTTCCTTTTACTTCATTTTTCTCCTGATTCTTCCTTTCCCTTTTTCCTGTAAATTCCTCGAATTCTCACTGGATACCCCAAACTTCTGGCCTTGTGCTAAACTAAACTAAGCTTAGTAAATGATATCAATTTACAATATGTTTTATTATCAAAATCATTGAAATTTGTTTTATTTGTGGATGACACCAACATTTTTTTCATTCTGGGGATAATTTACTGCAGTTTTTGGAAGTGGTTATAACTGAAAAAAGTGAATTAAAGAAGTAGTTTGATATTAACAAATTGTCATTGAAAAAAATGAACTTAAGCTTTTTGGAAATTGTAAAATAAAGACACAAATTGCAGTAATTATTATTTATCATTACTTTGATGTGTATCTTTATTTTATATTTATATTTATATTAAATAAGTATATCAAAATAAATTTCTTAGTGGGATATTACACCACAAGATCTGCTGAAACCATAAGATATGTAAAAATGGAATTATCTAGGAGCTTTGCTGTTCTGGGTAAAACAATACCCATTTTGACTCATAAAGTATTGTACACACATTGTACTGTTCACTTGTTTTGTTGTACCTGATGTACTCTGTGGAGGTATGAGACAACACATATGAAAGCACTTTACAACCATTATTTGTGCTGTAGAATTGTCTTCAGCATTGTAAATTAAGTTAAATATTGTTGTAATTAAACAAAATAAAGAGTGTGTCAGAGTCAACAGCAGTGTCATTTTTCGAGGCAAAACAAAACGAAGAGACCTCTTCTTCTTTTTCTTCTACACACGCTGCAATTTTGTTGACAGCTAAAATCTCACTGCCTGCAATAATCGCCTCTCATGTTTTTATGCCTTTTCCCGGCTGGATGTTTGCATAAGAAATGCGTCAGGTTGCCCATATGTTTCAACACAATGGTCTGTCATCTGCATACTTTTCAAAACCGGGCGCCCTCGAACTAGGACTAGGCATCAGGTTACTCAGATGAACACACACACCCTTGATCTTCAGATCACAACTCTCAGTCAGGCTGACAAGGGGACGACATTTGCATGCACGGAATTGGCACCCTTTGTGCTGTGCAAGGGTGGCATAGGCGTGCACTCTTTTGTGACCCCCTCCCCCCATTTCAATCACACACTGTGCAACTCAGGGCAGGCCTCTTCTGCCGAGTGTTCTTCCTGAGTGGGGCGGCAGGAACATCACTCTCTGATGAACTTTCATCTGTTGATGGATTATCCCATTTGGCCTGGTGGCGTCCAAAGTGTCGTCCAGTGGGGTAGGTCACAATGCAATTTGTATATCACTCTCTGCCAGCTGATCATTGCTGTTACACACTGTGCAACTCCAGGCAGGCCTCTTCTACCAGGTGCTCCTCCTGAGCAGGACGACAGGAACATCATCCTTTGATGAATTTGCATCTGTTGATGGATCATCCGCATCCGGCCTGGTGGCATCCAGAGTATTGTTTAGCAAAGTAGGCCCTAATGCAATCGGTATTCCGCCCTCTGCTGACTGATCATCACTGTCGCTTTCACTATCAGACGGTGAGTTCAGCCTTCAGAAAGGATGTAGATCCTTTATGTGGTGCGTAACTCCATTGACTTCAAGTGATGACTGACCACACCAGTTATTCACCTGAGCTTGAATTTAGTGGTACACCAACTATCCAGATGGGATCACCCACAATGTATGATCCATGCCTTTCTTCGTTGTCAGGTGTTTTTACAGTATGGATCCCCTTTTCCCAAACTCAGTACCTACAAATGGTGTTTGCAGGTGCAGTTGCCAGGGATACACCATCCTTGGGCATGATATTATACCAATACGTGGCCTCTGAAATAGTATTGTTTCCTGGCAACAATTTTCTTAATGCTGCAATGGTTATGCAGCCACTGCCTATTCCACAGTCACAGGGCCCTTCTTCAGTATGGCCTGGCTCATGCTAGCACTTCCAATATGTTCATGTTGTCCACCTGGGACGAGACTCAGAGTAATTCCTCAAACACTTTCAGGCATCCCTACAATAAATGCACATGTCAGGCCATTTTCTGACATTCCTCCAAACTGGACTGCAAGTCTTTGTAGTTTGGCCAGATAAACATCAACAGTTTCTCCCAGACATAACTTGCATGTCATGAACTCCTTCCAAGCAGAGACCGAGTCTAAAGCATATGCCGTGTACAAGGCACTTTTAATACAAGAAAAGTCCCTTCTCTTATCTTCACTTAACTGCTGGTACACAGCATATGCGCCACCCAGAGAGGCACACTGGAACTACACATTCTATTCACTGTACACTACTGAGTTAAATTAATTCCACCTTCTCAATTCATTCCTGCTCAGATAGGTCAGAATCATTGCCATCAAAAAGATACATTAGCTTAGGGTTGAAGCTTAATGACATTGCCAAAATAGCTTGTAATGAAACAAAATAAAGAGTGCATTAGAGTCAACAGCAGTGTCGTTTTTCTTGGCAAAACGAAATGAAGAGATCTCTTCTTCTTCTTCTTTTTCTGCACATGCAGCAATTTCATAAAATCTCACTGCCCGCAATCATCGCCTCTTATGTTTTTGTGCCTTTCCTGGCTAAATGTTTGCATAAGAAATGTGTCAGGTTGCTTGTATTTTTCAACATGATGGTCTGTCATCTGCATACTTTTAAAAACCAGGTGCCCTCAAACCAGGATGAGGCATCGGGTTACCCAGATGAACACAATTGTGAACAAACAAATACACTCTTTTTAAAGTCTTAAAACTTAAAATTTATCAATCAGGTAAAAGTCAAAACAGCATAAATAATGTACGGTACAAGAAATTATTTACTCCCTGGTAGCATCTGAAAATTCTTCTGAGATGTGTCGGGGTATAACTTAAGAGGTAAACTTAATCTGAAAAAATGTTGTGTCCCTGTCAATCATAAAAATATGTGTATTTCAGTTTGTGGAATGACCTTGTGGAATGGTTTGGATGAAGTAATTAAAAGAAAGTAGAAAATATCAGTTTTTAAAAGAGGTACAAAAACAAAAAATCAGTATTTGTGAGGTATAATTAGGAAGATGAAGAAAGCATTCCTTGCCAATGATGATGATGTTTTTATAGGGATGGGATATTTTCAATTGTTTATCAGCCAAAGATGGGAGTAGAACTAAATAATCATATGTTAATTCCTACTCCTTTTCAAATCACATATATTCTATAGTTTTAAAAAGATTCAAATAAAAAAAGGAAAAATAGTAAATAATTTATAATGTATTTCTTTCCTGAAATAATTTGCAATACATTTTTATAGTAAAATGATTTGCAATGCTTTTCTATTGTAAAATAATTTGTAATGCATTTCTATAGCAGAATAATAATGCAAATAATTTCTGTATATGCTTTTTACTATTTACTGTGTCACTGTATACATAATCATTAGAATAGATTGAATTTTAACAATTTTTATTAATCTTCTTTATGGTATTACAGATTATATAAGCAGTTTGTTTAAGGAAAGTCTAATTGCAACATTAGTAAAATTGAAACATCTCGCTGATTTACTCGTAGTTTCTTAAATTATTATGATACTAATTTTTTTTCATTCTTCTCTTTTTTTACCTCCACTAGTGGCAGTGATATAGCAAAACATGCTCATGAGTCATCTTCAAGACATGGCAAAGATGCAGATGGAAATGCACTTGGTTCTTCCACAGAAAAGCGCTTTGCTTATAGCTTACTGCAGAAACTTCTTGAATATCTTGACAAGGCGTCGGTAAACATGCAACAGACAAAGCCTAGCAGCCGCTTCAGTCGCAGAGAAAGCTATTCTCAAGCAACAGAAGATGTCAAATTCTTTGGCAAAGTGAGTATTTTTAATAATCTGGAAATTTTCAGTAATTTTTTTTCATCCTTCATTTTGTTGTCTTTATCACATTTATTACTTTACAACTAGCTGGCTCTCCAGACCTCCTCAAGAGTACAGTATCAGCCATAAATAAGTACATCTCTAACAATTTTTTTTATAAAAGATTAATTCTTTTCAAAATCAAAGATACCAAGGTTTTATTATTTCTAGTGGAAGATTATATAATCCAAACATATTATTATGCATTACCAAACACTATAACATTGAGCTTGTGTTCTGACTGTTCTCTTTGCCACTGAAACTTGGACCATATACAAGCACTAAATCAGAGAGTTTGAGTGATCCCTTCAAAGGGGTTTACAATACATCCTACAAATCAAATAGGAATCACACAACCCTGATACTAGGTTTCTATTAAGAGCAAATTTACTCAGTATAGAGTCTATACTCAGTGAAATCTGCCACCATTGGTTTGGTCATCTTATCCATATAGAAGATGCTTTTTTACCAAAAAACATTTTGTTGAACTGAATACTGGTAAAAAAATTCTTTAAAACCTAAGCTCAAGTACAAGGATTGTTTGAAATCATATCTGGACAATTGCAGAATTGATGTGGAAGAGTGAGAAGTTGTCACTTGAGATAGACTAATTTGTCCTGGATATTCACTTGGGAACCCAAAATTGCAAAGATAAGGATACTCAGTTTTTCTCCTTCAACTGTTCCCTTCATAAGGTGGAGTATACTCCAACTTCATATAATTACTATCAACGTGTTTTCAATTTATGCCAAAAGATGTGTCTGTTGCTTACTGAACTCAAAAGTCACATGTGCAAGCATTTTTAACCAGTTGGTAATCAGTTATTGGAAAAAATGATCAGCAATGTCCACTCTATGATAGGAGCTGCTACTTTTTACTGGCTTAAAGAGTCATCTAAGGGTACATCAGTCATGTCATTGTTGATACAAAAAACAGGAAGTGGTCATACACAAAATCATGCTGACAGCTGTCACACACACACACACACATATATATATATATATATAGGCTGGTATGCCATGGTTATCACATGACAATTTTGTAAAAAGTAATTAACCATGCCATGAACATTGTGGCTTTTTAAACCCACAAGAGATTGTACCCTCTAGCCTTCTTCAGGATTGCTGGCACAAATTTGGAATACATGAGATTTTATCAGAGGAAACTGCTGTTACACAAATTTCATGTCTTTATTTTAGTATGCCTTTTAAGCCCTGCTAATGACTTGCATTCTTTTCCACAGGTTTGTTGCAATTTACAGCTATTTGATTAACCACATGCAGCCTACTTATGTAAATAGCTTTTCTTTCCAACTTTACTTAGGTAGATCTTCCCACAAATATAACAAGTTAGTTCTTGATGTTAAACTTTCAGAGGAGAAACTTCTAAGTCAATGTCTTTCCTAAAATTTCTTTTATATAAATAGCATTATTATTATCTTATATTATATATAATCATACCTTTCTCTCTCTCTTTCTTTCAGGTGGTTCTTCCCTTTGTAGAACGATATTTCCACGCCCATCGTTTATATTTCATTGCCTCACCAACTTCTCCAAGTACATCAGGCATGGCATCAAGTAAAGAAAAAGAGATGACAGCAACGTGAGTATCTGTTTTTAATTTGGGAATTAGGATTGTGGTTAAATTGGTATTCAACTTTCCTGTCTAAATTTTCTGAGGTGTGGAATTGCTATTATTATACACTGATTTTAATTGAACTAGTTTCCTCATGCAGGTTGTTATAGTCATTACATTTCATCCATTGTACCCTCTAGCCTTCTTCAGGATAGCTGGCACTCTATCATTGGAATTCCATCCATTAAAATGAATGATTGGAGGCCTCAGGGCCATTCACAGCCTCAACCTATTTTTGAACTTGGAACACATTGACTTTCCCAAATAACAAAGCCCTCCTTCTCATCCAACAGCATCTAATGTTGGACAACAATTGAATGCGAGTACAAGTGGATTCCTAACCTTATCCCTAACCCTGCCTTCTTCAGTTGGTAACCTGAGAATTTTAAAACAAACCCTTCCTTTAATCCACAGGAGCAGACTGTTTCTGTTCAAACAATTCATTAAATAATAGTCAATATCAATTTTTAAACAGAAGTACTTATCAGTTGTTAACAGGTTTTTTTTCTTTTGTGTACTGGGTATGACACTAATTTGCATCTAGTGGTGAAGCTCCAGTTCTGGAGCTCAAGAGACTAAGGAGTCTGTTATGGTCCCATCTATGGCTCAAATAGATCTGTTTGAGATAATGAAATTTTTGATTGTTTAAAATGATTGTGAAAATACATTTTTGTGCTGTATGTAATTGGAAAGCATGATTGTGAAACTGACTTTGGCATAAGCTAACCCAACAAGGGTTGACATGCTGTAAAACCAACCAACCAAGTTTCAACATCTCAGTCAACAAACACCATCCAAATTAGTCAGATATCTATATATTTTTCTTCTCCAATCACTTTATCATTTTGGTTTGTTTGCACTAGTAATATTAGAAGAACTTATTATTTCAAAAAATCTCTGTTTTTATTGAATTATTTGAACAAGCATCTCCACATATATATAGCTATATATCTGAAATTCTTTCATAATTTTTTTTCTGATTCTCAATCCCCTTAATTCATTGGTCAAGTTGAAAATAATTAATCTTAGTTATTTTTTTATTTATAAGCAGTAAAACATTCTAATATTTACTTTGTAAAAATAATCTTGATTAATTGATTAACAAAAAGATGAAAAAAGAGAAAAAAATTAGATTACTGGATGCTATATGAGTAATGTCAAAAAGCCCATTGAGAATCAAAACAGCAAAGACAAGGATACTAATAAAAATAATTCATCAAATAATATTTTATATTTTTAAGTGCTTGCTTTTCTCTAAAATTTCTCCTTATTTGACAAATTATTCAGACAAGTGTCTTTAACTCTTAGATTGACACACTTTGTCAATGGAGCTTAGTATACACTAACTGTATCCCCTGCAGAGAGGTGTCCTTGGTATGACACTAAGCTGTATCTGGTGGTGAGGCTCCAGTTCTAGAGCTCTGGGGAGTATAGAGTACCCCTTCATTGTTGTTACTTCCAGGTCCACTCTGACCCAAAGTTGTACTCCCTGTTAGAGTCCAATTTATGGATCAAATATATGTTTGCAAATTATTTGTATTAGATAGGAATATCTGATATCATATAACCATATCCAAAAACTTCTTAAAGTACTACACAAAAAATGTAAATATGAATGTATACAATTCTCTAACCTTGAAGCATAAAAAACCAGATAAATGCCATTAAAATCAATCAATCTTTGACCTGTAAGCTCTCCAGTTTTCCTATGGTGTACATTGTATACAGCAGTAATGAAAAAATGTTTACCATATACAATTTAATCTTGAAGAAATGTGGCGATCAAAATAACATTAGTAAAAATACCAGTCTAAATAAAATCAATCAAATAATATTTATTTTAAAAGTAATTGCTATTTAGAAAAACAATCACTGTTTCTTTGTAATATCTTTTCAGACTGTTCTGCAAACTGGCCCAAACTCTTAGAAGCAAAATCAATGCATTTGGCCATGATGTCAATATTTCAGTGAGGTGTTTACAAGTGTTGGTCCAGGCAGTAGATGCCAGGTAAGTGATAAAATGAATTTCTTATTGCTGTATGGGATAAAATGGCAAAATGATGAATGGTAGAAAAAAAGAAAAATATTCACTGTTGGTTGGAATGTGTGAAAGCATACTAGGCTTAACTATGCTCTGCAACCAATGAAATATATTGAACACTGCAGCCGAAATATCAATTCATGGCTTACACTGGCATAGCATCTCTACGCCATTGATACTAAACTAACCAAGAAGAAATATATAGAGTTTTAATAGATCTCCCCGGTAGAACATTCCTAACAAGTATTTTATCAAATTATCTTAAAGCTGATTGGTTATGACATGTATATTTTACATGGTATGCAAATCTAACATTCACCTTTTTCACTAAGACACTAGGCAGAATTAATCACCACAGCAGTAATTACAACATTGATTTCAATAACATATGGTAACATGCATCAGTATATTATAACAATGTGGCAAAACAAACTTAGAGGTGCCAACACTATACTACCACTGGCAAAAATTATGTTATTAGCACATTTAGAGGATGTTCACTTGAGTTTTTTTATTTACCAGTAAATATGATTTGTTTATTGCTGTGAAGGCTTGATTAGGATTAACTTTTTGGATAAGCTGATAGAATAATGGTATATCAATACTAGGATCTCTTTGTAGAGTTTAAATCCTCTCAGATCATGACTAACAATTCCTGGAACTTTGACTGAAATTGAGACAAAAATAGCAGAGCCTTAGCTGTGTGGATAGATATTTGGTGAATTATGATAAGATTTAGATTAAAATGTATTTCCTTCAAATAATGATTTCTTTTTTTTTCTTTTTTTTCCTAAAACAAAGGTCAGTAGTGAAGAACAGTCCAGAGATAATCCGTGCCCATTTCTTACCATTCTTCAATAATGCAGCTGCAGACTTGGCTAATTTGATGGATAATCTTAACCGAGGCCGTTTCAGCCATGTCAAGGGCACTATTACACGTGGTGCCACCAGTCTTAACTATGTCCATATGGTACTTCTTCCAGTCCTTTCTTCATTTTTTGAGCATCTCGGACATAACAGCTATGGAAATGATATACTTGGTATGACTTTTTTCTTTTTACTTTTCTCTTTCTATAATTTCTTGTTGAAATTTTAAAAACTTTTCCTAATTTTTTTCTCTTTATTCATTTCCTCGTTTTCTTTGTTTAATTTTCTTTTTCACTTTTTCTCTCCTTATCAAAAAACTATATAAAAGTAAAAATAAAAATGATATGTAAAAATTAAGCCAAGTGTAACAACGATAGACTAAAGTCCAAGCAATCTTATAAAAACTGTTGTCACTTTTTTTTCATAATAGTAATAGTCTTAAAAAAACACAAAAAAGTGATATAAAATTAAACACAAGATGTTAACACTTGCAATTGATTGTGAGTTGGTATTAGTATTAGTTTCTCTTTATTTGTTTTATTATTATGCTTTTTTCTTTGTCTTCTCTTTTTTCCTTATTCTACTTTTTTTACCTCTACTTGTTTTTCTTCAACTTTTTCTTTTTCTTCCCCTTCATTATAGCCTTTTTAAAAACACCTTTCCATTTTCTATAGATGTGACTAATTTTTTTTTTCCTTTTCCTTTTTCTTGCAGTTGGTGAAATTCAACTTGCATGTTACCGAATACTGAATGCCCTTTTCTCTTTAGGAACCAGTGGGTCAGCGTTTATTCACAGGTGTGTTGATTTTTTCCAAATTTTCAGTCAGATATTTACACAATAATAATTATTTTATAAGAGGTGGGGGTTAAACTAGATACACCACTGATATCAAATCAATCAATATCATCATCATTATTCTTATGATCATTTTATAAGAATGTATAAATGTGATATAAGTTATGGATTAAAATGGCATTTAGATACATTTTATGAGAGCAGTTAAAAATATAAAATATAAACTACATCCACTCATTATTTTTATTATATCTATTACCTTCTTTATTATAATTATTAACTTTATTATGATTATTTTCTTTATTATAATTATCTTTGTTAATTATTATTTTTATTATTATAATCATCTTAATCATTATAAATATCTTTATTATTATAATTATTATTTTCATCATAATATAATTATTATTTTCTTTGCTATGATAATTATCTTATTTTCTTTATCATGATAATTATTATTTTGATGATTATTGGTATCTTTCTTGAATTTAGTTGTTTCTTTTTCGTATCTTCATTTAATCATTCTAATTTTTAAAATTCCAAACAATATGGTCACATTTTTTTTCACCTCGAAAAATCATATATCATATAAATGGATACTCCCCAAAATAAATTAATAAACAAATAAATATATTTGTTGAATTTTTCTATAGTCATCTTAATCATAATGATTGATATTATTTAATTCATAATTTATTTTGGTAAATACAATCATTGGGTAAATGAATAATAAAGTGTTTTTATATTTTAATAAGGCAATAGTAATATTTGTTGAATTTTTCTGTAGTCAAATTAATTCTAATATTTGAATATTGTTCAATTAAAAATAATTTATTTTGGTGAATTTAGTTATTGGGCAATGGATGATAAGTTGTTTCAATCTATTATTTTATTATTATTATTTACATGATAGATTATGGCTCACACCTAGAACTGCCTAACAATTTTTAAAATAATTTATACACTGAATTTATACAGGAGTGGAGTGAGCAGTTGGGCATTTGGATAGTGCCTGAGGACCCAGAGCATCCAGGGGCTCAAGTAGCATAAGTTGTATTTTTGAGGTGGTCTCAAATGAAATAAACATTCTCAATAGACTACTCTTTTTTTTAAACATGGATGTACACGCCTGTTGGTTGGGTGGGATGAGTTAAAGGGCTAAAACCCTTTTTGTCAAGGGGCTCAGATAATTGTCAGTCTATCCTTGGATCCATAAAAATAATTTTTCAATTTAAATTTTTTTTGTGTGTATATGTCTATCTGTGTGTGTATATATTATATTGCACATACACATACTTGTTTACATAATATATATAGAGAGAGACTGAGGAGTATGAGTTCATATTCATGTAAGTGTGTGTTTGTGTGTGTATAAGCATACATATGAATACTTGAAATTTTCAATCTTATTCCTTATGTGAAAAGAATTTTTTTTATAATTTTATCTGAATATAACCTTCCTTGAAAATTATCCATTTATTTCAATATGCATTATGATCAGCAATTAATACTTCCTTTTTTATCCTCTATTTCTTCCTTCATTCATTCAACCAATACAAATTTATTTATTTAGATATCACTAAATCATTAATTTTCAACTTGGAAATATTTTTCATTGATTCAGATGAATTTATTTATACATATTACATATCATTATTTTTCATTGCTACTGAGTCAAAATAATCTTTTTTTTTTGTAATTGTTGTTCTACTTGCCATCCAATTCTTATTATTCATGATTAATTAAAAGTAATTCTCCCCAGCCTACAAAACAAATGAATCAGGTGGGGAAAATAACCATCTGTGAGTCTTGGAAAATAAATGATGTATGACATTTAACTCTGTCTACTTGGTGGCTGAGATATGTATTTACAACCAACACCTGTATTGGAAGGTGTGACATTAAACAATAATACAGTGAATAAACTTGTGAAAAGATTTTCATTCCAGTTAAATCACAAATGTTTAGTTTCAAGTTCTGAGTCAATAATTATGCAATCCAGTTCAACATTACATCCAGAAAGGGCAAAGTTACAAATAGGCAAATCCAATATTGGCAAGACATCCTTTTCCTTGAAGACATCACATTAATTGGCTTACATTATTTCGTTTTTTCATAGTAATTTGAAGATTCATTTTTCCCAGAATGCAACATTGATGGTTATCTATTTCAGACAGGAAATTTTTTAAGGCTTATACCCAAGAATAATCCAACAACCTGAGCTCATGCTCAGAGAAAAAGTTAGAACTCAGATTTTAAGACCGTCCTTCCTTTGGAGGACTGGTACAAAGTCTTTTTTACCTTCTCATTAAATTTTATGAATAAATCAATATTTTATAACTAAAATGTACATTATACTATGTATTATTACTAAAATGTTCATTATACAATATATCATGACTAAAACTATACATTGTAGTTATAAGTTAAACTTAATAAACATCATTAATTGGACCAAAGTATAAATTATTCTTCCTTATATTTGAATTTTATTAAATAATTCTAAACCAGAACTATCAAAAATTACTTCATTTATGATTTGATTATGACTAATAATTTACTTGATTTCAAAGTATAGTTGAAGTAGAAACTAATGTTAATTGTTAATGTCAATACAATATCAATGTTAATATATGCATATAAATGACAATAATAATGCTTTGCAGTTAAATCCAAGCTACATTCTGATTGGTTTATAATCACAAGCCTTCTCATCTAACTAGTTTAAACTATGCCAAATTATTTGACATTGTCTAATCATCATATATTTCTTTTCTGGTAAGATTTAATAATGAGTTTAATGATAGCAAGAATTTTTCCATTCCAAAATAGTTGTATTTAAAACTTTTAAGTTTCTCAAAGCTATAAGAAAGGAACACTCCATATGATATATTATTAATTTTTTTGCTATATTTGATAACATTTTTTTTAAGGTAGAACACATAAAGAAAGAGTATTATAATTATAAAGAAGTTTTATCAGATGAACCTGCACTGTTCTTTTTTTTTTTTTTTTTTTTTTTTCAAAATCAGCTTTGTCGACCAACTGAAGTAATTTTTTTTAACTTATAAAATTTTCAACATTGCAACAAAAAAATTTTGAACTGCAAAAAAAATGGATGAATCTCTTATATTTTTCTTTTCTTTTTTTTTCTTTTCTCCTAACATTGTATTTTTCAAACTGAATATGTAGATTATAAAATTCTAAAAAACTCTGCATTCTATATTATTTGGATTAATGTTAAAAAAGACTTGTTAAAATGACTATGAGAGAATACAATCAAATACATCTTCATATAATTCTAGTTTCCACTCCAAATTTAGTGGGGGAGTCCCTATGGCATAACGATTAATATACTGGACTGTAATATCATTGTAAGTGAGTTTGAACTCCAATAGTGTTATTATATTCAATTTTGGACTAATGCCCTTGAGAAAGAAATGAACCCCCTTATATCCCCAGCTGTAGATTAAATAGTATCACTACTGTTCTTCTACAATGCTGGCTTTGACATTAAATAACCCAAAAATGTTGATATACCATTAAAAACAAAATAACCAAATTGAAACAAATTTAGCCCCACCTCAATTAAAACTTTGTGGATATTCCTTCTGTTATATGATGTGTGTTCTGAGAGTGGTGCTCAGAGCAGAGGGTCTTATGTCAAACTTGGATGAAAGGCACCTGCAACACTATAACTGGGAGCCAGCCAATATGTGGTCACTGGTGTGCAAACTCAAAGCACGTAGACTGAAAGTTCACTGGCATGCAAATTCTATTTACATTGTCAAAAAGGATTGTACATGGTGACATACAAATGTCACACTAAATAACCTTAAGGTGACATAAGAGTGCAAATGAAAACATTCTCTCTTGCTTCCCTACACCATTGATGTAAAACATATATCGTTTGTTCTACCTAGTTTTCATGCAAAGTTCCATGAAAGAAGATAATCTATATGAAATAAAACAAAAGATTATTTTCCTAATAGTGTCAAGTTTTCTTCTTTGACCAAACTGAAGTGATTCTCTATTGAGTATACAACACTTGTTCAGGTAATCCAAATTTAGACTCTCATACCACAAACATTTAGAATTCCATTTCTTTTCAGTTCAAACATCTCTCATGATAGGGATGGGGAGCTAGCAACTCCACCCTATAAAAATCTACTTGCTACAGAAACCACAGCACTATCTCTAATGTGACATGACTGTAGCCCTATTTTTCACAAGTTAGTATAAGAAATTTTTATCACAATTTAAAAGTTTAGCCCTTGTTCCCAGTCCAAACATATCAATATTACGAGAGGAAAATGTTACTTTTTTCTATTCCCTCTAGTTAAAATTTATCTACAATTTCATCTTGTCTAAAACTATTTTTATTATAAAAGTCTTAGTATTCAAAATTTCGTTTCCATCAAAAAATGTATTCTCACTTACCTAAATAGTTATAACTTATTTAACACACTATTTCTATCCCATTATAGCTATCAATGTTAATGTATGAACTTTTTATGCAAATCTAACAACCATTATGGGACAGAGATAGTATTTGATTAGTATAACTTATTTACCTTAGTTAACAAAGGAGAAAAGAAAAAGAAAAGAATATTTTTGTAAGAGATCTATGGGATAAATGTTTTTTAAGATTGTATACATATTTTAATTATCATTAGTTTAATTATTTAAAGTATTACATAAATCTTATTGATGATCTGATGAAAAAGTTTATTTTTTATCTTTATATTTATATGAATTGTTTATCAAAGCACCATCATATTTTGAGAAAATAAAGATGGTATTTAATCAAAAATTGAAAGTAAAATAGTTAAATTCAAATAGATTTAATAAGATAACATTAATACATACTTAAAAATTTATATATATATATATATATATATATATATATATATATATATATATATATATATATATATATACTTATATATATATATATTTATATATATATATATAAAGACAGCTTTGAAAACCAGATTGACTTGTTTTACCAAAGGTTCCATGTCATCAGAGTGCAAATGATTTTATTGTATTCTGCTAAAGCTAAACTTCTAGCAAAATATGCCAACCTGATTTACCAAACATTTTGTTTTTTCGTTTTGTTGGAAATATATATATATAATTACTGCATTTAAAGGTCTCAGTATCTTTAGTGAGAGTGCTTGATCTCTGAGATAAATATATATATACAGGTAGTGCGACATATATGAAAATCCATATACTGTGACTAATAGTTTCATGTTTTCATGATCATCAGAAAATACAATATTATGAAGAATCTTACAGGTTCTGCAAAAGAGAATTATACAGAAGGAATAGAATATGAAACAGAATTGTATTTACATTACAGAAAATCAAGAAAAAGAACAAAACTTTTAATTAAAAGATGAGAACTAGTATCCAAATGCCAACATAAAAAAGTTTTTATTACACTATTTATCACACAATCATGGCTCTAATAATTAGCAACAATTTTACAAATATGAATAGAATGAACACCTTACATACTGGAATGGTTAGCAAGCTTGGCTTGTCATCCATTGTTAGTGAGTTCAGTTCTCACTGGGTGCCTTATATTTCTGCCACCCTATCAGCAGTGTTTAGAATATGCCAACTATGGCTCCTGCAGAGGTGTAAGAACCCTTCCCAAAGCAATTCTTGGATATGTTACTGCATCCAGTGGTGAGGCTGCAGTTTTAGAACTTTTTCATTGCTGCTATGATCTGGAGTGATAGTTCATATTAGGGTCCAGTCTATGGGTCAAGTAAATCTGTTTGAAAATTAGTAGTATTAGACAGGAATACTTGATACCATATAATTATGTTCAAACAAATGATTATTATTAATATTAAATAGAAAATAGGCCAATATTTGTTTGCATTTCAATTCTAACCATTTTATCAATTTTATAACAATAAAATAATAAGATAACCTATCATATAACAAAATACTGTAAGTAAAACAATAATCATAATTATTTTATATGAAATAAGTCTTTTTATTAATTTCACTACCTAATTTAGGCCTAAATCATAAGTTTTACAAGTCTATAGATTTAACCTCACCCTAAAATCTACTATTTCAAAAGTTCACCTATTTATAGGTTTAAAAAGTAATCTCAAAAGGTTGAATATTACATGAGTATATATAGTAGTAAAAGTGCTTTATTTCAGAGTTCAAATAATTAAATTTACTTGGTAATAAAAACTAAACAAATATGCTATGGTTTGGAGTAGAGAAGTGGCAGTATTGCCCTAGATTTTATCACATCTCTTTACTGGATTTAGTGGCTGAACTGAAGAAAATTTCTTTCATTAATATGAGCTGAAGATATTGGATGAGAGTTCAAATTTTGCCAAAAGCTACTTTTTCAATTCACATTACTGATTTTGATAAAGAGTAATCAGTAAAGAAAGTTGTGATAAAACAAGTGGCATGTATTCCTAAGAAGCAAGGTACACATTGCTTACCCTATAAAAATTATTTTATACAAAATTAAAAATATCTTTATTAAGTTTTTTATTTACTTCAGTTTATCATACAGCACTTTAGGGAGACAGGTAATTTATACCTATTGTAATGACTACTTAAAACTTGTAGAAAGACATTCATCTTTGAAAATTTGTGCCTCTAATATGAAAAATTCAACTTACAGTAATCTCTTTCCACAATGAAATAATGTGACACTTCCTGACAAATCATGGAGAAAATTCGGATAAAGACTTCAGTAAGCAAGTACACAGAATATTTAGCCTCTGCTAATTTGGTGAAAGAGAATGTTGAATTAATAAAAATTAAACACTTCCATCTAAGATCATAATGGTGTTATTTGCTTACCCCAGCATATTTTTCAAGATATGGTGCTTGATAAAACTCAAGATGAAGAAAAAAAGCCAAAAATCAATAGTATTAGTTATAATAAAATTGATTAAGGTTTCATTATTACCTTTTAAATGAATTCATTATTTTCCATAATTTATGTTGAGTACAATGGGTTAAGATATTTGTTCATTTTATTTTGATATACAATATCAATCCCATAATAGTTGTTACATTTAGTATATGAATATATATATACAAATGTAACAAATATGGGACAGAGTTTTTTATTGGGTTTTTTCTTTCAAATATGTTGAAATCAGGACAGATTACTTTTCAAGTTTTGTTTCTTATACATTTAATCTGTGTTTGAAATTAGGAAAATTTTAACTTTTTTTTCATTTTTAAGCACATCATTTACAACAGCCTACTAAAGGATCTCATTTTCTATATAGATGCATGTAATTGCTTCATTTTATTATCATTCTCTACACATTATGGACTGCTATACTCATCTTGGTTGCTATACTTATGAAATTTCAGCCACTGTACTCTCCAACCTTCTTCAAGTACTTTTTGTCAAACTCAATAACCTTCTTGAAATTCCAAACTTAACCCTTTATTTGAAACACAGGGGTAGATTGTTCTCATTCTGCCACTCATGCCCCTTTTTTCCTTTTCCACAACTACTGAAACAACTACAGCCAAAACATTATGAGTATAGCAGTCGAAAATGGGTAGAGAATAATAATAATGTGTCATCACAGAAATATAGACTGATAGCTTCATTTTATTATCGCATATAATTATTTTGTCTTTACTCTTTCACAAGTCATTTAAATTTTAGGGAATCTTTTTGTTTAGTTTTCAAACATCAGTTTCAGAAACACGTGCATGCCCTAAAATCATCATATCCTATTTTCTTCTTGGTATTTTTATTTAACAGTAAAATCCTCAAATAGTTTTATATATTTATATATTTTTTTATATTAAGTATAGGTATTCATTATTGTTTATGATATTTTCATTTTTTTAAAGATATTTGAATATGATTAGATTTAAAGTAATTCAGTAAAAAATGATGAAAAAAAGGAAAGTGTATTTTAATATAAGCATATTTGTCACCATAAAATACACATACATATGTGAATATATGTATATATATATGGATTTGACCTATGGCTGATATAAATTGATTATATGATGGTGTGGAAACTGTTTAGTGTTATTAAAATTGAATAATGAATTTCAGTTACTGGTTATATGATCATTTGCTTTATCAATACTATCAAGGTTTATTGCAAAAAAGATTTGGTCTTAAGTTCTAAAATTAGATTTTATTCCCTTTTTAATATATAATATACAAATACATTAGATCTATTTTCCTGGGTATAAACATTAGTGGTTATCAATCTGGATGGTATTGCCTATTATGAGATAATTTTTGCTTTTCGGTAGGGCTGGATTTAGGCCTAAAGAGGCCTCTTAGCTAATAAAATTTGGAGCCCCTTCATTACATATGTTGCTCTCTTTATGTCTATAGATAAAAGGGCCGCATCAAATTTTAAAGCCCCCCTCCAACTAATGGGGTTCATACTCTAAATTGTTTCAAATTAGTCCAATTCAATCTGAAAGTAAATAAATCTTCTTTGTTCTTATATTTTATTATTTTTAGTTTTAGTTTTGGGACTCTTAGGCAATAGATCATACAAGCTCATATGTAAATCCAGCACTGGTAGTAGGTATAAAAAGGTTGACAGATACTGATACGAAAGTTTATAATATCCTCTTTATTATACAGCATTTATGTATACAATCAATTATTTACATTCTTATTGAGAAAACAGTTATATGTACTATGAGTTGTCAGTTGCTTTCAGCACATGGCACATATAATCTGATTTTAAGAGACTCAAATCTTTCCATGATACATAGAATTGCATGGGTTTTTTTATAAGTAAATATTTGGAATATTTATCTTAGGTTGAATAAAGCAAGAATAAAATTTTAGAATATTTGTTTTTGATTTTTGCTCAAACTGATGTGTCAGTAGTGTTGGATATTAATTCTTTATTGTATAACACCTAGAATTTTAAATGCTAAAATAAACTACAGACATAATTAATCTAAATGAACCTATATATGATAGACATTCTTGTGCTTCTAATACTTGATTGGAGAAACAGCACTTTTTCACTACCATTATCAATAAATGTACACATTATCTCTGTCTTAATATTTTCAAGAACTGATTCTATTTCAGTATACTTTCTGAAAGTTTACTCTGCAATCAGGTGTTCTAACTGTATCATATGATTATTCATTATATTCTGAAAGAAAGAAAAACATTTGCAGAAAATGCTTTTTTTGAGGAATTCAAAAGAATATATGTATATCATAATTTATCATCAAAGCATGCTCACAGCATGGATTCCTTTGACTCTCTTTTGCCATCTGTCCTTATCAGCCATTGCTCTTGATAGATTCTCTAGATGGCATCCAGTATCCACATATGACAGGTGATTAAAAGAAAAAAGTTTGAACTGATAATTGTGTTTTCTATTTTAAAGAAAAAAATATAAAACTATTAGTAATAAAAGAAAACTAAGAGGGTGAGATTTTAATTCTTTTTAGTTTTTATGCTGCTCTCCTGGCCAGCATTTGAGCATTTTTGATTATTAAACACTTTTTATTATGATTGTTTTCTCATCTGTTTATATATATAAACAATGTATGTAGTACTACTCAAAATATAAGGGTATTTGAAGTTTATGATTGATATTTGCCACTACTCTTTGAGTGTGATATTGATGTACTGGCTTACCAGAAGGTTTCCTCAAAAGACATAGTAAAAGTTAGTTGTTTGGATATGTAAGATATTTTACGTGTTCAGATTCTCCAGACTTCTATGTAATACTTTTTATATCTATCTAATTCAAGCTAGATAAGATAAATGGCTACACCTAGATAAAGAGAAAAGTTGTGGGGGGGTTGAAAGTATGAAAATAACAGTTCAAAAATCTTTATCATAGAATGTAAATCTTAACCCAGTGATGGTTTGTGAAAGAATTTTATATTTTAATGTTTCCTAATTAAAATTATCCCCATTTTTAAGGATGAGAAATATTTTCCTATATCAAAAACCTGCTTTTCTGTCTTTTTTCATTTCATTTTTTTTTTTCATTGTTTTCATGTTCAAATTCTTCTTAACAACAAGTATTTATAAAGCAAATGGTCCTGTTCACCTTTTTCTATAGATTAAATTGATATTTGTGCAATTTTTTATGCCACTAAACCAAGACACTATCTATAATTGAACATATGAATATACATACATTCATACGTACATACATACATACATACATACATACATATATATATATATATATATATATATATATATATATATATATATATATATATATATATATATATATATATATATATATATGGTTTGACAGAATGATCTCGTGCATATAAAATTGGCGCCATGCAGATACCAGTAGCAGTAAGCTAGTGGAAGGTATGTCTTTGAGCAGCAGCAACCATGTCATTCCCCTTGTCATCATGATGTGTGTAAATGACTGAAACTTATTAAAAAATAGTAACTATCATTGCAAAGTCATGACTTTCCATGGATGCTTCACTCATCAGATCTATGTTCTTATGCTTAGTTCTTGTGGAGATACCTATCTGCAATGATAGTCCCAAACAACTGACAAGCTGAAAAATTTATTCTTCATAACATCACAGCAATACCAGAAGCAATGATTTGGCGAGCTCTGCAGATGTTCAAAATCAGATTTCAGGAATGTATAATTTGTGAGGGCAAGCATTTGGAGAACATAATCTTTAAAACAAATAATGACAATAACAAAATATGACAAATATTCTTTCTTATAGTAAAATTAAATTTTGAATAGAATTTATGTTGGCTTGTATTTACTTTCCAAACCTAAGAGATCATTCTATCAGACCCTATATATATATATATATATATATATATATATATATATATATATATATATATATATATATATATATATATATTAAAGAAATAAAGAGAACAGCCCATCTCACTTTCTGGAACACAGTCATGTGTGGACAAACCCACTATCACCTTCAGCCAACAGGAATTTGTTTTTAAAATTTTCTTTTATGAGTATGTTATTGTTTTTTCAGCTAATAGAATAAAAGTATTTAGATGTATGGGAATATATAGCCAATGAGATTCTACCCTATAAATACACATAACAAGTAGTAATTGGATATTGATATGATACTCTGATTTATTGATCCATCGTTTTTCAGTCAAGTGATAAAATATGATTGGGTTCCAAAAGGTTGAGACATGCTGTTATCATTCTCTCTGAAAATACTTATATGCATATATTTTGTGTGTGTGTGTGTGTGTGTGTGTGTGTGTGTGTGTGTGTGTGTGTGTGTGTGTGTGTGTGAATCAAAAGTATTTTCATTTTTTACTCTAATGAAAGTTTGTGGAGAACCTCTCAAGAGTTCCTGCATGTTTTTATTTTAGTTTATGTAATGCTCTACATGTGCTATCTTTCAATGATCCTAGCTCTTCTGAAAGTGGTTGGATTATCCTCTAATTTATGTTTTAAAGTTTTACAATTGACAATTGATGATGATTTAATTCTGGGATTTATTTTAAGGAAAAAATCACCACTCTTAAAAAAACAAAAAATACCCAAACCAGTTCTGATAAATTATTTCCACTTTCTTAATTCTGTTAACAACTTCAACACTTTTGAAGCCCAGTTTATAATAGTGCTTCAAAATTTTCATAATCATACTATGATTTATATAATAAAAATATTAATAATATGGTGGAGTCTTAAGATAATCTTTAGCTGTATGCCTGGAATAAGATTTCATGTAAAGGTATGTAGAATGTAAAAATACTTTTGATGCACCCTAATAATATGAAAATTAGAAGTTAATAAGTAATGTCGGAAAGGGATTTGGTAATTTTTATTTAGCTCAATCATGTACCACTATAATCCCCAGCCAGGTAGTCCAAAGTATAACTTACTTGATAGAATTTAGTCATTGTTGATTATTAATGTTTCAATTTCCTTCTGTTTTTTTAATACTCAAAGTCACCTGAAGCAAAGTCACCTGAAGCAAACTGGTCATTATAAGCAAAGGCTTACAAAATGACAAGTAAAGAGTCAAGATATAACAAAAGAATATTACAAAGGAGTAAAAAAGAGGAAATCCAAATTAAGATACTTATTAAACTTTGACTTTAAAAGTCCAGAGTTGTAGCTGGAAATAAAACATTCATGAGATAGTTTGATGTGCAGTATGGATGTTCTAGGAAAGAAGCTGTTGGAATGAAGCATGCATCTGATGTGGAGAAGATTCAGAAAGAATGGATGATGTATTTTAATACCAAAGCTGATTTCATGTGTAAAATCCAAAATCACATTAATTTTAACTTTAGATCTACTCAAATGGTGAATGCAAATATGTGTGTACACACATTATACATACGTATATATATATATACATATATATATATATATATATATATATATATATATATATATATTTATATATATTTATATATATATGTATGTATGTATGTAATGATGTATATATATATATATATATATATATATATATAGCGTAGTCCCCTGTTTGCTAGCATCAACAGATGCAAGTCCAACTCCGTTGGCTGGGGCTGTCAAATACACTGACTGATAAACCTGATAATATCGCTATATCTTTATGGTGAAACATTCAATCTAATTTCCTGTATTGTCTTCCTCTTCCCATTCCATCAGATTTTATTCCCAATACACACACATATGAGGTGATGGGTAGCATAATGGTTACAATCTCTGAAATCAAGTTCAGATTTTGGCTGAAGCTTTTTATTTGCATTTTACACAAAGGCCCTTAGAAAAGGCATAAATCCACCTTTCTTTGAGCTCTGTATCATAGCAAGATATTCTAACAAAATGTCTCATCACTGGAATGACATCATGAAGATAGAAGTGAATTAGTGAAAACTTGACCAAATCATTTTCCTATGAATACCCTACTTACCTAGCCAATATCAGGAAATAGCTGTTACATTCATAGTCAACCTTAACATCAGCCAATAAGATGTACACATTATTATGTAGATATGTGTGTGTACATATGCATATATATTGGAAATATTCAGGCTTTTCCTTGCAATAGAATATATCCTCAGCACCTTGTGTCTTATTAAACCATAAATCTACTACATCAAGCAAGTATATACAAGTGTTTATTAATTATAAGTTTAATTTGGACCTGAAATTTTCGCTGTATAATGTTCAATTGCTGTGATTAAGAGAAAAGCTTTGGGAATTAACAAGGAAGAAGATTATATTTAAAAATAAATATTTATTGTATAGAATAAATACTTTTTTATCTTTAGACTGTGGAGTTATTGATTTATCTATGTGTATATATGCATATAGATATACATGTATATACAACGATCGGCTGAAAAGCTCATAGGCTGACCCAGATACTCTCATGGAATATGACCAAATGAGGTTTATTTTTTAACATAGTCCCCTTTGCAGTACACACACTTCCTCCATTGGTGTTGCAGTGCTTGGGTCCCATTGATCCAAAAAGTCAATAACCAATATGATGTCATCATATGAATTTTTCAGCCTACCCCCATATATGCATTTACATGTAAGTGTATGTGTGTGTGTGTTTGTGTATGTATATTAGTTATAGTTAAGTATAAGAAGGTATAGAAAAGTTCTTCAACCAACCAAATAGAGAATGACCATGAAATATATTCCACTTATTCATTTGTAGTTCAACACACTTGGTGCATCATCTCTCAAGTTTCTTGAATACTACCAAAAAATTTCAATAAAAAAATAAATAGATAAAAAATAATTTCCTTCTTGGTTGGGCCAAGAACTTTTCAGCACTTCATAAGTTAGAAAAAGATATGGATTTACCAATATGTGTATTTTAATTATAATCATATTTAAAATAATTCCAAAGATTCTGGCTGAAGATAAACAGTGGGTTGATTTTTTTAAATGGTTGTGTTCCTGAATATTCAGAGTTACTGCTTTCTTTCTTTTCTTTATATATATATATATATATATATATATATATATATATATATATATAGTATGTGTGTAAGTTTGTATGTATTTATATATGTTAACTACTTTTAACTACTATGGTTGTTGGTTGCTGCTCTATCTTATTCAAGTGTCTTTTTTGTCTATTTCTTTCTTTTTTTTAACACACTTCTACTCCCCATCACTGTGGCTCGATTAGGGAAACCATCTCGGTGGAGCTGGCAAGGTATATCAGTTTGTTTTCTGTAAGTTAAGTAAGCATGGGTTGAATGTTGACCCCACCATCTGAAACTTACTACCATCACCACCATCCCTGAAAAAAATATTTAAAAAAGAAAGTGAACTTTTTTTTCTGATTTTGAACAAACTAACCCTTTACCTTTCAATAAAAAATTATTTTCATTTTTACTAGATACTAACATCTTTGCTTTGTTTTTTGTGCAATATATGTTTGCTAACACACTTAAATGTATGCTGTTTTATACTTACAACTACAAATACTATTTGAACTTCACTCAGACAACTTAAAATAATTTTGTTTATGCCTTTGAGTATCCCACATTGATATGTAGGATAGCAAACATCAAAAAATGTAAAACAGATTCATATGAATAAGGTCTAAAACTTAATCAATACAGGATATATTTAAAAAAATTAAAGTATCTAAAAAAAATTGGCACATTACACTCTCATTATTACATGTAGACTACATTTTTACAAAATAAAATTTCATTTTTAAAGAAGCTATCCTCATAGAGAAACATATCAATTTAATTTTATTCCAAACCTTACCCATATATATATATATATATATATATATATATATATATATATATATATATATATATATAACAAAAGTGATAAGAAAAATAGGAATATTTCTTTTATGTTATTTATTTTTTGATTATATATATATATATATATATATATATATAGACAAGTTAAAATAACTTTTTATTCATAATTATTTAAATTCTTACTGTTGCTTTACTTTAAGTGTATAGATAGCTATCTTAACTTGGCACTCATATTCATAGAGAACATATGAATCAACTTCTCCCTGTAGTTTCTCTCACTCATCACCTGAGATTTTTTCTTCAGTGGCATAACATAATAGTTGACAGAAGAAAATTGGTGAGTGAGTACTTGAGTAAACCACTCTTCTAACTACATTTATTAACCTCACCTCCCAGAGAGGAGCAACAAAAATGCTGTTACATCCCTTGACAACTTTGCAAAATTGCAAATTGTTCTACCAAAATAAAACATTTGTACTTGCAGGCTGGCTATTTATGAAAGAAGGATCTGTTTTAGAGTAAGGACTACTGTACAATGTTGTTACTATGTTGATACAAGTAAATAAAACTGAAAAAATATTACTTGTGTGAAGTAAACAGTCCCAGATGTCTTTTGATTCTGATATGAGATTTTTTGTTTAGTTATATAACAAATTTTGAAATTTGCTTAATTCTTTTTTAAATAAGAAGCCTTTTTTTATAATTGGAGTTTACATTATTTCAAATAAAAAGAACTAATTTTTAATTTAGTAAAGTTTTAATTTTTATACCAAATATTAAATATATTTTTGTTTATTTCTTTATATATGTTATTTGATGAATTTTCTAAACAAAATATCTGATATATGAATCAAAATATCTTTAGGATCAGTATACATAATTATTTATTTCCTTTCAAGACCTGATTATCATTCACTTAATATAGTAAAATAGACTAGACTCTCTAGCCTTTGTTGGCCAACCAATCTAGAAGGACAACTCTGAATTAAAACCTCCCTATCATCATAGCATGGACCAGTGTGAAAGGGTAAGGTCCATTACTCCTCATGTTTTGCCGATCTTGAAGGCCTGTTGAAAAGGATACCTAGTAAAAGCACTAGCAAGCTGCCATCATGAAAATGTATATGAATACATACATTTAGGAATAGATGGCACAAAAGAAGAAGAAGAATATTTACTGTTCATAATTTATTGGATTGGCATTCAGATATTTTCATTTGAAGTGGTATTTTGGGGGGGAGGGGGTTGCTCTGTTTAAGAACTTTTAATAGTTTGAATCCTAAAATGCATTATTTATTTTTTAAATCTCATCCCATTTTTCTTTATTATTGTTCTATTTAAGAACTAAATAGGTGAAGTATGTTTGACCCAGGATAAGTTACTTTGCTCCTTAAGGTGACCTTCTCCAACACTTAATAAGATTTGTTAATATAATGTCAGTAGAAATATGGAAGGTGAACAACATGTTTACAATATTAAACTTTTGTAAGTGTTTTCAAAAAGTTCCCCCTCCTTTTTTTTCAGATTAAATATAACTGAAACCAATACACATATTTTCATAGACAACTATGTTTATATACAGTCCTGGTCACTATTAGTGGTACCCATAAAATTTCAATACTTAATGTAGAATATCTCCTGAAAAAAATAAAATAAAAAAACAAATCTAGTGAAATGGCTTTTGTCTCTATTCATGGTTGATAATAAACAACAAATGATAAAACAGGTTTGTATAAACTTAGTTCTTTTCTGTTTATTTCTGAAGATTTAGCAAAAAATGAAAGGGTGCCAATAATAGTGACCAGGACTACTATATAGGTGATTCATCTCTGGTTATTAAGAAGACAATTTAACTTTGTTTTATCAAGCTTTTTAATTACCATCTTTCTAAAATTGATCAAGAAAGAATGTCAGCATTGATATGAAGAATAAAAAATCTCAATTTTTTTACTAATTGTAGTTGACAACAAATATTTTGTTAGATATGTTGAACACCATTTTAACTGAAATTGTAATCCAAAACAGAATTTTATTCTCTATAGTTTACAATTTCAATTAATTGTAAATAGTACTACCTCTGTCCCATGATAATTGTTACATTCAATTTATGAAATTTACATACAAATGTTACAACTATTATAGGATGGAGATAAAATCATTTTGTAATCTGACATGTAACAAAGATAGTGAAGTATTTTCCACTAAAGCAAGGAATGTTTGAGATGGGATCAAAACTAGAATTTCAGCTGCTGGGTTTTAGGTTAGCAGGCTCTTCATACTTAGCAAAAAAGCTTAATATACTCTTCTTTTCCCTTATTTAAAACTTAAGATTAGTCAATATTGTAACTAGTATCTTTTTTTTTTCATTTTAAAATACTGTTAATATTCAAATTTAGAAGGTATTATCAAATTTAGATATAGTTTAAAAATATGCCTATTATTATGAGTTCTTCTCATTAGTTTATCAAAATTTTAAATGGCTATGACCAAAGAGTACTCATCATCTTTATACAAGGGACAGCTAAAAAGTTCATTGGCTGACTATGATATTCTCATGGAATGTGACCAATGAGGTCTACTTTTCAATATAGTCCATTTTACAGTCTACACACTTCTTCCATTAGTATTGCAGTGCTTGGATCTCATTAGTTGAAAAAGTCATCAACAACAGACATGACATCATCATATGAACTTTTCAACCCATTCTCAAAACAATGATAATAACAGTGAGTATAGCTGCCATAAGATCCATTAAATTTTTAAGAAAACTAATAAATCTCTATATACTTATGTAGAAGTTGATCTCAATTTATGGTCACAAAATCATTAATTCATAGAATTCATTTTTTAAGCTATAGGCTGTCACTAGTCCTAATCTCAACCTTACAAAATTATTACTCATGTTTACACCAATTTTTCTTTTTACCTCAGATCTTCAAAATTTAACCTATACATGAGTATATACAACAGTTTAGTAAAATAGTCCATTAATTTTTTTTTTTAATTTTTAGCAAAAATATCAATTCTTTTAGAAACATAATCAAATGAGATAAAATGCATTAGTTTGGTAAATGGCAACTGTAGTACTAAAGCCAAATACTTAACCTGGACTGGATTGTATCATTTCTATTATCTGGTATCTCTCTCACTGATCCCATAACCTGGTTTTGATCATAGAGACACTACATATGTATCTTATCTTGAGCAGGAATAGTTTGGTAAAGTTCATCTTTCTCCAGGTCAACAACAGGTTTGAATTTGGAGTTTTCTTTCTCCTAGACTGGTTGCCATGCCAAGGTTAAAGAGCCCAGTCTGCTCTACTATTTGCCCATAACTTGAGGGAGAATTGTTGGATTTATACCTATTCCAAGAGTATTAGCACTATATGAAATGCAAACAGCCTCACTTAGGATTTGAACTTAGGTAGCCCAGTCTACTTCTTATGACAATAACAATTATACCATAAGCCTCTCCAATATCAGGTACGTACAAGCTAAAAAGAAAAAAAGAGTCTTAACTTAAAGTTCTGTCAAATATAAATCTAGAATATTATTATGTTTTGTTTATCTCTTAGACAATTCCATAATCTGTTACATTACTCAATATGTTTCTAATTGACAAAAAACATATAAACAAGCTTAATCCAGTTATAATATTATGATAAAATAAGGTGTAAAACTCTTTCTGAAACTAAACACAATGCATTGAAATATCTATTTCTAAACAACCTCAATAAATTCATCAACCACCTTCTGTGGGTATACAATGAGATAAAAAATGTGGTCCCTTTAAATAAATGTAATTATAATTTCTTTCACTTATCCTTTTTTTTTTTTTTTGGAAATATTAACCTCTAATTACTAATATAGATTTTGAAAAACAGTTGATCTGAAGTGTAGCTCAATATTTTTGGAAGGTAAGGGGTTAAAATTTGTTTATACTTTTTTTCATCTGTGTGCAGATTTTTTTTGTTGGTTCTTATCACACTCATAACACAAAATAGTCATTTGATTTTAGTCATTTTAGCTAGGTCTGTTGTAGATTCCTCCATATTTGCTTTTTTCAATTTTTTTTCTTTCAGTATCATCACATTGCTTAGAAAGTGTGTAATAAAGCATTTGTTTTAGTTCTACACATTCTTTTTAATTAGGACAAGTTTTTTGTCCTAAAAAGGAAAAAACGAATAGCAATGGCAAGTGTGACTGACATAAAAATGCTTCTAAATTTTTTTTCCAAATTCACTTTTTAATTTTTTTATTAGAATCATATTTAAGATAAATATAATTGGGCTGTTGAAAGAATCTAACACATGAAATAGTTGAAATTATTTTCAATTGATATAAAAAGCAAGTTTTTGCATTAAAATCCCTTTATATTTTCTCCCACCATTTTTTATTTTTTGTGACACTGTTATGCTACCTTTGACCCTTGACTCTCCTATAAACTGAGTATTAAGAAAAATAAAAGACTATGATCTCACTTGTATTACACAAATAGTATTAAGCCTATCTGATATCAGACAAATTTTGTCATCATTTAATTTATTCTTGACTTAAGAAAAGTTGAAATGTACTGCAAAGGACAAAGAGGAAAATGAAACCTAGATGCATGTCTTGATAAAATAAAAAATCTTTTTGAGTAGTGATTTAAATGAGAAATATTGTATTTGTTTTTTGGGGGTTTTTGTTTTTTTCTATAAAAAAAATATCTACTGCAGTTTCTAACTACTGAAAATAAAGTGCTTATTGTGACAAATTTTTATAAGTAATTTCTGTTAATTTTACCTGATATTTTTTGTTGGTTTAAAAGGTAATCATTGTTTACTAATTCATTCAGACTAATTACTACATCTTCATTATTTATCATAACAACATTTGAACCTGTCTAAATTTTTTGAGACAAGGTGTTGCAATCATTGTATATTATTTCATTTGTTGTTTTTCTATAACAATATTTTGACCAGTTTCTTCTGCCTTTTCTTTAGAGTACAGCAAATGAAACATTAGAAATAGAAATAAAACACAGAATAGGAAATCGGTCTACAGATTAACTAATATACAAAGTAATTTCCGCTTTCTTAAAAATTACATATATATATATATATGACACTTAACAATTAGTCACAAATCTCACATCTTGCTTGTTCTCTCATGATTAAATGAGCCTATAAGGTACTAATGTTTATGCTATTAGATCAGGTTAAAAGTTTGGTAAGAGTAACCCAAAACTGAATTTTTTTTAGACTTTATTTTTTCTGATGCAAGTATAAAAGCCTAACCTATTTACCACAATTTTTCTTGTGCCCCAATGATACATGCATAAGAAAAATAATGTCTAAAAGGTTTGGCTTTATGTTACCTTTACTATGCTTTTAAACCTGGATGATATGGTTTAATTTATCAAATGATCAAAGCATAGCATATGTGCAGATTCCTTCAATTTTACATTCCTGAGCAAAAGAGACCCAAGGAAGGCCAATGCTTGAACATTGTCAAAAAAATCATGATGAAGAAATTTCCTAAAACTGACATGCATACAATGATTTAAATACTTAGTTTTTAAAAAAATCTAGACAAGAAATTGTTTATCAAATAAGGAATCTTTTTTAACCTGTTGCTGAGCAATAATTCAATAATCTTTTTTTTTCATGAAAAATGATACTCCCATTGCCCTGTAATAGTTGTTAAATTTGCATATATATTTATATATTTTATACACTAAATATAAAAATTATTTTGGGTCAAAGGTAGTATTCTTTTGGTCATCTAGCAATTATCAACTGTTTATTTTAAAGAAATAATTTTCGATTTGTCAAAACAAAATTATTTCCTATTTAAGATTAAATCATTATCTTTTTTTATCAAGTTATGATTTCCAGTTTGTTCTGTTTATTATTAGGAGAGTGCAAATATAAATCCTTCCCTTATGAAAAAATATTTTAACTGACTGAAAGGAGACCAACTTCTCTCTCTCTCTCTCTCTCTCTCTCTCTCTCTCTCTCTCTCTCTCTCTTAGTAAAATCTAACAAATATGGAAATTTCAGATTAAATTTTTTCACTCTTTATTATTATCCTTTGTGTTTAAGAAATATAACAATTAGATTTATCAATCGATGTTAAAAGTATTATAAGGGTAACCGAAAACCAAACTGTTTTAAACATTATTTTTCCAATGCAGCTATCATTAGGGCATGAGAACAGTTTTGTTAAATGGGCCAAGCTTTGACCTGTTTGCCAAAATATTTCTCATTCCTCAATGATACATGCATTGGAAAGATAGAGTCAAAAAGTTCAGCTTTCAGTATCCCTTATTATGCTTTTAGTGCAGACTATATAAGAATGAGAGATGAAGTTCTGTAAAAAGAACTATAAACAATTCCACATCAGAAATGATGAAACAAGATGCACTAGTTGCTTAGACTAACAGTTTACCAGCATTGCTGCAAAAATTTATTTAAATTTCTGTTTGATCCCGTTTTTGCTTTATATCATCAAAAAAAGAGACCAGAAAAAGAGGCCTCCTTTCCTTAAAGGTACATATTACTCCTGAAAAATTAAATCTATTATTGTATACCTCTGTTGTCTACATCTGTGTTTACTCAGAAAGTGAATCCATTTTTCTAATTAACAGCAAAAAATTAAATCGTATTTGTTCGTCTATTAAATACCCAAGGCAATAAATTTTAATATTATTTTATCTATCTGTCTAAATTTGGAGTCTACATGGAAATTGTGAATTCAACCACTGGGCTCAGATTCAGCAGAATAAAAATCAACTTCACAAGATTGAAAAAACTAACAAGGTGAATTAATTGATATTGAAATATCCCAAATTATGGATATCAGAATAAGGACAGTCTACTTAACAAAATAATTTGCTGCAGTATGAGAAGAAAATGTGTAAGTATTTACACAATATACTTTTTTGTTTTTTAATCTAAACTCCACGTACTATCAATGATTCCAAGTTGACTATAAAATTAAAAAGAATAGTAAAATATGCCAACAAAGAAAAACAATTAACATTTGTTATAAACACCAAATACAATTATCTTTCATAATTTACTTTGATGAAATTTCAGAGGATTTATTAATTTCCACTTAAATAATTTTCTCTCTGAGCTTAAAAAAATAATACAAGTAAAACAACTGTTGAATTGATTGCTTTTATTGGCATGTCAAATTGGCCTAATGAGTAGAGTGTTTGCCAATGGTCCAGGAGACTGGGATTCAACCTCTGGTCTAGTCATACCAAAAACTAAAAAAAACGGTACTTGATGCTGCCTTGCTTAGCACTCAGCACTATAAGGTAAGGATCAAGGGTAAAGTGGAGCAACCCAGGGAGTGGAGTAGCGCCCTCCACAACACCTTGATGTAGTAGCTATTGAAAAGGGAGCCTTCGGGTCACTCTCGACTAGGGTCGCTAACTTTACTTACTTTTATTATGTAATGGTTAGTGAACTTAAGTAGAAAACAGTTGAATTCATGCTTGTCTTATATGTGTAAGGTTCCTACAGTAAACTGGACATTGTTTTATTTTTCACATTTATGGAAAGGTGAATAAATTCTATAAATATCTACTTTTCTTCATAAGACAGTAAAAAAAAAAACAACTCTTGGGATCATCATCTAGTTCCTGAGGACTGTCCACCTATTCCTGAGCTTTCACCATTTTACTTGACAGAGCAAGGACATGGTCAGTTCCAAGTCAAGTGCAAAGGGATAGAGCTGAGCAATTTTTATCCCTACCTACATATATGTTGAATTTCTACTTAAACTTGACCTTGAGTCATATTTCACCTGCATGAAAAACCAAATAAATCTTAACAACTTTGTTTATGATGCCTAGAAAACAAATGATTATAATTACATATACTACTTTAAAATACAAAACTCACTATTTAAATTATTAAGATAGATTCTATAGTTGATGCTTTCTCTTGAGAATTTATTCCCACCTTTAGGCAGGGAACAATTTCAGAAACTTTTCTAGTCTAGTCTAATGATAATGGATCCATCTTTCAAACAGCACCTCTCTATTACATATCATGGAAGAATAAGATGAAGAATATATTCTTATTTCTACAGCAAGCCTAAGGAACTCAAATATTTTTTGGCATCTACTTCTATCAAATAAACCTTGTGTTCTACTACTTCTGTTCTGTAATGGTTATTACATTTTCAGTATGAAATTTATATGTAAATGTAATAACAATTAGAGCACGAAGGTATTTTTTTATCTGTTAACTGGAAAATGGATACTCTCATGTCTGAAAATGACAAAAAGTTGACTTGCTCCATAGATATTAGCTACTGAATCATAATCTTTTCAAACTACTGAATAAATATTTGAAATTATATATTTATTGGTATAAATTAATTGCCTTGTTGAATAATATAAATAGATCAGCAACTAGTTTTAAGAAAGACTACAATAATGTGTGTTATCTGAAGACTATGAGAATATATAGTTATTGAAAACATTTATATTTAAAAGTGCATTTAATGTTTGACAATGAGCAAAGAAAAAATTGAATGTGAATGTCAAAGATTTTTTATTTTTTTATTCTAAAGATATTAAAGATTTCACCATCATCATAAAAAAAAGTAAGAAAACTCTTCTCAAATTTGAAGACCATCTAAAAATACTAACCAGGAAATCTAGTAAAGATTTAGTAATCATTTAAAAAATACCTTATACCTTTAAAAAAATTAACTAGCTGCTGTCAATATATCAGTTATTATTCACATCAATCAATCATGTTTTTAAGGTAATTATTGTTTTTACAGCTTCTTTCACATAACAATTGGCACATTTGTATATAAGTTTCATACACTAAATCTAACAACTTATAGGACAGAGCTAATAATATTTTCATCTGTTGGTCTTCTTTTGGTCTTTTTTTTTTTTTTTTACCTGCTATAAATATCAAATTTGAAACCTTCCCTGTTTTATTTTTCATTCTAATACACCTTTGTGTTAAATCATAACTTTTTTCTGTTCGAATAATTTTTTTTTCAATTGATCATTCCTCAGACTGGAAAATTCCTAGGAAAAACCAATTTGGTATTTTCTAATCCATTAATCTCAAGACTCTAAATAGTTTTTTTTTCACTGCTACAGGATGGTACCATAAATTTAATTAGTAACTCCTAGTTGCTCAAGAAAAAAGATATGACAAAATGTTTTGATTAAATAATTATGATATTGGTAAAATTCTATGGTTACAAACAAATTTTTTAGCACGAATGAAAATTCTTATCAATTTCTGATAGCTTCTTCGTATATGATATTTTTTGTTTCATTTTTTTTTTTTTTTTTTTTTTTTTTTTTTTTTGCAAAAATGTAGAATCGTTTTTCACTGCTTACTCAGGAACATCCAACATATAGCTGGCTATGTAAAAAGCATAGATCTGACCTCATCCATCCTACCATCTATTAGGTCAAAAAAAAGTTTGTATTTCATTTCAAAAACTTTTTCTCTTTTTAGCCAGAAATTATGCATTTTACTACCTGGTAACCTCCAGTGATCTCAAATAATCTTGGCGATCAACTTCACATAGTTTATTTTAAAATCCAAAGCCACATCAATAGCCATAAGAAAATCAGGCCCCTAGAACTTTCTATTTGGTCTTGGTTCTCTACAGAATCACAGATGTATAACCTTTAACACCATAATATAGATAAATTTAATTTACAACATGATAGTCAAAATGAAAAAATGTATAAACTAGCAATCAAAGAAAATAAATACTATTTATTTAATAGATAACAATCAAGCATATAAAACTATTTTTGGTGCAACATATATATAAGTTTTATTTTTATTGTCCTTTGGTCGGCTTCTTTAAGCCAGATAATTAAAATTGAGATATATGGTATTGCCCATAAACAAATATACCCATACCAATTTTTTTATAAAAAGTTATTTTTCTTATTTTTCTAAAGATCCCTGAATTTTATCATTTTGAGTGGAATAATATACAATCAAAATGTAAATAAAATACAAAAATGATGCAAGTACTGCAATAAAAAAAAGCAGCAATAAGATGAAAAGAATAGTAAAGTATCAACTGTGACAATGCTTCATCTAAGAAATTTTTGAAAAATTATACAATAAAGTTAACTTATAGTATCACTCATAAATAAGTACACTCTAACCAATTCCTTATTTATTAATTTTCTTCAGAACCAAAGATACCAGGATTTTATAACTTCTAGTGGAATATTATACTATGGAAGTGGATATTATTAAGTATTGAGTATTACTAAACGCTACTGCATTGAAACTTTGTAACCAAAAATAAGATTGTATGAGTATATATATAAAGTGTGTACTTATTTTGGGACTTCTGCACAACAATATTTTTTATCATTATTTGGTCAATAGTACTTAATAATATCTATTTTGATTATATAAATCAAATGAGAAAAAATGTAACAATATGACTGCATCTTGATTTTACCTGCTGTTTGATCTCCATGTCCTAAACAGTAAAGTGCTCTTCATATCAGACAAGCATCCAAAATTATATCTTTATTTCTGCTCTATGTAACTTACTATGGTTATAAGATGTCAAATGATCTTAGAATTACAATAAAAAAGAAACTAAAGAAGATGAAAGAAAAACTAATAAGAGTAATTATGAATCTATTTTATGTAAGAATAAAAATAAGACCTGTTGAAGGGAGGATGAACTCTCTCTTGAGGTCAGCGGTCATCTTGCACATGTTTGCAACCACTCCAACATCTGATGTATGGTACAAAGTGCACTTATACAAGCAATGTTAGTATGATGGAGAGAGTGTGCATTGCGGAGCACAAGTTATGACCACTTAAAACAATTCACAAGTGCAGTTTGTTCAGTAGTACGCACATATCCTATTTACCAACCTCTCCGGTCGGGCAGGATATGACACAAGGTCAATTTTTAAGTGGAGTTTAACAGGTTTGAATTCAGAGTTTTCCTTCTCCTAAACTAGTTGCCTCACCAAGGCTGAAGAACCCAGTCTGTCCTACTATTTACCCATAACTGGAGGGAGAATAATTGGATTCATACCTTTCCCAAGGGTATTAGTGCTATGTGAAATGCAATCAGTCTCGTCCAGGTTTTGAACTTGTGTCGCCATGTCCATTTCCTACGACGATAACCATTACACCACGTAGTACATACATATATTGTTTCCAGTTTGAGTTCAAACATATGACAGATGAGGTTACTGAACCCTCATCACTATCTATGGGAGAGTCTACCATATATTCAAAAGATATGGAAAAGAATGCATGTCAGTTGGAGGGCTAAAAGTTTAAAAGGTATATTAAAATTGAAATTGTGTAACAGCAGTCTACCATAAAATTTAATCTTTTCTGTGCTAAATTTATACAAGAACTTTGAAAATTTTTGCTGACTTAAAAAGCCACATCTGTTCTAGTCACTGTTAATTATTTTTGATGATATCATGTGATGGCCATACTTGAATCTGAGGAGGTAATCATCTTCATATATGTTAGAATGTGTGATATATCCACCATTTTTAAATAACTAAAACAATACTAATCAGTAGGAAATATAACCACATTCAATTCACAGAAAGTGTAGAGTAAATATAATGATGTTAAGAAGTAGAATATTACTCTCCCACAACTTAGTTTCATAACATCAATCATCTAGTGAAAATCAACAAGATAGATAGATAGATAGATAGATAGATCCTCACTTAATAAACTATTAGCGGTAGAGTACAAGATGATTTGTAGGTGTTCCACCCCCATCTAAGCCTGTTTAACATTATGACTTTTCATTTGTAGTAAAATTGATCATTAATTTTTTTCACCATTGGATTTTAAGAATTGATCATTTTTTAGGATTTAATTTTTAAAATTGGGATAATTTATCTATTTGTTTTATAATATTTCTTTAAAAAAAATAGGATATTGTAGGGATTTTAAAGTATTTTTAATGTATCTAAATATGTATCTTCTAAATATTGGGGGGCTATATATCCTAAGATCTCTTAAATAGTACCTTTTATTATACATATTTTTTGTGGTGATGTGAGTAGAAATATATTGATCATTTTTCTTGATTACCAAAAATCAACCAACAAAAATTATCTCCTACATTTCTACTCTGATCACAAGAAAATAAAAAATGGTATATCAATTGGTTTATTATCATGATATTAGTCCCCTAGCCTCAGTATTTAGATTGCAGATTGAAATACATTGAAAATACTTAGATGCTTCCGATATAATGATGATAGGAGGGTTAACCAGTAAACTCAACAAAATTTAATGTATCTTAAATTCTATTATTATTATTATTATTATTATTATTATTATTATTAGATGAAGCATTATCAATTGTGATTAATTTTTGAATTGGTATTCTCTCCATTTTATTCTTAGTTGCTTTTCATTGCAACTACTCAACTCTTAATAGGCAATGCAGATCTTATTCTTTATTTTCAGTCTTCTTTGTTTTTTTGACATGATCATAGAATAAAGGTATCAGTAGTGGGTAGAGTGTTTGCCAATGGTCCAGGAGACCGGGGTTCAATCCCAGGTCGAGTCATACCAAAGACTTAAAAAATGGTACTTGATACCCCCTTGCTTAAGACTCAGTATTATAAGGTATGTATCAAGGGTAAAGTGGAGCAATCCAGGGAAAAGAGTAGTGCCCTCCCCCTATACCTCAATGTAGTAGCTATTGAAAAGGGAGCCTTCAGGTTGCCCTCGACTAAGGTTGCCAACTTTACTTTACTTATAATAAAAAGCAGTTAGAATCAAGTTGAAATGCTTGTCAAAAATGATCAATAGTTGATTATGCTTCTATTAAAAATGATCATAAAATTCAAGATAATGCAACTAATAAAACAGTTTGTAAACAAAACATCAAATATGGCAGCAAAGAGTTTTTGAGAAGAAATAAAGGAATAAGTTTCTATGGTTAGATTTGCTGTTCTGCAGCACTCGTTCTTATAGGTCAAAATGGTAGAGCAGTTATCATGGTAAGAGAAGCTTCTGGAGGTAAAAGGGATACAACTTTGAATTTTGGTACAAGAGTTTTCTTTATTTCTAATGTTTCCTTACAGCCACAGAGTAGTTATGATAAAAAATCATTGAAACAAAGATAAAATAGTGTCAGTAGAAAATCTGGAACTAGTTGTCTTAGAATTTTACTTTCTGAGGAATATTCTCCCACACCTTTCTTTTTTCTCCTCTTGTTGTTGTTTTCCATTATTTTGTCACATAAAAAGCCTTTTTAGTCATTCTCTCAAGATCCTGCCAAAAGATATATTTCACAATTATTTTAATGTTAAGACAATTGTTACCTCCACTATTTTTGCCACCATTTTACCACAGTGTGAACCATTACCATTACCACTACCATTACTCTTACCACACCCACCATGTCTTTCACTTTGACCAATACCATCACCAATGCTACACCCACCACACTGCTGTCACTGCACCACCACCACTCTTGCCATTGGTATTTCGTTTTGCTACAGAGTTGCTTTTTATTTTTTTGCTTGATTGGTTGGTTGCCAATTGACTATTTCCGCTTTTTATTTTGATGGTTTCTTTTTAGATTATATTTTTTTTAATTAGAAAAAAAAAGTTTTGTTCAATTTTTGAATTATACCATATCATGAAATCTTCTTATTGCATTTTGAATACTTCAGAAAGCAACAAATTGAAAATGGATTTTATTTCCTATTCAAGTATTAAAAATAGCTTGGATTTTTTTTTCTTTGGAGGGAGAGGGTAAGTTAGTATGAAAGATTTAAATATATCCCTATTTTTGTAACTCAACTAAATTATGAAGTATTTGGTAAACCAATTTTCTAATCTACCATCAGTATAAACAATTTGTTAAATACATCCAGCTTTTTATGTTTTGAAATTTTGTGTGAGTTTTCACTGACTAAAAAGTCAGTGAAAGCTCACACAAAAGACTGCCAAATTCTTTTTAAAAAGCTGTTTTGCAATATGGTATAATCCATCTGTTTATCAAACCTTTTTTTCCGGTTTCTGTTTCATGTATTGTATATAAACTTGACTCAACATTTTTTTTTTGCAGTTTAACTTTTTTTAAAAACCAAAGCTGTCAGAAAGTCACAAACATTTGGTGATATTCATCAGGAGGACCTACTTTATTAAAACTGTCTTTAGGTAAACTTACCATTCTTATAGACTTACTGTCAAGTCATATTGAAAGGACTGGTTCACATCAGATCACTGAAATTAAGCAGTGATGAGTCTGTCTAGTTCTTAAATGAGTGATGACTCCTAAGGCCTGTGTACCAGAATAAGAATCTTAGTAAATGACAACAATCATTATAATCTCATTGGAAATATAACTACTCTATCCCATAATAGTTATTACATTTACATACATATATAATATGCACTAAATATAACAACTCTTATAGGATGGGGATAGTGGTATATTTGGTCATTTCCAAGAGTCATTTGGATTATTGATCTCATTCCTTTTCTTGTCACGCAAAATACTATACAAATTAACATAATTCTCAATCAAACTCATCATAGTTTTAAGTGGATAGAATGTACATAGATTTTATTTAAACCCAAGTCAGTACATGGAAGCTACAATTGCAAGAGAAGTGCTAGAGCTCTGGGTCCTATAATGTATTTGAGGAAATCCAGAAAAATCTTTGAGATTTAAAAACATTCTTAGTCTTAAAAATACTTCAAAAATATTTTCTTACAAAGTACCCTATTTGTTAACAAATTTCTTTATATATGAATTAGTATTGAAAATTTTATCAAAATTAAATGAATAGCTGGATGGATAATGGGGGGAGGTGATTCCTAGAAAATGTTCTATATGTAAATAAACTTGTTCATAAATGAATAAGTACTAAAAATTTCATTGAAGCCAAGTAAATAACTGTTACCTTATAGATTTTTTTTAAATTGAAGTGTGTTGCAGTGACAGTAAATGGTGAATACATCAATTCCATAAACATATATGAAATGAAATGATGTAGCATAAACTAGGCTAGGATGACAAAAGGCAAAACGATAAGTTTAAAATGCCAATGTTTATTTGGCAAATAATAGATGGAGAATTTGTATAAGGTTTATATTGAGTTGAAAGTGTAGACTTGCTATCTTAATAGTTCTTGGTGACAGCAAGTCTAGAGGATCTTGGACAAGTTGTTGGTGTAGCTATATGGTCAGGTATCTGTAGACAGTTATATATTTGGACATGTCAGATTGCAGAAGCTGGCTGATTGATATCCCAGTAGTTAATTCATCAGTTAACTAGGAGTTTGGTTGATTTTAGCTTTGAAGAGTCGATAGTTTGAGTGGTGTCATCTGATCATGGACCGGCCCTTTGCATTAAGGGTCTATTGCAACTGGCCGGCTGGTTGCTATGTCATTATCCTTGTGATGCTGGTAAGTTTACTACACCCAAAAAAGGGCAGTAAATGGGAGATAAAACTTGTAATCCTGAAAAGGACTATAGACTCAAGGTAAGACTTGTAATCCTAAAAAGGACTGTTTGAGTTAATCCTGAAAAGGACTGTTAATCAGAAAAGGCTGGATTGCGGCTTTCATTGATTGGTCTGATTCCTGCATTGGCTGCTGATGGTTGAAAAGAGGTGTCTGGCCATCACTACTTCATGCCAATGAAGGGATCAAGTTACTTCTTTGCCTCAGACTGGAGGTCTGCAGCTTACTGCCCATGCCCTCAGTGACTGATGATTTTATAGCAAAGATGTTCTGCTAAAATGTTGGGTTATCATGCATTAGATTTTTGGATAGGAAGCTTCTCTTTAATTTTCATGCAATAATGAAACAGGTCATTTACAGAGCTAAGAGGAGTTTGCAAATATTACTTGCTATGTTTAACAGTAAGAAAATATTTCTGAGATGGCTTGTAGAATTAATTGTCTCAAAAATAGGTTCTGATTTTGTAATAGAAAATTCCATTCACTGACAAAATTGATGATTGTGACAAGTCAATGTCAGGGTTCACTTTTGGTTGTAGTGGAAAATACTGTTCACTGACAACAAATATGACATGGTGTTTCTTAAAATAAAGATTCCTGATTTGAGCTACAATTTGGGCTACAATTAGTATAATTCATCAACAAACTTGCCTTTATACAAATTACCACATGTAAACATTGTTTTACAGTGTAAATAACATTTCAAAAACAAAATTCTCCATTTTTTTTTTAACATAAATAATTTTGTTATAATTTTTTTTCCAATCATTTTTATGAATGACATCAAATTTAATTTTTTCAGTTAGGGTCCTATACTTCTGTGAGGGATGCAAACTTAATTTGCAGATGTGTATCACAATCAGAGCTAGTGCCAACACTAATTTAAACAACAGATTATCATTTCCTCAATCTAATTTACTTACTTTTAACTTTCTTATATAGCTTCAATCATTAAAAAAATAAATAGATAATAGAGAGAGAGAAAGATTGAGACTTGTACACTATGATTAGAAAAGAAAACATAATTTATGAAGACTATTAGAAAATATGTTGCTTGGAATATAATATTTTTTTTAAAGTTACTGATAATGAGGCTAAGTAAGAAAAAATGAGGTATCAGTAAAAATTTCTTGTCCAATATAAATAATTATCTTGATTTCAACACAATTTTGGAATTTCTGGCAGCTTTGAAGTGTAAAGGGCTAAATATGTCTTTGTTTTGTTAAGTATCTACTAACCTTTGTATTTACCCCCAATTTTGTTTTGGTTGTTTAACCCTGTATCGTGTATTTTTATTTTATTTTAGTATTTACCTTTTTGTTTCCTGGCTGCAACCTTTCCTCAGTACCCAAATAACAATTAGTTAATAGCTAGACTCTTAGACATACTTTAGTTACTGCATGATGAAGCCATGTTATTATCAAAAATGTAAAGAAGTTTCTTTCTTAACCTGTATTATGTGTTATTGTTGGTAAATTACATATGCCAATATTTGTCTTAAATTATTTTGTTGTCTTTACATTAGAAAGCAAAAAATATATATATTTCTTTACTCCACAAACAGGATACCATCTGATGAAAACTACTTCAAATGTTCCCTTTATAAAAAAAAAATTCTTAAATAATTTCTGGGAACTGTTTAAGGAAGATAAATTGAAAACTGAGATCCCAATTTTCAACTTACCTTCCCAAAATTCTTTAAACCTAATTGTTATTTGAACAGTTTACAGGAAAAATGAAATACAAAATTTAAGAAAATGTGTATTATTGTTATTATCTGTGCATAAGACATTGAGGAAAAAAAACAAACTTTATTTTGATTTCAAATAACATAAACAAGAACTGTGTTCTCAGCCTAACGGAACAGAATTTATCTTGAGAACATATCAGTTCTTAAGTCACTAGATTTTTTTATAAGAATTTATAACATAACAGCATTATGTGGTAAAAGAGGTTATTAGACTTTTAACTAAATTGTATTAACCTGTTCACTATCATAGTTGAGATAAGTCATTTTAACAAGTCATCATTTTGTCATAGCCAACATTACTGTAATTTTTTTCCAAAAGAGCAGCATCTCCTTGTGCAAACAAAGAAATTTGTATATTTATTTTGTTGAAATAATCATACTGTGAGTATGATATGAAGATCCATATTTTAAGATATGTCATACTCTTTTAAATTATTAAAATTAATATATTTATGTATATATTATATTTATTAGATATTTTATTGTCCAAATTAGTTGATTTATATTAAATTAAAACTGTTTTAAAAACAATGAAAACCTCATATTTTCATTAAAATATTTACAAGAGACAGGAATTACATTAAAATTATACTTGGTAGTAAACAGTTTAATGAACCAAGTGTTGAGGGTGTCCCTGTGGTGTAGTGACTAATATGCGAGACTGTGACTTCATAGTGAGTTTGAACTCCAGTCATGTTATTATGTTCACTTTCATACTAATACCCTTAGGAAAGATATGAACCCCCTTATCTCCACTAGCTATGATTTGAATAGTACCACTACTGAAGCATGGCTTTGGCATTAAATAACCTTCAAAGGTTGATATGCCATTAAACAAAGAAACCAAAACCAAAGCAAATGTTGTTATTGACAGCAAGAAAAAAAATGTTCATATTTATATCATAAATTATTTCTGTTCACATGATCACATATAAAAAGTAAACTGTTATTAAATGTTATTAACTGTCATTAAATTTGTTCTGAATTGCAAAAATTTTATTATTCTCTTAATTTTTAGATTTTCTAGTAATTAAATTGTTCATAACTTTTTCATTGATTAAATTTGAGAACATTATATCTGATGAGTAAAATTTTTCTTAATATTAATTTTCATTATTATTAAGTTATATTTTTTTTTATTTCAATTTTGTTACTTTTTTATCACAAGGTTGTTTTTACATTCTACAATTGTTAAGTAAAACAGCATATATATGTATTTACCACCACCACCACCCCGCTTGGGCAGGATATGACACAAGGTCAACTTTTTAGTGTAGTTTAACAGGTTTGAATTCAGAAATTTTCTTCTTCTAGACTGGTTGCCTAACCAAAGCTAAAGAACCCAGTCTGTCCTACTATTTAACCATAGCTGGAGGGAGAATGATTGGATTCATACCTTTCCCAAGTGCTATGTGAAATGCAATATTTCATCCAGGATTTGAACTCATGTCACTGTGTCCATTTCCTATGATGATAACCATTACACCAAAACAACATATAACTATATCAATAAATTTGAATTGTGTCTGCTGGTTAGCTTTTGTAGCTTAAATGGTAAGGCACTTTTCCTGTCAGACAGACTCCCAAAGAGAGGAAATGAGTGTTCAAATACCACTGGAAGCTAATAACTTATTTTTTATTTTTGTACGGATGGACACAGTAACCAAAGTTCAAATCTTGAATGAGGCTGTTTGCATTTCACATAGCATAATAATACTCTTGGGAAAGATATGCATCAAACTCTTCTCTTTCTAACTATGGGTAAATGGTAGGGTAGACTGGGCTCTTTAACCTTGGTATGACAACCAGTTAAGAAGAAAAAACACTGAATTTAAACCAGTTAAACTCTGTTTAAAAATTGACCTTGTGTCTCATCCAGCTTTTGGTGGAGGAGTTTAGTAAATACTTATCTTTTATCCATTTATGTCTAGAGAATGTAAAAATAACTTCAATATTTTGATTTCAAAAAGTGACAAAGATAATAGGAAAGAAATACTAGTTGGGGAGTCCCCATGGTATAATGGCTAAAGTGCTGAACTGTGGCCTCGAAGTAAGTAAGTTCGAACTCCAGTCATGCTATTATGTTCACTTTCAGACTAATACTCTTGGGAAAGATATGAACCCTCTTATCCCCCTAGCTATATGTTAAATAGTATCACTGCTGTTCTTCTACAATGATGGCTTTGGCATTAGATAATCCACAAAGGTTGATATGCCATTAAACAAAGAAATCAAGCCAAATACTAATAAAAGAAATGATTATGATAATGATACTTCATTTAAGAAATTCAAACACTTTAAAATTATTAGTTTTAATAAATTGCAGTTTTACCTCAAACATACTATCAATTTCCTTGAAAGAAAATGAAGTTCACTATTGAATTATGATGTAATTTTACTTGTCAAATTTAAGATAGCATAAAATTCTTTTTAAATGACCAGAAGGGTCTACAACATAATGCCTGGTATTATCATAACCTAAGAATTCCTTATTCTGTAGTCCCCATTAAAATTTTTTTTTACAGTTTGTTTGCAAACTGTTACATTCGCTTTTCCTTTATCATGATGAATGTCAATTATGTTTTTTCCTTTGCACAATATAAATCCAATTTATATGCTTTTCAAACAAACTGCACCCCTTTTTTTTAAGTTGTTTCATGATTTTTATATTATTTTATTTTTATGTAATGCATATGCAATATAATAATCATAGTGAAGTGATGATTGAAAATGGAACTTAAGAAAAAGCCCTTTTCTGCAGTTATATCATTAAAAGGTATTTAGATATACAGGAGGGGGTCATTTTGAATTTTTTGGTTTTGTTTTGTTTTTGGGGGGTAGTTTTTGTAAAGCTTTGGTTAAATTTTCACAATGGAGTTAAAAATACATGAATACTTTCCTTTATTTTACTGACTGAGCATAGACATAATTTTTAAAGATCATAAAGACAATGCCTATTAATTATAATTGATTTTACAGTGATAATATTTTTCATTTTATTTTTTCTTTATTCTTTTGTATCTTAAGGTTTAATTTACACTGATAATCCCTTATTTGAAAATAATCAATTCATTATATTATTGTTTTAAATCTAAATTTTAATTAATTCTTGTCATCAGATTATAACTCAAGAAGCAAATTTAATTTTTTTATATGGTTTTTTATACCTTTTAAAATGTATAGAAGTATAGATTACGTATTGTTTATTTATTTTATTATCTGCATAAACCCACAACTTGAATTAATCATTTGATTAACAAATAAAAGCTAATTATCTTTCTCTATCTTATTCCTATAAGCACAGACATTCAACTTTCTTACTGAAGATGATATAGCTTAAAACATTCTATGGGACATATATAACAATACAAAACAAAAATTAGCACAGCCCAGTCAGCTGGGGCTGCAGAATAGACGGACTGCACCTCTGCAGAGGGGTAAGACACCCCCCCACCAATGAGTGTCCTAGATATGACACTAAACCATCTGATTGTGAGGCTACAGTTCTGGAGCTTTGGGGAATGTTGAGTATATCTTTACTGCTATTACTCCCAGGTCCACTTTGACCCTGAAGTGGTGGTACCTGTTAGGGTCCCATCTATGGGTTACATAGAACTGTTTAATCATTTACTTTACTTAAAAACATTTAACTGTGTACAACCAAATGATTAATATTAAATTGAATTATTAGTGTAAGATAGCAATACTTGAAACCATTTAACTGTGTGCAAACAAATGAATAACATTGGATAGAATTATTAGTATTAAATAGCAATACTTGAAACCACTTAACTGTATGCAAACAAATGAGCTCTGGCTCATTTATATATGTTACCTATAAATTATTAGTTTACAAATTATATATTTAATACATATATTTAAACAGGATTTGGCATTAAATAATCTACGAGGGTTGATATGCCATTAAAAACACAACCAACCAACCATCAAATAATTAGCATTCATTTGTATAGAGGAATAAAAAAAAATGATTTCATACTAAAAACAAATCAAGTATGTATCTTGCATAATGAACAGTGTGACATTTTCTGTTTGTTTTTTCTTTGTCAATATCTGTCAATAACTTCTACTAACATTATCAGTGCACCCTACCTAAGATCAAAGTAGCATTTCCCAGATCAGTGTAGTATCTGTATCCATGGAAATATGGTTGAATTAACAAAACAAAATTAAAATTAAGATATTCATCTAGTTATCTAGTTATCTTTGTGTTTGTATATGCTCATATTACATAACATTTTGTTGTGAAAATAGTTGCTGCTTACATCAGTGAATTATCAAATTAAAACAATTCAGAGGACTCTTACACCTCATTTAGTTGTTCAAATTTACATGAACTATTGCTATTTTCAATTAGATTGAATATAAATCTTCACTAGCTATGAGAAAAACATCCAATTGATTTGTACTTCAGTTAATATTGCCCTTCTGGCCTTTTGTCCTCTGGGTAATGCCAGGAACTCTTGCTAGTTCTGTATTTATTTTTGAAGAAGTTTGAAATTTTAGACTCTTTGAAATAATAAGTTTTCATTTGTATATATTATATCTTACAATTTTTTAAATAACTGGGATTTCCAGAGGTGCAAATACTACACTAATTTTAAGTAATAGAGCTGAGGAATGATACTTTCATCCTAAACAGAGTGTGCAGATGCTACAGTTTGATCCTAAGCAGAAGTGCCAATCTGCATTCAAATAATCCCATCAACTTTTGTAGGAACTATGCTAGTTCTTTTATAGATTATAGCATTAAATATTGTTTCTTAGGTATTATAACTTGTTCAGTTTTGTTTTTTTCTGCAAGAGGTGAGTACATGATTTCTTTATACCTAATAGTTCTAGACTATTCCTTAAGTATACCAGTTTTTATTTGTTTGTTTGTTTGTTCTTGTTTTTTTTTTGTCTTAGTAAATGTAGAAGTAGGCTTTTTATTGTGTCCTAATTTTAAAAAAAAAAGACAAAAGGAAAAACAATGATTGTTTTCAAATCTGTGTATTGTTTTCCTAATCATATTTTTTGAAGTAGTTTGTTTCATTTTTTTTTTTTTTTGTATTTTGCAGATACTCACTAACCTACTCAAAAAAGTGTTATACATTTTATTCATAATTACGACAGTTTTTTAAAAAATCACTTAAGTAAAATATTGATTTTTGATAAATTGTACTTTACATGATGGAGGAAGTAGGAGTATTTATTGTTTTGATAATTACCAAAGGATGCTGTTGCTTATTAAACAAAAAATTCTAAACATTGATACAATATGAACCATATTAGTAGTAATATTATTTTTTAAATTCTTCTATACTTTTATTCTGAACAAAACTTCAACATCACACAGTAAAATATAATTTCCAAGACTTCATTTAAAATTTTATCTTGACTTATGAGGCTTAAATTCATAAAGGAAAATATATTATTCATTTCAAAATTTAAAACAAAATTGAATACTAACTAGGCTAGTAGACCATTGCTGGTGAGTTTAATTCTTACTCGGTGTCCCATATTTCTGGCTTTGTGCTAAACTAAGTTTTATGACCATGATGCTTTTCTACTGACGATCACTGTTGTAACTCTGCTAGAGAAAGAAAATATGAAAGAGGAAAAGTAGAAGTTAAAAAAAGAAAACCAGGTGAAAGGAAAAAATAGAAAGAGAGAGAGAGAGAGAGAGAGAGAGAGAGAGAGAGAGAGAGAGAGAGAGAGAGAGAGAGTAAATGGAGACATAAGAAATTAAGAAAAGAAAACTAAGTGAAAGGAAAAAATAAATATACATATACAGAGAAGGGATGAAAACAAAAGAAAGGCATAGAGAAATGGATATCAAGAAACAATGATCAAATGATTGAAAGGCAAGTAAGGATGGAAAGCTTTTTAAAATTCTGATAAATTAAGATTGCTGTTCATAAAAACTTTTTAATTGTGATACATAGAAATAACTTATGGAAGCACATATGATGTAATGGTTATTTTTGTTAGAAATGTATGTGACAATCTGAGTTCAAATCATGGATGAGACCATTTGTGTTTCACTTTGTACTAATGCCATTGAGAAAGTATGAATCCATCTCTTATTTTAGCTATAGTTGGGCAGACTGAGCTGTTGACATAACTTTAAAATCTCACGAATGGAATTGGCTTCAGGTAGTTTCTATCATTTTTAAATCTGTAAATATGCATGTTAGCAATCCTTGAATCTTTTACTTTACCATAATCAAAACAATAATTCAATGATTACTCATAATTCCTCCATTGTAATAATTTTCATATTAAACACGTTTTTGTTGTTTTACTGAGTATGTTTCATTTGAACACAAAATCTTAAAAACTTCAGACACCGACCGGTCCTTGGAGAATGCATGGGAGCCTTCGCGAGCTGCTTTCCTGTAGCTTTCTTGGAGCCCACCCTGAATAGATACAATAAGCACTCTGTGATGTATGGCATTGAAGGGAGCATTGCAGAGCACTCTTTGGAAGCACAAGGTGAGTTTGTGGCTGTAACAAAAAAAAATAATACTATATAAGTTTTATTCTAATGTCTTTACCCAAAAGTTCCCATTTAAAATTTTTTATAAAATGTTATTTTTTTAAATACAGCTTCATTTTATTATTGACGAGAATATGGATCTTATTGTATGACCCAGAATTGCCAGATGTGAATTGCTGCTGGACAAGAAGTTGTTATCTTGTAATAAAAGTAACCCAATATTTTTTATCAATTGATATGCTTTTTAGAATAATACAACTTAATACATAGCTAACTGTAGTGAAATAGAACCAGGCAGTTCAAACTTACCAGTTGAGAAGAGATCATGATGTCTCACCTGCCTGGTTGGGGCTGCTATTTGTAATTCAGTCAATGCACATGCGGAGTTCTGACTCTTTTAAGACTATTGCTAATTTACATGCATGATTGTAAGACTGAATAAAAAGTGGGCTGCATTGAGCCACAATGCGATTTCACCATTTTGATTGTTCAGGTGACCAGATTTTTTTGCAGTTATTTTCTATAAGCTATTTTGGCAGATTGAATTTCTTCCTTTTTTTTTTCCTCATAGACAAAATATTTGATTATCAAATAACTTCAGAGTTTGGTGCTGATGTTTTTATTGATATAATAACTGCATTTCTTTACATATTATATAATAACATAATAACTTAGCAAAGTTTATGTGTATATATCTTCAAAAGGTCAATTATATTCCATTATAAATACATAAATAACCAATTATTGATTTTCTTCTCATTAGTAACCAAAGTTAGACCAGAAAAAAAGACCAAAAGTTGCAAATAACAAAATTCAAAATTTAGTACTGCTATGTTTTCAAAAATAACCCAATCTGGCAATCCTGTTACATATGAGGGTTATTCAATAAATAAGGGAGACTTTTTTGAAAAAACTAAAAAAAATTTTCAGAATTTTTTCCATAAAAGTAAACTCTATATTGTTTAGAATTGGTTTATTGCAAAAATATCTGTTTTAAGACTAGTCAAAATGGCAGCAAATCAAACACTGCTCCAGGCTTGAGCAGAGGTCTGTCATCAAATTTTCGGTTGCTGAAAAGTGCAAACCATGTGAAATATTCAGAAGAATGTGTGATGTGTACAGAGAAGCATGTTTTAGTGAAAAAATGTTTACAAATGGGCTAAACATGGGTTTGCCACTAAAAGCCTAAGTTGAAAAGACAGTCTATGGAGGAGAAACACACTGACTCTCCAGTAATGAAAAAATTCCAGGTACAGCAGTCAGTAAAGAACGTGATGCTGACAGTGTTCTTGGACATGAAAGGACCCATCACAATTGATTTCCTTGAAAAAGGTGCAACTGTAAACTGTGATTCCTATTGCTAACTCCTTAGGTAAAATTCACCATATTCATTAAATGACCCTCATATGTTTTTTTAATGTTTGACTGAAAACTTTCATTGAATCTTTCCCATACATTTCATAAAATGTAAACTTATTTCATATTCATTACTTGATTGTACTACATTATACATATTTTTATATATTTTGTGTCCCAGCAGATTTTTAAGCTTTTTATTGAAAACCTTTAGTGAAATGTTTTAGAATATTTTCTTTTATAAATGTATCTTTGTATTCTTTTTCAGCAAAATTGTTGCACAAGCAGATGTGTGTGTGTGTGTGTGTGTGTGTGTGTGTGTGTGTGTGTGTGTGTGTGTGTGTGTGTGTTTTCTTTAAGGAAACTGCTTCACTGAGCTTTGTGTTGTATAGTTTGTATAGACTATATAAATATTTTCATTATCTATACATCATACTATAAAAATGCATTTTTATAATCTTTGACAGCAATAGTTTTCTTGTTGATCATGAAATATCATCAGGAATAATTGTTGGAAGTTAGAACATTTTAAACGGTAATACAGAGAATAAACTTGTGAAAACTGTTTAGTTTTAGTTAATTCACAAATGATTTATATCAGGTCCCAAGTCAATAAAGATTACACAATCCAGTTAGTATTAAATGAGAAAGGTCAAAGCTCCAAATAGACAAATCCAAACAGCAAATTGAGCATCAACAAGATGTTCTTTTTCCTTGCAGTAAATGTTATATTAAATGACCCATGAGTCAGGCTTTTTTATAGTAATTAGAAAACTTGTTTTATCAAATACCGCGTCAATAGCTATTTATATCAGACAGAAAATTGTTTATTGCTTATACTAAAGAATAATCCAACAATGATTTTAAAAAAAGAGTATTGTATAATCAGTTGAGATATAATCATTTATTAACTACTTGTAGTGCTATATGCAGAATATTGAAGTGATCAGTGACTAAACTGGCTCTCCTACCTAGCTAATCTGATGAGGATTGTTAAATACTCAACAAGATTTTAAAAAAAAACTTGTTAATGACCATTCAGTATCATGGCTTGGCTTTGTGAACAAAGATTAAACAATAGGTGCACTATGTTGACTGCAGGCACACTTATGGCTGACAAGGCCAATGCAGGACAGGCAGGAATGGGTGCAGCTGAAAGTAGCATACACATGCCATGAATCACAAAAAAAGCATTTCTTGCATTAAGGCAACTAACCCATCATCAGTTGACCTGGACTGGACTTTGTTGCTGGATCCAGGAGGTAATGTCAAGAGGGTGGATCTGGCTGGACCTATGCAATTAAGAGACACACATGGTGTAATGATTATCATTGTAGAAAATGAACAGTGACCTGGGTTCAAATCCTGGACCAGGTTCTTTGCATTTTAGACAGCACTAATACTTGCAAGAAAGGTATGCATCCAACTATTTTCCTTTTAGGTATGGATAAATAGTAGGGCAGACTGGATTTTTTAATCTTAATATCTAAGAGAAGAGAAGGATAACCTTTTTTTCAAACCTGCTACATGAATGTGGCTAGGGACCACCTTCAGACTACAATCCTCAACAAACTCCACAAATGAATGCACATGTGAAACTTGCTTAACCAAATCAAGTGATTATCATCACACACACTCACGCACACACTCACTTGTACACATTTTGTTCCTTCTGAAGAATCCTTATCATACTTTGGGATGGATTGCAAACACCCTTCAAATTGTTTCATTTAATTCTTGTTTACACAGCAAAGCGTTGAGAAGATGTCTTATCATGTTTAGTAATTAGAATAGCAGAGAAATCTGACAAAAATCTAGATAGTTTTCATTGATACAATAGTGATGTAGAAAAGGAGATACTCCAACTGAAATTCAGGCCCCCTATATACATATACTTTTAAGTTGTGGCACAAATACTGGTCACTCAATTTCTGATATTTTTAATGTATCATCATGATGGTATGACAACAGTACGGATTCCCTGAACTCTCTCACCATCCGTACCTATCAGTCATTGCTCTTGGCAAGTCTTATGGGTGGTATCTAGTGTCTGTACAGTGCTGATGAAAGCTTTTGCTTGTCAGCCAGCATTGATGTGTCCATGTGTAGGAGTTCATAGGAGAAGATTACTTATGAGTTTGTCCTTACTTTTGCAGTGCTCAGCAGGGCTTGCTTTTCTTACTTGGATGATTTGTGAGATGGGGGTAAGTAGCCATATAGCTGCTGTTTTTTAGGATGCTACTTTCAGGATTTTTCCAAAACAGCACCCAGTATCATAATGAAGTTCCTTTCTATCTTTTTCTGCAGGAATTTTATTAAAGTTCAAGTGGTGCAACCAGCTTACTTTAAAAGTTTATATATTTATAGAGTCAATTGCAAATATTTTTTGACAAACCATAATGGAGACTTGTAATTTAATTATTTGCTTTGTGAACCCCCTTTTAATGAATATGGTAAAACTTGCTTTTTATTTACTGAAGAAAGTAATCATTATTTTTTTTATCTATTTGTTTGTTTATATGATTTAGTTAAATAGATTATGTGCATGCTTGGAAATTTTTAGATATTTGCATCAAAATACATAAGTTCTATACATGTTGGGTTGAAAATAGTCTTCAGATCCACTCACAATGATAAAAAGAATATTTTATCCAGGACAACCAAAATGAAAACCTAAGCCTGAATAAATCATAGAATACTCATTATGATGGTAAGCAGCATATCTTGTTGCTATATACACTATAATAAAAACATACTGGATTTACATAGCTCTACATGCATAGAGTAATGCTATCTTTAATTATTTTCTGTTCATTCAATCTATTATGTATATTTCCCATGTTCATTCCCCTAAGATATGGGATCAAGATATCCCTTAGTTATATCAGAGAAAATTTTCTATAAAGTTATGTCTCTTTATTTGGTAGATTCTTCATATTTCATTGATTTCTTTATTCTATTCTTATATTTTTTCTTCATTGCATTGTAGCTTACTCTTTTCTACTGTACACAAAATGTTCAAATATTTCCAGGGACAAATTTTGTTGCTAGCCTTCGGTCAGTTTGATAAAGACAACCACCACTTTGTTATCCATATTGTTGCCAAAAAGTTATTTGTTGGAAAATGTCAGTTATTTGTTTCATACTAACATTGAAAATCTAGTATAAAAATTCTAGTAAAGTATGAAAATTAGTATATATATATATATATATATATATATATATATATATATATACACACACATAGAGTTGTTTTCACTCAAACCCTAATACTACCAGATACAAGATATGCATAAGAAAAACCAGAGAGACTAAAGAACACTCTAGCTAGAACATGATAAAAACAGCAAAGGTGAAAACTTTAGCCTGAATAATTCATAAAATAATGACAATGTTTCATTCCAGAATTTCAAACATCTTTTAATTCTTTTTCTTGATTAATAATTCTATGATAATCAATTTCCAAAATCTTTATTGGTATCAAATTTATAGTTTGTTTTGTTTTTTTTTCACATTTTTACTTAACCGATATCAATTATTTCATACCAACCTTATCTAAAATACAAATGATTTATGAAATGTTTTACCTGTCTTGTATTTTTGTGATTTTTTAAATTTTTTCTTTATATATATTTTCATGTTGTTTTTATTTTCATGCCGTTTTTAAGTACATACAACACTTTGTGTTTTCCATTACAGATATACACAAGTACTTCATATTTTTGTTGACATTTATGTAGGTTTATATTATTTATGACTTGGGCCTTCTTTATTATTTACTGTTTTATGTTTTAATATCAGACGATTTCAAACAAATACATATGTTCTAAACAATAAAATATATATTTATATATATATTAATCTATATTAAGTGAGATCATTGCATAAAATGATCATTACATTACAATTATTATTGTCAAATAGGTTTGAAAACTTTCTGTGATTTGCTTAAAATTTAAAAGTAGTTTAATTAGACTGAGGTGGATTTTATCAAATAAATGACACTTATGTCAAAGAATTTAAAATGCTGATTAAGAAATAAAGAAATAATAACTATATTGCAAATTCATATACATTTGTGCATATATATATATATATATATATATACTTATGAAAAATAAAATTGCAACACCTTGACTCTGTTTTTAAATTTACTCAAGACTAAGTATACAGGAAATATAGTTGAGTATAGTAAATGGTTACATATACAGAACAATACATGCACAGGTTCCACAAGAAAGATTGTAATCAACAATAACCCCATATCAGTACACTGAAGATCTTTCTTGGATGTTAACACTGACCTCTACGACTGTACAGATATATACCATCCCCTGGTAATGCATATACTGTTACAAAAAAAAAACAACCATGTAGCCAACAAGGCCTTCATCAGGTGATGATTCTGGAGTCAGTCATGTTTTCAGGGCCAAGGCATCATTAGCACTAACTCAGAGCACCTCAGCAGTATCCTACTATATAATCAGAATGTCAGATCAAAATGCTGCCTCTTCATATAATCTTTGGTTATATTCACAATTTTCCAGCAATGAAGCATTAATTCAGTGATATAAAACTTAAATTAACTGACCTGATAACACATCAGTACACTGAACAAGAAATAGAATTTCCATGAAATTCACATGTGATGTCAATGTATAAAATTTCAATAATGAATTGTTAATTCAATATTTTTAATTTCAATTATATGATGAGATAATGACATCAAATTCATTGGAAGTTGAGACAGTATTCTACATAGTACAAGTTACTATTATATATATATATATATATATATATATATATTCTATGCTGAAGACTGAAAATTTTATCCTAATATCTACTACCTGCAAACATGCACATACCATACTCAGATTCTGGACCATTCTTCAGGGTGGTGCAATTTTATTTTCTGTTGGCGTATGTATGATTTTTATGTACTTGGCAGCAATCATTTATTAATACAAGTTTGATTTAAAGCTATAGACTATGAATTATTTTTTCTTTGGTCTTTAAGTTAAAATTTTTTGTTTTCGTACAAATGAACATGAGTCAGCTAATAGTCTATATATTGTATCCACAAGTTTCTGATCAAACAATTTTAGCTGTTCAATTTCTCATTTTCAAGCTTCTGAGGTTTGAGGACAAAAATAGATGATGTTTATTATGGTCAATTCTTGCTTTGACTACCCACTGACTTATATTCACATGTACAGAAACAAAAATAGAAATACCTGTTTGTACCTTTTAATAAAAGATATATATAGATATATGCATATATATAATTTTAACTATAAGCATTGTATACAGTAATTAAAACTATATATATATATATATATATATATATATATATCGCTTTAATGATCACATAAGTGAGAAACTAGCTGTCAAATGCCATTTGCTCCATGTCTATGCTATTCAAACTTAGATCTACATATGTTCTATCTGTGATATTGACCACTCTTTATTTATAAATGTAGCAAAATGTGTGTGTGTGTGTGTGTGTGTGTGTGTGTGTGTGTGTGTGTGTGTGTGTGTGTGTGTGTGTGTGTGTGTGTGGTTAAAAATGTTGCATATTGTGTGTCTGATGATTGAGTACATAAAACTGTCAGTAATGTAAAGAAAATGTTTGTAAATGAAATCCTTTTTTATTGAAAATTTTACATGATTTTAAGATTTTAAAACATATATATATATTCATAACATATATAATCTTTAAAATGTTTTGTTAAAAACCCAGCAAGATAGTTTTTAGTAGTTTTCCTGGATTTTTTTTTCTTGATTTCCTAAGTTTTGTTCATTTTTATAAAAAATTGACCAATTATGTGGAAAGTATTTGGGAAGAAAATTCTAGAAAATTTTATTTAAAATTAAATCAAACTTTAAAAAATCTTGGAAGATGTCAAGAAAGACAAGAAAAATCTGTTGAAAAGAACTTTCTCGGTGTTTTTTAATAAAACATAATTAATAAAAACACAATTAAGAGAGAGACTACTGTCTGAATACCACTTATTTATGTGTGTATGTATATATATATAGAGAGAGATAGATAGATGTACCAATAAATCTGACACAACTGAATTTGAATATGAAATTTTCACTGTACTATGCTCAATCTATGTAATTAATATCCACCATAGAATTAAGTGCATTTATAAGAAAGGAGATTATGTTGAAAAATCAATGCTTTTACATCATTAGACTACATATTTATTGTTGTATCTACCTATACGTTATAGTAACAATACCACATCTTAGAAATTTACACAGAAAGATAGAGACTACATCAACTGAAATATTATGATAAAGAAAAGAGAGATAAAGAAACTATAACAGTATATGATTATAAAAATACCTCATCATAAAAATCCAGACAAAAATTGTTTAAAGATTTATAATACATATTATATGATGATTATTTGTTTTAATTTAAAAATAAGAAGTCCCACTTAGGATTTTATAGGTTTCAGTGAAAACCTATCATTCTTGTTGGCATTTTTATCTTCAAAGATGATAGATGTTAATGGTTTTATGTTCATCTGTGTGTTTGCAGAGGTTGCTCCATCAGAGGAGGATCCTGAAAAAGGGTCTGATGGTATGATCTTCTCTCACTCTATCTCTAAATCTCTCTGCCTATCAATTTCTCTCTACTTTTTTCTTTTTCTCTGTCAAACTCTCTGTCTTTCTCTATTTCTACTGTGTCCCTTACCTCATAACTAATCAGGCTGACAGTCATAGTTTTTTTTTTTTTTTTTTTTTTTTTTTTTTACTAAGTCATCAAGCATGATGTTATTTTTATGTTTTTTAATACAAATAATGTCAATATCAGTTGATTATTGATCTGAACAGACTGAAATAGATTATATGAACTGATAGATGTTTGATAAGTAGCTTTCCAAATTACAGTGGTTCTTCCTTATCTATAGATTTACTTTCCTTAGGTTCTCTTGCCTTCAGTCAACCCCTGAAATAAACAATATATGTCTAATTAGTGGGTGACATAAGTTATCATCATGAAAAATGAATTCTTCAAACTGAGTTCAAACCTGGATAAGGCTGTTTGCATTTCATTTCATGCTAATGTCCTTAGAAAAAGCATAACTCTAGCTCTTCTACTATCAGCTATGGGTAAATCATAAGGCAGACTGGGCACTTTAGTTTTGGTAAGTCTAAGAGAAAGAAAACTCAAAACCAGAAGTTATGGAGCTAACAACTTTACCCATAAAAACTTACTTGCTACTGAAACCACTGTACCATAACTGACATGGTACAGCTTTAGTCCTATGTATCACAAAAGAGTCTGCAACATCACAACTTCTACTTTATAATGGTTTCAAGGCACAAGTGTTGTAATGATGACAGTTTGGATATACCAAAAAGTGAAAAATACTTTCTTTAATGAAAAGTTGAAAATTCTTAACTATAAGAAAAGAAAAAAATCATCTGTTTAGGTTACTAAGATGTAAGTTAAGAACAAATCTTCTCTTCTACATTTTCTTTTTTAAGTAGAGGAATTATATTGGGAATTAAATTGCCATGAGCAGAAAATCCGACGAACACTTACGCACGACATATGGAAACACTGGACAGCTGTTTCAACCTTATTAGGTCTCATTAGCAGTGTATACCATGATCTCCACCACTGGAGATCAAACCAGCAATCACAGATTGCAGAACCGAAACTCTACAACTGAGTCTTGGGAAGACATGGCCCTGGAGGTGACTGTGTCCTCTGTAAAGAGTACAGATGTAACTTGCAAGACATATTCAGGTTAATTGGCCACGCAATTACCATGACTAGTTAATTTGGTGTCACTTGTGTGCAATATGGACTGATAGCTCAGTTGTAGAGTTTCAGGTCTGCAATCTGGTTCAATCTCCAGTGGTGGAGAGCACAGCATACACTGCTGATGAGACCTAATACGGTTGAAACAGCTGCCCAGTGTTTCCATATGTCATGCATAAGTGTTCACCGGATTTTCTGGTCCTGGTAATTCAATTCACAAATCTTCTATTCATCATAACTTTTATTACAGTATATTATTACAATTTTTTTGTTTTACTATTTGTTATTGTAGTTAATTTCATATTGTGCTTAATTTATAATGTCATAGATACATATGTATGTCATTTATCTTGTCTCCTTACTAAGAGTAGGTTTGACAAAAGGTCACTTTTTAAAGCAGAGGGTCTTCCAGGTACTGGTGGACACTGCCAAAATACCTTAGTTCTGTCAGCATTCCCCTTTTTACATTGACTCAGGCATTAGGCAAAGAACTTGACTCTTTTTTTTTATGTGCTCCCTGGAGAGACGAATCTTTGAAACTTAACTCTATAATTATTCCTGACTAAGCCAGGTAAGATATGGATAGGAAAAACATACTATATATAATGTTCAGTATTATCTGTGATTTTTGGCATCAAGTTGGGGTTTTGATACGAGTACATATCCCTCACAGATAAGGGGTAACCACTGTATTTTATAAATGACTACATTTTTATTATTTATTTACTCTGAATATTAATATTATTATTATTATTATTTTTTCATGCATTTGTTTGTTCATATGAAAACAGTTGTAAGAATGGTAAATCTGGGGAAGAATTAGAACAATCCAACCAATGGCATTGTTAAATTGATAGGAATAATATGGAGTGTGGTTGAATATTGAGATTTACTTTCACTTGATCACCTATGGAAGTCACCAGCTACTATTGATGTGAAAACCCACTGAATTTGTGAAAAAGAGATGCCACACTGAAAGTGAATACAGCAAGATGATTCAAAAGGAAACTATAGAAACAGATATGAGGGAGTAGGAACAGTTATATACTGAAAATTGTTCAAAAGATTTGGGTTTGTACTCGGAAAACCACTCCATCCAACCAAGAAGACTGGATTTGATAGTTGTAAATAAGGAAAATGTCGCTTAGATAATTGATATGGCAAGACACAGGGAAAAGATGAAAGGAAGCAAAAATTAGAAAAAACATTAACTTTACTCGGAAACTGAAAAAAATGTTTATCAGGAAAATTTTGATTATGTGTTTTTTATATTTGGATCATTTGGAGTCAAGCTAAAAACACAAGAATTGAAGTAGAGATTTAAAGTAGAACTGATATTGTCCAGTCAATGACCATGCTTGGGTTTGTGAGGATACTGAGATTGGTGCTGGAGATTTAAGGAGACTTGTTTTCACTTAATTTTCAATACTGACCACCAAACACCAAAAACAAAGATGCCAGTGCATGAAATATAATAATAATAATTTTATATATTTACACCAAATCGTTTATGAAGCATAAAAAAGTAATTAAATAGTATATAAAGCATATATCTTGTTTATGTGGTTCCTAATGACACCTCCTCCTCAGACCCTTCATTCCTATTTTTGATCATGAATGAAGGTAATTTTAGAATTTTCAAAAAATAACATGCTAAAAACATATTCAAGTATTCAATTAATAAGCACAGAAAATTTGGTTGACAGCTGTGGCATTCTTTAATTATGTGATTACAGACAAAAACAAAATTTAGTGAATGTGGCAGTTTTTTATACACTCTTTCAAAGTGTCATTTGTACAATCCCTACCTTTTCAATAAATGGTATCATCCATACTTAAATTTTGCATAAATACTGCTAAACTATATATGGTTAAGACATGTTTGAAAAATAAAGAATGAGTCATTGAAATTAACAATTTATTCATATGATGATATATGATGATCATCAGATACTATGAAATAGTTTTCAAAATGATACAATTTCATAGCATCAGATGAAGTCATATAGGCAAAAAATATGAATGAATTGTTAATTTCAACAACTCAGGTTTTAATTTTCCAGTCATATTTCTTAAACATATTGTCAGATATCGTTATTATCCAAATTATTTATTATACAAAACTAAATGTACAAATTGGTTTCCTCTCACTTGTGTAATATGTATTGCTGGAGCTGGAATGCCAAATAGCCATCATGTGTCTTGCTGAATAAAATCAAGAAAATCAGGTCTTACTATAGGGAACTCTCTTGTAAGCTAGTAGAGGATCCAGATGTTTTTAAGAACCACTTAAACAGGAAATATGTTTTAACTAATTTATCATTAAATACATTCAAAGTGTTATATGGGCAAGTATTTACATTGTGAATGTGAATATCAGTTCAAATAACTTCAGGGAAATAATGACAGTAAATTATAATTTCAGATATTACTTGATCGATTATTTGTAATTTTTGAAAGAAAAATCTGTCAGTAAATGAGTTTTAATACTCATACAAAAAATAAAAATATCTCTATTCCTTTATGTATTGAAATAAATAATGTATCCAACAAACTATATACTTATATGATTTTATATTCTATTTTATCTTCTTGATACATTTTTAAAATATCTTTTTTCTACTTAGGAAAGTATATAGAAATATTGTTATAACAACTAACAAATTTTTTACATCTTAATTCAAATAACTAATATAAGTTTAATATTCAATTAACCAGTTCCTAATCCTAAAATTTATTAGAATTAAGGTAAATAATATTAACTCTGACTAAATCTATCCCTTAACCATTCATATTATTCTAAGATATACATCTTGGTCATATTAATAAACTTACCAACATTTAGTATCTACATATTTAGATCTAAAGCAATTTTTTTAAAGTTTTATTTCAATTATGACATTTAGTGAAATATTTATTATAGGTTTTATTTCAGTTATTTTTAACTCTTTCTATTCTGAATTGATTTCTAAATTTTATTTTGTAAACAAACATGTTTGATTGGTCAAACATATCCACTTTTTCTGAAAAGAATTAGATTAATTACAAAGTTATATTAAGATGGCTTTCTGTATTTTAATAGTTTTCTTTATGATGACTACAAACATATTAGTACTTATTATAGCTACTCCTATTATAATGGTAATAAGTATTATTAGGTATCACATCAAAATATAATGAATTTGTTCCTAACAATTGTCAATATTATTGTTATTAGTATTAACATTGTTTTTACTAAGGATAAATTTACTGCAATATTAACTGTTTTGTTGTTTATTCTTATAGTTTTTGAGGTTTCTTACTTATATCTAATAATGGGTAATAATGTTTCCTTTTTTTTATCATTATTATTATTATTATTATTATTATTATTATTATTATTATTATTATTATTATTATTATTATTATTTTATCAATTTTGATATTGTTGTAAAGCTACCAATTTAAAGATTTTTATTGAAAAAGATTGTGGTTCTTTACTAGCACAAATAAAGATATACAATTCAAACTTACAAACATTGACAAAAAGAAGAAAGAAAACTCCCTCATATCATTATGGCTTTTTTAAAGATATTACTTTAGTTTATTCATATACTTATATCCATTTTTATTTTTATATCATCATTTCTGTACTATATTGTTTGGTAATACTAATTGTCCAACCACAAAATTGTTAATTTATTTAATTTAGTTTTTGTTTTATATATATATTTTTTAATGTCACTTTTTTAATTTGTTTTGGGGATTTCTTAAGTGTTTTTGTTCATTCACTTTAATAGGGATTCTTATTTGTATCTATTTATTTTTTGTTTGGATCCTGTTTTGGAGTTTCTGTTTTCACCTCATTGTTTCTTGTTTTTTGTTTTGTTTTGTTTTTGTTTTCCTTTTTTCTTTTCTTTTTTGTTATCACAGTAGATAGATTTACAGTGTTGTTTTTCTTTTTAATCAATGTTTAATTAATGTTTTTTTTTTTTTCATTTTCATTATTTTGTATTTGGTTTAGGTGAGTATATGAAAGAAATAAACAGTATAATATTAATAAGATATTTTTAAAAGTCTTATATTTAAAACTTTATTCAATTGCAGTTTCTCTTATCCTTTTTCTATTTATTTTATTCTTAATATACATTATTTACAGATTAATATGAAGAGAACCATTTTGAATCTGCCCACGAACATATATATATATATATAGGCTTACCATACACCCAGTTGGAGGAGTATGTCCCATCAGATTTACTGATTTGTACTCCTGAGTGTCCAAACCAAACTGAGATTTATGGTTAACACACACACACACACACACACACACACACACACACACATATATATATATATATATATATATATATATATATATATATATATATATATATCTTAGTAATAATAGTTTCATGTTTTCATGATCATTAGGGAGTACTACATTTTAGGATTCCTGTTATCAAACACTGTAGTTGAAAGTAAAAAGTATCACTCAAGCCATTTTTGGTTAAATTTTCATATTTTGAGTCAGTATATTCTGTGGGTAGTATGCCTGCTTGATATCTGACTGAGTTGCATATTTCCTTCTAAAACTTGTGATCATTGTTGAATCCAGATAAATCTTGAAGGAAAAAATTGTAAGAAGAAACAATTCAGCCTCCACACATTATTGGTCTTGTACTAATCTTTTTAATGTTTTTGGAAATAACGGGGCTATGAAAAATAATTTTAAAATTGTTCTTCATATGATTTTCAGGACTGTTAGTAGTTCAGTTAGTATCCATAGCTGTGGCCTTGTGCCAGACCAAGTCAAGCTTAGTAAATAACTATTTCAAGTGCTTTTTCATAGAGTAACAGCAAACTAGTTTCAAAGACTATAATTGTTATAGTGAATGTGATACTCACTAGGTGACTCATATTTAGGCTTTGTATTGTACTAAATATAAATAAATACTAATTTTGGTTTGGTGTTACTGATTTAGAGAAAAGCAATTAATTTTTTTATTCATCAAAAATATCACAATTTATCATTATTAGTTGTTTACTTGTATTTCTTTTATTTTAATTTTAAGGGTTTTTAAATCACAACTACTCAGGTAATTATTTTTCTACCATCAGTAAATTGTTCAAAGAAATAAAGAATAAGCTCATGGCAAAATTTTTATCCTTTAGCTTTAGGAAACCTATCACAATAGCTGCCCTGACTAATTGAGCTACAAATACTTTATATTTGGTAGAAGATCAAATCTAACAATATAAACTTATTCTTAATTTTTTCACAATCACTCAGATCCTAAATCTTTATTAGATGAAGAAGCTATCAGCCATTAATTTTTTTATTTGTATTTCATCTTGATTTTGTTGCTTTTCATCATAACTACTTGTCATGGCCTGGCTTCATGAACAAAGATTAAGAAGGGCATGGTCTGCATTGCCTGCAGGCACCCTCATAGCTGACAAGGCCAATGCAGTACAAGCAGGCACAGGCACAGCTTCTTAGGATGGACACAACTACTCAGATCATTTTTTATGACCACCAGTAAACAGCATGAATTGGAAAATACTCATCAAAAATTAATAATGATTGATATGCATTGGAGATTTATTATACTAATTAGCTTTAACTAAAAATAAAGCAGTAAGATTTTTTTTAAATCAGTTCTCTATAATTTAAAAATCTATGATGTTTGGCTATTAGAATTAGCTAAAATAAAACAATTTAGAATTATTCTTTATTAATGAATTAAAAAAGATTCTTAATTAGTGCCATGATTATTCTGTTCATCTAAACAAGCACATTCTTCTCTGTCATGGTTGTATTGGCCTTTTTCTTTTACAATTATATTATCTCTATCTTGTAACCAAACATCTTCTTTTGTCTTCCAGGCTTGTGGCCTGTATAGATAGAGTTAGAGACTCCAGTTGTTGGTTTTGAATTTAAAGTTGTCCATTTCCTAGACTTATTGCCCGCTAATGCTTGAGAGCTCAGTCTTTATTGCTATATTGTCTATAGCTGGGGAAAGACAAGATAGATTTGTCTTCCTCAATGCCATTACTGCTCAGTGAATACAAACAATCTCAGCTGGAGTAAAAGCAGGATTGTATACATCTCATTTTGTCTGTGTGTAATGATAGCTCTGGAAGGATATCATAAATATGACACTAAGCTGTATCCAGTGGTGGGACTCCAGTTCTGGAGAGTATAGTGTCACCCCATCATTGGCATTACTCCTAACTTCCCTCTAATACAGAATGGTAGTACTTGTTAGGGTTGCATCTATGGATCAAATAAATCTCTTTGAAATGATGTTTAAAATGATTTTGAACTATATTAATATATTGACTCTCAAAACAATGATATTGGATCTAAGTATGAAGTGTTTACCTGTTTAAAATCATTGTAAAGATACATTTTTGTACTTTTGTACATAATTGTTAAACTTACTTTAGTATAAAATAATCCAAGAACATTTCACATATCATAAAACCAACCAACCATATGACTGCTTGAAAATTATTTGTATTAAATCGCGATACTTGAAACAATAACTCTGTGCAACTTATTTGTATTCATAGTTACTTAAAGCTATAATTGTTTGCAAATGATTATCAAATAGAAAGTTACTTGAAACCATAAATCAAAAAAGGATGACATGACATAAAACCACAAAAACAAATTGTTATTCATTTAGTTCATGTATTAATTGTATATATGAAGTTTTTTACAAAATAAAACAAGCATATTGTTGATTCTATCTTTATTACCAATCTACGTTAACACTTTTCTTCAATATTGTTCTTATTGTATGTTTCTATTCACTTTTTCAATCATGCTGTGACTCTTTCTTGTCTTTGCTGTTACAACAATTGTTTTGTCTATATATTTCATTAAGTACATTTTGGACCAGAAATAATTCAAAGTGAGTTGGCTGGCTACTCCTTACATTGTCGTCATTAAGGTTTCAGTATTACCTTATGCAAAGAATTTTGAGTTTTTCATGGCCCTGTGAAATATAGAATTTTTTAATGATTTTTTTTATAATGGAAACTAACCACAAACAATGTTTGATCAATGTTCAAATGTATCTTTACTGCAAAAGGTCTTGTCTATTTTAATGAGATTTTCTAGCTTTTCACTATTGTATAAAACATATTGATCATGCTCAAATTATTTTTTATTTAAAAAGTATGACACTGGTTTCCTAAATTTTATTTATCTATTTATCTCATTTTTATCTTATTTTATTTTTTGTCATTAACTTTGATTTTTATTTTACTAATCAATATTCCTTTTCTATGGTTTTGAAAAGTGCATAATTATGTTAGTAAAAATATAAGAATGTTTTTCTCAGTATAGTAGCATTTAAACATTGACCTTTTTTGTTATTGTTGATGTTGTTCTTTAATATTGGCTTTTTTTTTCTAATGCATATATTTTAAGTATAGCTGAAAGATTGATGCATCCTGAGTTTATCTTTAAGTAGGAAATTAATGATGCATTTGTTTCTTTCTGAAAAATAAACATTATATAGTATAATCAGGACTTGTATAACAATACCTATTGATTACTTTACTAGAGTTGAATGTTCTGTTTCTCTCTGTATATTTACAATATATATTTAGTCTTTTTTCTCAACTGATTCATTTCAACTTTGTTTTAAAATAGACTTACCTTGGTATTTTGTACAGGGTGTTTCATAAAGGATACAACAATAAAACTAAGAGTAGAACTTATGCACATATAAATCCTATGCTACATTAGTTGCAGAACAAAACTGTACTATGGACAATTATACTTAGCAGCTGAAATAACAGCTCCATGAGCAAGCCCTATTCAAGTATTCATTCCTTTGTATTATATCAACTATATTATTTCCAGTAGCAAACATATTTCACAGATAAATATTACAAGCATGTGAGAGACAAATTTAATGTGAAAATTTCCCAGTTGACACTTTCCAAGAAGTCAACAATATTGCATTTTGTTAATAAATTTTGTGAAACTAAGAGTGTAGATGAATAAAAGCACTCAGGCTAGCCATCTTTGCTAATTGACAAAGTTCTCAATGATGTGTCTGAGCTTTTAACTTAATCACCCAAAAAATCTCTTAAAAAGCCATCTTTGCGGATTTAATTGTCTACCACTACTGTTTCCAGACCTACAAAAATGTTAAAATAGTTTTAATACAAGTTATCAAAAACAACAATTGTGTCCTCTTTGAAACAGCCTTTATTTTGATATAAATGCTAATATCACAGAAAAATATCAATTGGGGTTCAATACATCTTTCTAATAAATATCAGGAGAATATGATGACTGATTTTTTTTTTAATCATACTATTCAATTGAAGTGATCTACAATAATAATCATAAACAACATCTATACAAAAATCCAATAAATAAAGCAATCCAATCAAAGATATTCAGATCCATTTATTCCTATGTAATGCATAGTCATTGTTGTGAATTTAACTGTACTCTACATAAAATTGATGGAATTAGTTAATCCATGGCCCAAATTTGAATTTGTTTCTTTCTCTCGTTTTCAAGTAGTCATCTTCACTCTTTTGAGTTAGATTACCATATTTAATATCATATAAGACTCACTTCTGTATTTGATGGCATATAAGACCAGCTCCATATTTGACACCATATAAGACCCGATTCTATATTTGTTGTCACATAAGACCTCCTTTCATATTTGACATGTAAGACCCCCTTCTACATTTGGCATCATATAAAACTCATTTTTATATTTGATGTCATTTAAGACCCCTTTCATATTTGATGTCATATAAGATCCACTTCTGTATTTGTGAGCATATAAAATTCACTTTTGTATTTTATGGCATATAAAACCCACTTCCTTATATGATGCCATATAATACCCACTTCCACATTTAATGATACATATGACCCATTTCTATATTTTATGCCATATAAGACCCCCTTTTGAGGGTAGTTCAATAACGTCTCTACTGTAATATATTGATATTGGGCTCTTGACTATGTTAGTGATTTTTGTCTAGCCATATTATCAAAATAATGAAACCTATTTTTCACTTTATGTGAATTATAAACATTTACTTATACTTTTTGAATAGTTAATTCCTTTTTAATTAAAGATCCTATTTGAAAAAATCAATTTCCTATTTTTCTTTTTAAATATAATTTTATATTTTACGCTCGTTTTTTTCTCTAAATGAAGGCAATTATTTTTTTCTCAGTAGTCATGTTCATCAATGCAATTATAGGATTTATTAAATGACTTCCCTTCTAATTAACAGATGTTATGGAGAGTTTAGCTGATAGTGTCCCTAATTTGGACGTCATCATCACAGAGATTGACAAACTTGCTGATTCTGGAGGGGACTGTCAAGATTCACCTCACATAATGGAAGTCACGTTGCCTATGTTGTGCAGGTAGAGTTTGTTTAATTTCTTAGTGTTTTTTGCGGGGTAGGGTCGCTTTTTTTTCCCACTTGTAAATGCTATGCTTTGAAGCTGTCTACAGTAATCTTTTTTACTTTGGTGCATTATTAGTATGGAGCTCCAAATATTTATTCACGTGTTATTTTTATAAGCAGCAAAGTTAAAAAGGATCTGCTGTTGATATGACAAATGTTTAAATTGTTACCCTCTAAAACAAAATTCTTTTTAAGATTTTTTAACTTAGAGATCAAAATTCTTTATTCATATTTGTATAGCTATATATCAATATGCTTTCTTAAAGATAATACAAGGGTGGGCTAAAAAGTTCATAGGCTGACATCATATCTTTCCTGTTGATGACTTTTTTGACCAATCAGATTCTAGTACTGCAACACTAATGGAAGAAATCTGTGAACTGTGAGGACTATGTTGAAAAATAAACCTCATTTGGACGCATTAAGTGAGAGTATTTTGGTCAGCCTATGAACTTTTCAAGTCACCCTGATATATGGAAGGTATTTAAAAATTTATAACATTTCTGTTACAAATCAACTGGATCCAAAATTGATTAATTTCAAAAGGACTGATTTCCACATCTAAAGTTTCATGTTTCATCATAGTGACTTGATGTTTAAATATTCAGTATTTTATTTTACACAAAATAGTTTACTTTCTTTTCTTTTTCAACAACCATTATCTCCCTTTTGTCTTAGAACACTGTTTATTCATTTTTTTCTAAATATTTTAAAGTAAATTTCACTACCAAATTAAATTATCAAATTTTCTTTGTCTTCCTTCATAAATTTTTCTCTAGATGTTATGATCTAAGCCAAAATTTGCTTAAAAAATTTTTTTTAATTTTACAATAAAACAGAATGTGAAAATTTAGAGAATGTTCAATAACCAAAAAAGAAGAAAACTGCATATTGTTGCATCCTTTTTAATATTTTTAATATTCATGGCATTTATTATTCAATGGCATTTCAATGTATCACATAATTCATATATATTCTTAGTGTGTCACCATAAAATATATTTTAAGAATCACTGTTCTTTTTTAATCAAATACAAAAGAAAAAAAAATTACTAATAAAATTTCAATAAATTTATACATTTTTAATAATTCTTAAAGAGTGGAAAAAATGTTGGACACTTTTTGTATAAAATTGAACCAAACTGACAAAATCTTGTAAGAGAAGAAAAATCAATTAAAAAAAAATATATATATATATGGAGAGAGAGAGAGAAAGAGAGAGAGAGAGAGAGCAGTATTTGACATTGATTATTTTAATATTTTAGATTTTAAATTAGCTTTGCTCAATAAGAGCATCATGCAATCTTTTCTTCAATATTTTGAACTATTTGAACGATATTTATATATAAAAGAGTTTCATTTTTGATTAACTAATTATTTTTTCTATTTTTAGTTACTTACCATATTGGTGGTCCCAAGGTCCTGATAATGTATCTTCTCCTGATGGGTAAGTTTCTTTTTTATATCTTACAGCACATACTGTAAGGAATCTGAGGTTGTGTACCAGACTAAACAAAACTTAGTAAATTCTAAGATGTATTCTTTTCCAGACTTAATTATTTCTGTATTTTACCAGTTTTAAAATGGCTCAAAAATTTGAATTTAAATTTGACTTACTAAGGTATCAATATAATATTTTGGTTGTATTCCATTAGTCTAATGGGTATAGTGTTCACCAATGGCCCGGGAGACTGGGGTTCAATCCTTGAGATATAACAAAAGCACAACAATCAGAAACTGACTAGGCTAGGGAGACTGGGGTTCATTCCCAGGTCAAGTCATACCAAAGACTCAAAAAATGGGACTTGATACCTCTTTGCTTAACACTCAGCATTAATAGGTACATATCAAGAGTAAAGTGGAGCAATCCAGGGAAAAGGAGTAACGTCCTCCCCTACACCTCGGTGTGGTAGCTATCAAAAAGGGATCCTTCAGGTCATCCTCAACTACGGTTGCCAATTTACTTTTACTTATGCTCAGATGAAAGTATTTTTATTCATGAATATCTTATTCTGATTATTTTATAGTCATCCTGATTGTTCATTGATCCACTGATATCAAGAATACATACACTTGTGATTTATTCAATTCTATCTAAGGTCACCTAAACTGATTCTCTTGCAAACTTAGAAGTTACAAAAGCAATGATTTAGACCAGACTGATTCGTTTGCTTGAGATTGCTACTCAGCAATATACTTGAGTTGTCCCCCTTGCATCTGTAACCTTATCAAAGAATTCAGTGTGACTTACTTCATGAGGTCAAAAGCAAGTAGCATAACTATTATTGTCTTAGAAAATGAACTTGTCAAGCCATGTTCAAATCATAGATGAGGCTATTTGTATTTCATTTTCATGCTAACGCCTTTGGCATGAAAGGCATGAACTTCTCTTTTCTCTTCCATCAATGGATAAATAGTAGAGCAGACTAGGGTTCTTTAGCCTATGAGGAAAAAAAAAACTCTATATTCAAAACTAGGGATCATGAGGCTAGCAACTCCATCCTATAAAAACCTGTGGTTATGAAATCGCAGGGTCATCACAGATTTATAGTGGTTGTGGCACATTACCCTCAAGGGTACAATTCAGCTCTTCAATTCCATTCCAACTGCCTACTGGTTTAACTTGAAAGTGTTCTCATTTTGTCATGAGATGGTATTAGTAGCATTTAGTTTTAATTAAATTCATTCAAATATATCATTTTCTTTGGGCAAAAAGGTGTTATATCAGTATTTTTTAATGAAGATGGATGAAAAGAAGCAACATTTTTGGTCTCTTATACTTTTTAATTTAAGAAAAATAAAAATGCAAATCAAACCGTCAAATATTGTTCAATTTATGAAGAAAGTACTATGAATAAATAAATGTGTCAAAAGTGATTTGAAAAGTTTTATACTGGATATTTCTTGTTGTTTGGCACCAACTTTTTGATCCTCAAATAGTCTCTCACCAATTAACTGACTTCTTCCAAATGTTTGTTTTATAAAAAGAAGATAGCTTGTCAAAAATAGTGTCATCAAGGAAGAAGATGAAAGGAAAAAGTCACCAAACCATTGAAACAGCAAGGAGGAAATCAAATGTTACTTAGTTTTCCCTAATTATCTTCATTTTCTTTGCCTAAGCTCAAGGAAAAAGTTAGAGGCTGTCGTTATGAGACACTTGAGGAGATGAAAGAGGCTGTGACGAAGGTCATTGACACACTCACACAAGAGGACTTCCATGGGGCCTTCCAGAAATTGTTGGAATGGTACAACAAGTGCATTGCAGCCAGAGGAGATTACTTCGAAGGGGACTAGAGTTTCATGAGTATACTATCAATAAAAGTGCCCTTACAAAAAAAGTCTGGAAACTTATTGTGTGCTCCTTATTGTTTCTTTTTTTTTTTGCATGTTTTTATTCTATTCTTCAGTAAAGTTTGAAAAGCATCATTTTTTTATTTTTACTTAATAGACAAAACAAACATTTTGTGCAACCAAAGATGTGATTCTTTTAATAATCACATTTTCTTTTTTTTTATTCCAATTCTTGTAGGAATCATGTTACAACAGTAACTGCAACTCTGATGAATGCTGTTTTGGGTAAAGTTCTGAGCTTGATTTTAAACAATGTCAGCAACCCCAATGCTACCTGGATGAACCGAATTGCATGTGAGTTTTATTTTAATCTTTATTTATTTATCAGCATTCAAATTTTTTTAATCATCATTATTAAATGGATATCAACTGAATTAACAGTTCAATACACCCAAAATTTACTTCATATTTTATCAGGAATTGTTATAACATTTTATTATTATAAAAAAAGATTACAGCAAATTGAATTTTGCATATCAGAGGTTACAGATTTTCAAAGACAAGTATTGCTTACAAGTTTCAAGTATTCATTACCATAAAGTAAATTCACTGAATCTCCCTAAAACTCTGAATAATACAAATGAAATAAATATTGTATTAAACTTAATAAAGATATTTTCAATTTTGTACAGAATAATTTTGATTGGGTAGGAATATATGCCAGATATATATATATATATATATATATATATATATATATATATATATATATATATATATAGTCATCCACAGATAGAATGTTTCATTGTATCACAACTCTTGTGTGGCTAGACACGCAAGTTTCTCGAAGCTGGGACTCATACACCAACTCAAGATTCTACCACACAGCCGCAAGGAAACTAGTGTAAGCAAAGGAATTTTAAGCGCTTATGTATCACATTTGTTCTATTTATACATATCTGCTTAACAGCTACTGAGAGCTCAATTCATTCAAAGAGCCTTGTCTTACACGAGTCACAACCATTACTTCCTTTGCCAAAGAGCTCAACCCTGTGAGGGTAGAGGAGCATTGGTGAACCAAATATTTTACCCAAATCTTCACCAGACCTATTTCAATTATTTTCATTGTTTCTGATTTCTGTTTCATTTTTATCAAATGCTTCAGTGTGGTATTTTAAAAAAGAAAATATCCATGATAAAAATAAAATAATAAATGAAGAAATAATATTGTAAACCAAAAAATAGACTGTTCATTAAAAAAACAAAGAAACCTATGTATTTATCATATGTAAAATAGAATATTATATATTTAGATATTAAGTTATTATGATGTAACATGTGACATTGGACAGTGTATTGTGAAAATGTTCTTTTAAAATTAATCAGTTTTGAGCCCAATCAACTGGGGTTGTACCTTTTGATTTGCTTCTTGATGATGCTTCAGCACTACTTTGTTCTCTTACAATATCCTACAATGCAATACAACAAGCAAACATTTCTAACTGAAAATGATCAGAAAATGAACCAATTCCAAAATTGTAGAAAAGCAGTAAAGAAGAAGATTGTTTTTAAATAATATTAGTAAATAGTTCATTCTTAAAGCATTTTTTAAAAATATTTTTGCACCTTTACTGAACCCCACATTAATTCAACAAACTTATTTCCTTTAATTTTCTTCTTTTAGCTCGTGTCCAGCCAATCATTGGTAATTCAACACCATATATGGTTGAGGACCATTTCCTCCCAATTGCTAAGAAAATTCAGAGTTGTGCCGAAGAAGTCGAAACTAATGAGAAAAGACTTTTTGACAGGAGATCTACAAGTGAAAATCCAGATTTAGAAGGTGAACTTCAGGAAGTAAGTACCAACCAACCTTATATTCTATATTCTAATTGACCAGTTGTTTTAATTAGCCCCTAAAGATATTTTTTGATTTTTTTCTATTTAGAGATAATTCCTTTATTTCAAGCATACAGTATACCCATGCAGAATGTGTGTGTGTGTGTGTGTGTGTATGTGTGTGTGTGTGTGTGTGTGTGTGTGTGTGTTTATGTGTATATATATGCATGTATATATATGTGTGTGTGTATGCATGTATATGAATATATATGTGACATGATATACATACAAGTTGTATTAAAAGAAAAAATATACAAATGTGTCCCATGGTAGAATTATACACATATGTGAAAGGAGTACAAAATAGAATATGGCTTACTTACAAGTATGGGTAATATAGACATATGGCTTTACCATTCTCTGTAAGGGTCAGAGTTAACATCTCTACTGTTCAAAGAGCAGAGGAAAAAGAGATTGTTTTTTTTAGGACTGTCATATGACATTCTACAAGGCTCCTAACAAACATGCCAATTCCCAAAAGGAGATAATTATTGTATCCCTACAAGTGCCTCATCTTTTGATTAATATTTTTCTTTTCTTTTACAGCTCTACAGCATTTTGGTGAGAGATTTATATGCATTCTACCCACTGCTAATCAAATATGTTGACTTACATCGTTCAAGCTGGTTGAAAAATCCGATTGTTGCTGCTGAGGAACTTTTCAACTCAGTGGCCTATATATTCACACTTTGGTCAAGATCATTAGTGAGTCTCTCTTTTCTTTTTATGCATTTTTGAATTCTTACATTTTCTTATCATTATAAGAATAGTAATAGTAGTAGTAATCATTACATTGATAATCCTTATATGTTCTGAATTAAGTCTTCAGGATAGTGATTAAAAAATAATTTATTTAACAAATATTTATTTTCCAACATAATCTACTTCCTTGTAAATGCACTTAATTCAGTGGAAAATATAGTATTTGTTTAGGAATGTAAAGAAATTTACAACACAAAGTATGATATTACACAGCATTGTGTACAATAAGGAAACCTTGCCCCTTTATTGTTTATCTACCCCTTATTGTTTTTTATGATTATTACTTCTTGCTTTGTTAATTTTTCTCACTCACACTCACTATTATTTAATTACTTTACTTTTATTGATCATTATTGCTTACTTATTGATCGTTATTACTCCTTTATTAACCTTTATTGATCATTATTGTTTTCTCACCTTTTTTTTTCAGCTGTTCAAAAGAGAAGAGCAAAACTTTGTATCTCAAAATGAAATCGACAACATGGCATTGATTATGCCAAGCCAAGCAAAGGGCCTATCCGTGGTGAAAGATAGTGATGACAAACGTGATACAAGTCACAGGAAGAAGGATAAGAAACGACTTGAAGCACACAACAGTCTCAATGTGGCCTGCCTCAAAAGATTGTTCCCTATTGGTCTGAGCTTCTTCAGTGGACGAGAGCAAGAATTACTCCAACACACTAAAGAGAGGCTCATAAAAGTACGTAAGAGGAGTCCTCCAGGTTCAGAAATTAATTTCATGCAAACCTCTTATATATCTGCCTTTGTTATATATGTTGAGTTGAAAGAAGTTAGGTGATAGGTTTAAACTTTCAAATATCTATTAAATAGTACTAACAAAAGTTTAATATTTGTTGAACATTTAAGTTATAAATTGTTCTCGAACTTTGCAATTAAAGTATTTATGTTAGACTTTTTGCTTCTCAATTTTGATAGGCTAGTAGGTAGATAAAAAGGAACAGATTTAAGAATTAGACTTAAATAGGAACAGATGGGAACAGTCTTAGATGGGAACAAACTTAAGAATTAAACTTAAATAGAAACAGACTTAAGGATTTGACTTAGATCAGAACAGATTTACAAATATATGAACAGACTAAGATAGAGATGTTTCCAAATAAATATTCTCCCCCTCCTATATATATATTTTTTAAATATATATCTGTTTATGTAGCTTGATTGATTGATAAAAAATTTGTCATTATTTAATGATATGTGAGCAGTCAAATAAGAATATTTCTTAAGTTGGTTGGTTGGTTGGTTGGTTGTTGTGGCATATCAACCTTTGTAGGTTATTTAACGCCAAATCCATTTTTACACAAATAATCAATTCTATTTCAAACAATTCAGTTTAACATGAGTACACAGTTTGTCAAAAACATTTCTATTCAGTTTAGTATAAGTATAGTTTTTGTTCACATTTAATTAAATGTCAAAACAGTTCTATTTCAAGTAATTCAGTTTAGCATAAGTATGCAGTTTAGTTCTATTTGGTCTATAGATAGGGTCCTATCAGGTGCTACCACTCCGAGCCAGAGTGGACCTGGAGCAATGGCAATGAAGGGGTACTCCACATTCCCCAAAGCTCCAGGATTACTGGAACCTGACCATCAGATTGTTTAGGACACATGTTGGGTAGGGGTCTTACCCCTCTGCAGAGATGCAGTCAGTGTATTCCACTGGACAAGAATATTTCTTAAGTCTGACTAGATATTTAATACTTCTCTCAAAATTACTCTACTAGGAAATAAAGGACCTTATGTTCTATAAACTTAATTATTTTTTAGGTGGCTATTTTATGTCTTAAGTTTCTTAACTTCTTGGTTAATTTCTTGTATAATTCAAACACCAGTAACTTGAATTGAATATTTATTTTCTGCATCACAATTCCAAAACAGCAGTGATTTAAAGTAGTAAAGAGTCAATTTAAGTACATTTTTTGTCTATTCTTCAGAAACCACATTTTTATTATAGTTGAATACAAACCTGATAAATAAAAGTTTTTTACTTGTTAGAATTAATTGGGCTTGTTGCATGTGGGAAGAGGCTTGAGGAACCTGGCTCTCCCTCAAACTCACTTAAAGCCCCCTTTGATGAATATTATGTGAATAGGTATTGTCTGAGACCATAAGACTTTCTAATTACAAATAGAATAACAGGGAAATTAATAAAGTAGAATTTTTAAAAATTCTACAAAATACCTATATGAAATTTTTATTTTTGATGAGAGATTTTTTTCTTAATTAATTGTTTAAAGGATCATCACAGATTTAAAAGATTTAAACTGATCAAAATAGGTAAAAAGAATTGCAGCTAAAAGTTAAAAATAAATGAATGAAATATGCTTCTGTGTCGTAATAAAGTTCTCATTTGGATTATTATAAATCACTTCTATTCAAGGCCCTAAGAATCTGGTAGATGCCATCGCCTAAACAAAAATTTTAATTACTGAAGATGTATATGTGATACAAGAGAATTTAAAGGTTATGTTTTATCTGTGAAAGAAGTTTAACTTAAAAATGAATGAATAAAATTTATTAGGTAATTAACTATTTAGGTAACTAATTAGGTAATTATTTAGATATCTAATGATGTAATTAATGAATAATGTTCAGATTAGATGGGATAGATAGAAACTAAAATAAGGAAAGATTTTTTTTTATTTTTTTATTTTATAATTTTTGTTTGTTTTTCTCACCCTCCCATTTTTTTACCATTTATTTTCTCTCTTCAATTTTCCTCCTCCCCTCCTCTTACATCTTTTCATCAATTATTTCTGTTTATTTTTCTGTTTCTTTTCCTTCTTTCTTACCAATAATGTCTTCATTTCTTTCATCCTTTCTTACTATTAATTCCTCCCTTTTTTTCATTCCTTATTAGTTTTTCTTTCTTACAATAAATTTCTTCCTTTTTTCATTGCTATTAAATTCTTTTTTTGCTTCCTTTTTCTTATCATATTTTCTTATCATTCATTTCTTCCTCTTTTCTTGGTTGATGTATTCAATTTTCTAATTTTTCTCTTTGATTATTTTTTTATCGAAAATCTTTGTTTTTATTGCTTCTTTTTCCACATTCAAATTTTTTCTCTTTCAATAAGTCTTTTTCTTTATTTTTTACTTCTTTTGACTTTTTTTTTCTTTTATTAATTTTTTCTTCTACTTTATTTTATATTTCTTATTCATATCTTTGATCATACTTTTTTTTACTTCTGCCCTTCCATTTTAAAAAAAATTTTTCACCTTCATTCTTAATTTCTCTTTTCTTCCTTCCTTTTTTCCTTCCTGTTTATATTTAGTTCTTTTTATTTCCTTCTTAATTTCTTTCTCTTTTTTTCTTTATTTCCATTTTTTCTTTCTTTCCTTTTTTCTTTCCACTTAGTGATTCAGATAGTTAGCAGAATGAGATATTGAACTCGTACATATATGTTCTTTCAGTCTTTTTCTTCTATTTGAATGCTATGATTTTCTTTTATCTTTGAAGTGCTTGATCTTGTTTTTGCATGTCAATTCTATTCTTGGGTTTCTTGCATGGTTTTTATTTTCTAAATTCTCATCTAAAATAAGTAAAAACAGCAATTCATACTTGAAATAAACAATTTAGTTATTTTCTTTTAAACTTTTTAATTCATTTTTTAAAAAAAAACTTTCAACATTTGTTTGCCCTTTTACTATCTTTAGCTTTGAGAAGGTTTAAACTCTGCTCAGACAATTGAACTACTACTTAGAGTTGTTATATCATTATTTACTAAGCATTGTTTACTCTGGCTCACAACTCTTAAGTTGCTTACAGTACTTAGAAAATCAGATTGATATGTTTTGCCTGAGGTCATCAGAATAATGCTAACCCTTGAGCAAAACATGTCAATCTGATTTTCCAAACTTTTTCACAATTATTCTATATTTTCTGTAAATGTGAAATTTGCCATTTTCATATTTTTTGTATTTGCTTTCTACAACATTGAAAAGACTAATGTTCTTAATATCAGTTAATGTTGAAAGTTTAAAACAATGTGCATACAAAATATGACATTACGTAAAAAAATCACTTTTCTATTAGTAAAAACCTGCACCAAACAGCACTGCCTTCACACATACAATTGCACTTTACTAATGGTTCATTAAGTAGAAAAAAGCATTCTTGTAGGTTTTTTTACCATGCTATATATCACAAATATGTCTTATTTAAAATTTTAATATCTATATATTACTAAAATTCATGTTTTTGTACAAATATGTGTATGTGTCTTTATGTGTGTATGCAACCATTACCCAGAAAAAATAGAACATCATAGCAAAATTTTGATTGAAGCAATATACTTAAAATGCTTCAGCTTAAAGCAATCATCAAGTTGAACAGAATAATTTTTTGTAGGCTTTATGTTGAAAGTCATTTTTTTAATCATTCAAATTCTTGATATAGAGGAGATAACTATGAAGTACTAATTAGAATGTTTCACTCCTTCCTGGAAAGAAGAAGCATTAATATAAACATAGACTACTGTTAATGGTCTTTGATGCTCAAATTTGTATGAGGTCTATTTGGTCTGTAAAAGTCAATCCAGAGTTAAAACAGTTAAAAATAATCAAAAACAAAAAATTAATAAATCGAGAACAAAACCAGTAAATCTAGTTGATGTTTATATTCACTTCACACTAATGTTCTTGAAAAAAGCATGACTTTACCTTTATCTATGCTCTATTACCTTATCAGATATCTTTACAAATTGTCTTATCACTGGCATGCCATGATAGTTAACAAAAAAGAGAGTGGTTCAGTAAGCACTTGGAGAAAACTACTCTCCCATAACTACTTTAACTGCATCAAAAATAAAATCAATAAATCTAGTTTGACTTTTAACTTTTATTCACTTCACACTTGAAAAAGGCATGAATTTACTTCTCTTTGTTTTCTATTACCTTACCATATATCTTTACAAACTATCATGTCACTTGGGTGTTTTACTCTTCTGATAAAGATGCAGTCAGCAAATTCTAAACCCCATCAACAGATCAGATTTATGGATGATAATGTGCATATTTAGATATAATCATTAAGTGAATTTTCATGTGTGAATCTATTGCATGTGTAATGTAATCTATTTGTATTGATTATTGTACCTGTCTCTATCACTTATTTATGAAAAATGTCATTTTAGAAATTTTTTTCTTTGATATATTTGAACTTCTGTAGATGTGTCTTTGTCTGCAGCACCTGTAATTAGTGTTCTCATGTAGGTAAAAACTAGAAATACAAATACTGGTTTTCAAGTCAAATTATATCCTCACTTAGAAGAATGATATAACGCAATCTTCTTATTCACTCAATAGTTAATATATCTATGTACTTATGAAATTTTGAATATCATGTTTGGTGTGCAGCAGATGTAATTCTCTAGTCTTGGTGGACAACCATTGTAGAAGAACCTCTTTGAGTTTGAAAACAGGATCTGGAGTGTTTAATGCAGCTCAACATTGTCTTCAACTTAATTCTGGCAAGTCATTGTAGAGACAATGTTATATAGCTGTATCAGTCCTTGCCCTTGCCTTTCCTATGAACAGTATTGGTGGCATGTTGAGGGTAGAATTGTATAGGAAATTGCCGATCTTCCTTCCATGCCGATCTTCCTTCCATATATCAACAAACATCAATAATAGACTACAAATCAAATATTTTTTTCTTTTTCCTCTACTACAACTAGCAGCTTCTTTTGATTTCATAATTTCTCTATTCCTTTAATATTTTTCATCCTAGGCACTTATGGTGTAATGGTTATCATTGTAGGAAATGAATACAATGACCTGAGTTCAAATCCTGGATGAGGCTGTTTGCTTTTCACATAGCATTAATACCTTATTCTCATTCTAGCCATGAGTAAATAGTAGAGCAGACTGGGTTTTTTAACCCTGGTATGACAACCAGTCTAAGAGAAGGAAAACTCTGAATTCAAACCTGTTAGACAAATGTGGCTGGGGACCACCTACAGACACCAAACCCCAAGAAACTCTACACATGAATACAAGTGTAGAGCTAGGTGAACCCATATCAGGTAAATACTGTCGAACACACTCACGCACCATCTGGAGCATAAGCTGTCTACAAATAAATCAGAGCTAAGTTGCTTATTGATCTCCTCTCAGTGCAAAATGGAAGTGTTAACTCCAATGCCCACCTTCCCTCTGTCACATTAGAAGTTGGACCTGGCATTGATAGAGTTATGTAAGTTCATTTATATTCTTATATTTTTCATAGAATAAAGGACAAGACTAATACTGAAACTAAAAAATACATACTACAGAATCTGAATGTCTCAAATATTGCTGATATATTTTTAGTACTCAATTACGATCACAGCCTCAAAAAATTGGAAGGGATGAAGAGAAAATCTAATCTAATTGCCTTAAAGTACAGTCTATTGTTTTTTAAAATAGAAAAAAACAAAACTTTTGAAAGCTTAATGGCCCTGCTAACAATATCTGGTAATGTACATTACACACTGCTTTTGCATTCATCTGCTGCTTCTATCTCAGTACTGTGGCTTATATTGCATGTAAACTTCCTGAAAAGCTTTTGGCATCGTGAGAATGAAATTCATAAATCATGTGACAACAGTTTCATATGTGCTCAAAGGAAAAAATAAATACTAGGTCAATTTTTTTCAGTAGTAAACAGTTTTGAATCATAGTTGATAGTTTCTGGGACTTAAAAGGCCAACTAGTTGAGGAGAAGGAAAACTCTTGAGTTCAAACCATCTGTACTCTGTTCATTGCAGAGGGTTTGGGTAAATACATTCACACCCTCCTCCACTAAAAATATAAGTGTAATCATCAAACCTACCCTATCATATTAGTCTGCAGGTGAATGGCATAGCAAGAACTTAGTCTTCAAGTGCAGACATGAAAATAACTCAGATCTTGTTCAGTAATCTACTAGATTCAAAGAACACAATTATTCTTAACTTGTCTAAGTACAATCAATATCATTTTGATCCTTCATTAAAAGTATATGCTTTCTTTAACAGTTACCACTTTAGATGCCACACTATTTACATCTTTCCATTCCCATATGTATATGGCATAATGCCTTCTTTTCAAAAGAGGTTTTAACAGCTGCTTCCAAGGTCTCTCTGTGGCTTCAATGTATATCATATTAAGCTCACTTTCATATAAAAATCAAATTTAGAATTTTCATTAATACTCACTTGTTCAAGTTTATAATTTTAAGTGCTACTTAAATTGCATCCAGAACAAAAAATTTATTTTAACTTTAGCACTTTTTACTGGAATTCTGTAAGTGTCAACTAAAAGAGATACAAAAATGCAAATAATTATATTTTTATAAAAGACTACAACAATTTTCAAATCTGTAAAAAAAATTTGATTTATATTTTTCCACTGTAATATATTCACTAATGGGCATGACCAAAGAAGTTTATGGCTGGCATGATTAAAAGATATATCTCTCGTTTGATAACATGATGCGTTTGAAAAAGACAAACTGCATGACCAACTAAGTACACATCCACAAGTGCTGATGTGGATTTGACCAGGAAGAGCAATTGTGAATAGATCAGTAAACATTCACTGATTTTTCATGTTTAGCCTATTAATAATAATGATAATAATAATAATAATATATTAAAAGATAGAGGCCATCTATAGAACCAGGAGTTGGAGGAAAGATGTTTATTTTACATTTAAAAATATGAAAAATCACTGAAATGAATGTGTTTTTCATTTTTTAGAACAGTGATTCCCAAACTTTTTCAGACTGCTACTCCATGGCTCCAAGATCCCATCAGTTGACTCTTCCACACACACACACACACACACACACACATACACACACTTCTAACAAACTTTTGCCTCTTTCTCAGTATTAGGTGTATTGCAAATTTAAAACAACCAAGTCCATGATCATATCTATCTAGATAGATGTGATCACAGACTTCTACCACCTCCAAATTATACTTCTATGTAATAAATATAGTGGTTGTAATTGAATTTAAATGTAAAATTTTTAATCATTTTACATATAAAGGTACATTCTATATTAAATATGTTTAAAAACTAATTATTAAAAAGTAATTAATATCATCAAGTCGTGCTTATAACACAGATTACCTCAACTCACTCTCACCATCTGTCCCTATTAGCCATCACTCTCAGTTGATGCTCTAGACTGCATTCAGTGTCTGTACCGAGCTGATGAATAAAAGTCCTTGTTGGTCAGCCAACATTGATGTGCCAATATATAGGAGTCCCCTGGAGAATATTGTTAATGAATTCATCCCTGCTTATCCAACAGAGTCCAGCATGTGTTGGTCATCTTACTTAAAAGGTTTGTGAGATGGGAGGTAAGTGGCTGTATAGCCACTGTTTTGTGAGGTGCTGCTTCCAGGATTTGTTCAATACAGAATCCTTGTGTAGTTATTGTCTAGCTTTTTATCCAAGCATTTTGTTAGAGTTCAAGTGGTGCAGCCATACATTAGTGCTGACACATCTACAGCTTGTAAGAATTCCCAGTTCTTTTTATTAGGGAGATTAGGTTTCCATATGGTCAATAATCTATCAATAGCATTCCATGCTTTACCTGTTCATTTGTTGACATCACTTTCATTAGATGAGATATTGCTACTTAGGTATATGAACTGGTCTACTAATTTCAGAGGCTTTCTATTTAATTATTATAGCATGCATTATTTATTCCTCATTAAAATGGTGGATGAGTCAAAGAAGTTCTTGTGCAAGAATCTAACTGTAATAGATGAAGTGTGCACTGAATTAAACCCACATCTTGGATAGAATCATTGTAACCTGGTGGCTCAACACAGATTTTGATGACAAGTGATCCCCAGGTTTCACATCAGAGCAGCCTACTTATAGATGGCTATAGAACAAATGAGTCTGACACTCTTAGTGTGCTTATAACACACAGAGATACTATACTAGGTATACTATACTATACATATATGATTAAAATAAGGATAATCAAAAGAACACACCCTGATTTCAAATAAAATTTAAAAGATGTCCTCCAGTGAAATAATTTTAGTCATTGACCCCTCATAAAACCTAATGACACCTCTGGTGAGCAGTACTGACCTTGTTGGGAAACACTGTTTTTGAGCATCATAAATTGATGTATGAGGTGCATATTATAAGTTTCCAGACTTTTTTCGTATGAGAACTTTTATTGATAGTACACACATGAAACTCTAGTCTCCTTCGAAGTAATCTCCTCCAGCTGCAATGCACTTGTACCGTTCCAACAACTTCTGGAAGGCCCCATGGAAGTCCTCTTGTGTGAGCATGTCAATGACCTTCATCATAGCCTCTTTCATCTCCTTAATTGTCTCATAATCACAGCCTCTGAGCTTAGGGAATAACCAAAAGTCACAGGGAGCAAGGTCTGGACTATAGGGAGGATGAGGAACTGTCTTGATGCCCATCTTGGTCAAATAGTCTGTGACAAGGATGGAGTTGTGGACTGGTGTATTGTCCTGGTGGAAATGCCACTGAGCCGATTTGAAGAGTGTTGGCCTCTTCCAACGGAATCTCTTTCTGAACTCCCTTAAAACCTCAACATAGTAACCCTAACCCTAACCCTAACCCTAACCGTTTGGCCAATCAACCCTGATGTATTGACTTCCTTACTCCTCCCACACCTCTCATCATCCCTCACAAACTCCCTGCCTTCCTTGAATATCTTATGCCACTCAAAAACTGATGCTCGATTCATGCAAGATGGTCGAAAAGCAGTCTGAAGCATTCCATACGTTTCTGTGGCATTTTTTCCAAGTTTAAAACAGAATTTTATTGCATATCGTTCTTCTAATGTGTCAGATTGTATTTTTGAAATTCACCAGCTGTGATAATCAGGCTTTAGTAGGGTGTATTCCAATTGCTGCTGTAGCTGTTCATTTGATCCTGAAATCATAAAAATTGGTCAGTCATCTCATAAGATGTATAGCAATAAGATACTGAATTTTTAAGAGTCTACAACAATTTTAAATGCCAATACAAAAAAAGTCTGGAAACTTATCGTATGCACCCCGTAATTTGCTAAAAAGCACATCTGCATTATTGTTTTCCCAATTTATGTTCTATTAACAAAAACATTCGATTTCAATCTCTCATCTGGCAAAACAAAACAAAAAAATTCCCATCTGAATCATTCTGTTCATTTCTTTCTGTTACTATTTTTTTTTCTAAATTCTAATCATTGAATCACCCATTAAAAAGATGCATTTATATTTCTGTGTCTTTGGGTAAAATTGAGCAGTGTCTTAGTATATACCTTATGCAATGTGTAAGTCTTATATAAATGTTTCATCTTTTTAGACAATATTCAAAGTTAATACAAACATTTTCTCTGTGTTTTTGTTTTTTATTTTGTTTTTGTTTTTCCATTATAGTGATCTTTGAACTTTGGATTTTCATTTATTTGTAAACATCCCAACATTTTTTTTTTTTTTTTCCAAATTTGAATTTTTTTTTTTTTTTTAATTTCCATCCTTTTTCTTTTCTTTTTTTTTTTTTTTTTTTTTTTTTTTTTTCTAAATTTGAACTTAATATAATAGCAACAAAAATGTTTGCTGTTTTACTTTGTCCATATTGCTATTATTAATAAAATTACTTAATTCATGTGCACATTTATATATATCTATTTGATATACATATGTATATTTGTGTAATATTGTTTTGTTTTTAATTTGATATTTTTAAGTGTTTTCCTTTAAGTTATTTTAATTGTTAGATTAAGTATTTTTATTATTAATTTTTGATTAGTATTTTTTTCTTATAATTACTTTTTATAACTAGCTAAGTTGAATACCTTTTAAGAGGCATCAATTAGAAATAAAAGACAAAGTCGCAGGATATCAGAAGCAACTTCAAGCTTTGTCTAAAGTTACTTCTTTATTCTTACTTCTTGCCACTTAAAAAGTTGAAGATTATTTGACTTACAATGTTATAAGAAGCAATAAGTTGAAGAAAAGACTAGCCAATAATTAATAAATTTAATCTTAATTTGTTTGATCTTTATTTTTGATTAATTTATTTTTGCCCTAATTTTTTTTTTTGTTTTTATTGCTGTTTTGATGTTTTATTGCTATTTTATTCTTATTTATACTGGGGATACAGAAATTTGTTGACTAGCTGTTTTGTTGGATGTGTTTAACTTGGTAAGTATTCTTGTCATTTTGAATGTTCCACCAGTGGCAGTTTATGATGACAAAGCTTCAGAATGCAAATACTGTTTCTTAAAAAAAAAAAAGGTGTACAGTAAAACAGTTGAAATCAATCGGAAGTTAACTTTTTCTTTGATATGTATATGTATGTACCTCTGTGTGTGTGTGTGTGTGTGTGTGTGTGTGTGTGTGTGTGTGTGTGTGTGTACATACACACCAAATTTATTCATGGATAATGTGAGAAATTTGATATAAAAAATCAAGGTCAGAATTGATGGGTAGCATTATAGTTGAGTGTTATAACTAATAACATTTTTATCATGACATCATATCTGGTGTTAATGATTTTTTTTACTAATGGGATTCAAGCACTGCAACATTAATGGAAGAAATGTGAACCTCAAGTGGGACTATGTTGAAAAAATAAACCTCATTTAGTCATGTTCCTTGAATATCTTATGCCACTCAAAAACTGATGCTCGATTCATGCAAGGAGGTCGAAAAGCAGTCTGAAGCATTCCATACGTTTCTGTGGCATTTTTTCCAAGTTTCCAAGTCTTTGACAGAGTATAGACCTTTCAGCTGACTTTCATATATATATATATATATATATATATATACTCATGGATAATGATTTTAATCTTAAAATTAGGATCAAATTTGGTGGGTAGCATTATAGTGTTGAAATATTTGATATTTTCACTGTATAATGGTTACAAACCAACCAACATACAGAATTTGAATTTTTATTATTTTAAGTATTTATAGTGACCAATCCAGCAGAAGACAATTATGTTTGACTTCACCACAATTGTATATGAGATTAAATAGAATCTTAACTTTAAACAAAAGTTCAATATAACTATTTGAAATGTGTGTACAGATTTAAAATAGATAAACACTTTCTCTATACTAATTTGAGCTCAGATTGTTTGTTGTTTATCTCCCAAGAAACAGAAATAAATTCAACCACAAACCTACAAAAATGAAAATACTCATACATTTTGTGCAGTGATAGTTGTGGGTCAGAGGAGTAAAGTCTGAGATAAGAATACAGAGAGTGGGGTCTCAGATGGGTAAGTTCAGAAAGCAGCTGTAATATAAATCCTGCCTTCTCACACACACACATATATATATATATATATATATATATATATATATATATATATATATATATATATATGTATGTATGTAAAAAAAATATTCTTTTCTTTGTTATTGGTCCAAAGAGAGAAAAAAGTAAATATTTCAAAATGAATAGGTCCACTAAGAGATTTGTATTTTTTTAAGAATTCTTACTTTCTCTGTAATCCATAGATAGATGACTTGCATTTATTTTAAGTTGTTTTCTTAAAAATATGAATAACTATGTGCTCAAGGAGGTTGAGGCACATTATATAAGAAGATAAAATATATAACTGACTTAACTACAAAATTATTGGACATGTTAGATTTGGGATTGGATAACTATGGTGTATATATATATATATATATATATATATATATATATATATATATGTATATGTGTGTGTGTGTGTGTGTGTGTGTGTGTGTGTGTGTGTGTGTGTGTGTATATGTGTATGTATGCATATATGTGATCATGTATATCAGGAGAGGTGGGAGTTGGTGTTGGGACTTCAATCCTTGCTAGATGCCCCTCTCCTATGACTTTATACCAGTCTAATGTGAGCATAGTAAACAAAGTTACCTTACTATAAAGCAAATAGGTAGCAAGCTTACAAAGAAACATCAAAAAGTATTTATTAGGTTGTTTGATTTTTTAAAAAATGGACTATTTTACAATGTAGAAATATTGAAATTAGTCAATATTTTGTAAATAACCATCTGCAATAGCTTAAAATAAAAATTACAGTACAATCAATGCTTAAATTATTTCCCAAATTTTGTGGGGAAATGATTTATTACCAATAATCTGAACAATTACCTCTCCTTGATATAATCTTTTTTGAGATTCATAATACAATGAATATGAAAAAGAAATACAAGAAATGCAATTGATTTATCTGATATTTTTTTAAATTATGAAAATGTGTTCACTTTCTGCTCCAAATACTGTTGATCCCACAAATGAGATCCATACACAAAATGTTGAATCCATGTGGAATCACCCAAAAAGAAAATTTAAAGCAATGCTCTGTTCTTCTGTGACATGAATTCATTTATTTTAAATATTTATAGTAAATTGCATTGTAAAAAATCAAAGTTGGTTTTATGAGGCACTTTCTCATAAATATCTTTTCTACTGCCATTCCATTATAATTCTTACTCTTATATAAGTTTCATACACTAAATGTAACATCTATTATGGAACAGAAGTAGCACAAAATTACAGATATATTAATAAATAGATTCAAACTAATAATCAAATCAAGTTGAATTCTAACACCTCAAATACAAAAATGAACCTGTAAATAAATAAATTATTTTGGATGAAAATTAAGCTAGATCCAAGTAGACCCAATAAGATTCAAAAATATATTTTTCATATAGATTTCTGTATCCCTCCAAAAAACTTTATTTTTAGCGTGTTCTTTTTTAAAGATTTCATTGATGGTTTTATCTCTTTATTTTATTTTGTGATCTAATTTTGTGATCTAATCTCCTTTTTTTTCTTCTTTTAAGTATTTTTTGGGCTTTTTATTTTACCTCTTAATCATTACTTACTGCCCTGGGATTGGTTAATATGTAAACAGTGTGCACAACTGTTTCACTAAAAGCATGGTGTTCAGTGCATGGTGTGTGGACTTATCTTGGGCCCTTTCTAACTTTTTATTCTCTTAGAAGGACCCCGATGGCGACATCGAATCGTTCCTGGCCGCAAGTCTGGAAACAGAGGAAGGAGTAAGTAAAAACAAATTTACTTCTACTATTTTATATTATTTTATTTTATATATATATATATATATATATATATATATATATATATATATATATATGACAAAGGTTGCATGGCATAATTATTAACATCAAAGGAAATCTAGTTGGTCACCCAAGTTTAAATCCTGGACAAAGCTATTTGTATTTCACTTCACAGTAATGCTCTTGATGAAAGGTGTGAATCCATATCTTTTCTCCCAGGCTATAGGTAAATAGTTAGGCAAACTGGACACTTGTCTAGGAGAAGATAAAATTTGAATTCAAAACATGAGGATTACTGTTCAGAGAATATGTTGCATAGTGGTGCATCATTCTTCTGTTATCTGTTCATCCAAAAAGCTATAAACAAATCACCTGAGTATTTCATTTGTTACAGTATGGCTTAGTCAATAGTTGTCATCAAATCAATGGACAAATATTACTTGCTATATATATATAAGATAAAACTTATGTAAGCATAAAAAGTCTATGTATGCTCTGGATAATATGTAAAAAATAAAAATAGTTGTAAGCCCAGTTAAAAAGTTTTTTGACAAAAATATTTTTTATTTTGTCAAAACGTGTTTTTATATTGTGGGCCAGTTGATATATAGGAGCACAATATATGTATAATATATTTGAAAATACATAGTTAATTTTCAAACACACCTGTGTCCTTTATCAGCATAAACTCTTTGATAGTCAAGCTTGACTTTAAATATCTGTATATGTGACATGCAACACTTTTGTGGAACACTACATAAGTAATTATATTTGAATGATGGATACATCATACCTCAACTCTCCAGGACTCTTTTAAGTATTCTAGCTAATCTCAGCAGTGCTGTGGTCTGGACAATCTCAGTTCTTCCTTCAGACTGATACTCTTGAAAAAGGTATGAACTGCCTTATTCCCCCAGCTATGGTTTAAATAGTAGCACTAAATGTGTTTGGCATTTAATAATCCATGAAGATTGATATGCCATTAAAACAAAGAAACCAAAACCAAACCTTATTAAAGTGATAGTATTTATTATAAAAAAATAATGATTGATTATTCTGAAAAGTAGTCATTGACATCAATAAAATACAGTTATATTAAAACTCTGTTATTTTTACAATGAGAGAAAACTAAAATTTTATTTTATATTTTTATTTTCCAGGAAGTTGAACCTGAGCAATGGCAGAAGTTACTGTTCCGAAAGATTGGAGATAGCAAACTCAGCAGTCATATGGAGCTGGATAGTCATAAAAGCACTGAGCGTATTTTGGCAATGGCCCGTGTGATGTTTGGCCTACATTTGGTGAGGAATTAAAGTATATATTCTAAGTTCCTTGAAAACATATATACAAGGATAGGCTGAAAAGTTCATATGATGATATCATATCTTGGGTTGATGGCTTTTTTTTTTACCAATGGGATCTAAGCACTGCAACACCAATGGAAAAAGTGTATGGACTGCAAGGGATACTATGTTGAAAAATAAACCTCATTTGGTCACATTCCATGAGAATATCTTGGTCAGTCTATAAACTTTTCAGTCAATCTTCATTTTTATATATATATATATATATATATATAAGTAAAAGTAAAGTTGCTAACTGTAGTCAAGACTAGCCGAAGGCTCCCTTTTCATTAGCTACTACACCGAGGTGTAAGAGAGGGCGCTAATCCTTTCCCGGGATTGCTCCACTTTATCCTTGATCCATACCTTATAATGCTAAGTGTTAAGCGAGGTCAAATCAAGTACCATTTTTTGAATCTTTGATATGATTCGACCAGGCCATTAGTGAACACTCTAACTGCTAGACTAATGGGCCACTGTGTTTGTGTATATATATATATATATATATAATGAAGTTTAAAAAAATAGAAAATAGTTTGTCTATTTGATATATTTTACTTAAACATTGCTTGGCAATTCAAAAATTGTTTTTCAATGAGAAAAATAATATTCATTAAAGATTTTGCAAATATTGCTAAACTGTTTCAAATCCCTTTTAAAAAAAGCAACATTTTCTATTTCTTTACCAATTCTGGGCTCAGATGAGAAACTTGTTCACTAAGAACCAAAACAAAAATGATTTTTTCCCTCTTTACTAAGTTTTTTATGGGCCAAAGACATATCCATTTCTCAAATCAAAATATTCTTCAATTTCAACTTGCTCTTAATTTCATTTCTTTTAATCTGAAGCAATCATTGAAAATATTATCAAACATTATTAATATTTAACTAGCTTTTCTTTAATCTTATTTTATTAATTTTGATCATTCAATATATTTTTGCATTGTACTTGAGAGAGTCAAAAGTTTTGCTATATTTTGGTAATGCGTGGCACAATCCAGCAGCTTCGGATACTTTTGGCAAAGAGGACAAACCACACTGGACTGTGAGATTCAGAGCTTGCCTGATACTCTCCAGATACTACTCACTAGATTTGCATGTATGGCTTGACATACAACCTTGGACCCCATGATTTTAGGCCTACCTGACTTTACCTGACCATCAAAGTTTTTGCAACCCAAGTGAAAAAGTTTTAACAATCTGGTTACTGTATTGTGATCAAATGCACCTTTACCTTTTGCACAAATGTTTTTTGTTGCTTCTACAGTATCATAGCCCAGTTCAAACTCATAAAGCATAAGTTTCTGAATTAAAGTGCATTGCACATTCATCTGTGCAGCTTTCAAATTATACATGGAGAAAAGCAAGGCACATCGTCAAGGCACCAACTACTGCAATACTACCAACCACAGTTTGGACTGCTTCAGTCGCATGATATCACACTATAAACTAGCATGTATGAAAATATGGCAAAACTTTTGACTCAATTTAGTATGTACATTAAGTAAGCAGTATCCAAAATATAACTTCTGGTGATATTTAAATTTGAAACCTATTTGGGAGGTTGTCTAACTAAAATAGCATCTTACTGATTGATTAAGTTACAACCACAAATCAGTAGACTTTATAAAATTAAAACTGAATAAGATGAAAGAAAAACTATTGATTACTAATGACAATGCTTAATCTAAGAAATTTAAAACAAGACTATTATGTTCACAACTACAATATATAAACAGCTGGCTCATTGGTCTATGGGTATCATTCTTGCTTAGGGTGCAAGAAGTCCCAAATTCAAATCCCCAATAAGTATATATGTTTTAAGTTCCTTGCTTGATTAAATGGCTATTGAACTAAGCTAGCAGGCTTTTGTTAGTGAGTTTGATTCTCAGTGGGTGTCCCATACTTCTGGCTTTGTTCTAAACTTAGTAAATTAAACCTACAAGGTGTAAACAAGCTGTGAAAATGAGATGCAAAGCAAACTAGTAAAAAATTAATAATTATCATGCTGTTGTATAGCCACATACATATACAAATATATACGGAACATAATCAAACATAATGACGAACTTCAATGAATGAACGATTACACTTCTTTATAAAAATATATCTCTCACACTTTATTCTCGAAAGGGTTGATGTTGGTTGTGTGTGAAAGGTGAGTTGGAGACGGCGACAGACTGCTACATATTGACCCAAAGTTCTTCTGACCATAGCAGCACTTCTTTCTCATTTTGGCTGGGCTGCTCAACCGTGGGTCACTGAGGGCCCAAAGCCTGCTGTCTGTCGCTGGCTCTCATGCTGGCATCTTGTCCCCCAACTGACCCCAACTCCAACTGGAACTGACCCAAGCCATCTGTGGCACCTGGTTATATAATTGTCTCATGCCCACCTGCTTCCGCTGTTCTTCCACTTATTTACACAGGTGCATCTCTTGATTGACAGCTCAGTCAAGGGTCAATATATAACAATGCTTCATCTAAAAATCCCAGACAACTTATGACCATTATACACTTGTTTTTTAAATTTGTATCAACCATAATATTATAAAAGATAAACAAAGGAGATAGTCTAATAAAGATCTTGTAAATATTAACAACAATAATGACACATTTCAAAGCCTCTCACAAAAACTATCACTCATATAGATTCTGATAAAAAAGCAACAATAATAAGTAGGAATTAAACAAGTCATAAAATGATAATAGTGAAAATGATTTACCTGAAAATAAAAAATGAATATCTATCTATTTTTTCATTCCCCACCACAAACCACAGGTTGAACATCCATCTCTTGGCTTGAAGGGAGCATGGAGAAAGGTGATATCCTCCCAGAGGAAGAGGGCAGTCATGGCATGTTTCCGGATGGTTCCACTTTATGGATTACCAAGGTAAGTAAACACTTCATCCTTTTCCCAGTGCAAAATATAAACATCTACTTTAAAAGATTTATTTTCTTTTTTTCGTATTTGTTGCCTTATAAAATGCTTATTTTATAAAAGGATGTTCTTGGGAACTACTGCTAACTCGTGACATTTCTGTAGATAATAATCACAAAAATGGTAGAAAATGTCTTCTTACAATGGCATAGGAAATTATGTGACTTTTATGAAAGAAATGAAAACATATGAGATATCATATAATTTTGAAATTATTATTATTATTATTTGAAGAGTTTTTCAGAGGACTAAACACATTCTTTTATTGTTATCAGAATATTTCAGCCAATCTTTTCTATAATGTTCTATGAGTATGAAATCTATATGAAAAGAGAAGAATCCTTCATTTTTTCATTGAGGAAACCATAAAAGCAAAAACAAAAAATTGAAACGGTTCTCAGTAGTTCTGAGAAAAATTCATAATAAACAAATTTATTTGCTAGGGTGTAGCAAAAGTTTTGCAATATTTTGGTTTGTGCTAGTTTGTAGCACATTTATCAAATGACTGAAGCAGTTCAAGCCATAGAAGTTACCTATTATGGTTGGTAGTTTAAGGGTAGTTTCTGTGCTGTCATATTATGCATTGCTTCACTCCATGTGTGATTCGAAAACTGCACAGATGAATGTACAACATTCAAGTAAATTCTAATTTATGCTTTACAATTTCAAACTGAGCCATAATACTGATGAAGCAACCAAAAATATTTGTTGTGCCAAAGATAAAGGCTGATTTAATCCCAGTAGCATAACCAACTGGTTTAAGAAATTTTGCTTAGGTTGCAAAAACCTTGACAATCAGGCAAAATCAGGTAGGCCTAATACCATTGATTCCAAAACCATGCTCCAACCAAATCTAGCAAGTAGCACTCAAAGATTATCAGGCAGGCTCTACATCTCATTCCAGTGGGATTTGTCATCTTCACAACCTTGGCAAAAGGATCTAGAACTGCTGTATTGTGGCTTATGTTACCAAAATATTGCAAAATCTTTGACTCACTCTAGTATACTGCTTGAAAAATTGATTTATGCTACTTTTTTTAATTTTCCCAATTTCCAAGAATCCTCTTATCTATTATTTGGATCTCATTCCATATATTGCTAATTTCTCTCCAGGCATCGTGCTATGAACCTTTTCCTGAAAGCCTACCGTATCCACTGGCTTGGAAGCGAAGAAGTTATCAAAAATGTCCTTATTGAGGATCTCACTGTAAGTTTCAAATCAGATTTACTTCTTCTATTAACCTTCTTGAAAACACTTTTATAAAGATATCTTTAATAAGGATTCCAAATAGTTTCTTATTGTACCATGTTTCTACCTTCTGCAATAATTCTTTTCTTATCAATAATTTCAGTCTCAGTGGCCTTTTGCAACTCTTGCACAATCATTCTACAGTCATCAAATTTATATCCCTTTTCCTTGGGAAACCTGTCATAATGAAAGAGTTGCCTTACTAACTAGCCATAGAGAATGCCATCTGCAATCAGTCAAATTTAACCATTTAGTCTCTTCACATTTTTCCTGACTGTGTAATACAAGGTTGAGGAACATTTCATGTTTAGAGGCCACATTGAAATTTAATTTAAAGTTTAAACTTTTAGCTTATAACTTAGTTCAAATTTAACTACTTAAAAATATGAAAAACTTTACTAACTTTTTAATGACTTTTTTCAATTGATTTTGTGAGAAATCAAGGATATCAGGTTCTAAAGTAAAAGAACAAAATTTTAATTGGTTTTTTACAAGGTTGTTGAATGCTACAGTTGATGGTTTAGGGGACGATATGCTCCCCACTCCTAAATTGCCATCTTTTTTTTTTAATTTATATACATTGATAATTCATTTTGAGAGCAAAATATTTCTTAGAGGTCTATTGTGGTGCTTAAGGTAGTTGTATATAGGAGATAGAATCAGGTCAGATTAATTGAATGAGGTATATAGGATAGTAGCATGACTGACTGCTACTTGGTTCAGTTATTGAAAACACTGGTGGCATAATGGTTATCAGCATAGAACAAGCCCAATTCAAATTCTCACCAAGGTTGTTTTAGTACACTTCAAACTAATACCATTGGGAAAGGCTTGAATCCATCTCTTCTCCTCTTGGCTATACATGAAATAGTTGGACAGACTAGGCTCTCTAGGCTTGGTTTATAACCAGTTTTGAAAAATGGCATTTCTTAATTCAAAACTAGGAGCTAAAGTCCCTAATTTCTATCAATCATGAAAGACAGGCAGCAAAGAAATATAATCTTAAACAAAATTATGTATATCTGTATGAAGGTAGACACTAATTAGTGACTGGAATCTGGCAAAATGCTGCAACTTGTGCAACTGCTGGTCATTTCAGACTTTCATCTCACTGGAGTTCAACTATATAAGATAATGTTCATGGGTATGTGTGGTACTCAACTAATACATAAATCTCTTCTTTGGGGTAGATTTCATTTTCTCTGAGAAGATGGGAATATCATTATCAATAGCGCTAAACTACTCTGACTGACTGACTAATATAGTGAGGTTAATTGGTTTTACAGCATGTCAACCCTGGTTAGGTTATTTAATGCCAAAGTCATTTTTTTTTCTCTTTTTGCAAACGATTATATGGTTTCAAGTATTAATAATCCTTTGTAAATAATTATGGCTTCAAGTAACTATTTTTGATATAAATAATTTGCACACTGTTATATGGTTTGAATTATATCTTATCTTATACTAATACAATTTCCAAACAGATCTATTTTACCTATAGATAGCACCCTAAAAGGGACTACCACTCCTGGCCAGAGTAAACTGGAGAGTAATGAAAAAAAAGTGACTTCACATTCCACATAGCTCTAGAACTGAAGCCTTAGTACCAGATGCAGTTTAATGTTCTGAATATCTAGAACACCACTTTTTTTGTTTTGTTTTGTTTTGTTTTTTGTGAAGGGTCTTACCTTTTGTAATGATGCAATCTATGTATTCAAATTATAAGAATGTGATAACAATCCATTTTGCAGATAAAGAAATAAGAATAAAAGCAAATTACTACCATTATTAATGTACTACAAGTGCATTAATAGATTAATAAATGCACTACAAGTACATTAATAAATTTTATTAATGTACTTATAATTAATTACTGCAAGTACATTAATAGGATGGTTATTCATCTTTTTCAAAAGTTAATATGAATGTGCCAGTGTTAATATGAAGTTATCTTTGGTAAATTACCTTCATTGTAAAGTTACAATAGAGGGTACCATTTTAATCTGAAAAAATTATCTCTTCATAATCTATTTTTTCAGTTAATGAAAGATTCTTCACTTAAAGTATGAATCTTTCTCATTTATGAAACATACAAGCAACATTTTAAAACTTTATCTCAAGTTCAATAATTGATTATTGTTGAAATCTAATTTCTCTTCATCAGGTTGCCAAAGAAGAAGAAGAAGAAGGGGAAAAGAAAGAAGAAGAGGTTGAGAAACCAGACCCCCTTAGCCAACTCATTGTTGCCCTATGCCGTGGTGCCACCAAAGAACAGAGTGATGGTCTAGGAGCTGATGAGCTTTACATGGCTTATGCAGACATCATGAGTAAAGTAAGTGTCCAATGTTTTTTCCTCAATGTTTTTGAATCATGAATAAATTTTCAAATTGCATACAAAACTAATCTATATTATGATGTAAAGATTTTTTTGTATTAAGATTTACCTTAAGAAGGCAAAATGGTCACTAATCATCAAAAATTTATGATGATAAAAAACTGCAGTTCTCTTCTCAAGATCAAAAATATGTATATAACCTCTAGACAAGCTCACAAGATCTAAATGATCCAGTAGTCAGAGCAGAGTTAACAAGAAAATAATTCAAATCAAAGGAACCATAAAATTTTAACAGTTGGAAAATTTTTTATAACATACATATATTTTCTTACTCACCTTAATTCCTAATAGTACCTCATTTCAATTATTTTATAATGTTATTTTTCAAATGATCATTTTGATATTTTAATTGCTGTCCTAAGACTATTATCATTATATATATATATATATATATATATATATATATATATCATTAGCCTATCCTGAAAAATATACTGGGGTAAGCAAATAACACTGTAATTAACAGTAATTAAAGATTAAATTAAATGCATTATATTACCACCAACAGAATTTATGTAGTGTAACTTTCAAAACAAAATTTAACAAATTCAAAAAAATTTATACCACTGAATTCTGATCATTTTTATTTGCATTATTAAATAGATTATGTTAATATCACATTCAAGTAGTTTGATAATAAGTAATGAATTCAACCAAAACAGAATGAAAATATCTCAAGACACTTAACATCCAGCCATCAGTAGCTATTTACCTTGTCTCCCTTCTATAGGCAAATTTTGACGCAAGTAGTGTTGAAATTATCACTCTAGTCAGTACTTGTTAGAACTACTGATAATAGAAATAGTCGGGTCAGAGTTATCTCCCCTAATTAACACATTGAATAAAAGTTAGGTTATCTGCCCCTAGTTTTGTTCTCTCTGTTTTTTAAAAGGTCATTTTCATATTTTTACTTTATTGATTAAGTTAAAGTACCCTGCATGGAATATGTGAAGATAAATACTTCTGCCTAAAAAGGTACATCTTATTTTTATGTGGAATTAGTTTCATAAATTCTCAACAAATAGAACCTGCTGATGATGATTGCAAATGCTCTGTATACTTGCTTACTGTAGTCTTTACCTAAATTCACTTCACATTCATTAGGAAGTGTCATATTATTTTATTAAAGAAAGAGAAAATTAGATAATTACTTACAAGTTTCAACTATTCATTATAATAGGTATAAATTCACTTAGTCTCCTGAAAGTGCTGTAAGGTACAATAGAAATAAATAATAAATTGAAGTTAATAAAAAAAGCTATTTTCGATTTTGTACTGAATAACTTTCATAGAGCAAGAATTTCATACTTAGGAATACACACCACTGATATTATGGTTAGAATTTAATGTAAAAAATGCCTCCAAACTACAAAATCTTTACAGTACTCAATACAAAAAATGCAAAGCAATATAGTAATATATTAACAGCTATAGAAATAAAAATGGGTAATAGCTCACAACTTTGAATTTCACATCTTCAATAATCAGGTGAGTTGGTAATTCATATATATATATATATATATATATATAATTTGTCATTATTTTTCTTCTTCAGAGTTGTCATGGTGAGGATGAAGATGATGATGATGATGGTGGGGATGATGCTACAACCTCTTTACAGGTAATCCCTGATAATTTTTGACAAATTTTTATGAAATATGAAAAAAAGGAAAAACAATCGATTTGTCTTAAATCTTTTTAGTTTCTGCTGATCATTTGAAAAAAATATTGTGATAATACGGAATACTTTCAAGAATTATATCATGTAGAATCTGCCAAATATTGTATGTATGTGTTTATGCATACGTATGTGCTTGTGTTTATGTGTGTGTGGTTTTTCGGGTTGTTTTATTTTTTTTGTGTGTATGTGGAATCCTCCATAGTTTCTCTGGCTGCTTCCATACAATTTTAGAAATATCATCTTCATGTTTGTTGTTTTTAACAAAAAATGCAAGATAGACTGAGGAAGAACTGAAGAATATATTGAAATGTTATGCCAAAAATAATAAAGATAAAAACTAGTTCCAGAAATGTATAGAATAATGAAATTGCATAACTCCAGCAAACAGTAAAAGTTGGCAACCAGTCTTGAAACACAACTATAGATTCAAAACAAGGAGTGGAGCTCCTTGAAATGTCCTTCTCCAGCCAAAGAAAAGTGAGTGTGAGGCAAGCAAATCCACCACATAAAATCTTCTTGCCACTGGAACCACGGCAGCATTGGTGATGTAAAGAGACTACAAGAATAAACCACATTTTCTACAATTAAAACTATTATAAAATCTTGTTATTTAGAAATCATCTAAGCTTCATTGTAGCATTGTAAGTAATAATCACTTTTTAAAATTGGCTTTTGTTCATCTTTTAATTGTAAAATTTATGATATATGGGCATATAACCAAGTTAAATCCATGTCAATCGTATTAGAAAAAAGAACAAAACAAAATGATAAACTTTTTTCCCACTTTTCTAAAAAGGTCATTAGTATATAATCAATTAAAACTCACAAACTAATAAGCATCTATTTGTTTTAATTCAAAAAGGTTGAACACTATTGCTATCATTGTTACAACAACTTTGTGATATAAATGAACACAACACAATGAATTCAGTAGTTCAAACAACTCTTGAAAGATAAATGACTCTTTTTCAAAATTATGCAAGATACCTTTTATATGGATTATTCACCTGAAGAATAGATTGGATGAAACATTAAATAAAAGCAATACAAATAATGAATTCATTAGTTTGAACAACTCTTTAAATTACAATGACTCTTCCTTAAAATTATAGAGGATGTCTTTTATATGGATTGTACAGTGTACACCTGAAGAAGGCCATTAAATAGGTTAGATGAAAGATTATAACAACAAAATCAAATTAAAGAATGAATTTAGTTGCCCAAAAACCTTTTAAAATTATTATAAACCTTTTCAAAATTATAGAAAGTGCCTTTTATATGGATATACACTAGAAGAAGGCCATTGAATAGATTGGATGAAATATTAGAGGCACTAGGCTATTCATATCCAAGATAAACTACATGAGTAGCACCCTCATGACCAAACCAGGTTACAAGGTATCTCTTTCATTGCTTATAAATAAATACACTTTGATCATTTTTTTAATAAAAAGTTAATTTTCTTCTAAAACAAATATATCAAGAATTTAATATTTCTAGTGGAACATTATGAAATCAAAACAGATATTGTTATGTACAGTACCACCTATAAATAAGTACACCCTCACCATTTTTTATAAAAAGTTAATTTTCTTCTAAACCAATGATACCAGTATTTTATTATTTCTAATTAACACTCAAAAGAGTTATTATTAGGTATTATTTTTTACCAAACTCTACAACATTGAACTTCTGTAACCAAAATGTACCTACTATATATACTCATATATCATGCTACTTCCTAAGATCTAAATTGAGACCTTTTGCAGCTGAGAATTGTAGGCATACTAGTAGGCCTTGGCAAAGCCTTGGCTAACTATTTATGCACACAAAGTTTATATCTTGCATATTGTGCAACCCCCTAACATTAGGTTAAAATTTAGGTGCCAGAAAATTGCATGATACATGAGTATATACAGTATTATCAGTTTTGATTATATAATGTTCCACCAGAAATAATGAAAACTTTTTATTAAAAGAATTATTTACTTATTTATAGGCAATCTTGCATTTATCTTTAAACCTATTATTTTTGTGGCAGCCAGTAATGTACACAAATATATAGATTACTGGCTTATTGGCTTGGTGGGTAGAGTGGTTGCCAATGGTTCAGGTGACTGGGGTTCAATCCCAGGTTGAGTCATACCAAAGACTCAAAAATGCTACCTGATGCCTCTTTGCTTAACACTCAGTATTATAAGGTATGAATCAAGGGTAAGTGGAGCAATCCAGGAAAAGGAGTAGTTTCCTCTCCTACACCTCAATGTAGTAACTATTGAAAAGGATGCCTTCAGGACACCCTTAATATAAGGTGTATTAACCATTGTATTTTAGTTGCTTTGTTTGGGTTTTTTTATATCACAGCATTTCAGCTGCATACCTTTTGGCAGGTGTCTTTTGTGTTTTAGAAGAGCAAGATTGTGTTCCAGAATGCAACAGATACTTGAAAAGGCTAGAGAATATGTTGTTGAAATATTGTGATAAAACTGTAATGATGAGGTAATTAGTTTAAACATTATATACAATAATTTAAATAAGTTTTTAATTATTTTTTTAATCTATTGCAACTTGGATATTTGTCCAGATATGGTATTATTAACATCCAGAATTTTTTTCAAATTTATGTCCTTTTTGACTATCATAACACGCCTAATGGCAAATATCACTAGCTGTTTAACAAATAAATATACCTAGCCCTATAAAAGATAAAACTATTTTCTATCAAAATCCTGTACAGGATTGGCAGACAATTGTTTTTATCTGAAGTTTATCTTCATAAGGAATTCATTGATTGTATGTGATTTGAATTATGGTAAGAGAAATGAATGCAATAACTCTCTCTCTCTCTCTCTCTCTCTCTCTCTCTCTCTCTCTCTCTCTCTCTCTCTCTCTCTCTCTCTCCTGTCCAAGATTAGTTTGCAGCAACAATGCATGAAGATTTTATTACCTTATTCTAAAGTAACACAGCAATTCTCTTTAAGAATTCAGTTCAAAATTGTAAGAGCATTACCAAGTACAATAACCACCTCATGAAGACAAGAGAGTATAATGGTCAAGATGATGACAGCATTTTGAATAAATCACAATATAATATTAGTAATGCAAAGGGATGCTGAAACAGTCTTCCCATAACCAAAAAAAGGTTTCTTTTTTTTTTTTTTTTTTTTTTTTTTTTTTTTTTAAGTATTAAATTTGGAAAACAAAGTGACAAGTCTGTTGATCTGTGAGGGGAATTTTTTGAATAACATGTACATTCGATAGCTTGAAGTCATTCACTTCTTGGTCAGGCCAAGAACTTTTCAATATCTCCTCATAGTTTTTTAAAACCCAGACATGATCACAATTCTTTGCTTCAAACATATTCACAATTTACAAAAATTAACATTTGTAATTTACTAATATTCTATCCTAACTGATCTGAGTAAATACTTGTATTGAAAACAGAATATTTTTTGCTAAAACTTCCAAATTTTAGCATTAAGTGTTATAAATATCAGTGATAAACATTTGGCTGTGAAAGTCTTTTCATCTCACTAACCTATAATTTATGGAATGTAGAGGCATTTCTTGTAAGAGTTAACCAGAACACATTTTATATGCTATAAAATATAACGCTTTATTCTCTAATTTGTAGTTCAGTTATCCTAAAAGAAACTGAAGTCATAAGGTATATTATAAATCAATGTCTTAAATGTCAAAAATCTACATATACATGAATCATATAATAGATTATTCATTTTTTTCTGGCAAAAGTCTAGGATCAACTTATACATAAGAAATTAATGATTTTTTGGTCAAAATCTAGTCAAGTTATACTCAAGTTACTTAAGAAATTAATGATTCCTTAAAAAAATCATGAAATTGGACAGAAGAAAATATTCATTTTTTTTTTTTTAAGTTTAGAAAAGAAGCTTTGATTAACATTATGGTCTACAGTTCTTTCAATTAGTATTTAACTAAACTCTCTTTTTGTCTCTATTTCTTGCAAATATTTTGTATCATATCCTGACAGCTTCTTCCAACTTGTTCAAATTCTTCTGAGACTATTCTTATTCTAGTTTAAACTCTACACAACTGTTTTGTATGTCATATGTTTTTCTGTCTTGTTTGGATTTCATGCAGCATGGACAGAGAAGTGTGAGTTTATATAATTCATTGCAGTTTGATTTTATGCCTTCTACACATTTTTCTCTTCTTTTTTTTAAATCATTTTTTTCCGTACAACAATGAAACAAGATCTTCATTTTGTGTGTGTATGTGTGTGCGTGTGTGTGTGTGTGTATATACCATATTTAGTGGCATATAAGATCCCCTTTTTCTTAAAAAAAAGCGGTTTAAAAATCATGTAAAGTTGAATGTGGTAGGCTATTGGTTCTCAAAATTAATAATTTGACAGCACACAAAGAATTATATTTGACTTCCACGATACACCAATGAATTAATTCATTAATATATACAATATTGCTTATGAATAGAATAGATATAATTAGATATTATTTGTTACCAAACTCTACTGCATCAAAACTCTATAACTAACAATATAAATATGTAGCAGTCCAAAAATAACTACACCCTTTATATATGTTTTTTCAATTTTATTATTGGTTACAGAGTTCCAATGCTGTAGAGTTTGATAATATCTTAATATCAATTTTGATTGTACAGTGTTCTATTAATATATAATAAAATTCTTGTATTTTGACTTATAAAAAAATTTAATTCCTATTCTAAAGAATGATAGGGGCATACTTATTTATGGGCAATAGTGTATTTGATATATTAGACTATAAGTAGAATATTTCAAAACTCAAAATACATATTTTTTTAAATTTACACAATACATTAGAGAGATAGCACACAGTTTGAAAACCACTGTGGTAGGCTAATATTTTCCTAGATGACAGAGACTACTAGTACTTTAATATTATCTACTTCCATAATTTGTAAAATGGGGGTATCTTATATCCCATAAAATATGGTATATCTACAGCATAATACAAACCATGCTGTAATCATGGTAAAAAAAAGTCTTGTGCTATTTTTTGTTTTGTTTTAGGGGTGGTTCTTTCTTCCTTTTTTTTTTTCCTATTACATCATTTTGTTTTATGAGAAAGAAGACCCCTAAAAGTGTGATTATCACAACCAGCACCGACAAACTGATATTTTCACAGAACAATATCAAATGATATTTTCACAGAACGATAGCCAAACAACACCAAGATAAAGGATATGAAATGAAAGATAAGAAGTTCCAGCAGGATGTTAGCAGCATCTTTTGGTTGGGTTTTCAGTCTGGAAAACCTGAAGACAGATCTTCAGAAATTCTAAAACTCCATTTTTAGTTCAATTTGAATTAATTTCATCCAATTGATCAACCCACTTTATAAATGAGCATTATTCACTCATCAAAATTCATCTTCAAAAAGCTTCATTCATTGTTTAACAAAAAAATTTTATCCTCGTTTAAAAAGTATATTCCCATGAAAAAATTCTTTCACACTGAAAAATATTTCATTCCTAATGAGATATGAATCCTCAATAGAAAAAATCCTCCCTTTAAAATATCTCATAAACATTGTCAAATTAATTAATCACTTTTGAGAAAATTTAACTCAGATTATTTAAAGAAATTTATCTTTTTAACCCTTTCCCTGCATAATAAAATTTCATGGTCAGTCTTGTATTGATGTTAATTATCCACAGAAAAAAGATTGATACTGAGTCGGCAAGGGTTGGTGTGATCTTTAGAAGTCACTAAGGGTGTATGCACTTCTCCCACCATAAGTAGAGATTATTCAAAGCCATGGGGTAAATCTGCTTTCCACATTTAATGGCAATAAAACTTTGAGTGGATATATCCACTTTCCACAGCAAAAGGGTTAAATATACTTCAATTCCTTTATGAAATTCCATGATTTGCATTAAATCTTATCATGATTAAAAATAACTACCAAAGATACCAAACATCATCTTATAAATATCAATTGTCTTTTTTTAAATCAATTCACAAATTAAACTTTATTCTATGATGGCACAGTAAGAAAAAGCTGACTTGTGAAGTAAGCCAAATAAAAGATTAAAAACTAAATAAAAGTAACCAAAAATTAAAAGATGAAAGAAAATACAAGAAAAATTTATAATAATAATAATAATAATAATAATGATTTATATGAATATAGATTTTTAAAAAGATAGTATTAATACTACTTGTTGAAAAAAATGAATGTTATACCTACATCAACATTTTTTTTACTAAGCTTTAGTCATCTTCTGGTCTGTCAAAAAATATCATTATATACACTTACTTAAAAGCCACTTGAGTTGGTCAATAATCTTGATTATGAGTCACATCCAATGAAAAGAATTTATATAATAAATGAAAATGAATAAAAGAAAGTACTCTACAATTAGCACTTAATAGTCATTTCTCTTAAGGAAATATAATGATTACAGTGAACATAGACACAGTTTCAAATTAAGTTTAAAATTGCTTTATTCTCTAAGAGCATTTTATCACTATTGCAATAACAAAAACCTTTTTATAACATACTATTTTTGCTGTATTATGCTTGCATACATATAAAAATCAGATTATCATTATTTATATACAGTAACACAAAAGTAATAGGATAATCACTATACAAAACATTTGATGGTCATTTACTTTCCTGTTACTTCTTCCCCACTCTGTGTGTGTGTGTGTGTGTGTGTGTGTGTGTGTGTGTGTGTGTGTGTGTGTGTGTGCATGCATATATATCAGGAAAAGGGGTTGTCATTAGTCAGGAATTAAAGTACATGTTACTGACAGAATTGTGGCATCATTTGTATGATAAAAATACATTAGTAATTATCTTATAAGAAAGCATTTGAAAAAATTATACGATAGAAATGTATTGAAAATCAGGAAGAAAGAGATTGTCAATGAATAGGAATTAAGTCAAGCATTACTGATCAAAGAAAAGTACAAGAGCTGTCCTGAAATTATTGCCTGTGAGGTCATAATTCCTTTAACACCAACATGAGACCAATACAGCTATATACATATAGATTAACTCTTTGTTTACTACATGGTACTACTGTGGAGGCTCTTGTAGCATAACAGTTATTATCATAGAAAGTGGACTCAGTTATCTAAATTCAAATCCTGAACAAAGCTGTTTCCATTTCATATAGCGCTAATATACTTGAGAAAAGTATCAATCCATCTATTCTCCCTCCAGTTATAGGTAAATAGTTGGGCAGACTGTGCTCTTTAATCTTGGGAAGGCAACTGGTCGAGAGGAAGAAAAATTTTGAATTCAAACCAGTTGTAAACTAGGAGAGGTGAGTTCTGCCAGAACATTCCTGCCCAAGATATGCTACATGAGATGTGCTGCTATAGCCAAACCAGGTTACAGAACCAGTAAAACTATTGAAACTACTACCAACTTGTAGCAGTGCATTTGTATCATTTTTGAACATACTCAATAAATAGAAGCACTCAGTAGTATAACATCTGCTGGTCTTCTCTTATGTAATTTATCTTCATTTTAAACTTTTTCCCTTATTGTTGAATATTAATCCCATCAGTTGTTATACCACCATATACATTTCTGTGCCTTCTTTGAATGTGGGCAGCAGTCCATCCTTCTTTGATCAAAAACTCAATGATTGCTCCTTATTTCAAAATCCCTCAGATCCATAGTTATGCAGCACTTAAAAATTTAAGCATGATATCAATCAAGCAGTTAGAATTTAACTCATGGTATAAAAGCATCACATAATTTGGTAAATGGTATCAACTAAAATGGTAAATAAGTGTTACTTTCAGTACAATTCTGATTTTTATACATATATGTATGTATGTATGTATGTATGTTGTAGGTATAGTAAAGGTGACAGACAAGGGTTTGGTGTTTAATTTTTTATTGGCCTTTTCTTAATAGCAAGATATCACAACAGTGGATGAAGCCAGTTTAAAAATTGTCTGAAATACCTTTCATAAAATATACCTACAGGAAAATCTGCTGCTTATACTATATATATATATATATATATATATATATATATATATATATATATATATATATATATATATATATATACACACACACACATACACACATACATACATGATTTGCATTTCTTTTTCAATTATTATATTTGCCAATTCCTTAAATTCCCTTTTTCAAATAAGATAATTTAAATAAGCAAAATAATCACTATATTCATTGATATTTTTTTACCTGTTTCATTGTTATTATTTTAGTGGAAATTTAATCAGGTAAGATTTAGGTATTTTTTAGCATGCATACAGGTAATTTAACACTTTTAATTATCATTTTCTAAACTATAGCACATATAAACAAAGCACTTTTTAAAAATATTTTTAATAATAGATTAGTGCTCACAATGAATTTACATCGACACTACACTTAATTAGACACTTTCATACTCACTTAGTGGAAGTAAATAAAAATATGTAGCTTCTTAGAAATATATTTCACATTCACCTTTTTTTCCAAGACACTTATAATTTTCTTTTCATATCTATATTTTGCTGAGGTAATTACATATTTTATCAATGGTCAATATTTAAATCAGGATTTTGAATATCTGTTTAAATGACCTACTCACAAATGTCAAAGAAAAGTAAGTCTTCATTTAAATGGTTTACAGAATAATTGCTTCTCAAAAATTGGCCATCCTTCCACAGATATATGCACAAAAGATGACCTCGGTCCATGGGAAGAGATATTGGTACAAATGTGGTCACTGTGGAAATGTTGAGACATATACACTCCAACTTCTAAACATCAATAGCTATGATTTAAGAGACATAAGCAAGATAACTGGCAGCAGTATTAACCGTAAATCACAGTTTAACCTCTCATGTAATCATTTAGAGGCATTGGAAGCGAGAACTCTAATGGAAGATTTCCTTTTGCCACAAAGCAGACCCACATTGACAACTATGACAACACCTAACACCAAAAAAGGATACCCTACTCATACTTCATGGCACATATACAAACATAGAGATTTCTATTTCTTGACAGAAGATGGCTATCTCCTCAATTATTTGCTCCTCTACCATGAGCATACTTGTACCTCACTTTTGCTAGTTTTTACTACAGATTTAATATTCTTACAAAGATTGACATTCTGCTCTTTATTATAATAGACATTCACATGATTTTCAATCCTGCAGTTGACTTACAGACCTCATCATAAAGCTGACAAGAAGTTACTGCAAGTCATGGTGGAAGCAGACTTTCATAATCTATGTTTACTTGTGTAATCTATGATAACTAATAAATCCCACTTTTGATAAGAAAACTCTTCTACAGATGCTACAGACATGTATACAGCAAATACTAAGAGACATATACAATTAAGGAGATAGCAATAAATGGAGAAAAAATAAATAAATAAAATAGATTTGATATTTGTCAAACGATACTATCAGAAGTCGTTTAAAACAAGGTAAATAGATTTTTGTTGGGTTCTATGAAAAACTACCCTTTGACAGATTTCCCAAGCCATGTATTTATTTACATTATGTGGACAATACTTTCGCCTGTTTCAGTTCCTGTAATGAAGCTTTGTCATTCTTCCAGCAGTTGAATGATTTACATCTTTCTCTAACCTTTACTATGAATGAAGAGAAGGTTAATCATTTACCATTCTTGGATGTATTGGTTGAACGACATTCATTTGCTTTTGTAACTAGTATATATAGAAATCCTACATTCACTGGCTTGTATTTGAGTTGGGATGCTTTTGCTCCTAAGTCTAAGAAGGTTAACCTGATCAAGTGTATACATTCAGGGCTCTTAAAATTTGTTTAGATAACAGGATTAAAAGTGAATTTGAACAGATTAAAAATTATTTTTGAGTGACAGGTAGCCTGAGGAAGTTATTATCGACACCATGAACAAAACTGTTGATAAGTTTAGGAATAACATTGTGCCATTTGGCCCTCCTAAATGTCTTGTTTATGTTAGACTTCCTTGGATTGGATCTCCTCGTCAGCTGTTTGCCGATAAGGTTTCTTCCTCTGTTACATGCTGTTATAATGCGGCTATGGTTCGAATCATCTTTACAACTCAAGCTGCATTTCACTCTACTCATAAGGATGTGCTCCCTATAAATTTCAATGTTGCTGTAATGCCACATATATAGGATGAACCTCCCAACGCCTTGAGGTTAGGATTAAGTAGCATGTCCCAAAGATATTTGTAACAGCACAACATCCGGGTATTCAAAACTACTCAATTCTGCCATCTGCGAGCATTTGAAAGCTATAAATAGTTGTGCAGTTAGTTATAATGATTATAATGATATAGAGCTAGGACAAAATGACATTAGTTGTCCTAGAGGGTTGTCCTAGAGGCCCGTTACATCCTACTTTATAAGCCAACTCTGTGCAAGCAAAATCCTAAAAACTCCTTAAATTTACTTGGAGATAATTGTTGCTTGATTAAAGGTGGTTTTAATTAATTTTTTTTTCTTCCCCCCTTGGTCTTGCTACCATTCTCCTCTTCACTCCCCTTTAATCAACTTAATCTATTTACATTGTTTTAAACAACTTCTGATAGTGTCACTTGACAAATATCAGATGAAAGGGCCCTTGCAATTCCAATAAAAAATATTTTTCTCCATTTATTGCTATCTTCTTAACTGCATATGTCTCTTAGTATTTGTCAGTATAAATGTATATGTACCAATAACTTATATATATATATATATATATATATATATATATATATATACACAAATGACACAGCAGTCATTCCAGGAAGAACTGGTGTGATAAGAATTAATCTTGTACCCAGTTTACCTGCTGCCCCATGTATTAAAATCATACATGCATCAGGGAAGAGGGGGAGTTACTTACCTTACTTTATCTATCCCCATGACCTTTAGTATGACACACACAAGCCCCAGGGATCAAAATAATTAGATAGTTTGAATTGTTGTAATACTTATTTATTGGTCTTTTTGAATACCCATACTAGAATAGGTGTTTTTATGATATAGGAAATGTACATTATTAGCCTCAGTGTAAAAAAGTATAACTTTGATAAAGAATATAGAAACCTTTATAAGTATATTACTTAGTCCACAGACTAATGGTAAAAAAAAGCTCTTATTTCATCCCACAAATATGCATTTTTTCAATATAATCCCCTTCCTCATCAACACAGATGATTTGGTAGTGAATATGAATATAGATCAATCATTATACACTGAAAATTCTTGATAACAATGTAAACTTATTGGTTCAAACTTGTATTTCATTGATATTATCACTATAGATAGACACAACACTGTGCATTTAAGAGTGAACTTCAACTAGTTTCCTTTGTTTGTATAAAAGTCAAATAAAATATTTCAAAAGAAAAAAAATTTTTTTTAAGTTTATTTAGATATTTTTTTACATAAATAAAAGGAATCTTTAAAAAGTAAAATACAAAATAATTTAGTGTTTCATTCAACCATTAAGCATTCAGTATTGCCTATGAATAAGAAGCCACCTAACAATTTTTTTAATAAAAAGTTAATTTTCTTCTATACCAAAGATACAAGGATTTTATTACTTCTAGTTGAACATTATACAGTCAAAACAGATGTTACTAGTTATTATTCATTACAAAACTCTTCAACATTGAAAATCAATTCTATTTTCATTCTATAATATTGAACTAGACATAATAAAATCTTGGTATCTTTCATTTAGAAGACAATTAATCTTTTATTTTAAAAAGTTGTCTGAGGTGTACTTATTTATGGGCAATACCATACATGAAATCTAATATCATTTCTACTTTTGTAAAATCTAAACTTCCCAAATATTTATTTAACTAAAATCAAAATGAAATTTAGTAGAAATAAAATGAGTTCTAAATTGTTTTTAAATTCTGAAAGTAAATATTTCTAAAATTAATGTTTATTTTTCTTCATCTTTTTGTTGTTTCCTATCAAAACATTGTAAATGACCCATTCTTCAACTATTCGAGAAAACAGTGTTGAAAAAAGTTCCACGTTAATTTTTAGATAAAAACTGTCATTTTTGATTTACAATCACGAGAATGACAGGCAAATTCTCAAAAATAGGGCTTGTTCCTATGGTCAGCTATCTTAGAACCAATTTGACAGAGAAGGGAAATAGTCTGAGGGCCTAGGATACAAGATGTTTCAACAGTTGTAGGCACAAAAAGTGAAAGAATGCAAAAAAAGTTGTTGAAATTAACAATGTATTCCTATAATATATTTAACCTATACATCTTCATAAGATACCCTAAAATTGTCTTCTTAAAAAGATAATGGAATTTGTTGTTGTAAATCATCATAAAAGCAGATGTGAAATATTAGATAACAGTCCAGCCAATCCTAAGGTTTTCATGGCCATATTGGTTAAAACATTGTCTGTGGTAGACTTGTTCACAAGAGCTACAAGTTCAAGTCTTATTGGAAGTTACTTTTTAATCTTGATTTCATACTATTTATTTCAATAGTCAAAGAATTGGTCAGCCTATAGTAAATGGTATGAAATTGGAACAAAGAAGTAGATATTATTTTATTGCTATTTTGTGCTGTTTATTTTAACAATCTAACAAGTAGGTCAATTTAATCCTTAGACCCCTGAGTGCTTCATATTCATGACTCCTAATCCTGGGTTCCCTAGCTAAAGATAACTGAAAATGTAATCTTATTTAATGGCCAAATCGGCTGTATTTTCACTTGACAATTGGGATATAGAAATGGGGATTCCCCAGACAGAATTAAGGTTGAATGGGTATACATATTTCTAAAGAACTGCACAAATTAGGTTCTAAGGGTTAATTTTTTTTTCAAAAAGCAACAAAAAGATGAAGGGAAATAGTCAAAAATTAATATAGAGTTAAAAGGGAGTAAAAAGAAATGAATTTTTTGTACAGATATTGTCCTATTAAATGACAATTCATCAAAAATAGAAGAACTGTCTTCAGGAAATCCAGAAACCCAATATCTCAATTTTCCTGAGTCTCCTAAGACTTCACATACATTAACAAACATTTCTTATCTTTGTACGCACTCTTAGATAAAACTGGATCGTCTGAAGGTATCATTTTCACCCAATGCAATCAGTCAGTCAGTAGATGCTAGTATTTTTTGTGTATTGCTACTAGTGTCTGGTCGTAGTGCAGATGAATATGGATGTAACATTTTCCCACCCCACTTTTTTTATTAGAAACCTAGGTGCTCCTTGTTTTATGGTAATTTATCTTTGTCTTATTTGTATCTGTGTACAGGGGTACATGTGTGTGTGGATACATATACATATATGCATTTATTTATATATATATATATATATATATATATATATATATATATATATATATATATATATATATATATATATATATATAGATGTTGGTGTAGCAGGTTGTTAGTTACTCAAGAAAAGTTTGTTTAAAATATATTAATTACCAGAAATTCTTTGCAAAAAGGGTTGCCATACTTTGAAATTTTCATGATCTTACTCAGTGATAGGGGTACCATACTGAGTAATTCCTCTCAAAACAATGGGAGTCACTTTCTGTAGCCTTACTTCAATGGAAAAAAATTAAGAAAAGAAGCGTTTTTATAAGTTTAAAATACTGTACACTGATATTAATATAGCTAACTTAAAGACCAAAGATGGTTTCTCCAATAACTTTGAACAACTAAAAAAAAACTGACGCCTTAAAAGAAAAAAAGAAAATCAACAAACTACCCAGTGGACATACTAAATTCAAATATATTACTGGATTTCAAACATTGTAAGGATTTTTTAAATTTAATAATTTAAATTGATCATAAACAAAATTTTCCAATCTATTACACCTGGCTAGGCTGGATGTATCTAGCCATTCATATCCAAAAACATTATGAGAAATATTAAAGTTTTTACAACTGGGACTTTTCCACTCAGATGGTCTTATCATTGCATTAAGAGAGTCAACATCCTAATGTTTGCAGTGATAGCTGAAGAAGCCAAACAATTTTAGGAAAACCCATGAGTTTTTAATGGAATATTCACACATGACCTTGTATGATATATAAATATCAGCTTAAAAGTTCATAGACTGACCAAGATAATCATGGAATGTGACTAAATGAGGTTTATTTTTCAACATAATCCTCTTTGCAGTCCAAACACTTCTTCCATTGATGTTACAGTGCTATTGGTCAAAAAGTCATCATATGAACTTTTCAGCTTATCCTCATATGATTACCTCACTAAAAAGACAATGCATCACATTAATCTTTGGCTTAGTGAGACAAACTAATTCTTTGATATCTTTTTAATAATTGAAATATATTTGGACAAATTCATTAAAAACTTGACTATCTCCAAATGGTTGGTTATCCTTGAACTCTGATGGTTGCTAAATTAAGTTTACCACTAAGCAGTGGATACCAACCAGCTACACCAATGCCTTCATATGTATATACATGTGTATCTTGGTAGCAACTCTTCTTTAATGCATGATGGACAAACATAATTACTTTATTTTTCAAATTTTCTGATGGTTGTCTCTCTCTAGAGAATTTTTCATTCTGATTCCAACTCTGTTTTTGAAATTACAAAGGTCATTCAATAAATAATGGGAATTATTTTTGAAAATGATTTTTTTTTTTTTCAGAAATTTTTTCCATTAATGTAAAATCTGCATTGTTTTATTGGTTTATTGGAAAAATCACATTAACCTCATAAAAATATTCGTTTTGAGGCTATACAAACTTGCAGAAAACTCAAGAGTGCTCCAGGCTTAAACAGTAGTTTGTCATCAAATTTTTGCTGGCTGAGAAATGTAAACTATGTAAAATTTCGAGAAGAATGTATGATATATATGAAGAAGCATGTTTTAGTGAAAAAATTTTTTACAAATGTGCTAAACATGGGTTTGTCACTTTAAGCCTGAGTTGAAAAGACAGTCCATGCAGTGGAAACACACTGGCTCTCCAGTAAAGAAAAAGTTCCAACACACCAAAAGTGATGCTGAAAATGTTCTGGGACATGAAAAGATTCATCATTATTGATTTCTTTGAAAAAGGGACAACTGTAAATAGTGCTACCTTTGGCAAAATTCACCTTATTTATTGAATGACATTCATAGATATTCAAATCTGAATTTTTTTAAATCCAAAATTTAAAAATTAAAGAAGTACATATTAGCAAAAGTTTCTGGAGTGGATAAAACAGGACCAAAATTTTGTAAGAATAAAATTAGATATTAGCATATAAATCATTCGGAAAACCCAAAGAGACAAACAAAATATTCCATCAGGAAATTAAAGAACTTTCAGAAAAGAAATTATTAAGAAAAAGTTCATCACTTTTATCATCAAACATCAATACATATGTTTACATTTATTTAGAGTTTGTATATTTATGTATTTTATTTATATATATATATATATATATATATATATATATATATATATATATATATATATATATATATATATATATATATATAATAGAGTTACACCCTAAGATAAGTACGCAAATTGCAATTTTTTTTATAAAGAGTTAATTTTCTTTCTTAGATACCAGGATTTTATTCCTAGTTGAATATTATACAATCAAAATGAATATGATAGCAGTGAAATTCTGTAACCAAAAATAAAAATGCAACACATCTATAACTAAAACTAGTATACATACAAGAGGTATTTTTGGACTGCTACATATTCATGTTTTTGGTTACAGAGTATCAGTGCTGGAGAGTTTGATAATAGATAATACCTAATAATATCATTTTGATTGTATAAATTTTTGGCAGAAATAATAAAATCTTAGTATCTTTGGTTTAAAAGAAAATTAACTTTTTCTTAAATTGTTTGAGGCATACTTATATATGGGTAACACTCATAAATATAAGCATATATGTAGACATTTAAAAATATATGTAAATATGGTAGGTTTATTGTTAGAAAACTAAATGTTTACACAAAATGCTACCCAAAACTTTGGGTAAACTCACACAAAATAACTTCTTTTTCAAAGAAAGAAAAGAAAATGATAGAAAATTATTTTCTTTATTTCCTGGCATAGTGATTTCAAGAAATGTTTGAAATATTCAACAGGAAAGAGAAAATTAGACAGGTAACTTAATAGGTTATAATGATCCAAAGTTTTGCGTAGTACTTCGTACATACACATTGATTTCTATATGCTTGGTTATCTATATATTTATACATTAATACATGATATATTCATGTGTGCTTGTATATTCATGTATACTTTCAGCTTACCTTTGTATCTACAAGTGTTAGGAAAAAAACTGCTCTTATCTGAAGATTGCAATTTTTTTCTTACCTCCTCAAAAAGATTGCATGAAACCGATAGTAATGGGGCAGCTAAAGAATGATTACTGAACTACATTTATTTTAGGTCATATATATATATATATATATATATATATATATATATATATATATATATATATATATATATATATATATATAATGTGTATTTAGGCAGAAAATTCATTTTTAAATATGTTTCATTAAAATAACTAGCAAGTATTTTTCATTAAGTCTTTTCTTGCTGGCAAGTGTGAAAATAAGTTTTTATAGAGTTGTGTTTGAAATCCAGAATATTTTAATATTATCAAGCAAATACAACAAAAAAATGACTAAACAATTCTTGTCTGCTATGTGAAATGAAAGATACATATGCACACATGTCTATATAACATGTTTTCAAATGGTCAGGTATATGTATATAGCCAATAAATAAGTAAACTTTTATCTGAGTACATACAAAGATATACAAGCATATATACACTTTTATGTAGATAAGTATGTTATTACTAGATTATATGTATGCACACACACATGCACATCTTTTATACTGTCACAAATTGTTGATTACATGTATATATGTTTAAGTAATGAATACTTTTGCACCAGTCTTGGTGCAATCATCAATTAATTTATTTCAACTCAGAAGATAATGCAAAAAATACTTGTCATTTATGGCTTCAAACTCATATAAACAAAGATACACACTGATGTATATGCATAGATATATATATATATATATATATATATATAGATAGATAGATAGATAGATAGATAGATAGATATTTTTTAAACATCAAATATCAATAAATTTTTGAATTTTTCCATTCTCTGGAGTCATATCTTTTTATGCAAAAGTGAATGTAATGTTGATAATCATGACTCACTATTATATTTAATTTTATCAAAATTGTTGATGACCTTATACTTTATATTCTCTAAGATGCAAACCAAATCTGTATCGTATACTTTAGAAGGGGAAGGGTTTTGGGTACTGGAAGTGGGTTTGTCAAATTTGAACCCTAAAATACTGAGAATGTATATATTTATTTATATATGTTTGTGTGTACATCTTTTACTCATTTTTAATGCATTAGTTGCGTATATATATATATATATATATATATATATATATATATATATAAACAGAGATATATAGAGATATATACATGTGTCATTCTATCCCTCAAAGTTTAATTATCATTTATAAGTTTCTTATACTTGATTTTTATATAACAAAAATCTTTTTAATATTATTCTCTGCAATCAATAAAGTCTCATACTATCATTTGTACCAAATGTTTTAATGTGTTGTAACGTTATTTTGTTGTATTGGCAAATATAGATTTTCTTTATATGCATACACATAAATATATGCTTTTAAGAATGTCAATAATATACATATATATTCCCAGATAAGTACTTAGTTCTATTAATGATCATTTGACAAAATATTTAAGATTATTTTGATATCTCATTTATACGTAAAATATTGTACATATATTACTAAATAATTATATATATATATATATATATATATATATATATATATATATATATATATATATATATATATATATATCAAAAACTTCATTAGGATGTTTTAGATTTTGTATATAATAATTTACATTAGGTAAGCAGTGCATCCTTTAATTCTTAGGAATGTATGCAACTCATTATATATGTGTGTGTGTGTGTGTGTGTGTGTGTGTGTGTGTGTGTGTGTGTGTGTGTGTGTGTGTGTGATTGTAGATGAATGGATAATGTGTTTATATAATATGTGTATGTATATATATGTTTACTTATATATATATATATGGAGAGAGAGAGAGGGAACTTCATGAATCCATCTCTTCTCCTGCCTGCTAGAGTAGCTTTATAAGGCAACTCATTTAGGAGAACGAAAAGCTTTGAATTCAAAACCTGGATATTGCTGGTCAAAGAATTAGTTGCACAGTGGTGAACCATTTTTCTATTATCAATTTCTCCAAGAAAATGTGGGTGGTTTTACATAAGCCTTCACCATTGTAAAGAGATTACTTGTGTAGATGGTTCAAAGGTTCACATCTTTAACTGAACTATGATCCCTCATATGTTGAGATCAACAGTAGAATTCATCATATGTTTTATATATATATATATATATATATATATATATATATATATATACTGACAAAAATTATTTTGTGAGTCAGGAACTAACCTACTACAGTTTTGCCTAAGCAGCTCATCAGGGTACCTAATCCTTTTTTTCCCTTAATGAAAGTGCTATTATTCAATAAGTTATATAATTTTATATATATATATATATATATATAGTTTAAAGATGTGTATCTCTATATTTGATATATCATCTCATATACATACATGTATACATGTAATATTTTTATGAATAAAAGAAAAACATCTGTGCACCTAACAAAACCTTCATCAGAGATGGACTCTGGAATCAGGAATGGTCTCAGGGCTAAATAACCATTACCACTAACCTAAAGTACTCCCAAAGTATCTCACAATACCACCAGATTTTGTTTGTTTTTTCTGTGTTATCATGAGAATGCCAGATAATCCCTTTTTATTCAGCAGTGAAGCATTAATTCAGTGATGTAAAGTTTGAATTAAGTGACTAGATAACATGTCAATGCACTGAATAAGAATAGAATTTCCATGAAATTCATATACAAAGTCTGTACAAACTCTTTATAATGAAAAGGTGTCCTGTGTACTGTGAGGCAATTCCTGACTCTGGATACCTTCAATCAATTTACAATCTGCATGAGATTTACACTGTTATCAATATCGGTGACTAAATTTATTGTGATGTAATATATTATATATATTGTATTATATTAATTATGTTTGTGTTAATTTATATATGTACACATGTAGTTTAAACATGTATATTCTATATTTGATATGTTATATATCATAAAAGAAATATTTTCAGTTATACATATGCATTTATATTATATTCATATGTGCACATCTTTTTATGCCCACGTAGACATACATATTTTCATACACAATAATCATCCATAGTTCTCATATGATGATTATAAGCCTCTCTCAAAAACAATAATAATCAGCTGATATGAATGTAATGTATAAAAAGAAGGAAAAGACAATTGAATATCAAGACCTAGCAAGAAAGATAATGAGAATATGGAATATCTCTACCAAAATCAGACGAGTAGTTATTAGTGCATTGAGCATCATAATTAATACATTAGTTTCTAAAAGAAATTTGAGTAACAACACAGGTTACAGTAATATAAAAATATTCCTACTGCAAGAATCATCAGAAAGGTACTATATATCTAAGGAATCTAGATGCGACCAAATATTAAGAATGTAAATCCCAAAACATTATCATAATAATAATAATAATAATAATAATTATTATTATTATTATTATTATTATTATTTATAATAATAATAATAATAATAATAATAATAATAATAATAATAATAATAATAATAATTTTATTGGATTTCAATTGCTAATTTTATTTTAGTCTTGTCTTCAGTGTTCGCTTAAATATTTTGTTGTATTCATTTTTGGTGTTGTTTTAAATAATGTTTTAGGAAAATGATTTTTCTCTTCATCAAAAAAAAAAAGCAAAGTTCTGCTCTTAAACTAATTTATTTTTCAGGTTTTTCTTTCAAAGATCTTTTTTTCCATTTTGACTTTGTTTTAGTATTGCATTTTTTCATACAGTTAATTTTCATTAAAAGAAGATTTTTGGATACTAGATTCAAAACATGCTTTTATTTAAAATATAAATCATGTTGAAAAAATATATGATTAAATATGTTTATATAAATAATGATATATATGTATGTATGAGTGCATATATTATATAAGTAGGAACTTCAATTAGTTTGTTATCTAATGAAAAAAAAACACTCATTTTATAAATCATAGAGATTAGATATTTTTCAGTAAAAATTTCAGAACAAAATTTAGTTAATAACTACATGTTAGAGTATGGACTTATATATATGAGTAGTGAATATATATATATAATTTGAATAATGATATCTGACAATATGGTTAAGAAATATAACTGAAAACTAAAAATCCAAGTTGTTGAAATTTATCATTTATTTGTAAAAAATGTATCATGTGACTTCATCAAATACTTCAAAATTATTTTTGAATCAAAAATTTGTTGACATGAATCATGAAAACAGATACTAACAGCTTTTAATTTCAAAGAAATTTTTAATTTCTTTCAAATTTTCTTTTGTGAATACTATTATCACTATAAGATATAACTAATGATTATTATTGAAAAATAATTTTGGATTTATTAATATTATAAAATATTACTGAAGAATCTACTTAGAATACATTTTTAATTTTTCATTCATATTTCTTAAACATGTTTATTTGTTTGTTTATTTGTGTATGTATGTGCATCTGTGTGTGAGAGAGAGAAAAGTGTTACTTAAAATTTAGGAAAATTAACACACTATTTTTTATTTTAATTATTATAATAAAAATTAATATTAAGTTTGAAACATATACTAGTTACCTATTAGATATGTGCAAAAGTTACCAGTACCCTCTTTTTTTTAATTAAATACTTGAAACTTTTGTACTTGTATAATACTCTTTCTTTATGATGGGTATCAGACCACTCTTTTTATTAGGCTAAATATCTTACTAAAGAAAGCAGTTGATCAGCTGACTAGTAGGTTTTTTATTTATTCAATAATAACGTAGTTGACTAATCAACTTGTATTGTGTGTATATATATATATATATGTTATGCTATTATAATTTATACATTGTATATTATTATTTTATGCAGTTAATCAGCAGCCTTTATAGTACCCAGTATTAACTGATGTGGGTACTTGTAAAGTAAAAATGTATTAAAAAATATAATTGCAGCTAGTTTCCTACAAAGAAGCAATTGTCAAGCAATCTCTTTTAAGCACGAAACTTTTAATAGCAATTATATGGTTTGTGTTTTAATACACTTTCACTGTGTGTGTGTGTGTGTGTGTGTGTGTGTGTGTGTGTGTGTGTGTGTGTGTGTGTGTGTGTGTGTGTGTGTGTGTGTAAAAACATAAGAATATGTAAAAACACAATGTCTTCAGAGGATTATTTTATTTTTTGCTAACATTTAACATTTTGGTTTTTAAATTTGAAAACATTCAGTTTTCACATTTAAAAACTGAAACATTTAATGTTGCCAAAAATAAAATCATCTTCTAAAGACTTTGTGTTTTTACATATACATACATTTTCATACTGTCAGATTTAGTTCCAGTTTTCCCAGATATATATGAAAAAGAAAGCAATTTCAAAAATACAGTTGACATGTCTCACTAGTGGTCAGTCATCATCAGAATGTAACAATTCAAAAAATTCATTTGCATTTTGATGATGATATACCAGTTGTAAAACATGTTAGTCTGATTTTCCAAACTTTTTCTTTTTCTATTAAAACTTTACTTATATATATATATATATAAAGTAACTTTTAAGCATTATTTCAAAACTAATTCCATATTGTTATATATATATATATATATATATATATATATATATATATATATATATATATATATATATATAGTCAAGTAGATCATAATAGCTACTTCATCTTAGGGCAAGGACATATAAAATGAATGATACATCAAAAAATGATTGGTCGATACATAATATAAAATTTAATATATTTTTATTCAATGAAGTTGAATATCTTTATTGCTTGTTAAGGCATAAAACTATGTTTTATATTGTTAATGTTAATTTATTCATTATTTGTTTATATATATTTTTGTATATGTATATAAAATAAACTGCTATAAAAATAATCATACTTATTTCCTTTGACTTTTGATATTTTTAACAAGTTACAAAGCTCAAATTTATTTTTTAAATATTTTTTCTTCATACAACAGAATTTGTTCATTACTTGTAATCTCTGATTGGTAAAATAGACAATTTTATTACAAATTTTTTTGTCTAAATATCTGAGCTGAGGAGTTGTCATTATTTACACTATTTACAAGTCTCAGAAGATGTATCAGCTAAAACATTGTGAATATAAATGCAATGAGGACTATAGTCCAAGACTTGTAGATAATTCCAAATTAGTTTGGACAATTGAACTCTTTTGTTTTCTTAATGTTGCTATCATAATATTTTGGCTAATCAGTTCTTCAACCTTTATGAGGTAAAGCAGGGGTCTCAAACACTTATGGTAGAAGAACCATTTTTATAACCAATATTTCAAAAGAAAACTTAGACATTTAATTCTGAAAAAATGTTTTATTCTATTTTTATTCCCATTGAACTTTTTGTACTAGTTCACATATTTTCAGTAATTTACTGTTATTTTGAGGTGTTAATGGTGTAATGGTTAAATAAATAATCTCCCTTGCAGTCTATTAGCTGTATTATAGCTTAGAATTGATAGAAATTACAGACCCCCACTTCATTTTTGGCTTACTTTGTTTCTTCTCCAAACATAATGGCTCTGCTATATTCTTAAGTTTGAAAACTTTTTGGTAAGTTTTAATCCATAAGAATAGAATGTAAAAAAAACTTTTTTCTTTGAAAATGACCCCAGAAAAATAGGTACTAATATATCAGATGTTTATTTCACCAACTCTAAGTCCACAGATGTACCTAGGTGATTCTTATCTATACATGGGAGAGACTAATACCTGTGCTCATCAAAGAAAAACATGTAGTGCTTAATATGGATTGATTGAAACATTAAGATAACTACATCAAGAATGCCAAGGAGTTAAATTGTTCAAAAAAAATGTATAATGTTAATGACTCTTCTTAAAGTTATCAATAAGATAATTTCATTGTTGTTATTGTATTTCAATACAAAATCTTTATTTTCAATTTTAATTTCGTATTAAGTGTTATTCTCACTTCACCTGATAGTGAAATATTTTTGTGACTTTTTCTCAGATTTAATGCATGAAACTTGTAAATATTTTTTCCTTTGGTGAAGCATTCAAAATGTACTACATACTCTTTTTACTTTTATAGCTGATTTAAGGTCCCAACTTTGCTTGTGTTCAAATTGTGGATAGAGAATGTTTGCTTTTAAGTTTTATTGCTTCATTTTTTATATTTCTTAGATCTTATTTTTCTTTTAATTACTTTTCTCTTCTGGCTGTAAATGTTGTCTTATCATTGTTGTGGCTATTTATATTACTATTTTGATAGCTTCCATATAGATATTTTTTTAATCCTGTTTTTTGTATAGCTTTCATAATCACAGAGTGAAAAAAAACCTCGCTTGCTTAATTTGCCAATTATATATGAAAAAGCCTTACCATGTGTATGTGAAATACATATATATATATATATATATATATATATATATATATATATATATATACACACTAGTAATGAACTTCATGTAATGAATGATCCCTAACTTTTGACTTTTGGCTGTGCTATCATATATTGCGTGTAATAAATGACCCCTTGTTTTTGAGGTGAAGAATTGGTCTTAAAAAGTCATTCATCTCATGAGTATGCATATATATATATAGAGATATAGATAGATAGATGTATATATATATATATATATATATATATATATATATATATATAATTTCTATTAGACATTATAAAGTGGAAATATTACCTCAAGCACCTATTAATAATTAATATATATTATATAGGCAAATACCCATCCTGCAGATAGAGAAAATGAAGTTATAATAAAAGTTCACTTACCTCTACAGGATTTCTATATACACAATATGTTCTATTTTCAGTATTTCTTTTCATCATTATGTGAAGTCCACTTGAATACTCTGAATATAGTTTGATATTTTTAGACAAAAACAAAATGAATTTATAGCAAAATGTATACAGTGAATGTCCAAAAATTCAATTTTTTCTTTTCTTCTTGTAATATTACAATAAATGTAAATGCGGTGAGTGTTTTGTCTCATTGCTAAGTTATGACTGAATGAACAAATGAGAAAGTAGAGTTAAAAAGTTATAATTATTTCTTTTTACGTTTACACCAAAATGACTTTATCATAAAAGTTATCCACAAAAAATTGCTTATGTATGAAGATAAAAATAATCAAATTAAAAATGAATAACAGCACAATTATTTACTGAAACTTGTTTTTTTAAAACCCTGAAGCAAATTATATGTCACAATTACTCTGATAAATTGTGTTTGTAAATAAATATAATATTCATTGGAAACCTAATAAATAGTATACAAGTATCATTACATATAGACTGTTTTGTTCTATATGATAGAATATGGAGGCACATACAGATTTACATAATGCAAGTTTATAACAGATGAACAATGTTATCATAAAGCTTTATCTTATATAATTAACTATTATATGAACAATATGATTATGGCTTCTTATGTGACTATATTATTATATTACTAATATTATAATGTTTTAACATTATGTCAAAAATGCATGCTATTTTGAACAAATCCTGGAAGCAGCACCCTATAAAACAGCTGATGTAGGGTTACTTACCTCCTATTGCACCAAGTAAAATGAACAAGGCATGCTGGGCACTGCTAGAGAAGTGAGAACAAACTTATAAGCAATGTTCTCCCATGGACTCCTACACATGGACATGCCTGTGTTGGCTAACTGCAAAAACTTTAATTCATAAGCTCTATGCAGATACTGGATGCTGTTTAGAGGACTTGCCAAGAACAATGTCTGATAGGAACAGATGGCTAGAGAGAATCAAGGGAATCTTTGCTGTCGGCACACCTACATGATGATAATAATGATCATCATCATTATGTGACTAAAAACATGATTATGACTTGGTATTATTATATGACAAATAATTATTACTTGAACACTATTATATCATTGTGACCAATGCTTATTACATGAACAATATATGAAAAGATAACAATACATTTTTTTCACATATCAAATCCTGATTTTACATAAGAAAATATAATCAAAAATTACCATTATCTTTTTTACATTTTGTATTTAAAATTAACTTCTTGTACTATTTTGCACATTTTGATTTATAATAAATACTGTACAGAAGTTTTTCAAATTAAAAATTTATGTAGACCTACCTACATAACATGTGCTTTCCCCACAATTGCATCACCATCAAAGTGTGCTAATGGCACAGATTCTCCTGACTCTCTTACCATTTCTTCCTATTGGCCATCACACTTGATAAGTCATCTAGATAGCACTCAGTGTCTGCACAGAGCTGCTGTTTTGTAGGGTGCTACTAATAGGATCTGTTTAAAATGTATGCAGTATTTTTGTGTAGTTCCCATCTAGCTTTTTCTCCAATTGTTTTCTTAGAGTCCAAGTGTTGCAAGCATATTTTAATACTGACGGCTTTTTTTATCAGAGACATCAAATTTCCACATAGATAATAACTATTTTGTACTGCTCTTTTCAAGAATACCAACCTACTTTTTGTGCAAAAATAAATTTGGAAATTATAATTTCTCCTGCAAAAAGTCTTCATATAAAATTTTGCAAAAACTAAATTTCTCTTTCATAGTGAGGGATTATATCTTTATATAACATACCAGTATTAATGACTGAGTAATTATTATGATATTTTTATTGCTGTCATTGTTCTGTCATTTTACAAGAAAATCTTAGAAGATATATATTATGTACGTATACTTGATGTTTACTCTGCTTTTTATTGTTTTTGCAACATGACAACTGCAGTAGATTGTTTACAAACTTTGGGGAAAAGTCTATATGAACTTATCGTTACCTTCAGTTAGTTTAATTAGAAATTTATGAGCCTAGTTTGTACTTTATATTCATCAATATGTCAAATATCAAGTCCTTTCTAAGAAGATTTATCAAAATATTCATCTACAAATTACTTGAGTCTCCCTTCTCTTGTTGACAATGTACAGAATTAATTTGAATTTTCTTGAAATACAGAAAATTTAAGTCTTGTGGCATAGTACATTTGGCAACAAATTTAATGGCAGAGATGCACTTTTGACCATAAAATAAAAAAGCTTACCAATAAAAAAAATCTATTGGAATTTCACTATTACAATACTAAAATGCGCTATTTGTGGCAGGATATATTGCACAAATGTGTTCATGAGATAAATTTTTATTCACTGATACTTTTAAAAATTACTGTTCTACTAAAGTTTCAGAAGTAATCATCATCATCATCATATCGCGCTGGTAGCACGGATATCCCTGACCCTCTCTCGCCACTCCTCCCTATCGTTCATCGCCCTAGGTAGGTCTTCAGGACAACATCCTGTATCCTCACATAGCTGCTGAATGTACGTTCGAGCTGGTCGTCCTGCTTTTGCGCGGCCATGTGTGGGGATCCATAAGAGTACATCTCTTATGAGTTCATCTCTGCTTCTCCAGCAGTGTCCTGCATGTCGGGTTCGTCTAACTTGGATAGTTTTCGTGATAGGGGGTAGGTGGCCGTACAGTTGGTGTCTTGTGGGGTGTTGCTGCCAGGACTTGAATTTTAGGGCCAGGACATATCAAAACAAGAGACACTTTGGGGGTTTTATCTCATAAGATCTAAAATTTTAAGTAATTTACATTTCGCCCTCACATATTAATTATATTTGAGCAACCTGAGTTGCTCTCTGCACCAAAAGGATTAATCAAGAATTTCATAAATAAATTTTGATTAAAAGTGGCAATTTCATATACACAAGGAAAGTTTTATTTGCTATACTTATTTTTCTTTTTCTGATCTCATGCATAAAATTCTCATTGCTAGATATAACTGATTGTTTGCTTTTATTTTTATATATATATATATATATATATATATATATATATATATATATATATATATATATATATTTCTTATTGTCCCAAGAATTTGTAGGTTAAATGAGTAATTTTTTAAAATTTTTGGTTTTTGTCTTATATTCAACCTCTCTTTTCTTTTTTTTTCTTTTTTTTCTTTCTCTTTTTTAATGTGCTAAATCTACCTTCTTTTTTTTTTTTTTTTTCTTTTTTTTTTCCTTTATCTTTAACCATAACTCTCTCATTTTTTCAGGAACAAGAAATGGAAAAGCAACAACTGTTGTCAGAACAGTCTCGATTATCAGAACGAGGAGCTGCAGAAATGATTCTGTTGTACATTAGCGCAACTAAGGGTAATTTTTACTTTACTATTTCTACTTTATACTTTTGCAGGACTTCATTAACATGTTTACTACTTTCTTGTATATTTTAACCTTTGCATGATACCATATATGTTTATTATTGAAGCAACTGTAGTGATATTGTATGTTATATGCATATGAAAGAATGGGATTGATATACTGCCATGCTACTAGGATAAACAGGATACAAAAAGAGAACATGACTTATGGTCAGGTCTTGCTGAAAGTATCAGTTCCCACTAGATCACCAAAGTTAAGCAGTGACAAGGCTGTTCAGTTCTTAGGTTGATGACCTCTTTAGCAAGAGCCGGTACTGTAAGCAACCTAAGACTGTCATATTTAAGCAAATCTTAGTAAATAACAATATTTAAGCAAATCTTAGTAAATAACGAAAAATAAGACATTGAACTACCAACTTGAAACAGAATAAACTTGATAGCATCATAACAGTTACCATTAGAAATTGATAAGATTATCTATGCTTTCTTTTGGTAAATTAAATTTATTAACATGTTCACTGGTTCCTTGGGTATTTGAACTTTTGCATAATACCATCTATGTTTTTTTTATTTAAGTAACTATTAGAAATTGCTATATAAGATTTTTTATACTTTATTTTGGTAAATAAAATTAAATTAATTAATAAGTACACTTCAGCTTTTTAATATTAGAACCTTTGCATAATACCATCTATGTTTGTTATTGAAGCAACTATTAGAAATTGCTATATAAGATTTTTTATACTTTATTTTGGTGAATAAAATTAAATTAATTAATATGTACACTTCAACTTTTTAACATTAGAACCTTTGCATAATACCATCTATGTTTGTTATTGAAGCAACTATAGTGATATTGGACAGTAGTTGTATGAAGGAATGAAATAGATTTATAGTCATGTTACTAGGAGAAAGAGGACATTGAATTAAAAACTTGAAACAGAATAACTTAGTAACATCATAAAAGTTGCTATATGAGACTATTTATGTTGGCTTTTGGTAAATAGAATTAAATTGATTGATATGTTCTTGCTACCTTAGATATGTGAACTTTTACATAATGTCATTTGTGTTTTTGTTAAAATTGTCATTTGAAATAATTGTATAAAATTACTTCTGCTTTATTTTAATAAATTAAATTTATTAGACAAAGAATGGTGCAATGTGTATCCTTGGCACTGGCTTTGTTTTTATGTGCCATAGTACCATAACACATTTGTGCATCATAGTTGTTTTTGCTAAAATACTAAATTATACTTAGGGCTGTTGAAGTTGTTATTTTACTCTAGAAATGTATTGTAAATTACTTCACTTTAAAAAATGTTGCAAATGATTTTACCTCAGAAATTGAAAATAATGAGGAAAATGATTATGAATATCTAGGAATTAATTCAAGTGTTACTGATAGAATGAGACAATTGGGTATATAATTAATTCTGTGGCAAAAAGGAGATAATGATAACAAAAAGAATATCAGTACTGCCAATACCAAGTCCAACTCTCTTTCACACTGTCCTCAAGTCACCAGCATTTCTTGACTGATGAATTCTCAGTTTTATAAAGCTGCCTCATCTCAAACTCACATTGACTATTGGCCAATATCTGACCAGTTCCACTTCTATGCAAATTAGTATGATGACTGCCATGCAGATTTTGTCAGTGCCATTTATAGTGGCAGCATCTCCTCTACAAACATTTTACTGATGAAGAAGATATAACTCTTGCGAGAAATATTACTAATTTCAAGAGTGCCTACTACACAAAACACACCCAACTCTTGGCCTCTTTTCATATCAACTTGTTTATTCATTACAAATATTTATATCTATTCTTATATGAAAAATGACTATTTTTCTTTATAATTTTTGCAGGTGTTTATAGCCCGATAGTTGACCATACCATTGAACTTGGCATTTCACTTCTCAGAGGAGGCAACGTGGATGTACAAAATGTAAGTTACTTTCATTAGTAAAATAAATCAAATATAAACTCTTCAGTTATTATTGTTAATTTTGACTGATATTTGCTTTAATCTTAATTTTGAAATTTAGAAAAGAATAAAGGATAATATCTCAATGAGATTCAAAATTATGTCCTTTGGATTTAAGGAAACATAGTTAAACTCACTAGCTGCTTTGTGAGCTTATTCTTTATCATTTCCAGTCTACACTGTTGATTTATTAACCTAGATTGATACCCAAGTGAGTTGTGATAAAATAAGTAACTAAAATATGACTAGTAAATTCATTATGTGGTAAATTTATTGCAGGTAAATTATTTTGTCGCTAAATTCAAAATTTAATCATTGCTTTTAAAAAGAGTGAAAGAGTTAATCAGAGTTAGAAAAATGCTATATCATAAGAGTAATTAATTTAATATGATGAATTTACCAACAATTAATTTACTACAAATACTGAAAAGTTTGGATGAAAGAAAATAGTAGGCAAATTAATAGTTGTCAGAGCTACAGCTAAAAATAAAAGTAAATAATAGGATGCTACTAATATATAGGGTTATAGGAAATCTCATTATAATCCACAAAATGTTCATCTGTCCATACAATTAATGCTCTGCCAATTTTTGTCTAATATCACTGGAAATATTTGAAATGATATTTAGAGTTCTGAGACTGACTGAATTTTAAGCTGCCTATGTTACTTTCTCTTTTGATGAAAAGAGTGTCTTCCATGTATTCATATTGTTCCCAGTGGTAAACTGTTTCCCTTTGGCATGCAACAAAGTTTTTAGTTTGAATCTGTTTGGGAATAATTGTTGAAAAATTCTGCTGACAAATTCTGTCCTAGATTGACATCTATCAAAAAAGTGACTATGGAGGCACACTTAGTATAACAGTTATCATCATACAAAATGGAATTGGTGACTAGAGTTCAAATCCTGGACTATACTGTTTGCATTTCACTTCATTCTACTGCCCTTGGGAAAGGTATGAATCTTTCTCTTCTACCCCACCCTAATTATGGGTAAATAGTAAGGCAGTGTGGGTTCTTTAGTCTTGGTTAGGTGACCAGTCTAGAAGAAAGAAAACTCTGACTTCAAACCAGTTTCACTTAAAAAATGACCAATACTATTATCTGAAGTTTAAATTTTGAATATTAATTGAATCTAATGTTCAAAATTTGGACTTCAAATAATAGCATTGGCTGCTTTAAAGTTATTAGGGTGAGTTTTGCAATATTTTGGTAACATGAGGCTCAATTTGGCAATCCTGGATGCTTTTGTCAAGGTGACAAACCACACTGAACTGTGATGATGCCAAGCTCCCCTCATACTCTCCAAGTGCTACTCACTGGATTTGTCTCTATGGCTTGATGCATGGTCTTGGAACATATCAAAATATTGCAAAACTTTTTACTCATTCTAGTATCATATTGGGTAAGTCAATAAGATATCAAAATTCAATAAAGCATAATTGCTGTCAACAGCTATCAAAATTCAAAACTTGAAGTAGACACCACCTAACTTTTACAGTGCATATTTGAACCTTTTTTTAACAAATAAAATTTAAATCTGTTGTTTTGTTAAAAATTGGCCTGTCTTAACTGTCTGACTACATAGTTGGGGAAAATATTTAAAGACTCTTTAGGTCAGATAAAATTTTGTCACGAGACCAAATGTGACTGGAAGGCTTTAGTTTAGAGACCTCTACTGTAGATTAATGACCCAAATGAATACCAATTGAAAAAAAAATTAAGATGAAAGAAAATACTTATCAAATTTAATAATAATTGACAATGCTTCATTTAAAAAAAATCTTAAAACAATAATATCAAGAATAAATTATTCAACTTTTTAAAACTTTTTCTTTGAACATAAAATCAAGTTATGATAAAAAAATGTTTTTAATTTATTTATTTTACAGAGAATGTTGAAACATCTCAAGGATAAAAAAGACGTTGGATTCTTCACATCTGTGGCTGGACTTATGCAGCAGTGCAGGTATTTAAAACTCCTTAATCAAGTCTCTCTCAGAGTTTATTTCATTTGAGCTTTACAGTCAATAAAATGCATGCTGTATGCTGTTTGTAGCTTTTTGTCTAAGTAGGCAATATATGTAACAACTTTTTATTGTTATGTCTTCTTGGATACTATAGCTATGGGAGGGTGGTACCAGTAAAAAGTAGTTCTATTTCTAAAATAGATAACTGTTAGAAATATAGTTTCTTCTGGGATTTAAAATTTAATATCAGTTCCTATTGGAATTCAAGTAACTATCTTGTTTTTAGTTATGCAATACCAAAGATACACCTTCTAAGTAACAAGGCTGCATTAAGTTGCCATTGTTCATATATGTTATAGTCTTCTCTGATTGGTCAATCTACTGGTGGTGTTGACCAGTGAGCTTATAAATATTTGCTGACAATTTGTAGATGGCTGATACACCCTCAATAGATCACTCCTCGCCCCCCCAAAAAATCCAACACGACCCACCCACCCTGTTTGGAAGTAAAAGATGGAATCTTCCACCTTTAAAAGAAATACATATTAAAATTTAAAAAAATATGAATAATTTTTTTTTTAGAATTATTAGTATTAATACAATTTTGTTTAATTGATACAAAAACAAGATTAGTGATTTAGTTCTTTTTTTATTTATTATTTAGGCTGGTTTATTGTTTTCTGTTTTGTTTTTCTGCTTTTAGTTTTTTTTGTGTGGGGGGTAGGATTATTGAAGCTGGTTTATTGTCATATCCTGGACACTTGTTTGGGGGAATTTTACCCCTCTACTGAGATGCAGTCAATGTATTCTTCTGCCTCAGTCAACTGGGCTAATAATGCCTAATTTACTAAGTTAATCAATTATCTACTATAATCTTTCTGAAAGTGTTTAATTTTATTCCTGTTATTGGCTTTGAGAACACATCAGCTACATTTTTCTCTGTTTCAATGTATTCTAAAAGAATGGACCCTTAATTTATTTCATCATGTATAAACTGAAATTTTATATCAATATGTTCTGATCTTTGATGAACAATTGGGCTTTTTGTCAAAACAATACTTGGCTGATTATCACAATGAATAGTTGGTGGGTTTTTAAGTGACTCAAGTTCCGTTATAATTCTTAATAGTGCTCTAAGATATAGGGCTTCTTGGCTTGCTAACGAAATAGCAATAAATTCCACTTTGCATGTTGACAAAGCAACTGAATTCTGCTTTTTAGATTTCCATGAAATTATTGGGTTATTGTCTGCCAATCTAAAGTGAAATCCACTCATGCTTTTTCTGTCACTTGCTTTTTCTGTCACTTAAATTCACCCAATCTTCACAAAATCCTTTCAATTTCAAGGGTTTCTATGATTTCTTGAATATTGGTGACTGATTGATTGTGCCTTTTAAATAATGTAAGACATGTTTTGCCTTTGTTAAATGGAAAGAATTTAGTTTTGTTAGGTCTTAAGACAATCTAGTAACTGTACAACAAATGTCTCGTCTTGTTGCAACCATTATATATATTAGACTGCCAATAATTTCACGATAAGGTTTGCTATCTATTAAATCAATTTCATCACTTGTTTTCTTTATATCTATTTCACACGGAGTTGAGCGTAGTTTGCAATCTGCCATGCCGAACTTTGATATCTTCTCAATATATCTAGATTGATTCATTTTAATAGTATTATTTTTGCATTCAAATTGTATTCCTAAAAATCAGGATAATTTGCCTAGATCAGTCATTTTGAATCTAAAGTTCAGTCTTGTCTTAATTTGCATAAGGTGTTCCTCAATTTTTGAAGCTATTAATATATCATCTATCCACAATAAAATTATGCATATTTGATTGTGGACATTTTGAATGTACATGCAAGAGTCCACGAGTGACTGCACAAAATTTTGTGTAGTTAAATAAGTATGGAATGTTTTATTCCAAGTTCGACCACTCTGTTTTAACCCATATAAGGATGTTTAAAGTTTCCAAACATAATTCCCATTCTTAACTTTAAAGCCCTCATAGTTTAAGGGGGCATTTAAATATGCACTCTTAACATCCATATGATGTATTAACAAGTCATACTGGACTGCTATTTGCAGTAGTAACCTTATGGAAGCTATATTTGTCATCAGGGCAAAAGTTTCTCTATAATCCTTGCCATATATTTGCTAGTAGCCTTTGGCTATGAAACGAGCTTTATGCTCATGACTTCCTTCACTTTTACTTTTTATAGTGAAAAACCACAATATTTTTATTTCTTGGAGCTTTCTGCCATTCAAAAGTATTTTTTTCTACATAGGAATCAAATTCTCTCTTCATTGCTAAAATCCTGTTATTCAAATCTACAGAGTTTATGGCCTCAAAGTAATTAGCAGGAATCATACGCAGAGTACAACAGTAATCAACTCCACCAAATTTAAAGTTTTCTACTACAAAAAAATCACCTTTTTTTCTCTGTCAGATGGGATAACGGGGTATTTGCCCTTCCCCTTCAGTGTTTAGGTTGTCTTTCGGTTGCACATCATACGTGATTAAGTATTCTGGATATTTGATATTTTTATCTGGTTTCAATAGTGAGCTATTATCATAAGAGTTGAAGAATTTTACACACCTAACTCTTTTGTTGTTTCCAGAAAATAAATAAAGTAAACTGGACTTTGTTTATCATAGCCGACAAAGAGTCTTATTTTGATGTGAAGTATAAGGAGCTGACTGCTCATGTTTGATTCTATTAAGTACAAGTAACCATTGAAAAGGTTCAAAAGTGAACTCCGTTCTGTTGTCTGCCCATAAACATTTTACATGGCTGTAAGGGGTGATGTCAGCTAGTTATTTCATTATAGCAATCAAAGTGTCAGACTTGTGTTTTAAGAAATATAACATTGTGAGGCCAGAATAGTCATCTATGAAATTAATTAGATATTTATAACCATCTTTTGCTAAGGGTTGAATGGGGCCTGCTAAATCATTGTGTACAAGTGCAAGGGTTTTTGTTGCCTTGCAATCCAAAGTCTTATTTCTGTCATTAGACATCTTCCCTTGAATGCATATATCACAGTTAAGAGCACAATTTGGTGTTGGTTTTATCTTCATTCCTTTTACTAAGTTGGGTAACTTTTTAATATCAGATTTGTTACAGTGGCCTAAGATTTTATGCCAAGTATGTAAGTCCTAAGTGGCATTTCTGACAGAAATGATATTTTTCAGATAATAGAAACGTCCTCTCTCTGTTATATTGAAAACTGCTCCATATGGTGAATTAATTGGCAGTTGTCATGCTCAAAACTTATGTGCACACCATTTTTTGTCACCACTTATACTAAAAATATATTTTGTTTAAAAGTTGGTATTTGTAAAGCATGTTTTAAGATACATCTACACGTGTCTTTTGCTATTGCATAGATAAATACAGGCATTACCTCATTTCAGCACTATATTATTCACTTGGCTTCCATCAGTCAATTCAAGAAAATGGTTTCCTGGTTCAAAACTTTGGTCAAAATTTATTAATTTTATCAGTTATTACATGCTTGGTAGCCCCACAGTTGACTAATAAATTACTCTTGTCCGAAACAATGTCATATCCTAAAGTAAAAAAATAGGTTTGGCCTTTAGAATAGGTTTGTATATTATGACAAACATCTCTTTGTCTTCAGTTTTTACATTCAAATGCATTGTGGCCTCTTTTCCCACAAACATAACAAATAATATTTTCTTCCCTGAAAGGGAAATTTTATAGTCCTCTCTACTATGCTGAGGTTTCTGGTAATTGTTTTAATTATGATTTGTTAATTTTTAACCATAGCAAGAATGGGTACTAACCCCAGTTTTATTCCTTGCATTAATCTTTTTAAAAAAACGTTTTGCTACCCTAGGCTCATAACCTGTTGGAATTTGGGTAGCCATCTTGTTTTTAGTTGTGCGATACAAAAGATACACCTTCGAAGTAACAAGGCTGCATTAAATTGCTGTTGTTCATATATGCTATAATCTTTGATTGGTCAATCTACTGGTGGTGTTGATGGGCAAGCTTATAAATATTTGCTGACAATTTGTAGATGGCTGATACACCCTCAGTAGGTTCCCTCCAGACAATCCAACAGTTCGTTCCATACAAAGAAAGAATTTTGATAGTTAATGTTTTATAGTTCACGACTGAAAAAAATTAAATAGATATATAAATATACTATGGTTTGGTAATTTTGGACTGAATGATGAACACGTGTCCTTATCTTGATTGTGAGAGCCACAACATTTAGGCCATTTCTAAGAGGAGAAGAAGATTATCATTATTATTATTATTATAATTATTATTGTAAGTTTTTCACACTAGTTTTAACTGGTGGTTTTTCACTGGAGTCTGTGTGACAGCAAGTCTCCTCGGGTCTTCAAGATTCTTCTGAATATTCTAGTCAATCTCAACAATGCTGTGGTCTGTATGGTCTCAATTTCACCTCTGATTTCCAATTCCTTTAGTCTTTTTTTGAAACCCTTGAGGACAGTTCCAAGCTCACCAACGACTATGTTTATTATTTACTCCTGGAGAGTTTTTCACATCAGCTTAATTGATGGTCTTTCACTGAAGTTTGAGTAGCAGCAAGTCTCCTCAAGTTTCCAGGACTCTTCTCTGTATTATGGCCAATCTCAATAATGAAGTAGTTTGAATGGTCTCCACTCATCCTCTTATTTCCAAGTCCTCTAGTCCCTTTAATAATCCTTCGATGACTGTACCAAGAGCACCAATTACAATTGGTATAAATGTCACTTTCATGTTCCACAGTTTTTTTTAATTCCCTAGCAAGGTCAAACTATTTGTCCTTCTTTTCATTTTCTTTCAATGGTCAGCTGGGACAGCAAAGTCCATAATTTTGCAAGTTCTTTTTTTTTTTTTGTTGATTATTATGAGGTCAGGTCATCTGGTCATGATTAGGTGATCTGTTTGTACGTCAAAATCCCCTAAAAGTTTGTGTGTCTCATTCTTCAGGACAGATGCTGGGTTGTGCATATACCATTTGTTTGTATGGTCAAATTTAAATTTCTTGCACAATTCCCAGTGGATCTCCTTGCCCACCTAGTTGTGTCTAATCTTATACTCTTTCTGTGCTAATTTGCTGCATTTGTTCATTAAGTGATTGATCGTTTTGTCTCTATCACCATATAACCTACATTTGCTGTTTTGTTGTGTTTTATCTATACTTGATTTAATATGATTGGTTATGGTGTTGTTTTGTGTTGCTATTCGGAAAGATTCAGTTTCTCTCTTATGGTTTCCCTTTCTTAGCCATATCCATGTGTTCTCATGTGAGGTGTTGCTTATTAGTCGCTTAAAATGTCCATAGAGTTGTTTTTCTTCCTATTTTTGTTTTCTGGTTATTGTTGTTCTGTTGGTCCTTGTGTTGTCAGTATTGCTTTTGGTGACTGTAATCAGTCTTTCTCTGCACTTATGTATGTAGTCTTCAAGTTGTTGTATCAATGCATCAATGTTGTCTTCAATGCTGGTAAGTCCTCTTCCTCCTTCTTTTCTTGACACATATAGTCTGTCAACATCATCTCTGGGATGTAATGCCTTATGCATGGTCATTAGTTTTCTTGTTCTCTGGTTCATTTGTTGAAGTTCTTGTGTAGTCCACTTCAAGAATGGTCCCAAATATCTTACAAGGGGAACAGCCCAGGTATTTATTCCTTTGATAAGGTTTCTGCTATTTAGTTTTATCTTGAGTAGATTTCTGGTTCTCCTGAGGTACCCTTCTTAATTTTTTTCATCTCTACTTTTTTGATGATGTCAGCTTCCAATATCCCCAAGTATTTGTAGGTTTCCTTTTCTCCAATCATTCTAATTTTTTCTTGATTTGATAGTTTCATTCTATCTGTCAAGTATCATTTGCCACTTTTCATTACTAGCATGGCACATTTTTCTATGTCCTGACTGTATATTCTCACTGCAGGTATTAGAGTTTCCAATTCTTTTTCATTTTTTGCAAACAGTTTGATGTCATCCATGTACATTTTTCCTGCAACTTGCTAAGTTTGTATCCAGCTGTGCATTTTCTGAGTGTGTTCTTAAGTGGCATCATGGCAATTATAGATAGTAATAATGATAGTGCATCTCCTTGGAATATACCTCTTTGGATCTTCACTTCAGCTAATCTTTTCCTTCTTGCTGTCAATTCCACTTTCCAGGTTTTCATGGTTTTCTCGATGAAGTTTATGACTTCATTTGATATTTTGTACATTTTGAGACAGTTTATTATCCAGCTTTGCAGGACCATATCATATGCTTTTTTGTAGTCAATCCGGGCCATAGCTGGATTTTTCCATCTTGTCTTACTCTTGTTGAGGATGTGCTGATCAATGTAGAGTAGCATTCTTGTGCCTCTGGATCCTTTTTGGCACCCTTTCTGTTCCTCAGGGGACAGTCTGCAGCTTGTTAACAAGTAATAAATCTCTTCACTTATTTGTACCATTACTATTTTCCACATCATAGGTAGGCACATTATAGGTCTGTAGTTGTTGGGGGGGTGTCCTTTGAGGGGGTCTTTGTGGATCAATGTGGTCTATCCTTTGGTCATCCATTCGGGTATGTGTTCTTCTTGTAGACATCTGTTCATTTTGAGTGCTAGTCTGTCATGAATGGTGGTGAATTTCTTAAACTAGAATCCATGTATTCCAGCATGGCCTGGCACTTTCCAATATTTTTTTTAGTGTTGTTCTAAGTAAATCTACATGTATTTCTGCTTTCAGTCCTTTTTCGAGTCCTTCTAGATCTTTTGCCATGTTACTTATCCATTCGGGTTTTTTTATGTTCTCTTGGTTTTCATATATTACTGCAAAATTGTTCAGCCTCTCTTGCATCCAGTTGTTGGTATGTTTTCGTGTTATCTCTTCCAATTTGTTGGTAGAGTTTTCTTTCATTGTTTTGGAATGTCCTATTTTGTCTGTATTGTTTTACTCTTTGTTGATATCTTTTTAATCTTCCTTCTTTCGCCAGTACTTTCTGGGTTTTTTCCTCAAGTTGTTATTTTTCCTTGTGTTGCTTTTTCCTTTTTGTCCCAACATGTTCTAGCAATTTTCCTTTGTTTTATCATTTTTGCCTGCTTTTGTAGATTTCTTATCTGCATTTCCAGTTGAATTTCCCATCCAGGTTTTGATTTTTTATTAGTTCTCCTTAAGGGAACCCCAATTTTCTCACAAACTAATCTCACTCCTGCATAAATTAGTTCATTTAATTTGGTTATGTTTTTAGTTGATTATTATTATTATTGATGTTATTATTATTATTAAACAATGATAATACATGCACACACATACACACACACACACACACGTGTGTACTTGGATGATATCTTCATCTTGGTTGTTATAGCTTTAACACTTGGGTCATTTTTAAGATGAGAAATTATTATTATACACTGGTGTACTTGGACAAATAGGATACTAGTCCAAGTATATCAATATATAATCATAGCTTAGAACTTAAAATCCTACCAGCTTTTTGCTACAACTCCCACAGCAGTAAATAAAAATTAAATATAAAGGATTTTTTTTGTTTTTCATTTTGTCTAATTTTAAAGCCATATCCATATCCTCTTTCTCACTTTAGTGTTCTTGACCTGGATGCTTTTGAGAGGTGTAACAAAGCTGAAGGTCTTGGTATGAGCACTGACACAGGACCTGGCGAGAAAAACTTACATGACGCTGAATTCACCTGTAAACTCTTCCGATTCTTACAACTGCTTTGTGAAGGCCACAATCTAGGTTTGTACCAAGTGTTCAAATTGTTTTGTGTTATGTATAAATACATAATATATATAAAATATACAGGGTGAGCACAAAAACATGTTGCTATGAGGTAAACACTATCTAGGATTTCACTGCCCTCTACTGGTGGGATGGGTGCCCAGAGAATCTGCTGGTGAGAGAAGAAATATTTTGAGTCAATGTATGTGATATCATAATATCTATGAACATAGTCCAATAAGTTTTGATGTCCTTGAAATTAAGGAGTGTTTTTGTATTTACTCTGTATATTTAAATGTAATTACTATTATGAGACAAAGAGTATTATTTTTTTCTGCCAGTAAAAATGATAATCCTTAAATTTTCTATGTTACAGAATTTTTCATTGTTTTATAGTTTATTTTTTCCTTATTTGGTATAGAATATATGAAGGTCATTCAATAAATAAGGGGAATTTTTTTTCACACTTTTTTCTATAAATGTAAACTCTGTATTGTTTGGAATTTGTTTATAGCAAAAATTATTTTAATCTCACTGAAATAGTTGTTTTGAGGCTATTCAAAATGGTGGAAAATCAGAGTACTCCAGGCTTAAACAGGGGTCTCTCATCAAATTTTTGCTAACTGAGAAGTGTAAACTATGTGCAATTTACAAAAGAGAAACATATTTTAATGAAAAAATTATTTACAAATGGGCTAAATATAGGTTTACCTCTATGACCCTGATTTGAAAAGGCAGTCAATGGAAACACTGACTCTTTGGTAAAGAAAAAGTTCCTGGTACAGTAAAGACAGTGATGCTGACAGTCTTTTGGGAGATAAAAGGACCCATTACTATTGATTTTCTTGAAAAAAGTTGCTTCTTAATTCCAACTCCTTAGGCAAAATTCACCTTATTTATGTCAGGTATGTACTAAAGTTCCCAGCATTATTAAATTATAAATACTAGCTTTCCCTCATTTAAAAAAAATAGGTACTTGCAAGTTTAGCGCACAACTAATATTATTCCAGGCAATATTGTCATCCAAGGCTATATAAATAAATAATTCCATAAATTTGTTCTATTTCTCACTTGTTACTTTTTTTCCAGAATTCCAGAATTACCTCAGAACTCAAGCTGGAAACAATACCACTGTAAACATTATTATTTGCACAGTTGACTATTTACTTCGTTTGCAGGTATGTCCATTGTTTCAAATACTTTTGTTGGAAGATGTGACATATAAGATGGTAATACAAAATACAGAAAATGAACTTGTGAAAAGGGTTTCATTCCGATTAGCTTACAAATAATTGGTACCAAGTCCTAAGTCAATAAAGATTATATAATCCAGTTTAGTATTAAATTCAGAAAGGGTAAAGCTCCAAATAAATAAATCAGAATAGTAAATTCAACATCAAAGATGTTCTTTTCCTTACACAAGATGTCACATTAAATAGTTTACATGAGTTAGGTTTTTTTATGATAGTTAGAAGATTCAGAATGCAAGTTGGATAGTTATTTATTTCAGACAGGAAGTTGTTTATGGATTATACCCAAGCCTATTCCTTATTTGACCAGCTTTTTTTGGGTTGGTGGTCTTGGTCAGGTTTGGTTGTGGTCTTGTGGTTATCAGTCAGTTGAGACTGCTTGACAGTGGTGCTGGGGGGGCCCAGCAGTCATGTCTCATGGGTGAGACTGACATACTCTGATCCTAATGGGGCCATCACCCAAGCTCTAACCCTTTCAAGAGGGGTTAGGTTTATCACCTGCCACCTGAAGCATCCTTTTTTAGGGGAATACCAACAGAACCCAAGGCATTTTTGTGCTTGCTGGGTATGTCTGGGCTACAGCACTGCTCCCAGACCCATATAAAAGGCCTTGTACTGCTTATGCGCATTTGGGGAGTGTCATTAAATATCTATATTCATACAATAATACAAAAACTATCATATTTTCATATTCATATTTTTCTGGGGTTATTTTGGCAGGGAGGGGTCTGGTGTCAAATCAATCCAGATTACATGTATATCTTGTCTCACTCAACCACAAATCATTAATCCAAAGTTGAGTATATAATGTTTTTTTTTTATTATGGCTATAAGCTCTGAATACCCTTGAGATATAACAGACAAAAAAAGATATTCAATGAATAATAGTGGTTTTTTTGTGGGGGGGGCTGCATTTTTGTTTTGTTTTTTTTTTTGTTGTTTTTTTTTGTGTAAAGTAGTTTGTTATTAACTAATATATATATATTTACCACTACCACCAAGTATAGATACATGCAAATGTGCATGAACACAAAAACTACCTTTTAACGCTTAGAAAATTGAACCCCCACCCCACCCCTACACACACACACCTTGGACTCTTGGCTGAAAAATATCTAAAAAATGTCAAATGTTGAAATCTGTTTTTAGAAGCTATTAATTATAGGTAATAGTGATGTGGAAATAATGTTGTTAATAATAATATTATTAATAAAATAATTTTGTCAATTATAGGCAATAGTGAGTTGAAATGGTGATTTCCTGCTCAGAATCCAGGCCACCCAGATATATATACTTTTAGGTAGTGGTATAAATACTGGTTTCTCTGATTCTAAGGGATAAGTTGTCTTTATTTTTCTTTTTTTAGTTCAACTTCTATATCGTTCATTACAGTTATTTTCTCTTTTTTCCTTCTCCAGGAATCTATCATGGATTTCTACTGGCATTATTCTGGTAAAGATATAATTGATCCTGCTGGTAAGGCCAACTTTTGTCGTGCAATTTTAGTGGCCAAGTATGTTTTCAGATCACTGACTGAGTACATCCAGGTGAGTAGCCTTTGTTTAAATCATCTCTATTTATTTTGCACTTCAAATTTACATATGAAAAATATTATCTAATATCAAATTCATTTGTAATAGAAGAATATATGTTGTTGTATTTGAAGTAAATAATCAGACTGCCTTTAAATACAGTAGACACCCATTATTCTGACACTCTTGAATTTGCTGTTACAACAGGTGGAAGTGTGAACCATACCCTTCTACCTTTCATATGACTTTTGTGGAGATTGTTTATGCTGATCCTCCTAAGGATTGAACTCACAATCCTTGGCTAGCAAATATTGTAGAATCACCCTGTCCCACTTGCTGATTAGAAGTGGGCTCACTGTTTTCTTAAAAAGCTGCTTGTGGCTTGTTCACAGGACCCCATTTGACTTAACTGCAAGCTGGCCCACCTGGCATGAATGACAGGTGAGTAGTTGAAGATTGAATGCTTGGTCTCAGGGGGCCGTTCTCCCCAGGCTATACTTGCATTACAAAGTTGTGTTTATTGCTTGGTGCCTGAGGTGCCTCAAAAGGGGAATGCTGATGGGACTAAGTATTTTTTGCACCTGCCGCACATGTGTCTCAATTTGTGCATGGCTCCCCACTATAAAATTGCCTTGTGCCACATTCTGGCTTGTTAGGAAGTCAGTTAAACACCCACAATTCACTTGTCTCCAAGCAAGCCCACCTGGCATTTCATTACATTGAGAATAGATTTTTCATTGTGACCGGAGTATGATACTAAACTGTATCTAATGCTCCTGTTCTAGAGATTTGGGGAATGTGGAATATCCATTCATTACCATTACTCGTAGGTCCACTCTGAACCATCTATAGGCCAAATAGATTTATTTGAAAATTATCCATATTCAATAGGACCATGTGCAAAAAAAAAACACTTAAGAAACAACTACACAAAAAATGTAAATATGAATATATAATTAGTATGTTTCCCTAACCTCTACGCAAAAAATAACCCTTGACAGATTAACATACCATGAAAATCAATAACTCAAATTTTTCATTTAGAAATTTTTCATATTAAAATAGTCATCTATGAACACTTTTGAATTTATCAAACAAGAACAAATACATCACATGCAATACTGTTTATCCAGCAGTTCTTTCATAATGAAAATATTTATGATATTAGATTTTGAAAGTGAGATAAATGTTAAGCATAGATAAATAAAAGATTTTAATACCAAGAACTTGATGAACATCACTGACCATCTTAAAATCTAGATGTAATACAGATAAGCACTACTAGTTGTTGTTTTTTTTTTTTGTTTTTTTTTTTAAATCATTGAAGAAAATGGAGTTAACGACACAAGTCCGAATCCAAGATGAAGCTGTTTGCATTCTACTTTGTGCTAAAGCCCCTGGGAAAAGCATGAATCCATCTCTTCTCCTCACTAGCTATAAATAAATAGTAGGGTATAATGGTCTCTTGAACCTTATTAAGGGCAACCAGTCTAGGAAAAGAAATAACTCTAAATTCAAACAATCAGTATTCCACTTAAGAATTAAGCTTGTGTTACATCCTACCTATGCCAGAGGTATTGGGTAAATGCATACATATATGTATGTTATTATAGTATCTTTAATTTCTAACATTGAAGACATTCTGATCCCAAGAGAGACTTTTTTGATTTGCCAGACTTTGTAAAAAAAGAAAAAGAAAAAAAAGAAAATATAGATTTAAGTAAAATAAAATAGTAACCTTCAGCTTGTAGGATGCAAGGTAAATAATCTCCAATTTTGCTTTTTAAAAATATAAGTTTATGAAAATTGAATGATTGAATCATGTATGATTCAAATGGATTTTGGTCACAATTTTTAATCAATGAATACATACATAGATGTATATTCTTATAGTATACTTAATTGCTATATTTCCGGGTAACAATGATATTCTGATTTCAAAGAAGAATTTTTTACTTACAAAATTTTGTAAGCAAAACTGTTTGCATTTTACATAGTGGTAATACCACTAGGAAAGCTATGAATCTAACTATTCTCCTTCCAAACTAGGCTCTTTAACCTTGGTATGGCAACCAGTCTAGAAGGAAAAACTCTGAATTCAAACCTGTTAAACTCCACTTAAAAAATGTGGAGGTAATATTTTTCATTTTCAAGAAAATATCAAAAAATTTTAAGATTATATGAAAGAAGAAAGAAACAAGAACAGGTGAAGGGGTTGATAAATACATGCAAAATTTTGTAAAAATAAAAAACAAATGTAAAAAAGAGTAAACATAAAATTAAGTAAAATTCAGGTTGTAGGATACAGGTGACTTTTTTTAGATTTATTCCAGGAAAAAATTAAATGCTTCACTAAGAAATATGATGATTTTCATTTTATTTCTTTTAATTTTCCAGGGTCCTTGTGCCCAAAATCAATTGGCATTAGCTCACAGTAGGTTGTGGGATGCCGTTGGTGGTTTTCTGTACATATTTGCTCAAATGCAGGATAAGCTATCCAAGGTAAGACTTACTTTTGGTGATATATATATTTGATATTTTTTTTATTTGTAATTAACAAGATTTCCCTTTGGAAACATTGAACCACATAGCTTCTGCATAAAATCAATGTTCTTAAAGAGCTTTCTACAAATATACAACATTGGCCATAAGTAAGGACACTCTTTATAATTCTTTTTATGGGAAGTGCCCGTGGTGTAATGGTTATCGTCGTAGGAAATGAACACGGCGCCACGAGTTCTAATCCTGGACGAGACTGATTGCATTTCACATAGCACTAATACCATTGGGAAAGGTATGAATCCAATTATTCTCCCTCCAGCTATGGGTAAATAGTAGGGCAGACTAGGTTCTTCAGCCTTGGTGAGGCGACTAGTCTAGGAGAAGGAAAACTCTGAATTCAAACCTGTTAAACTTTGCTTTAAAAATTGTCATATCCTGCCCGAGCGGAGGGGTTGGGTAAATATGATAATTCTTTTTATAAAAAAGTTAATTTTCTTCTAAAGTAAATATACCAGAATTTTATTATTTCTAAAAAGTAAAGTTGGTGACCAGAAGGCTCCCTTTTCAATAGCTACTACACCAAGGTGTAGAGGAGGGTGCTACTCCTTACCCAGGATTGCTCCACTTTACCCTTGATACGTACCTTATATTACTGAGTGTTAAACAAGGAAGTATCAAGTACCATTTTTAAAGTCTTTGGTATGATGCAACCTGGGATTGAACCCCGGTCTCCCGGACCATTGGCGAACATTCTACCCTCTAGGCCAATGAGCCGGTATTATTTCTAGCAGAACATTATACAATATAAAATAGGTATTAGGTATTATTCAATACCAAACTTTGTAGCATTAAAATTCTCTGACTATAAATGTGAATATGTAGCAATCCAAAAATAAGTACACTCATATATATATATATATATATATATATATATATATTCATGCAATTAAACAAATTTCTGAAAGTACAAAATTTGATATGTACTATAAATTACAGTGTATAAATCAAGATTTTTAGCTCAAAATTCTAGGTTAGTCCTATACTTACTGTATAGATTGACTTCGAAACATACAGTAGGCTATTGTGACATTTCAGTTGTTTACAGTCAGTGCACCAGCTATTGGAAATGGTATATAGCATAGTGTTAATATAATATTTAATTTGTATTACAGTTTTATTATTTTGCATTAATCTCTGTGGTAATTCGTTAGATATATTCAGCAAACACTGGTTGAAGTTGAAAATGTTTGTGACAGTCTGCTGGAATTAACAGTAAATGCTATATATAAATTAAGAGTATTTTTCTACTAGTTGACCAGTCTGTTGTAAAGGTTTGGATTTTAGCCTTGTTGTATAAGTCAACCCTTAGTTTTAGTGAGATTTTTTCACTTAAAACATTGACTTGTATGCCACAATTTATGGTACCTTGAACAAAAACTGAAATATGTTTATTTGAAATCCTAAAAACTTCTTTGGCTAACACTCATCAGAGGAATAATGTGAGCATTAAAATGATTGTGTAAGTCAAATTTATGAAGGCTTAGAGATACAGAAACTACAAAAACAAGGGATCCAGAAAAGGTTGAAGAACAATATGGGTAAAAACAATTAAAACAACACATGTTTAAAACACAATGGAGAAGTAAAAGAAACAATAGAATAAAATTTAAAAGACACCAACCCACTGAAATGTTTTCATTAAATCCATTGAAGTGATATATGTCTTGTGTCATCACAAGACAAGTCTACAGCCGTTAGTTACAATAACATCTAAAATCCATACATGATTCATCTTTATGAAGAATTTAAAAATAGTTCTTTTGTACGGATTTGCACTTAACTGGAATAAAAAGATCATGCTACTTCACATGTTTGTTGATTAAGCAGCTATTTGCAATATAAGGTCTGTGTCTGTGTATGTTTGAGTCCATAATATAGCCATTGCTTCTATATATTCATAAGTTAGTGTGTGACATATTGGAGCAGTGACATTCAGTTGACTTGCTCCAAGGGGCTTTTGTGTGTGTGTGTGTGTGAGAGAGAGAGAGAGAGAGAGAGAGAGATTTTGTCTGTAGGAAAAACGTAAGTTTTGACTACTGTTGCCCTTTAGAGGATACAAGAAATAAGTCTTGCAGTATTGTTATAATATTAGTTGACTTGGTGATGTATGTAAAACTTTGGCTAAATCTTCAACATTTATAAATACATATACAATTTTATTCATGATTACAGTGGTGTTCTTATTTAGTTGTCTTTATTTTAGTGGAATATCATTTGAAAAAAAATATAGAAGATCAATTATTGATTTCCTTTTGATTTTTTATTTCAGGATTTTGAACAATTAGAACTCCTCAGGGAGTTCATGAACCTGCAGAAAGAAATGATGATCATGTTACTCTCCATGCTTGAAGGTAAAAAAAAGGCTTATTATGTGGTGTCATGTTTAGATTTTGGGGAGAAAAGTGTGTCTTAGGGGCTGGAAAATAAAGAATTCACTTTAAATATTCCAAATAACTTTGTTTTAGAGTTAAACACAATAAACTGTAAGATATTTCATTTTTAACCTTCTAGTTTTGATTTTTTCTCAGCAAAGCAGTAATTTTTAAAAAAAATGTTTTTTCATTCATTTTCTCTACAGGCAATGTAATGCATGGCCCCATCGGTAAACAGATGGTTGACACCCTGGTGGAATCCTCAGGAAACGTGGAGGTAAGTTATGGAAAATGATTTAATCTAAGTTGATATATTGTTAACATATTCATCATATATATATATATATATATATATATATATATATATATATATATAGACACACGTGTATATAAATATGTATATATATATGTATGTAAACAGGATACATGAAACTGCTTAAATAATTGAAACAGTTTCTCTTAGTTTTAAATTGTCTCCTCTTGAGTTGGGAACCATTTTTGACAAGATTTAAGAAAGAAAAGGAAAAGAAAAAGAAATAGAGTAGCATAAAAGGTTTTTTTATCATTTAGATTATTCGGACTATTGTTTTCAACTTTATTGTTATATTCACTGAGTTTCAGCTGATGCATCCTTTGACCTTCTTCTGGTATTTCTTGTTGAACTTTGAAGCCTACACAGAACATCAAACTGTATTTAACCCACGGGGAGTAGATTGTTCTAACTCAAAAATTTACATCAATGATAAAAAGTTTTGTCCCTTTTGCAGTGCAGCTACCAACAAGTTTTCACAATTGACAAACCAGTAAAATAGAAGAAAATGACTTGAGTCTGTTTATGCCAGCAAATAGGAGACTACAACTTATATAAAACATATTCATCAATGAAGATATGTAAAGAAGATTAAGGTTCACTGTGAGTGTCTGCAATTTGAAGTGGAAAAATAATGAACAACAATTTAATCCCTTTACACAAAATTAAATAGTTTTGTAAGGGCAACCTGCAAGTAATACACAAATAAAATTCTTTGGGTCCCCTGCCGATTTATTGTTTGGTGAAAGTTCACAGGCCTTCATCGTTAAGAAAAGTGTGTGTGTGTGTGTGTGTGTGTGTGTGTGTGTGTGTGTGTGTGTGTGTGTGTATTTGGCCTGTCAGTTCAGGAAGAGCAGCTCATTCTGTGTTGTTAACTCCTTGGTGACTGCTGGTTAAAGAGTGAGAAAATTCCTTTTTTTCTCACAGAAGGTCCAGGTTTTTTGTATCCTTCCACCAGTGGATTTTATTGGTTCAGTTCAACTAATTTACTTCTCTGAGGAAATTCGTCCGTTAGGGAAAAATCCATCTAATCACTGCTACAGATATATATACAGGATATATATAAGATTAAGAACTAATCTTACGAAGGAATGCTGAATAATTCTTGGCCCTAACAAGATAGGAATGACTTTTCATTTTTATTTATGTTGGCTGGTTGATTAGTTTTATAGCATGTCAATCCTTGTTGGGTTATTTTATACCAGAGTCAGTTTAACAATTACTGTCTCCAATTACACTATGTATGAAAATTTTACTTTTCCTTGTTCCTGGGCAGAAAGTGTTATTTCCTAATTACTTGTGTCTAAAGACATATTTTTATCTTCTGATTTTACTTTTGTGATCTGAGTAATGAAATTTTCAAATTAACTCTTTTTCTAGAACATTCCAGGTAGATTCAATGCTGAGTAGCTGATAGAATATTTTCTAGAACTTATTAAATGTTTTTGTATAACTTTAGTATATATAAATATGAATTTTGATTTGTATGTGGTTTTATACAAACTTTATGTTAATGAAAATGTATAAATTTGCCCATATTTTTTACATAGAAAATAAGTTAATTTCTAAATTTCATTGCCCTTAACATAAAAGCAAATTTTTTAAGGCAATAATAATTATTTTCTATACTTTTACAACTTAAACAATAAAGAAATAACACAAACTACCCATGAATTAAATTTCTTACATAGTGTTATGTATAATATAAAAATGTATCTTCACAACCATTTAAAAAAAATACGTCAAACTATTTCTGTAGCAATGTTTTAAGAGCCAATATATTAATGTAGATCAAAACAGAATTATTTGACCCATGCATGTAGCATGCAGATGGAAATTTTACTTGAGTGAAGCAAAAGTTTGGCAATATATTGGGTACCTGAGACACAGTCTGACAGCTCTGAATGCTTTTCTAAGTCATGAAAGTGAACTACACTGATCTGTGAGATGTCAAGCTTGCTTGATACTCTTCAATTGCTACTCACTAGATTTGATTCTCTGGCTTGAAGCATGGCCTTGGAATCCATGGTTTTAGGTTTACCTGATCTTGCATGATCATTGAGGTTCTTGTAACCTGAGTAAAAATTTTTGAACCAGCTGGTTGCTGTACTGTAATCAACTCCACCTTCACTTTTCAGATAGCAAATGTTTTTGATTGATTCTGCTGTGTTTGATTTTGGTTGATCTTGCTACATTTGATTCTGCTGCATTTGAACTCGACTGCAGAATGCTGCCCAGTTCAAACTTATAAAGCATAAATTAATGAATTAGACTACATTGCACTTTCATCAGTGTGGTTTTCAAATCACACACAGAGTGAAGCCATGCATCATGTGTCAGCACACCTCACTACCAGAATACTACCAACCACAATGGGTACCTACCATGGCTTGAACTGCTTCAGTTACAAGATATACATGCCACAAACTAGCATGTACAGAAAATTGCAAAATTTTTGGCTCACCCTAGTATTATATTAAAACTAGTTACTTTTTCTTTTTTCTTACATTTAATCATTACTGATCTTCATTTAAGAAATGATAATTTCAAGCATTAAATAAACATTTTTTTCTTTTATGGACTTATTATTACATTGATTTATTTTATAATTTTTTACAAGTTTTTGTTTCTTTCTTCTTTCAGATGATCTTAAAATTCTTTGATATTTTCTTGAAAATGAAAAATATCACCTCTTCAGAGGCATTCTTGGTAAGGATTCATTTTTCGTATTTTCAGATTTTCTATCATCAGTCTTATCATTTCTAATTGTCGTATCCTACTAATCTATATGTTTAAATTCAATGCATATAAAAGTGCTAGTTTTTCTATGGAGTATCATTGCTGCATTTCAGTTTTTATATCAACTCATTTTTATACACTTATAATAAATGACGAACAAGGTAAATTACTCTAAGTTATAGTCATTCAAATACAGCTGAACTTATGATACATTTAAGATCGGGGTTTCTTAGGATTTATAGTGGCTGATTCAGGGGAGACAACTTCACAACACTACGTCTAGAATGTGCTATGTAAATAAACATTAAATTGAACTATAATGTACACTACACTGGTCTTACACTGAAACTATCTTCATTCAGTCCTTTAAAAATGAGACCTTGTGCAAGACATGGCTAAATCTGGTTAGCTTAGTGCAAGAAAAATAAGCAGGAGAATTTCAGTCATCCAACTGTTTTTATTATTATTTTTGATTAGGTTTTCGTTCATTATTTTTCTTGCTTTTCTTGAACATAAGAGATAAACTGGTCAAATAAACATGTAGATTAATTTTCCCTTATTTATTTTTTTGTAAAGCTATAATAAAAGAATCGAACAATATTATTATATTTGTAAAGAATTATTTTAAGGACTGAGAGAGTTATCTCCCTTATACTGGGATGCTGATTTCTAAAAAAAAAAGGATTTACAACAGGGGTTGAAAAACACAGCCACATGCAGCCCACTGACTTTTTATCTGTTGTTCATGGAGGAACTATTTTCCTAAACAATATTTTCTTAAATTTGGGCATTTAATCAAAAATTTATTTTTCTATTATATATTGAACTTTTTTTTGCTAGTTTACATATCTCTAGGCTTTTACTGTTACATGTACATTCATTTTGATAAAGGTCTGGACATCAAGGTTTTTCAGCTATAAAAATTTCATTGTGGCTTGCTTCATAGATGAAATATTGCACCGGTGCCAGAACTAGTGGCAGAGCCAGGATTCTTCTACAAGCCAGTCCTTCCCACTTGGAAGATTGGTATGACACAATCTCTCTACACCTATCTAGCCCTGGGTACCAGTAGTAAAATAGTTATCAAATTAGGCAAGCAGACCATTGTTAGTAAGTTCAGTTGTTACTGAGTGCCCCATACTTCTGGCCTTGAACTAAATTAAGCTTAATAAGTGACTACATTCATATAACTCTGTACTAAATTAAACACAGTGAATATCAAGGTACCTCACTATTAATTAGTAGTTGCAAACTAGTCTTGTAGTCTGCAACTACTGTGGTGAGTTTGATTATCACTGGATGCCTTTCATTTGTTGGCTCATGCTATATTAAGTTAAGTTTAGCCACTAGTTCCTAAATTTAAGATTTTAATTAAAATGTAATATAATTCTTTTTTGTTCAAGATGTAATATAAGAAAAGCACCCATTTTAAATGTGCTTTTTTTATTTTAGAAGGACATTTGAAGGTGTCCAATTTTTGATTCTTTTTATTTCTCAGGGAAAAACATATCTTCTTAGCTAAACTTTTAATTCTCTTTTCACTTTTTGCTCATTTCCTCTGTTTTCTTTTTCTTTTGCTTTTCTTTCTTGAAGTTTACTCTTCTGCTCTCTGTCTCTGTTTTCTTTATCTTACTCTTTTTCCACTTTTCCTTCATCTACCGTCATTAATCGTGTATAATACACATTCATGTATGATACACACCCCTAACTTTTCGCTATGAAATTCTAAAAAGAACATCTTTCATGTATAATATGCATTGATGTTTTGGAATTTGTAGCATTGTTTTGAAACATTATATTGAACAAATGTTAAATTTACCAATTTAACATTTGTTTAATTTTTCACTCAGTTTTTATCAAGTAATATTAAGGATTTATATAGTTTATATAATGTTTCAAAACAAGTTACACAGTATTTAGAGCAAAGGCAAGGACAAATTCACACAAAAATGTAACCTAGCTTTCAGCAAAAATAAGTTCAAAATAGAAGAAATAAATTATAAACAAACATGCATTCCAGTGGCTATTTCTCTGTTACAATATAAAACAGAAGTGTGGGTTACACATTAATTAGTTTGGACCATAAATGTAACTTACATTTGGTTATGCTGTCCTAAATGTGACTACACATATGATTGGAAAAAAAGATATTTAGTTTTTATTTATAATATGCACTCCTAATTTTTAGGGTTAAAAATTGGTGGGGGTGTATTACGTACGAATAATTACGGTATGCTTTTTCTCTTCTCTTTTTACCTTCTTTTTATTGTATTTTCTCCTTCTATGTTTATTATCTTTTCTTCTTTATTCATTTTTTCTCTTCTCAACTTATACAGTTTACTTTCTAATTCTTAAATTCTTTCTTTCTATTATATTTTCCTTCATCTCTCTCTCTCTCTCTCTCTCTCTCTCTCTCTCATATATTTTGATTTTCTTTCTATAAATTTTCTTTTTCTTTTCTTCACTAACCTATTTCTTCTTCTCTAACAATTTCTTTCTTTCCTACTCCTACATTTTTTCTTCACTTTTTAATTTTATTTTGTCTTTAATATTTTTTCCTCTTTTCACTCTACTTTTTTCTTCTTTACCTTACACTTTTATTCTGTCTTTAATCTTTCTTCTTTCTTTTCTCTCTTCTGCCTTTTTTTTTTCTTTCTTCTCTTCCTTATAAGATTCCAGCTTAAATTGTTTTATTTGAATTTCTGAGATATGGTATTGTTACTATTATGCATCAATTCTTTCAGACCATTTTCTTCATCTTTGTTGTCTTTATCAATTCATTTTAGCCACTGTAGTCTCTAGTCTTACTTGAGTGTCTGTCATACTCAATCAGTTTCCAGAAATGTCAAACAGAAACCTTTACTTAATCCAATGGAATTTTATTTTTATTTACTAAGCTTTACTTTGTCTTGTGCACCAGCTTCTGGTTATTTACAATATCTGCTGTACCTAAGATGTCACTCATCTCAGAACTGACCAGACTTATTGCTGCTTGACATTGGTGCTGGGCAGAATTTACCTACTTGTAGGCCCTAGACCAAACTTATTAGTGGGCCCCATGATCTACTAGTTGAAGACTACTGTAAGCCTATACTTATTGTACAGGGCCCCTATACTCTGGGCCCTATACTTATTGTACAGGGACTCCATACACTGGATCCTATACTTATTGTACAGGTGTTCCATACTCTGGGTCCTATACTTATTATACATAGTCCCTTATGATTTTTAATATATTATGTAAAGAAATACCTGGTCTACACTTGAAACAATGTTATAATCTGGTATGCTGCATGACAAATTAATTTTAGTGTGCCCCTAGATACCCCTGGACCTGAGGCCAACAACCTACTATGTCTATCAGTAAATCTAGCCTTGCATTGGTGATCTAATGGGAACCAGTGATGTTATAGTGATTTGACTGTAAATAATCTGTGGAATATGTTGTTCACAGGAATATTTTTATTCAACATTCCACAAAGGTTACTGAGAATACAAGGCACATAGTCTTTGTTAAAAACGTGGTAAGGGTAAAGTAAAGACATAATTTTTTCAACCTCATTTTTCTGATGCAAGTATCTTTGGGTAATGAGAAAAACTTTTCTGGAAACTCAGGTTTATTAATTAGTCAAACTGTTTTGATAAAGATAAACAAAAAAGAAGAAACTTGTCCAGAAGAATCTGTATACTATCTCTGCCCCATAATAACTGTTACATTTGCATATAAATTACATATACAAAATGTAACAACTACCATGGGACAGGTTGTATAATATAAGTAAAAATGTTTATATATCTTCATTATTTACATTTCTTTCTTATTTGAAAACAAAAAATATTATTCATATAGGATTATGATACAAATCAGGATGGATTCATATCAGTGAAAGAGTTCAGACAACTTATGGAATCACAGAAAATGTATTGTCGGTGTGTATGCCTCCCTTTAACCACTTAATGTCTAGCTGCTATGTTTGGCACCTCTTGCCTTGCACTTTGTGTATAGTCCTTCTTTGTGTAGTAGGTGAACATAATGGTGATTTCAACAAGATTTTTTTAATAGTAATAATATGACTATCATTATTATTCCCATCATAAATACAAGTTGAACTCAATGGCATGTTCTAAAAAAATATGCTGGGGTAAGCCAATAACACTGTTTTGATCTTCAGCAAAAATGAATGAATTCACTTAAATTTAAAAAGAAGTATTTCTCTACAAAATTTCATGAATATATAATTTCTTGGTCATACATTTAATTTGTTTTGCCATTGTTTAAGAAGTTGCATAGGACTACAACATAATTCTAATCTTAAAAATTCATTGTCCATAGCTGGCCGGTATAAGTCATGTTGGTTTTGAAAAATGTATGTAAAATACATTGAAAATGCCATCAAAATGTTTATAATGATTTTTTGTTATTGGTGGGTTTCTTTTGAGATTGGTGATTACAAAAATGTTATTCCTTTTCAAAACTTGTATATTAATATTGTATTTAAAGTCTGGTACATTTGGATATAAATCTAATACATTAAATGTAACAACTATATTGGAACAGAGGTCATGGCTGAATACAAGGTTGAAAGATAATTCCATGTGTGAAATGCTCAGCTGGTGAGGTTTCTTATCACAAATTAATAATATACTCACTCCTAATAATTGTTACATTTTCATATAAATTTCATCTACTAAATGTAATAACTATTATGGGATAGAAATAGTATGTTTAAAAAACACTCATATTATCATTAGTTCTGAATATGTGACCATAAAACCAGTACCTGTATGAATGCACTTTAATACTATATCTGCTCCCTTAATAGTTGTTAAATTTTGGATATTTATTTTATACACTAAAAGCAATAACTATTGTAGGACATAGGTATTATCATTACTACTTCTATACGATAATTGTTGTTACATTTACATATAAATTTCATACATTAAATATAACAACTATTATGGAATAGAAGTAGTATTATTGTTTTTTAGGTGATTATCAGGCCATCATTTTAGATCTGTGCTTCATACTGACCATTCTTATAACAATTCCTGTATTCCTGCTTCCTTTCATTTCTCAATCATTAAAAAATACATAACCCCTTTTTTTCATTTTATTTTATTTATTATATATTTGTTTTCTTTTGTTTTACTTTTGTTACTTATCTCAACAAACCTGATCAATTTTATTATCAATGTTTAATGATATCCCCAAGATAAATTTTCTTGCAGAATTTTTTTCTTGATGACAGCATATATTATTCCAAATTGTCTACATTGCCAGATGAGTCAGTTTTATTTTGGAGTAGAGAGAAAATTTTGATCAGAGTCTCTTTATATAAGATCTTAAAGCAATCTCTTTCCTCCTAGTTTATTTCTGACATCTCTATTAAAAGGCTCTGATTTTACAAAACTTTATAAAAATATAAATAATATTTATTTAGGCAACAAATTCTCTTTTAGACTAAATTCAAGATATGTTTAATGTTTGATTTATATTGTTAGATACAAAAACTGATTAATCTTAACTTTCATCACAAGATGCTAATATTACTCAGTTTGTGCAAAAAGATATGAGATTATTTGATTATAGTTATTGAGGTAAAATCAGTTGTAATACAGGTGTAAATGATGTGAACAAACAGGTGATGGTCATTAATGAATCTTTACTATTGACATAATGAACACATTTATTTTGCCTATGAAGACCCACCTTTTGAAATGTACATCCTTTCATTGTAAATTATACCACGTGAAATCCCTCCATCAATTTCTCAAGGGATTCTTCCACATGCCATAAATATGTTCAAGCTTATAAAATTGCTGCACACCTCAATATACAATGTTGACTTGTCTAGTAAATTCATTCTAAGGTAAATTTATCACCAGTAAATTCATCACATGGTAAAATTTTCATGGGTAAATTATTCATGGCTAAATTCAGAATTTAATGATTGTTTTTAAGAATTCAATTAAAGGAGCTAAACAGTTAGTGTTAGAGAAACCCTATATTATAAAAGCAATTAATTTGATATGATAAATTTACTGGTGATAAATTTACCCTACAATGAATTTACTGACAATAGATTTACTACATGATGAATTCACTGCGAATTTAATGTTGACACAAAAACACATTAAATTGTGGTTGTCACTTGGTCCCAGATGATGAGATGTTAACAAACATACATTTGTATTTTAAACTCCCACATCTATTATGGCATAGATTTCCTAAAACAGCTGGTCTCTTTGTTTGAGGATAATGTCTTCAATCATTATTTTGATCAGTAGAGAAATTCTTTTGCAAAGTAATTTCAGAATTACTCTTGTGTGGGTGTCTAAATGTTAAGCTTCATCAATTCAACTGCTTCATTTTAAATCTGATCCTGACTGACTTTTAGAATTTAAATCCCAGACTCTGTCTTTCCTAACATGTGATATCTCTCACCCTACCTGAGTGCAGCTTTCTACAAGACCTCATCTCATCTTGGTTTCAGATTCCTACACCTCAAGGGAATGACCAATGACCTCCTACATACCACTCAAAGTCTTTGTCATGCCTGCAGGTGTTGACCTCAGAGTCACTCATTCATTGCAAGCTTCTGTACTAGTGCCTCGCTATTTTACAATACTTATGCTCTATGGTGCATACAAGTGTTAATATACAAAAAATCATTCATATCTATTCTTTGAAAATAATTAGTTTTTCAATTCCCATGTATCTATTATGATTTCTATTTTTTTTTTGTTTTGTTTTGTCTTTTTGATTTTTATTTATTTGTTTATCCTCAAAACTGTGATTGCAAAATTACTGATTTATTTTTTCAGCAGTTATTCTATTTTATGTTGGCTTTTTTCTTAGTTTTTCAGCTGTTACATAAAATATTAGTCTATTTATATATATGAAAGAAACTTCAAAACTGCATCCTGCAGGATTTTGGCCACACTATATCTGTAATGGTGCTGCAGTTTCATTAGCAAGTAGGATTGCTTCATGCATCCTAGTTTTGAATTCAGAGTTTTTTTCTTCTACACCAGTCACCTTATTAATAGCCTGGTCTGCCCTACTATTTACCCATAGTTAAAGGAAGAAGAGAATAATTTCTGGTTTTCTCAAGGGCATTAGTGCAAATTGAAACACAAACAGCTTCTTTCAGGTTTTTATGAGTCCATTTCCTACAACAATAACTATTATGCCACACATTTCCATATTTTTTGGAGGTGTTAGATTTTTCATTTGCATGAATGTAATTTATAATCATCTTAAAATTAAAGTGGGATCATATGGAGCTCATAAAGAGTTTTAGAGCTTACTGAGTTTAGATAAAAGTTGTATGCAGGGTTCTAATCTCTGACCATACTACTTTCTCACTAAAATTGGCTACGTTACAGTGGAAGTTAGTACATAAAAAGTTTGTATGACTGATTTATTTTAGAATGAAAAACTGATGAGTAATGTTTCAAGCATATAAGTTGTAAAATAATAATGCTTAAGAAAATTTCAAGAACTAGTGTAAAGAAATTTCCATAGTATCTGCTGGTGATATTGATGTGTGTCATTGCTAATATTGATTAAATTCTGGTGTGTATTTATATTTATGGGTGAAAAGACACTCAGGTCAGCTGCAGGGTTCAGTGAATGATCTTCAGCAGTATTTTGATTGAATGGAAAATGTTTTCCATTAATTCTAATTATCTACAGAAACTTTGTTTCAATTTTGTGTATTTTTAAAAACTATTTTTCTTATTTAACTTCTAGTCTTCTTAAAGTGAAAACATTCCATACATTCACAATCATATTTGCCTTTTCTCATATACATCAAAACAAAGTCATCCTTGCAAATATATATATATAATTATACATACAATTATATGTCACTAATTGATATCATAGCTACTAAACTATTTTGTTTACAGTGCAGTAAAAAAAAAATGAAAGAAAAGAAAAAATTGAGCTTAATAATTATTAATGATTGATGAAAAATATATCTTTTTAAAAAAGTATATTTGAACAATATGATTTGTATAACATATATCTAAGAAAAAACTATTTGAACTTAATATGGTTTGGATTAAAATATGTATATAGAAAAAAAATATTTGAGTTAATGTAATTTTCATTAAAATATAAATCTAAAAAAAAACAACTATATTTGAACTTGATATTATTTGCATTAAAATATGAATCTTGAAAAAAAAACAATTATATTTGAGCTCAATATGATTTGCACTAAAAATATATCTTAGAAAAAATCAACTATTATAAAATTATGACAACTTGAAAAAACTTTGAAAAGGAATGTTATATCCATTTACCCTAATCAAAATCAACAATATCCAAACCCTTTTTTTCTCTCCTTTCTTCAACTAATTTTTCTTTTGCCTCTGTCCAATCAGGAATTTGATATCAACAAGGACGGATCTGTGTCACTCAAAGAGTTCCGTACAGCCTTAGAATCACAAAAAGTGTACTCTAAGTAAGTCCAACAGAAAGTTTGAAACCAAAAAAAAAAATAGTGCATGTGGAAAAAAAAGAACAAGCTTCATTACTTTAAACTTTTGTGTTAACAAAAGATGAAAGTTGATTTTTGCTGTTCTATAACCTTTCTTTAATCAAGGTCCACTTAGGATGATTGGTAATCAATAAAGGTGGAAAATTTGTTTATTCAGATAATACACTCATTAAAAATGCTTTAAGATTTAAAAAAAAAAAAAAAAAAAATTAAAATTCAGAAATTTTAAAACTCTGCCATTCACCACAGTTGTATGTATGAATTATTTGAGTATTGATCAGAAGTTTCCTATTAATTAGTAAATGATGGGGATATTAGTAGTATTTACAAATATTTCCACAGATAAGTATACAAGAATATTTGTAGGTCTCAGTACAAAAGTTTACTGATTGTCAATTAACCACAGCAATATTCTTTCACTTGATGAAAAATTACAAATTAAAATAGTGTCCATTATTTTTTTTTGAAAGTGCCAACAAAGAACTACATTTTTTTATAATACAAGTTAAAATTGGATAATCACTGTACAAATAAAAAAATAAACTAAAATAGATAAAACAGACAAATCCCATAAATTATACTTATGATAATCCTATTCTGTCAGGCTCTCATCTATGGCTCAAATAGATCTGATTAAAAATTATTTGTATTCAATAGGATTGTGTTAAAAAAAACTCTTAAGAAACAACTAGACAAAAAAATGTAAATATGAATATATACTGAATATGATTCCCTAACCTCTAGGCAGGTTGACATACCATTAAAATCAATCAATCAACACCTATTCTGTCAGTAAGTTTCTTTAACTTTTGATCATTGACATTCCTCTTTCTTCTGGATCGTAATGTATTTCTATTGGGATATCTTTTAAGATACATTTCTGTCATAAAATCATCTCAGTACACTTATGTAGTGATAGCTATATTCTTTCAGTAATACTTTCTTTAATTCTTGACTACTGACAGTCTTTTCCTTCCTAATTTTTAAACCATTTCTATTGTAAAATTATATACAATACATTTGTATAATAAAGTTTGTTTAGTAAAATTATTTGAAATATTATGTATAATATTTGAAATATAAATATTTTATCAGTAATGCTTACTGTAATTCCTGATCATTGATAATCTCTTCTTTTTTTTTTTTTTTTTTCAATGATCAATATATACCATATTTGATGGCATAAAGATGCACAAGCATATTACATGCATCTCCATTTCAGCCGGGTATATTCATGAAAAAAGTTTTTCATGTATTCGAGCATGTAATATTTAATGCAAACTAGCAGGACATTAGTAAACATAAAAGTATTTTAGCAATAACAGAACACATTACTGTACAAAAAAAGCATGCTCTAACAATGCAGTCAAATGTAAAGCAAGAAATCACAATCATAAAAATATACATAATAGCAGTCATAAGACATTGCAAGAGTAAACAAAGCAGAAAACATTTTTATTAAAAGTAAGCTACCAATAACCATCTAGCCATCTCCAGTGTGACTTTCCATGGGTTTATCAAAAGATCAGATAAAATCACACATCTTCACTTTAGAATCTGATATCACAATGCTTTCTTGAAAAAAGAGTCATTAAGAGTTCAAGTTTGTCATTGCCTTTAAGCAGTATATATTTACTAAATTTGGATTAAATAATTCAGTTAATACATCAGATTTTTTTTAAACATACTAAAATCTTTTTTGAGTATGACCTTAGTAGATGACAACAAATTTCAATGTGGACTTTAAATATGAAATGGTTCCTTACCACTGATCTAGGAGTTTCAGTAAAAAGCAATTAAAATTAAAATGAAATACTAGCCAAAAATTAATAATAGCTACAAGCTACCATCCTAAAAGGATAAAATTCTTCCTAAATGATTAGCTGTACATGATACAGAGATGTACAAAATAATCTACTATACAAAACAAAATCATCCATTTGTTGCATGGCTCAAAACGTTGGAAATTTGAAAATTCAAGCAATATAGTCAGGAGTGTGAATAAACAAATTGTTACCAATGATATTACTTCCACCATTTTAGTTACTACTACTACTATTACAACTACCAGAGGCATTTTTACAACTACTACTACTGCTAGTGTCACTACTTATACAATTATTATTATTATGTCATTATTAATACAAGGGTTTGCTGAAAAGTTAATAGGATGACCAAGATACTCTCATGGAATGTGACCGAATGAGGTTTATTTTTCAACATTGTTCCTCTTGTGGTCCATGCACTTATTCCATTTGTGTTGCAGTGGTTGGATCCTATTAGTCAAAAAAGTCACCAACAGCAGATATGTTATCATATGAACTTTTCAGCCTACCCTCATAGCTTTGTTTTGTATTAATACTTTCCTGTTTGGATTTGTTATGGTTGCTGGTGTTTTGATTTTTTTTTAATTTTTTAAAATAATGCTTTTTTTTTTCTTTTTGCTTAGCAGATTTGGTTGATTTTATTTTTTGAGGGGAGGGGGGATGCTTTTTCTTTTGGTTTTCTTTTTGGGGGTTTTGTTTGTTTTTTTGGTTTTTTAAAGCTTTTTGTTTGTTATTATTTTCTTCTTTTTTCTTTTTTTGTAGGGGTGGGGAGTTGCATGTTCTTTTTGGTGAATTTGTATTATTTTTGTTTTAAATAAACTTATCAGATATATCCAGCCAAAGTGTCTTTCTGAAACCAATTTTGAACCTAAAAATAATCTGGTAGAGGATGCCCAAACAAATATCTATATGACCAACTTTAAACCATTATTAGACAACCCATGAACCTAATAAGTTCCCATTGTTACAGATGTCTATGATGATATTGATCCTCCTATTAAAGAAGGAATGAATGATCCTAATTAGTATTTCATCATTATGTCAAGAATTTGAATATTTTAAAAAGTGATGTTCTGTACAAATGGAGACACCACAATATCATCATTCATAAATACAAGAAATAGCTTTATTCTTTAACTTGGAGCATTTTAAGTGTATTGCACTACTAAAAAATTTTGCTGTGATGTTCCATTTTTGATGTGTTACAGTTACACAAACATACAATCATACAGAAACATAATGAGAATTTTAGTAATATATAGATAACCAAATAGATATTTCATTTTCTTGAAAATAATGATTTTTTTTAGTTGCGGTTTCTCCCTCTAATGGGATGGTAACAGTGTTGCCATGGATAATGGCCAGTAGGATACATTGCATTAGCTACTCCACTTCCTCAAGCAAGAAAATTTTTTAATTGTTTTGAAATAGAGTGGAGGTGCACAGGCCAATTACAAGATTTCTTTAAAGACAATATTTTCTGCATTTCTTTTTGCCATTATGCTAAGTCCACTTGAATTTCTTACTCTGGACATAATATTCATGGACAAAATCAAAATGAATCTTTAGCAAGATGTATACAGAAAATATTCTTTTAAATTACATTTTCTTTTTTGTTCTTATTATAAGAACAAATGATAAATGATAAATGTAAACACAACAAAAGTGTTGTACCTTGAAAATCGCATGTCAAACCTTGTGATTTCCCAGTGCTAAGTGCACAAGGTTTGCTCTATTTATTTAGGTGTCTCATTTACATACCATGCTAGACCTCTTTGAACCTATGAGGTTTGATGCCCTTATTTGGTCTATCATTTCTTCTGACTACTCTGGAAGGTCTATGCTACTCCCACATTTGTTCTTCTATCCTTTTTAACGGAGACCTTGGTCTGTCTTCATCTTCTTCTAAATCTGTTATGTCATTCCCACTTTCCTCCATGTTTTGCTCTGTTTCATTTTCCTCTTCCTCAGTTTCCTCGTGTTCCTCCTCAGGCATTTCTATGTCTTCAGGATCAAACCTTGCTCTAAATTGGTCAGGATGAGCTAATATCAGCTACCCTTTTTTTCTAGTACAGCTGTGTTCCATCCTTTTTGTAGAATGAACTTTGCTCTCTCTGGCTCTGCCTCTGTATTTTTTATACCAAACCTTCTCCTCTGTGGCAAATGAAATGGTTATTGGGGCTCTAATTTGTCTGCCCATTAATGCTGAGGAGCTTTGCTTTCTATCCACTGGAGGAACCATTCAATAAATTATGAGTAAATTAGGGATGTATTCCTCAATATTCTGGTTGAAAGGTGAAAACACCTTTAAGCCCATTTTTACAGTTTGGGCTATCCTTTCCACTATGCCATTTGACTGGGTGGTATGGGGATGTTTTGGCATACACCCTATTTTCCTTAACCACAACACTAAACTTTCATCACAGAATTCTGGTGCATTGTCCGTGACAATGGTCTTAGGTACTCCATTTCTTGCAAATATTGTTCTCAATATTTGTCTTACAGCAGTAGCTGCTTTCCTATCTCTAACCTTTATTACTTCTAGCCAAACTGAGAAGGAATTTACTAAGATCAAAAATAAACCAATGTCTTGAATATATGCTTGGTCCATATGGACCCTTGTCCATGGCGCTCCCTCTTTAGGCCATGTATGTATTTTGGTTTGTTTGAATATTTTGATCTCCGTCTTGTGTCTCCATTATATATAATGCCCCTCTCTACTGTTAACTTATATTGTACTTCTTTAAAAGGTCTCTGCTATAGTACAGTTACTCTATACATTCTTTCTTATGCATTCATGTATTCTGCTTAGAATCAGGTCTTGTTAGGTTTCTCTGCTCACTGTGAGATAGTATGTCCATCTCCATCCATTGTATAATTCTATCCTCCGAGTTTTCATGTTCCTCTCCATTTTCACTCCGAAATCTTAGCCTGGATAGTGCATCCACATATGGGATGGTGTTTTCCTTAACATATATAATGTCAAAATCAAACATCATGATTTTGATAGCCGACCTTAAAATTCTTGACGATGTTACTCTGGGTAACTCTTTCCTCAGATTGAATAAGAATTCCAGGGGCTTGTGGTCTGATTTAAAGAAGAACTTTTTGCCCAACAAAAAATTCTGTGCTCTCTCCATACTCCAAACTATGGTTAATACTTCTTTTTCAATGTTAAAATAATTGCATTCTGCTGACGAGAGCTTTCTGGACAGATATATGATTGGATGACCCTCTTAAGATACAACAGCAGCTATGGTATGTTCACTCACATCAGTTGTTAAGGTAACCTCTTTTTTGGAGTTGAAAATTTTTATTACCAGTTTACTTGTCAAGGCCTTCTTTAATGCTTCAAAAGCCTTATTTTGCATTTCAACAAATGGTTCAATAAGCTCACTATATCTTGGAAGATATCTGCTGTAGAAATTAATTAATCCCAAGGATTCCAATTCTTTCTTGTTCATAGGCTTTTCCATTTTCGCAATTTTGTTGGTTAGCCTTTTATCAAGAGATATTCCTTCTCTAGATATTTGATATCCTAGATAAGATATCTTTTTACTGTCTAATTTACATTTTTCTCTATTTATTGTCATACCTGCCTGTTTTAATCCCTGTAGCACTTGTTCTGTTTTATTCTTTAATTCCTTTCTGGTGCAGGATCCCAAGCATATATTATCTTGATGTATTATTATGTTGTCCACTTTTCCTAATAAGATTTTCTCAGTTGCTCTTTGAAAAATATGATTAACAGTTTTAATTCCAAACAGCAAGTGAGACCATCTCAATAATCTCATGGGTGTGTTCAGTGTGGTAATTACTTTAAATTTGTCATCTATTTCAATCTGATTGTAGGCCAACTTTAAATCAATTTTCGCAAAGTGTTTCATATTTGCGAATTTGTGACTGGCAGTTTCGATATTTGGTAAGAGAAATGAATCCAAACATATCTGGTGGTTGATGCCAATTTTGTAGTCACTGCATATTCTAATATCTCCATCAGTCTTTTTAATGGCAAATATTGGTGATGTCCAATTGCTTCCCCTATGAGTGAACTTTTCCAAAATACCCTGCTGAATCATTTCTTTTAGCTTTGACACTGCAATAGGTAAAATATGTGTGTGTAATTGTCTTGCTTGAATATATCTAGGATGGTAGTTCTCTTTTGAACGAATGCTTGCTTTATAACGCTTTAGTAATCCTATTTCTTGTTTTTCTGACTCCACAGAAAGTAATTTTGATGTGTCAACTTTTAATACATCTATACCTAGCAGTCCATGGTCTTTAGTATATGCTATGACTGTAATAGGTATAATCTCAAAGCGATTCTTAGTTTCAAAGGTACTTTTGAAGGTGCCTAATGTTTTGATTATGGTACCATCGAATTGTCTGAGCTGTAAGGTTGACTTTTTAAGTCTCGGCTTTCCTAAATCCTGCCAAAAGTTCACTGGAATAAGTGCATGTGGAAGTATTTCCCATTTATTTTTACCTTTTCTCTAGTTTTTGTTGGTGTGTTTAGCATGAAAATTTCAGTCCCTCCTCTATTGACTTGCGTGTCTTTGACTTTCTCGACTTTTTTTTGTATCTGCACACTTTCAGGGCATGATTTTTTCTTTTGTAAATGGAGTATGTCTTACCAAAGGCTGGGCAATTATTTTTTCCCTGACATGCCATTCATCACAGTATTTGCATAGAATTTTGTATTTGTTTGTGCTGTATGCTTCTCCTTCATTCGGTTGTTGGTTATACTATTTTATTAATTCCAGTTGCTGCACAAACTCTATATATGTTTCTACTGTTTAATTAACACTTTGAAGTATTTCCAACTTATGTTTAAAAGCCAGGTCATGCATACCTTCTATCAAGTGTAATATGATCATTCATCTTCTGTGGTCATTTCACCGGCACCAAGTCTCTTAAATTCGCAATATCTAGCTCTTTCAATCGGTGTACAAATTGTACAATAGACTCATTGGGTCTTGTTTCCAGAAACTTTATTCTTTCAGCGATGACTAATCTTTTCTTTGGTTTGATATCCCTTTTTATTACCGTGCCAATTTCTTTGAAAGTCAGCTTTTCAAGATTTCTTGGGTAGACCATTGTTGAAACTTTCTGGATTGCTTCACACCCAACTGTTGCGAGGAACATGTCAGTAATTTCATTTTGCTCCCCTTCCCTTCGTCTGTCTCTTAGTTTCTTTACCCTGGCCAGTGCCTTAAAACATCTAATCCATGTTTCCACATACTCATCATTGAGTGTGGTCAGATATCCTATTGGCGACGCCATTGTTGTGCCTTGGAAATTGCATGTCAAGCCTCATGATTTCCTGGTGCTAAGTGCCCAAGGTTTGCTCTATTTATTCAGGTGTCTCATTTGCATACCATGTTACAAAGAGCTTTGTCTTTTTGCTGAGTTACAGCTACTAGAACAAATAATTAGCTATAGTTGAGAAGTTATGATTATTTCTTTTTATGCTTTCACCATAATGACTTTATTATAAAAGTTATCTACATAAAGGTCAGAAATTATAATGATTGTAGTGAGTGTCAATGCTGACCTCACATTATTATCAAGTTGAAAATTGGATTTGAAATTGCTTTATTCTATAAGAGAAGTGCACTATTGCACTAACCTTGCTATAATGTGTCATTTTTTACTGTTATAGTAACATGCAAAAGTTAAATGATTATAATATAGGTTATTTTTTCAAATTTTTTTTCAATCCTTACCTTGAAGGATTTTTACAAATTTCAATTTGAATTTGGCTTACATCTAACTTAGGTAATATTTTAGACACTTTATTTCATGAAAGACATTTTACTTGTATTTTTAGCATTTTTCTTTACATTTTTATTTTTTTATTTTTGGTTTTTCTCCATCTTATGACCTAACTTACCATTGTTTTAATTGAATAGATATTCAAATTTTGGTCTAATCCCAACTGGAATCTACATCATAAAAGGTTGCAGCTCTTGAAATAAAAGTTTCTTTCCTAAACCCAAGGTACCAGTAGATAATATAATATTAACTTTTGGTACTCTACATTATTCACTAGTATTACTTCCCCTTCCACTTCATTCTTTTTTAAGTGTGCCATGATTTTGTGCACTATGAAACCTTGTTTTCAGTCATGGTTGTTTTTCAAAATTAAAACACTATCATTTTGGTATTTACACAAACCCTCCACCATATATATATATATATACTTTGTCTGTAGGATGTAGGTTCAGATTTATTGTCTGTTTCTTGAGGCACACCCCAAATTAGGGGATTTATCCAACAGCAAAGCTGTTTTTGGTATCACCTTCAGTTGTGCATACATGCACACTTAAGATAAACTTTGTGTCACATACTGCCTTTAGCAGAAGGGTAAGGCAAATCAACACGCACACACACACACACACACACACACACACACATATATATATATATAATCATAACCCAACAAAAATGGCATATTCTATATATAACTTATATAAGAGGAATACAATTGAAATGCTTTAACTTAAAGAATAAAACAATTTCCAGTTCAATGATAAATTTACAGGAGGGTTCGTGGTTATACTGAACATAATTTTTAACCATCCAAATTCTCAATATAACAGAGATAACGGAAATGTTAATTGGATCATTCCCTCTTCCCTAAATAGAAGCATCAGTATCATCATGGACCATGGTTACAATGGGTACCCAACAGGTTCATAAGTCATCTAGTGTCCTATAAAATGCAAGTGGCCTTTTACATTTTAAAAATAGATAAAGGAATGTTTTTTAAAATGTGTTTCTGTCCATTTATATCCACAGAAACAGAGTTTTCACTCTTTTCAAAAATGTCTTTTGAAAAGCATTTTTTTTTTTCTGAGCATACATGTGTGTATGATTGTGTATATGCATCTTGATTGTGTGGGGGGGGTAGAAATAGAGATTGAGAAATTTGTTTTTTTTTTCTTTTTGTTTGTTTGTTTTCTTCAAGTGTTTGTGCACATGATTATCTAAGCCTACATAGATATAAATGCATTGGTGAATTATTTTTGTTTTTTAACTATGGGTATGATTTTCACATGTATGTGCTTTTCAGAGAAGGTGAATCTCTTTAACTTTGGAGATTCTCTGACCTGAACAATGTTTAACACTTTTGTAGGCTGATAATTTTCTTAAATGTCACTCTACCTGTGTATCACTGGCAACAAAAATGTCACTCTGCGGGAAGAAAGGTTAATAACCATTAATCATTACAGCATAATTTCATAAAAATAACTTTGTGATTAAAAAAAAATGAAATAGGTTTAAAATTAAGATGGCTATAACCAGATTAGAAAATTTCTCCTTGAAATATCTCATAACTCATATTACACAACCAACTCTGTTCCCAAGTCATTGAAGGTATTCTTGATAATCTACTAAATATTATTACATAATCTTTTTGGCAAGTTATGATTTTCATACTTTTTATTTACTATTCACCAGTTTAACTCAGTTTGTGTTTTTTCTATTAACCACCATTATTTTCACCTACTCAACTCATATTTTCTCTGTGTGTATTTTGCTAACCAATTTTCTTTTCTTTTTTCATTTACTCTCTCAAGTTTTCATGCATTTGATCAACACAATTGGTTATATATTTTTATATGATTTACATTATTTCCTAATGATTATATCATAGGTAAAATATTTCTAATGATTAATACCATAGGTTATATATTTCTAATGGTTAATTAACTATACATTTCTGATGATCAAAACAATTGTTACATATTCTAATGATTAATACCATTGCTTATATATTCTCATAATCCAAATACTTTTTATTATAAACCAAATTATCAAATATAGAGAATAATTTAAGATATTAAGAAAATAATATATATGAAATTCTAATATAATATTCACTAATGAAGTGTATATAGACTTCAATTTTACTTTTAACATATTTTAAAAAGATTTGAAAAATTTGCAATATATTTTAGGTAGCCACTTAGTTAATACCTATAAGAAACAGGAATAAAAATCATGTCCATTGGCTTTTTATAGGATAATATAGTTGTTTCTGTAACTTTCAGTTATACATAACTGTAAATGTTTGATTTTGATTAATAAACTACAATCTGAAAGTAATTAAGAATAGTAGTTTTTAATCAGAAAATTATATTTAATTGCACATACAATATTATCCATAAATAAGTACAAACCAAACAATTTTTTATGAAATGTTAATTTTCTTCTAAACCAAAGACACTCAGTGATCACTTATTACCTAACTACAGCATTGAAACTCTTTATAAATAAATAAGAGGAAACTATTCTATGATTATCCTTTAACAGTTTTTAATATTTATCTCCATTAAGTCTTACAGCTAAATGAATACACAAATTTATACTGTGTTTTATTATCACAGCCTATATTGCTGAATTGTTAATTGATATTCTAGAATTTCATTACACCTTGTAATTTCTAAAGTTGTATTTTCACTTTGAAAAAAATGATTGATATATATCTTTCATAATAGCCCCTCTTGGGATATATATATATATATATATATATATATATATATATATATATATATATAGTAATTTTACAAAGAATAGGATTAAGGTTCATACAAGATTCTTTCCTTTCTACTGGTCAGATGATTTGAGACTGAGAGTACCACTTTGTATGTGATTTACATTCATTAAATTGTAATAGATATTATATTACCCATGATAGAATTAAAGAAAAACACAATTATTGGATCTATTCTTTAGCATTTTATCAAATGATTTCAATGTTATTTCCTTATCATTTAGTTTCATACTAAATATAACTTCAACAAAAAATCAAGTTGATTAAATTATTCTACTTGTTTCCTTGTTAATTCTAACTAAATAATAATGAATTAATCTTTTAAATATAAGTTTATTTTTATAAATGTTTTTGCTTATTTTTTATTACTTTGCAACATAGTGAAGAAATCGATTACATCATGATGTGTGTGGATGCTGATCAGGATGGTAAAGTTGATTATGACGAATTCACAGAACGCTTCCACAATCCTGCCAAGGACATCGGTTTCACAATGGCCGTTTTGCTGACCAACTTGTCAGAACATTCACCTAATGATCCACGGTAAGTAGAAAAAATAAATCATTTACTAAATTCATTTTTAATCAAAAAAACAATAATTAAAGAAAAAGAAAAAAAGAATTAATTCCTTCTTAAATGTTTATCATACATACTCATATATTCAGAAAATTTAAGAGGACTTAACATAATGACAAAAGAAATACAGAAAATAGATGTTTTGCAAAAAATATTATGTATACAGAAATATTGTAGAGGTAAGAGAACTTTTATTACAACTTCATTTTCTCTATCTGCAGAATGTGTATTTGTCTATGTAATATATATTGATCATCAAAGGTTGCCTAAGGTAATATTTTTGCTTATAATGTCTAATAAAAATTATATATATATATATATAAGGACATCGAAACGAGGTTAACGAAAGCATGGACAGCTATCAATAGGCTATCGATTATATGGAAATCAGACCTAACCGATAAAATGAAACGCAGTTTCTTCCAGGCAGCGGTCACATCGATACTGCTATATGGATGCACTACATGGACGCTAACAAAACGGCTGGAGAAGAAACTAGATGGCAATTACACAAGAATGCTGCGTGCAATCCTGAACAAGTCCTGGCAGCAACACCCCACAAGACACCAACTGTACGGCCACCTGCCCCCTATCACGAAAACTATCCAAGTTAGACGAACCAGACATGCAGGACACTGCTGGAGAAGCAGAGATGAACTCATAAGAGATGTCCTCTTATGGATCCCCACACATGGCCGCGCAAAAGCAGGACGACCAGCTCGAACGTACATTCAGCAGCTATGTGAGGATACAGGTTGTTGTCCGGAAGACCTACCTAGGGCGATGAACGATAGGGAGGAGTGGCGAGAGAGGGTCAGGGATATCCGTGCTGCCAGCACGATATGATGATGATGATGATGATATATATATATATATATATATATACTCGTGTAATGAATGAATTTCTAAGACCAATTTTTTCACTTCAAAAACGAGGTTGTTAATTATGCAAGATATATTTTTGAACATTAGAAGCTTACCATCTTCCTTATACACAATATATGATAACATCTTTTTGTGTTGAAAAATTAGAGGTAGTTCATTACACAAAGTCATTCATTACTCACAGTAATTATCAAATAAAACTCAAAACTATTAAATTGGAGCTATCGTGTAAAATAATAAGAAATTTATTTATTTTTGTTTTGTTTCAGACTTGAGCGTTTCCTTGAGAAAGCTCGTAGTGTCCTGGACTACTTTGAGCCATACTTAGGTAGAATTGAGATCATGGGCAGTGCTAACAGAATTGAGCGGATCTATTTTGAGATCAAACAATCTCAAATTGACCAATGGGAGAAACCCCAAATCAAGGTACGTGACCTTAGTAATATTTGTTATTTCATGAATAATTTTATCAAGCTCAAATGAGTTGATCCCTTTACTCTATGTCAACTGTAGGGAGTGGTAAGATTTAACTGGTTTGATCCAGTACATATGAACCAGTTACTAAAATTACTAACATTCAAAGAATCAGTTCCTGGATTGTTTTAAAATGTTTTCTTTTTATCTAGCATATTCTTTCCACAAAGTAGGAGTGTTTCTTCAACAGAGTATATTTGTCTTGATTTATTAGGTAATCCTAGTAATAACAAAATTGTAAATTTTAAATCAATTCTGTCAAGCTGGAATTTTTTAAAATCCACTTTGACATCAAAGTTTATTTGTTTTAAATCACATAGCTAATGAAAATAAGTAAAATATGCAATTAAATAAACTATGATAATACATTTCAATATGGAAATTATGAAAACATTTGGAGCACAATGGTGATTAAAAATTACTTTTATTTATATTATTATTTCCATAGATAAAAATTTATGGGTGTTGTGACGGCAAATTCACTAAAATCCCAAAACGGGACTTTATTTTCGCACATGTGAAGACGGGGCAGACTGGCACTTGATCCCTTGTAGAATAAGTCCTCGTTCAGAGTTTTTTTCTCGGGCATATAAGAACTGGCATATTATGTGGGGGATTAGTTTATGGCTACACTGACTGCCGCTGGCAAGGGGTTCCAATTTTCACACTATACACATACCCACCAAGGCCGCTAGTCTTCCTCCCCTAGAACAATGGAAGATATGGACCTCTAGGTTTAGACGTAATAATATTATATTGTAGTAGTTGGCAACCCCAGTTCCCCGTATAAGAATTTGAAGGAATTTATAGGACAATTTTAAGCGAGCATATCATAAGGCGAATAGAAGCTGAAAAAGAAACATGACATAACATATTCGTAGTAGACGCTACCAATAACAACTTCAAGTACGTGGGAACATTAAAATATATCAATCTTTTACAACACATAGATATACACCTTCAACGTGTCAAATATATCATAAATGAATAGTCCATGAACATAAATGTCTTTCTTCTTTTCTTTTCTTTTGTTTTTCTTCAAATTTTGAGAGAGAGAGAGAGAGGGTATATAAAATTGGGTATAAGGAAAAACGGTCTCAAAGTTTACTTATCTTTTTTTGATGGAGTTCCTGTGGAGAATATTTCCTCTTTTACAGGCTAATAGACTTTATGCTATTTTTAGTACTGGCTTGAAGAAATGGCTCCTTCGTGTCCGAGATATTCTTTTCGTCTTCTTTTACCCAGAGTACTTGGCTTTGGTTCCGTCCGCCACGAACCCTGTTCAACAACTAATTTTTCTCTTTTCCTTTTCTCGCTGACGGGAAGAAGGTGCCACTTCCATTTTAGGGTCTCAGCCAATCACTTGGCTTCTCTCTTCCTCCCCCTGGTTGGGCGATTTCTTAGGGCTACTAGATGTCACCCAAGTCAGGTTACTGAGTACAGATAGCTTGACCCAATTCACTATCATGCCTTAACGGTCATTCTCTGATGGCTTGCCAATTCAAACACGAGGATAGTAGTAATCTTATTTCTATCGTCTCAGTGGGACACCACGTGACAGTGTAAAGAAAAAAAGAACTGCTTCCTAAAATGTTTAATTCCACCATTGATTTTTGACAAAATTTATATTTTTCATATGACTCTTTTTAACTATGAGAAAAAATGGACGTATAGAATGATAGATAAATTGGTAAATTGTTTTTCATTTTTTTATTAAATACAGGGTGTTTCAGAAAATTGATATCATTTTGTAATCTAATAGCTTAAACAATTCTTATTCAAATGATCAGCACATGTAGAAACAATTCAAAATTCTATGTTTAATGATTTCTGGGTTTTTTTTGCAGTTTTTTTCCAGGTATAGAAATGCCATTCACTGGAATAGAAAAAGTGTTTAAACATTAAATGGAATTTTCACTTATTTTTGAGTTGGTTAAAAACTTGTGTCAAGTTATCAGATTACAAATTAAGATCAATTTTTCTGAAACACATCATCTCAAATGATATCTAATTTTCTGAAACACCCTATATATTTTTTCATATATGTATTACAGTGTTGTTTTTTTTCTTTCTATATTTGCTATGCACCATAACACTTCATTTATTACTCCAGATATGTTCCAAAAATGCAATCCTTTAGTTAAGAAGTGTTGGAATATACGACCATTTAGCATTTAGTTTGGCACATAGTCAGAAGTATAAGGTACTCAGTGATAACCAAACTCACTACCAATTGTCTGCCAGATTAGCCTGCTAACCATTATATTACACAAGATGTGTGCTAGAATATATAAGCTTAGTAGCAAAAGCAGGAATTTCATGAGGATGAATTTGATAATTACAAGTTAGGAAGGACACCTACCTATGGATAAAATAAAGGATCCTATTGACGTTCCTTGTGAGCATAGTATGTGAAGTGTAATGGTTATCAATATGAAAAATGGAATTGGTAAGCAGAGTTTCTTCTATTTCAGATACTTTGCTCTTAGGAATGGCACAAATCCATCTGTTTCCTTATCCCCCAGTTCTGTGTAAAATAGTAAGGTAGACTAGGCCTTGGTGGACAACCAGTCAAAGACAACAATTTAAAAACAGGAGCTGGTGTTCTTAAGGCAATCCGACGATGTCTTTAATCTCATTCTGGTAACTCCTGCACCAAACCACTAATAGGATGTAAATTTTTAAGCAGAGTACAATTGAATTGAATTCAGAGTTTTCATTCTCCTATAATGGTTGCTGTACCAAGGCTAAAGAGCTCAGTCTGCCCTGCTATTTACTCATAGTGCCATGGTGTATTGGCTGTTGGCCTTCCTTTGTACAACATTGGCATCATAAAGAGGAGAGACTTCCTGCATGAGCAATTGCCTGTCTTCCATACATCCTAGCCCCTTGCCCATGCCTATGCCCAGATCTATGTTTCTGATCCATGTTCTCATTAATGAATACCATGGATAATGGTGAATAGATAGTGACAGAAATAGTGTGATAATTCATCAGTTTTGCTTGCTTATATTTTATTTATTTTACTATTTTGTATTTTTAAAATTTGATTCAATAATTCATTTAAAATCAATTAAAGTAATAAAAAATATTGCTATCATTGATTAATTGTAATCTTTTTTTCCCCAGGAATCTAAGAGATCCTTTCTTCACAGTGTTATTAATGAGGGAGGAGACAAAGAAAAACTGGAAAGTTTTGTAAACTTCTGTGAAGACACCATTTTTGAAGTGAGTCTTTTTTGATAATGAATTTTTTTTTATTTTCAGATAAAGCATTGTCAATCATAATTATAATTTTGACTAGTATTTTGTTTCATTTTAGTTATTTTTTTGTTGCATCTCACTCTTGTCATCATTTTACAACATCAAGGAAGACTAAAGACTAATAAAGAATAAGGTTTCAGTGAGACTTAAATTCACGTCTTTTTTTTTACCTTGAGGAAGCCTGGTTAAACACACCTGCTGCTCTACCAACTGAGCTACAAAGAGCTACTAGCTTGAGTTTTATGCAAAAATTCCCAGTATTATCTTTTGCATGAAATTTTATATAACTCAAAAAACCTATAAAACCATCCCAGTTCTCTCAGTCCAATCTTTGTTTTGTTTTGTTTCTATTTCACCTTGGGAAAGCTGAGTTAAATGAAACAGCTGCTCATCCAACTGAGCTATAAAAAAAACATCAATTTGCAGAGGCTATAATCAAAACTATAAACCTATCCTTTATTTTGTCCTTAAAGCTCTCTTAGTACAATATTTTATTGTTGTTGTTTTTTCTTTTTTTACACTTGCAGCATAAATAGAATCTTTTATTTATTCTTATTTTTACATGAATACTAATTATTATGATTAATTTTCACTCATATTTTCTTTCATCTTTTAATTTTGAGTGACTTTTTTTGCAAAATTTACTCATCATTTCATAACTTTGAAGAAGAGAAAAGATGTACGTTTGATTCTCACTGAGGGCTTATTCTTTATTAGTCTTTGACCCATACTTTTCCTCAATTTTGTAAAATGATATCACCCTTTGAATAAAGGATACCAGTCAAAACTAAAATCTAAAGAAATTTCACAAAAGATTTTAAGTTTTCACGTATTTTGGAAATCTAGTCATGGAAAAAAGTTCATAGCTTTCATTTCTGTCAAGGAAATTTTCAGTTTAAATATCTACTTTATTCAGTTAGACAAAAGGATAAAGACTTATCTTACAAGCATAAAGGAAGATTTAAGGTTGTCTGGTTTTACAGTATGTTAACCTTTGTTAACTTATTTAATGCCAAAATCATTTTTTTGTCTTTTTTTGCAAGAAATTATATGACTTCAAGTAATTATTCACAGCTCTTTCACTGGAGCTTAGAATATGCTAATTGTGTCCCCTGCAGAAGGGTAAGAATCTCTACCAAAAGTGTGTCCTGGATATGATATTAAACTGCATTTAATGTTGAGGTTCCTGTATTAGAACTCTGGTGAATGTGAAGTACTCCTTCATTGCCATTACTCCCAAGTCCTCTCTGACAAAGAGAGGTTGTAGCTGTTAGGGTCCCATCAATGAGTCAAAAAGATTTCTTTTGAAAATTATTAATATTAGATACTTGAAACCATATAATTGCATGCAAATTATTTGTATTAAGAATGTTTCCATCCAGCCTACAAATCCAAATAGGATTTACACTCCTACAATTTTTAAATGGTTGTCAATGACCACATGGTACAAAAAATTCTAGAAAATAGGAGCCATGATTCACTTGTTCCTGAAACAAAAGGTGGTGGACGTCAGTAAATTAATTAGTTTGGGAACCTATTGGTCAGAGAAATCACATGCCTTGGGACTCCAACTATGTCTGCACCTTTGATTTTGTCCCATGCAAAATAAATGGTGTGTTTGGAGCTGGCCATATGACATGATTACCTATATATACTCTACACTTTCAATAGCTAAACCTCTCGTTCTTCACTTTGCCAGCTAGCGACATATAGCTCAAGACACATAACATGGGTGCATATATACTCTGTGACCTTTTTCCCTTCCTTTTCTGCCTTTCGGCTGGACTTGTTCCACTCTCATGCACATACAAGGCCTCAGTCATTTTGTCACATCCCGAAAGAAACAAACGACCAACATGGAAGAAAACACAGCCTTCTAAAATACATTGCCATTCTTATGAGTATTAGAATTTCACATGAAATACTGAGTCAACATACACATTTAGTCATACAGGACACTTTTAATATTTAGTCTTCTTGCATGCACCTAGATATCAACATATAAACGTAAGTAAGAATTCTAACATTCTTACCCTTCATTCCAAACAATATATTCATTTCACCATAATATTCATGTTAGTTACACACACACACAAACACTCACACAAATATTTAACTAACTATATTCAAACATTCTTTATGTTTTTGTAATGTTTCCTTTTTATGTACTTGTTATGAAAATTCTTTTGTCTACATCGTTTATATTGTTTGCAAATAATAACACCACCACCACAAGTTTAACACCTCTGGACTTGAATTTCAAGGATCCAGAGGTGTTGTCATATATGACATTTGTTTCTACCACAGGACATGAAAATTCTTCTATGTGCAAATATTTCAAATAATTTTAGGGTCTAACTTCAAAAAATCCCTTAAAAAGGCTTAGGGATTAGTTGACCTTGATCTGCTCCTGGATTGTAAGTTTGTTCATAAGACTAAAATCTTAACTGTGATTTTAACAAGACACTGTTGAACACTGAACAACTTTAACGGAAAAGTGAATATTGTAAATTTTGCAACATTTTAAGTGCATTATCTTGTATTGAGTCAATTTAATTATTATTTGCCATCACTGTTCCAAGAAATATCATTTGTTATTTTACTAAATCTCTGCTCTTGTTTTTCAGATGCAACATGCAACAAGTATTACTGGGGAAGAACTGAAATTATCTTCTGCTCTTGGAGGAATTGGAGCAGGAGGGTAAATCTCTTTTTATTTATAACCTATGAACTGTAAGACCCTTTGGATTTTGTTGTTAATATTGTTGCTGCTGTGCCCACTATATATTCCAAACAACATTTGTAGCTGAGCATAGCTCTGATCTATGGACCTACACTCTGCTACCAATATTGGTTAGAATATATAGGCACACACAAAGAAGAATGACAAAACTAATAAAATGAGTAAAAGATTACAGTTAAAGGGAAAGATTGGAGAAATTAAGATTGACTATTTCACTAGAAAAAAGAATGAGAGATGATCTTATTGAAACTTTCAAGGTAATTAATGGAATTTCTAATTATTGTAGACTTTTTTCAATATTTCTCCTTGAACTGGAAATTTACTGTTAAGACAGATTTCAAAAACTAAGTCCATTAACTTATTTGATTTTTTTTTTTTTTTTTTGCTAATAGAGTAGTTTATTTTTATAACAAATTACCTAATCAGATCAAGAACAGCAAGAGTGTAAAAAAAATTTAATGATTGAATTGGATGATTTCAGAAATAATGGCAAGAAAAAGAAATTTAGAGGGAATTTTTAAGAACTTTTGGAAGAATTACTTGACAAGATCTGAACTGTATATAGATAATGTTTTAATATTGTGTATACTCTTTCTTCTTTTTTTTTATAGATTGATGTGAGAAGACAGTAAAAAAGGGAGATGCTTGAGGAGGCATAACAAACATGATGATAATTATAATAATTATTAGTCATTCAAACACTAATTGATATTCTTTGTCCTTGCAGCATTCTTGAGCCAGTGAAAGTGACATATCGCACCATTCGGGATTTCATCGGATCCTTACTATCATTCTTCACATGGTCCAATATCAAGAACACTTATCACACATTCCGCAGCATGACTTATGGAGAGTTGTCTATGGCCTTCCTTAAAGGAAACATTCAACTTTTGTTGATGATACTGACATTAGTATTCAATGTATTCTGGTGAGTTCTACCTTGTATAAAAAAAATTCTTTTTCTCATAGCGTAACTATAGTGAAGTGTTACCTCATAGGTCAAAAAGTAGTAGGATATATATTTTTGCCATGAAAGACATAATGAACATTCCTCAAACTGGAAGTGAGAATAGCAGCATGTTATATAGAAAGGAAAAGAACAGTCATTTTGGGTCCTGCTTTTCTCACAACTGGCATCTGCTGATTGGCAAAAAACCAGCTAATCAGTACACAAGACCTGCCTATATAAATTTCTGATGGTCCACAGTTGGAGAGTTTAGCTTTGAGATTTTCAGAATATGATTTTTGTTATTTATACATAGACAAGAATTGGTATTGGAGGTTTGTTTTGAGGACCAACAAAACTTTAGCTTTGTTTGGCACCAGGCCAGGAGTATGGAGTAGCCAATGAGAATCAAACATACTAACAATGGATTGATAGAATAGTTCACTCACAAGAGGTTATCTATAATAGGGTATATTCTTCTTAAAAAGAGAATATAGCTTAGGGAAATGAACACACTCCAATCTCAGCTGGGAAAAATCAATGAATATGCACTTCATAGACTTCATAGACAACTTTTATATATATATAATGACCTTCCTTGATCTGTTCCACATCATCAGAGATATATTTCTGTACTGAATATAACACTAAACTGCATCTGTTGACGAGGCTCCAGTTTTGGAGGTTTGGCAATTGTAGAATATCCCTTATTGCCATTACATCCAAGTCCACTCTGACCCATAGTGGTAGTACCTGTTAAGGTCCAATTTATAGGCCAAATAGATCTGTTTAAAAATTTGTGGGCCATGTGCAAAAAAATGTCTCAATAAACAATAACATAAAAATGTCAATATAAACATATAATGAATGTGTTTCCCTAACCTCTTGGCATAAGATAACTTTAGACAGATTGTTATGCTATCAAAATCAATGAATCAGATATATATACAGTAGCAAGCATAAAGATCAGAATGATATTAAGAAAAAGTCTAGATGTGAAATAACTATTTATTTTAAAGATTCATAGAACATTTTATCAAGGAAAAATAAGGATATAAAAGTAAATTATATAAATCCAAAATATAAAGCTTAATAAACCTATTTTGATAAAGTTATACAAATAATTATATAACATTTGAAAAAATAGATGATCAAAAACATCAGAAAGATTAAATAAATCTGTTAGATTTAATAATTGTTTTGTATTATTAAAAAAAAAATTTCAGGGTAAGAATATAAAATAGGGTATTTTACTAAATTACGCCAGGTTTTCACTGGCTCTTGCATTGTAAACTTGGCAAAAAAATCTGATATCATTAGAACTTTGAAAACTGATAGTCAAGTTATGTAATGAAGATAAACTCTTGATTGGGGATATTTCAAAGACTGTGGTGAAATCTAAAAGTGTTATTCATAGTATTTTAAGAAAACTTGTGGAAACTGGGTCATGTGAAGCCAAGAAACCACCTACTGCAAGGGAAGACAGATGGATTGGTAATGAATCAAAAAAGGATCAATTTGCAACGGCAACCACTATCTCTAAAAGAGTTAATACTAACCTTGGTATTAAAATATCAAGGCACACTATTTCCTGAAGACTTAATGAAATGAATCTGAACAGTCGAGTGGCTTCTACAGACCCCTACATTTCTAAAAAGATCAAAATGAGCCAATTGAAATTTGCCACTGAACACGTCATATAGACTGAAGTACAGTGGGATTAACAGTTATTAAATGACCTGAAAAGGGTTGATACGTTGTGAAACAAAACAACCAACCAAGTTCCAAAGAGCCCATCAGTATGCCTATATACATGATGATTTGCATTGTGCTTATACAAAAGTCATTTTCAATTCATTTACACAGAAAATTACTTATATTTTTCAATTCTTAAGCAACATTTTCACTGCTTTTCTACAGTAAATAAAAGATCTAAAAATCTTTAATTTATACATTTTTAAACAATTATTTACTTAGCTGTTAACATTAACCAAAAGATCTTTTTGAAAGCTTTTAAAATTACCAAATATATCACTTCTATTTTAATGAAATAATTCAATGTATCTTTCTTTCACCCCCTCCCCAATTTTACTTTTAACAGGACATTAGCCAAATTCTTAATCAATATGATGATGGGTGACAGAGGCCTAGAAGCAGCTCCCGAAGTTCCAACCGCTGCTGAGGCTAAGATGCCACCTGCGATAATGGCTCCACCCTTAGCATTAGGGACCCCTGAAACACCATCTACTCCAAAAGTAACTCAAGAAAATGGTGGACCTGGACGAACCTTCCCAACAAAGAAAGAAAACGGTCTTAAGGAGTAAGTCAAGTTATCAGTTCAAATTAATACAAAGATGAGTCAAAAGTTTTGCATTGTTTTGTGTAATGTGAGGCACAATTTGGCAGCTCCAGGTGCTTTGCCAAGGTTGTGAAGGTGATGAACTGCATTGGACTGTGAGATGCCAAGCTTGCCTAATACTCTCTGATTGCTACTCACTAGATTTGCCTCTGTGGCTTGGAGTACAGCCTTGGAACCCATGGTATTAGGCCTACCTGACCTTGTCTGATTGTAGAGGTTCTTGCAACCCAAGGAAAATTTCTTGAACCATCAGGTTACTGCTCTGTGATCAACTGTGCATTCACCTTTCATGCAACAAATATTTTTTGTTGTTTGTGCAGTGTTATGGTCCAGTTCAAACTCATAAAGCATAAGTTCCTGAATTAGACTTTGTTGTATGTTCATCTATATGGATTTTAAATTACACATGGAGTGAAGCAATGCACTACATGTCAGCACATTAACTACCATAATACTACCAACCATAGTGGGTACCTACCATGGCTTGAACTACCTCAGTTATGTGATATAAGCACCACAAACTAACACACTAAAATATTGTAAAACTTTTGACTCCCGCCTGTATTTTTAAAACAGGTGCTCTTATATATGTTCAAAAATATATTGTTTTGGTAATAATTTTTGTTAGGAAAAAAAAGCTATTTGGCTGTATTTCTGAGACAAAGTATTATTACATTGATTTATTCTGAACAGTTTAATTTTGGTTGTTTTTATCCCAATGTTTAAGTCAGTGTATTCTCTTGTCTTTTTCATGTTTTTAATTTGTTATTTTCAGGTCTGTTGGAGTATCTGATGGTGGATCTACTGTAGAAACAGAAACAACAGCAGCAAATGGTAGTGTCCCATGGAAAGAATCTGCAGCAGCCTCGGATATACCAACTGAAGCCCTTCTGGTGAGACACCTTATATATTGATTGAAAATCAGTTGGTCATATATATATATATATATATATATATATATATATATATATATATATATATATATATATATATATATATATATCAGTTTTTGTTGTAAATAGTTATGAATTGCAACTGCTGTAGATGGTATTATTGCTTTTATTCATATAACTATACCATCATGTTAATTATATTTATATTATGGACAATATCAGAGATTTTTATTTATATCAGAATTAAGTGAATTTCACTGAATTCAGTGTATTAATAAGAAAAGAGACTATTGAAAAATAAATATGTTATGATAAAAACATTTTTATTGTTAGGTTGCTGATTTATTAATATATCTATTTAATACTAATTTTGACCATTCAAATAAATTTGAAAGAAACAAAAATATAAAACTACATCACAAGTAGACATTTTCTTCTATAATTGAAAATCAAATTCTCAACATTATTTCAATGTACCTATCATTCATGTGTGTCCCACATTCAGTTATAAATATACATACAGTGTCAGCTGCTTTTGTGAAAACAAATGCTTTAACAAAGTCTGGAGGTAATAATGGCATAATGGTTATCATCATTGGAAATGGACTCAATGAGGCTGTTTACATTTCATGTTATGCTAATGTCATTGGGAAAGGCATAAATATATCTCTTCTCCCCCAACTATGTGTAAACAGTAAGGTAGACTGAGCTCTCTAGTTTTGATCGGGCAACTGGCCTAGGAGTTGGAAGAACTCTAAATTCTAAACCTGAGGAGTGTTGTTTTTAGAATTTGTGATATACTGGTTCACTATTCTATTGTTATTAGTCATCTAAAAAGTGTGCATGATTCTACACAAGCCTTCACCAATATAAATAAAATCACATGTTTTAGCAGTCTAGCAATTCAAATCTTTAACTGAACTGTTGGGCATTGATACATTATGCTTGATGAGAGAGCTAATAATTCTAATATCAAAGCATTATTTGAAATAAATGAATATTTGATATATACATGTACTGAATTTATTCTTGACGTATCAAATGTATGAATTTCCCAATCTCTGACTAAAAGACCTTTTACATTTATAGGAGGAAGCAGCTCTTTTGAGTGAACCTGAAGAAGTTCCCAAGCCAGAAGTTGAAACACCACCTGTTGCTACTGAAGTGTAAATTTTATTTTATATTTTTTCTTTTTTTTTTTGTCTCATTGACCAAGAAAAAGTTATTCTAAAAAATATATTTCTATAACTTGGCACAGGCCTTTAGATTTTTTTAAAGTATAACCCATGTGTCTTCAAGTTTCAAGCCTTTTTTTCTCACTTTACTTGATATTCCTTTGCACACTTTAGTGTCATAAGTTAAGAGGATTCTCAAAAATTAGAATTTACTACTCACTTCTGTTACACTAAACTGAATTGTTTGAAATAGAACTGTTTTCACATTTAACTATGTGTAAACAAAAACTATGTTTATACTAAACTGAATTATTTGAATTAGAACTATTTGACTAAACTTAGTAGCTTGAAATAGAAATGTTTTTGACAATTAAACTGTGTACTTATGCTAAACTAAATTGTTTGAAATAGAACTTTTTATTTGTATAAAAATGGATTTGGCATTAAATAGCCTACAAAGGTTGATATGCCATAAAACCCAAACAAACAAACAATCACTTCTATTATAATAGTTGTTAATCATAATTTTGAATCTTAATGTTTAGCATCACAACTTTTCACCTCAAAACTTAGATGGGAATTCATCTTGGACATATCCAGTAACACTATATTGTATTTGGTTTGTTTTATAGTGTTTACAAGTAAAAGTTTTCAATTGTATGAAATTAAAGTTGAATTAATCCTTAAAAAAAGGAATCTAAAGTCTCTCTGTTAAGAGGTTTTTTACTAGAAATATATCTGCATTCACAGAAATTAAATGTGTAATTCACAATTTTTTCATGTTTTGAATCTCCCTTTAACTAAACGATATGAAGTGACATAGATATAAACAGACAAGTAGAGTTTTAAAACATAGTAATCAACAGATATAACCAAAATGAGTTTTTAAAACATTTAAATTGATTGATAAGATATGACAACACTGAGTTAAATAGATAGGAACAGAATGTAATCAGCTGATAAGATATGACCAGACTGAGATAGATATGAACTGACTGGTAGATTTTTAAAACATACTGCATTTGGTTGATAAGATATGACGACACTGAGTTAAACAGATAAATATGAAGTGACCAGTAGATTTTTAAAACATTATAATCACCTAATAAGATATGACCCCACTGTGTTAGATGGACAGGAATAGACTGGTAAATTTTTAAAATGTACTGTAATCAACTGATAAGATATGACTACACTGAGTTAAATAGATAGCAACAAACTTAAATCAACTGATGAGATATGACCACACTGACATAAATTGAGATAATTGTAGATTTTTAAAGCATACTGTAATCACTTAATAAAATATGACCACACTGAATTAAATAAATAAATAGAAACAGACTTTAATGAACTCATAAGATGAATATGAACTGACTAAGATAGATAATTCAATTATATAGGCTATTCTATGGGGAGAGACACAAAACAAGAAAAAAAGTTGTTTCAATTATTATTCAACAAACACTTTCATTATTGATTTGGTATAAGATGTAGAAACAAATAATACTAACGCTCCATTAAAAAGTAATTAATTTAAACTTATCCTAATTTCATTCTTTTTTTCCAGGACTGAGGCAGCAGAAGAACCTGCAAAAAGTCCTGCAAAAGGCGAGGCAGCTGAGGAAGAAGAGGGTGTTGTTGTAGGTGATGAAGAAATTCCTTATGAAACCAAAGCTTTTGACTATGGCAAATATGTTCTTGTAAGTTATCCATTTACTTAAATGAAATTTTAATCATCATTATTATAATTGTTCATTTTTTATACATTTATTTATTTATTTTTTTGTGGCCTTACACCTATTGTATATATTTATGCATTGAACAACTTTTCAGGACCAATTTTTTACCTCAAAAACAAGAGGTCTTTCATTACATGAGATATGTTCTTAAATGTAGAAGTTTAACTTGTTCCTAGGCTTAACCTTGCTGTAACTTCAATCCAAAGAGTTCCAGCATAACCTATACCTAAACAAAAGCTATTTGTTAAATTGATAAAATTTTTACTTAATATTTTTTACTATTTATAATGTTATATTATGTCATGGGGGGACAGTATATTATATAGTTTAAGATGGTTTAAAATCATTTCCTCTTAGACGGTCTCTTTTTAAACATAAAGATTATTTTAGTTTGAAACGAAAAGATAAAAATAAAACTCAACTTTAGCGTAATAGAATTAAAAACCAGTCCATGTGGTAAAAAATAAAATGAATAAATAGATAGATAAATAAATAAATATTCAGGATTTCAAAACAAACTGCCAACCTCTCTCTCAGGTCAAAGGGCCTTAAGTGTGGATCAGCAAAAAATAATATCCGGTACCAAAGTTTTAAAAAATTGTATATTTAAGATCTGACGAAAGACAGGCCAGCAACAATTAGAATGGAGTAGTTTGAAATGGGATTGGCAAGCTAAGTAAAAAAAATGGTATAATTAAGAAAAACAAATCTAGAGTTAATTACTTTTAGAAATGCTTAAGCTGGCTATAAATACAGAACTTAGTCTCAATGTACTCAGGGAGTGAATGATCTCCAAGTCAAAAGGATTGCTATTTAGTTCAGTTTAATTTCAGAGACAAACTCTAAAAAAATTCTAACTAGCGACTGTCTCTCTCACTCTACAGTCAAGTGTATTTGACTATCAATAGACAAACAAAGACAACAGTGAACTAAAATTCTTTGTATTCATATCAGTTGCCTTCATGCGATGAGCAAGATATCTTCAACCTGAAAGGAATCGTGAGCCTGCTTGATTTTCTAAAATCAAAGACCAAACGACTTCAACAACCTTGTCACCGAAAAGACTGCTGAAGACCAGACTTAGATAACACAGCCAAAGTCATTCCACTCCAACACGTAACACCAAAATATATATTGATGTTTGCCTGTGTGTAGCTAATTGAATGGGTTAATTATGGATAGAAAAACCTCATAACATTCAGAATAGCTCTAAAATGAAGAAAGAACTGCTGGATTGCAAATGGGCCCTTTAAATGATTAAGTTGTCATATGACCTGCTCTCAGCTATATATTGTGTTAATTCATTTTTGTTTTGTGCACCCAGTCAAAAACAATATTCAAAATTAGTGACTGATTTCATGATTTGTTGGTTTAGAAGGTGTTCAGTTATCAAAATTGCTCTCCTAATGAATTAGACGAATGCAAAGTTCTTACATTCTAGAAAGGAATTTAATTTTTCTGTTTTAGAAAAGTTGTTTGTTTTAAACTACTATAACATAATTTTCCTATTTTCTATACTTTTGCACTGTTCTTTTTTTTTTTATTCACTTCATTCTTATATTCTAGTCTTCCACCTTTTCTTTCTTTTAGTTATAAGAGCCAGTTACTTTATCATCATTATTATTATTATTATTATTATTATTATTATTATTATTATTATTATAATATTACTACAAGTTTTTTACACCGGCATTAGCTGATGGTCTTTCGCTGGAATTTAAGTGACAGTCTCCAAGTCTCTTCTCAGTATTCTGGCTGATCTTAACAATGCTGTAATTTGGATGATCTCAGCTCGTCCTCTGATTTCCAAGTCTTCCTGCCTCCTTACCAAGCCTTTGGGGATCATTCCAGGTGCATAATTACAACTGGCATCACCATAGCTTTTTTAGTTCTCTTTTCATTTTTCTTTGATTTTTCTTTGACTCTGTTCTACTAGAATGGCAAAGTCCACTATTCAGCAGGTCCTTTTTTTTTTTCTTTTCTTTTTTTAAACTCATAATTTTTTTCAAGAATTTTTTTTTATAATTCTTTATCTTTATTTCTTTCCAGAGTTATTTTGCCAGGAATTTTTACAATTTCAAATATGTGGCCTTGGCTCTTGCTTTCTTCATCAACTTTATTTTACTTTTCTACAAGGTGAGTGAGCATTAATATTTCAACAAATACATAAAATAATTACAAGTAAATACTTCAAACACCCTAAGTTCTACAATGCTGATAATAAAATTATATGCTTGTATTATAGTAGTTTGTTGGAGGTACAGATTGCATAACAATTATCAGAAAACAGAATTGGTATGTTTAGTTCATACTTATACTGGTAATACTGGTGAGATTACATAAAGTAAGTAAGTAAAGTTGGCAACCATAGTTGAGGATGACCCAAAGGCTCCCCTTTTGATAGCTACTACACCAAGGTGTAGGGGAGGATGCTACTCCTTTCCCTGGATTGCTCCACTTTACCCTCAATCCTTACCTTATAATTGCTGAGTGTTAAGCAAAGTAGCATCAAGTACCATTTTTTGAGTCTTTGGTATGACTTGACCTGGGATTGAACCCAGGTCTCCCGGGCCATTGATGAACAATAACCATTATGCCAATGTCCAAGATTACATACAGCTCAAATAATACTTCTTATTGGCCTATTGTAACATTGGAATAGTTCTTAATTAAAAATATAATTTTACATAGAAATTCATATAACTTATCCCTGTCTAAGTCTAATTGGTATTATCAGATTCAGCTTTTTACACAAATACAAATCTAGAAAGAGTTGTTATTTAATAAACTTTGCTTAATCTGGCATACTGGTTGCTTATGGTACCTACTGTTCATAAGTGGTCACCTATCTAAACACTGAGCAGGCTTATCACTGCTTAACTTTGGTAATTTAATGGTAACTGGTACTTTCAATATAAGATGATTGAAAGCCTTTAAAAAGAAATTAGCTGAGCTTAAATTTGTCACAAAGCTGAAAGTATGGAGCACTTAATATGGATCAAACTCACTACTCAGAAGTAATTTATCTTTAAGACTAGTTTGCTTACCATTACACTATGACATAGAGTTGCTTATGGTGCAACAATTATTGTTGTAAGTTCAAATCTTAGATGAGACTGTTTGCATTTCACTTAGCGCTAATATCCTTGGGAAAGGTATGCATCCAACCATTCTCTCTCCAGCTACGGGTGAATAGTTGGGTAGACTGAGCTCTTTAACCTTGGGATGGCTACCAATCTAAGAGAAGTTCAACTCTGAATTCAAACCTATTAAACTCTGCTTAAAACTTGACCTTTTGTCACATCCTGCTCATGGCAGAAGTGTTGGGTAAATACATACACCATGACAGAGTGCTTCATTTTATTTATTTACTTCATTGGCAACAAGAAAAAAGGACTAAAGTGCTTATTCATTCCTCTTTCACAAAATACAGGTACTGACTTGTTGCCTAAAGATCTTCTTTAGAATAAACTTCATGCTTAAAGCATGAGTTGATGGTAAGTCTAGAAAGAGTTAATAGAAAGTTCGAGTAAATCTATGACTGCATAAAAGCTTCATGAATTAACTGCATTTTAATTTTTTTAAGGTCAATAAGGTGACTCAGACTATTGTGGATGATGATGCTGGAAATGGAACTGAAGATGATGACGACACTAATGAAGTTGTGATAATTGAAGAAGACGTGGACTATTTGGTCCCTATTCTAGAAGTGTTAGCAGTACTGCACTCAATCGCCTCGTTCTCAATGCTAGTGGCTTACTACTGCCTCAAAGTGCCTTTGGTGATTTTTAAGAGAGAGAAAGAAATTGCTCGTAAACTGGAATTTGAAGGACTTTATATTGCTGAGCAGCCTGATGATGATGACATTAAAGCCCACTGGGATAAACTTGTACTAAGTACAGGCTCGTTTCCTCAGAGCTACTGGGATAAATTTGTCAAGAAGAAGGTGAGGAGTTGCTTGACATTTTTTTATTGAAAATATAGGACAAAGTCAGAGTCTTGAAATTAAAGGAAATTTATTTGAATGTCATTTGTAATAGCAAAATATGAGAGAGGATCAATAAGACTGTAGCTTGACATGTTTTTAGTTATTAGCTGCTAAGTATTGATCTGAAATTTTCACTGTATACTGTTCAATCTGTGATTAACACTTTTAGTGTTAGTATTTTCTTTGTGTTTTTTGGGGGGGCCGGGTGCACATGTAGGCCAAGAATAAAACAATGAGGATTCCCCAGAAACTAAATGGCATCATCTAAACCAGGGGTGGGCAACATTTTTTGTCAGTGGGCTATATAACCAAATTCAGACATTCAAGTGAGCCACACTAAAACTTTTTTTTTTTATGTATACAATAAATTAAAAAATTATCACAATGCAACAATACATTTATTTAACATACAGAGTAAATTTTTTATTCATGTTTAGACACCAAATTCAAAAACTGTGCATACCAATATTGCACATAGCTTACAATTTTACAGAGTAAATTATTTTCTGAACACACTATTACAATATTACAATCAGACACTAGTAATACTATTTTAGATTTTTTACATTACAGACCATTTTAGTGGGAAACTTGAAATTTAGTCTTTGCATAGCTTATCAATATCAGTTTTGACAGAAGTGGTAGCCACCCTTAACTGACTAGTCAAATGTTCATCAGACTTCTACATCTAATTTTGGTGAGCTTCATTTTGGAGAAAAATTGCTTGCAGCAGTAGGTACTACCAAAGAGGGAGGCCATTCTTTTTGCATGATGGGACAAATTGGGAAACTTTTCACACTCATAGAGTTTGTAAAAGTCTACCAAACTGTTTTCAGAATATTTCCTCTTGGTGCCCATGTCAGCCTGCAGTTCGATGAGTTCCATTTGGCAATCCTCAGGACTGTCTTCCACTGCCAAATCAAAAGGTTGAGCAAACAATTTCAATTTAATTTTATTTTGTCTGAAATATGAAAATCTGTTAGCAAACTCATCATACAGTTTTTGTACACTAGCTCCATATTTAGTGCAATCCAGATCAGGAAATTCCAGTTTCCTGCTTGCAAGACACATGAAATGGGTCAATGTGGCTCTTCTCAACTGAACCTGGAAAAGTTCCAATTTCTTCTCAAAAGCACAAATATACTCAAACATCTTATTCACAAGCTGACTTTTCCCTTGTAGTCTTAAGTTCAGATCAGACAGATGCTGTGTAATGTCTGTGAGGAATGCTAAGTCATTCAACCAGTTCTCATCGCTCAAAAAGGCTACATTCTGATGTTTGCTCTCCATAAAGAATTTAATTTCCTGTCACAGATTCCAGAACCTCTTTAAAGTGGCAGCTCTACTGAGCCAATGTACAGCATAGAAGTACATAACATCAAAATACTCACTGTCAAGCTCATCTAGAAAAGCTTTAAATTCCCGATGATTTAATCCTTGTGCTCGAATGTAATTTAAGCACTGGACAACATTTTTTATGACTTCTGCAAAATCCAGAACTTTGGTGCACAAGTTCTCTTGGTGAATAATGCAGTGGCTTACAACTATGTTTTGTGCTCCAGCTGCAGTTAGAAATTTTGTGGTGAATCCATTTATCCTACCTGTCATGGAAGGAGCACAATTTATTGTAACAACACTATTTAGTAGGATTCAGTTCAAATTTTCCACTACCTTAGGAACCTGTTCACAGATATCCTGTCCTGTGGTTGTGGAGGAAAGGCTTGCCATATCTAAAAACTCTTCATCAATATCAAAGTCAGCAGTAACAGCTCTGATGAAAATGGGCTGTGTCACTGATGTCAGTGCTCTCATCCAAAGCCAGACTGAAAGCTTCACACGATTTCAATCTTTCTTTCAAAATTTCTTTGATATTATCTGAAAGATCATTTGTCCTGCATAAGACAGTAAAGCGGGAAAGGCTAGTTTGCTCAGCCAAATGTTTTTTCTCCAGGCATGCATATTCTGTGAATATTGTCAAACAATTTTTAATAAATTTTCTGTCACTGAAAGGCTTTCTTTCTTCTGCCATACATTCACAAAGCTTAAAACTCACTTTTGTCACCAGTTCTGAATCTTTATAAGTGGTAAAAACACCTTGTTGTTTATAATGGATTTTTTCAAATGTTCAATTTTGTCCACTAGTGCCTGACCAACAATTTTATCAAATTGGGAGGAGTGCTTAGTTGTATAATGACATTTAATATTATACTCTTTTATCACTGCAATTGTAATTTGACAGACGAGGCAGAAAGCACCTTAGTTATGTGGGACAACAATAAACTCACTGTTGAATACCCTTCCTTTGTCATCAATTTTTTGTTTCTTGGCTGCCAACATGTTCATCTTTCAATGCTTATAATAAGCTCATTACTCCATGAAAAATGTGTTTTCAATGGGGGGGGGTCATTAAAAAGGCAAAAGTTCTAAGTGTTAAATAAATAAAAAATTTCAAGAAAATTATATTTCAATTTTTTTGGAAGGATGACAATTTTTTTAAAAAATCAATAAAATCACAACTTTCAGTTTTTAAATTTTAGAAGTTCAAAAATATTCAAAAATTAGAAATATTACTTATCTGACATAAATTATCAACCAAGGATTCCAGGATTCCTCTACAAGAATTTGGCTATAAATATATTTATCTTTCAGAAATTTTGAAGTAAAATCAATTTCTTAGACTGTGTTAAAAAATGCACCTTTTTGTATCTAAAATTCAAATCAAACTAAATTGCCATCAGTAACAGCAGTGAAAATGTTGACTATTAAAAATACTGAAGCCTCAAAATGACAAAAAAACATTATTCTAAAATCATAAACACTATAAATTTAAAAGATATAATTGTATTACTTTCCATAGCCATAAAAATGAAACATTTATACAAAAAACATGTGACATCACATGTGTGTACACAGAAATGAGTGTGAAGTGGTATTGACAGCCATGCAACCCTTGAAGGAGAGCATGATGGTTGGTAGTATCAGGAAGATGTCCATAATTATTTTTTCTTATTAAATTTCTCAATAAGATTTTTTTAAATACAAACTAAATCAAAATTTTCATGAAATATTTTAAAAATCAACACATTTTTTCTTACAATGAATATAGTTAAAATTAGATTTTTTATTTATCATTTAAAATTTTAAAAAGAAAACAAACAAGCTTTCTTTGCAAGAAGGAATAAGAAATTTGAATTCAACAAGAAATATTTTTTAATACTTTTATTTTTTCAATATGAGTAAGCACAGTAATTTGAATTTTTTAAGTTTTGAGATTTTTTATTTCAATTAATTCATTAATAATAATATTTTTCAGAAGGAAATTAATACATGGGAACAACTTAAGATTCCAACTCAACTTTAAAATAAAACTGAAAATTTTTAAATTCAAACAATTTTGTAAATATATTTTCTAAAGTTGATTTTTAGATTTTAAAATTTTACTTAAAATCTGAAAAAATTTTAAAAATTGAGTTAATAGAAGAGATTTGATTAATTTTTTAAAATCTTTAAATTTTGTTGTGTGGTTAAAATTTGAAAATCTAATGCAATTATTACATACAACGTTAATTCCATTTTGACACATTTATCTTTAAAAATTAAAAAAAATTCTATCAGTTTTTATAAAAAAAGTTTTTATTATTTATTAAATGAAAATGTTTACTAAATAAAATTCAGCACCACCCAAAACAAAACTGATTACTTTTACATAATTTAATCGCAGTTTCAAGTTAAGGGGAGTTAGAAAAAATAGTGATATTCTGAGGCACCTGTATCTACGTACAGTACTACACTAGAGAAAGTTTTCTCACAGATTTGAAAAAAATTAGAAATTTGTGCATGGTGGGGAAAAAATCAGAGTGTTGGCAAGGGCCACACTATATGGCTTGGTAGGCCAGGTTGTCACCCATGGGCTACCTGTTGCACACACCTGATTTAAACACTCATATTTTTCATAGAAGTATGCAGAGGGCAATATGAAGATAAGGTCCAATTTTCCAAAAGGGGTTGTTATATGATTGACATCAAGTGGTACTTAGCAAGTAAATTAGTGATAATATTAATTAACATTTTTGGCACTGAGCATATTAATATTTATTATTGAATTACTTATTCTGTTACAAAGCTACAGGCTATTTCAGTACCTGGGGTTCCTATGTGTTCACTTATCTAAGTTTCAATGTTTCATCAGTGATCAGACAAGAACTGGTACTTTTTGCATAACTTAACTGTAAGACCATGAATGTGAGGGCATGGTTACTAATTCTAAAGATAGAACTGTAAGTCCAAAAATACACCCTAACAAATACTCTAGCTCAAGATGATGGGCTGTTTACAGTACTTGGTGTTCCTAAGCAGTCCTACAGCCACTAAGTGAGCAGCATGAAATAAGAAATAAGCTTCCAAAAGGATTTTAACACATCTGTCATTCAGAGCCTATCTGATCAATACAGCACTTTACCAATTAGACTATCAAAGTTGTCATTCAAATTTAGTTATAAAACTATATTCTTCATTGTCCAAAAAAAAGCAACAAAAAGAATATGAAAAGAAAAACTAGTCAAAAATCAATACTAATGATAATACTTCATTAAAGAAGTTCAAACATCTATTATATGTATATTTAATACAACTATTATGTATATTTAAACAAACAACAAAAATAGAATGAAAGGAAAACTAATAAAAAATTATCACTGACAATGTAAGAAAGTTAACAATATCTCATGTTATAGATATGAAAACATTGTTGAAACTAAGACAGCCAAAAGTTGCCATTACTCCCAGGTCCACTCTGATCTGTTAGGGTCCCATCTACTATTCAAATAGATTTGTTTAAAAATTATTTCTATTTGATAGGAATGTGTGCAAAAAAAGAAACCTCTTAAGAAACAACTACACAAAAATTGTAAATATGAACATGATTCCTTAAACTCAAGACAAAAAATAACCTTAGATAGATTGACATGCTATTAAAATCAATCAATCAACCTGAATATGGATATCTTTGACTACTGAAAAAGGTTAAAAAAATGAATATCTGCCAAAGGAAAAATATCTATTGGCTGTTCACATAAACTGGCTAACCATATATATATATATATATAGGAAGGGCTAACCATGTGCTATCCCAAAGTTGTAATAACAAATTATTTGGAAAATTTTTCATTTTTATCACAGATTTCAACTTTGCAGTAGTTTTGAGAAACTGATCAGAATGCATATGTTTCCATTGTAGGTGCGAATTCGTTATGCTGAGCAATACGACTATGAGAGTATTAGCAACCTTTTGGGAATGAAGAAAGGAGATTCTATAACAATAGAGGAAACTGTTCCACATACAGGACTTTTGCCAGCATTGTAAGAAAATGCTATTTAAAACTTTTAATTTGAATTACGAGGATGGGCTGAAAAGTTCATGTAATGACATTATATCTGCTTTTGATGAGTTTTTCAACCAATGAGATCCAAGCACCACAACACCGATGGAAGAAGTGTATGGACCACAAAGGGGTCTATGTTGAAAAATAAACTTCATTTAGTTACATTCATGAGAGTATCTTGGTCAGCCTATGAACTGTTCAGCTGATCCTTGTATTTCATTTTTGTTTTGTTTTTATATTCATTCTTCCTCCTTAATTTTTAAAAAATGAGAAATAAATCATGAGACATTATTTTGTTTAGATGGAGGTTTTCCATAACCTAGTGAGAAAACATGAATTCACCACTTTTCCTGGTAGGTCAGTTTAGGCATTTCACTCTAGTGTCGGTGTCATGCAACCCAGTACCTCCTATTGCTTGTTACTTAAAGAAGAGAAAGAAAGTACATTTATTGTAATGGTTATTGTCATAGGAAATGAAATTGGCAAACACAGTTCAAATCCTGGATGAAGTTGTTTGTGTTTCACTTCACATTAATGCTGTTGGGAAAGCATGAATCCATCTCTTTTCTTCCCATTTATGGGTATATAATCAGACTGATCGAGTTCTTTAGCTTTGGTAAGATAACTAGTCTAAGAGAAAGAAAACTCCAAATTCAAATCAGCTCTCCACTTAAAAACTGACTTTGTATTGCATCCTGTTTATGGCAGAGGAGTTGAGTAAATACATGCTTAGAGAAGAGATAAAAAATGATAAATAACATCATTTCCCTAAGAAATGTCATGAAGAACTTGCCTTGATACTCTGATAATCTACTAGATCATGGGATATTTTGAATTTGAATACAGTATTGTGTATAATTACCCTGTATCTGATAGTAAGAGGATTGAATATATTTAATTTTGATATACAAATACCACCCTTACTTTACAGCAAAAATTTTCTTTTTTTAAAAAAAACAAGGATTTCAGCAAATTTATTAACAAAAAACATGTGTTCTTACTGTCTCACTTTTATAAGACATTTTAGAACCCAAGAAACCCTGAATTTGGATATCTTTGACCATTTGAAAGGGTTTTAAGAAAGTATCTACATAGGGGGAAATATTCATTGGCTGTTCACATAAAGCTGACCATTTACAAGACAACCAATACATATGAGTGACGCTACTGTGGATTGCTGTTTCTTATCAAAATATTATGCCTATGTGTTATGAACTCCCCTCTCAGCCACATTTGGCTTTTAACTGATTTTTTTTTTCATCATATATGAATAAAGGATAAATACAGTATCTATAAACTCTAACTCTTATACTTTTTAATGAGGGAATCAAGATAATCAAGAATTCATTCTGTTTACATAATTTTTCTTTTTTTCTTTTCAGTATCTCAGAGATGGACTGGCAGTACCAATTATGGAAATGGGGTGTTATTTTTACTGATAATGTAAGTAACTTTGGATGTAGACACATAAAAAGTGATTATTTTCCCTGTTTATTGTTGTCAAAGTACCCTTTGTTGTTGCAAAAGGTCATACTTTTCTAAAAAGAAAATTCTCAGAAATACTCAAAAATAGGAAATTTCTTAGAATTTTTTTCCTTGATTTGATATTCTAATTTGTAATTAGTTCTTTACCTAATGGCAATTAAGCAGTTATCTGAGTGTTTTGGTAGAAAGCAACAATAATAAGATGGTATAAAACTTATAATAAAATTATAATAATGAAAATACTTTATCTAAAAAGGGACAATAATAAGATGGAGTAAAATTAGAAATATGTGAATAGCAATAATAAAGCCAACATCTACACAGAATGATTTGATTTTTTTTTTAAAAGTAGTTATAAGATGGAGTAAAACACTCCATCCTATAACTACTTTTTTTTAATCAAATCATTCTGTATTGATGCGTGCTTTGTTATTGCTATTTACTTATTTCTAGTTTTACTCCATCTTATTATTGTCACTTTTTAATAAGATAATGAAAATGCTTAATCTAAAAATTTAAAAGAAAAATTACTATTACAAGCTAGTAAAACAAAAATAGTGTATATTTCGTTATGATGATGATGTCTAAAATGGAAGGGCAGAATAGGATTAGAAACAGATTGAATAAAATACTGATAAGACAAGATAGCACATGTGGATAACTTTATGTTCTTCTATCATCTAAAGAGTATTGTAACACAAGGGAAGTAATAAAGGTGTAGCATGGTATGCAAATGAGACACCTGAATAAATAGAGCAAACCTCGGGCAGTTAGTACTGAAAAATCATGAGGCTTGACATGTGATTTCCAAGGCACAACAATGGTGTCATTGATAGGATGTCTAACCCCACTCAATGATCCTGAGTATGTGGAAACATGGATAAGATACTTTGAGACACTGACCAGGGTAAAGAAACTAAGTGACAGACAAAGCAAAGAGGAATAAAATGAAATTACTGACATGTCCCTTGCAACAGCTGGATGCAAAGCAATCCAGAAAGTTTCAACAATGGCCTACCCAAGAAATCTAGAAGAGCTGACTTTCAAAGAAATTGACAAGGTAATAGAAAGGAATATCAGACCAAAAAAAAAAAGGTTAGTCATCGCTGAAAAAACAAAGTTTCTGGAAACAAGACCCAATGAGTCTATTGTACAATTTGTACACCGATTGAAAGAAAGAGCTAGATATTGCGAATTTAAGAGACTTGGCGCCGATGAAATGACCACAGAAGATGAATGATCATGCTACACTTGATAGAAGGTATGCATGACCTGGCTTTTAAACATAAGTTTTTGGAAATGCTTCAAAGTGTTAATTTAACAGTAGAAATATGTATAGAGTTTGTGCAGTAACTGGAATTAATAAAATAGTATAACCAACAACCAAACGAAGGAGAAGCGTACAGCATAAACAAATACAAAATTCTATGCAAATACTGTGGCGAATGGCATTTCAGGGAAAAAATAATTGCCTAGCCTTCAGTAAGACATGCTCTATTTGCAAAAGAAAAAGTCACACCCCAAAAGATATAAAAAAAGTTGATGAAGTTAAAGACATGCAAGTCGATAGAGGAGGGGCTGAAATTTTCACGCTAAACTCACTAACAATAACTCGAGAAAAGGTAAAAATAAATGGGAAATACTTCCACATGCAAGTAGATACTGTTTCTGACATAACACTTATTCCAGTGAACTTTTGGCAGGATTTAGGAAAGCTGAGGCTTAAAAAGTCAACCTTACAACTAAAACAATTCAATCGTACCATTATTAAAATATTAGGCACCTTTGAAGGTACATTTGAAACTGAGAATCACTTTGAGATTATACCTATTACAGTCATGGCATGTACTAAAGACAATTGACTGCTAGGTATATATGTATTAAAAGTTGACACATCAGAATTAATTAATTCTATGGAGTTAGGAGAACAACAAATAGGTTTATAAAGCAAGGATTTGCTTGAAAGAGAACTACCATCCTAGATATATTCAAGCAAGACAATTACCCATACATATTTTACCTATTGTAATGTCAAAGCTAAAAAAATTATTCAACAGGGTATTTTGTGAAAGGTCACTCATGGGGGAAGCAATTCAATGTCACCAATAGTCGCCATTAAAATGACTGATAGGTGTATTAGAATATGCAGTGATTACAAAATTGGTGTCAACCATCAGATATGTTAGGATTCGTTTTCCTTACTAAATATTGAAACCACCAGTCACGAACTCGCAAATATGAAACACTTTGTGAAAATCAATTTAAAGTTGGCCTACAACCAGATTGAAATAGACGACAAATTTAAAGAAATTACCACACTGAACACATCCATGGGATTATTGAGATGGTCTCACTTGCTGTTTGGAATTAAAACTGTTTGTCATATTTTTCAAAGAGCCATCAAGAAAATCTTATAAGAAAAAGTGGACAACATAATAGTACATCAGGATGAGATATGCCTGGGAGCCTACACTGTACACTAAAAAGGAATTAAAGAGTAAAACAGAACAAGTGCTATGGAAATTAAAACAGGCAGGTATGACAATAAATAGAGAAAAATGTAAATTAGACAGTAAAAAAATATCTTATCTAGGATATCAAATATCTAGAGAAGGAATATCTCCTGATGAAAGGCTAGCCAACAAAATTGTGAAAATGGAAAAACCCACGAATAAGAAAGAATTGGAATCCTTCTTGGGATCAATTAATTTCTACAGCAGATATCTTCCTAGATATAGTGAGCTTATTGAATCATTTGTTGAGATGCATAAAAAAAAAACATAGAATTTACATGGATGCAGAAGCCAAAATAAGGCTTTCAAAGCATTAAAGAAGGCCTGGACAAGTAAACTGGTAATAAAAATTTTCGACCCTAAAAAAGAGGTTACCTTAACAACTAATGCAAGTGAATGTGTCATAGCAGCTGTTGTATCTTAAGAGGGTCATCCAATCATGTATCTGTCCAGAAAGCTCTCATCAACAGAATGCAATTATTCTAACATTGAAGAAGAAATATTAGCCATAGTTTGGAGCATGGAGAGAGCACAGAATGTTTTGTTGGGCAAAAAGTTCTTCTTTAAATCAGACCACAAGCCCCTGGAATTCTAATTCAATCTGAGGAAAGAGTTACCCAGAGTAACATCATCAAGAATTTTAAGGTCGGCTATCAAACTCATGATGTTTGATTTTGACATTATATATGTTAAGGAAAACACCATCTGACATATGGGTGCACTATCCAGGCTAAAATTTTGGAGAGAAAATGGAAAGGAGCATGAAAATTCGGAGAATAGAATTATACAATGGGTGGAGACAGACATACTATCTCAGAAAACACTTACCAGAGAAACCCAACAAGATCCAATACTAAGTGGAATACTTGAACATATAAGAAAGAATGTATGGAGTAACTGTACTATAGTGGAGAGACCTTTCAAAGAAGCATGATATAAATTAACAATAGAGAGAGGTATTATATATAATGCAGACGCAATAGTGCCGCCCTAAATTTTAAGGAAGGACATAATTAAAAGCACAACAATATTCATGGTGGAGTCGCTGTGATACAAAGAAGATTGAGATTACAGGCTTGGTGGCCAGTGTGTTGTAAAGATGTTGAGGAACACATAAAAAGATGCCCTAAATGTATGGAGATCAAAACATTTAAACAAACCAAAATACATACATGGCCTAAAGAGGGGGCATCATGGACAAGGGTCCATATGGACCAAGCATATATTCAAGACATTGGTTTATTTTTGATCTTAGTAAATTCCTTCTCAGTTTGGCCAGAAGTAATAAAGGTTAGAGATAGGAAAGCAGCTACTGCTGTAAGACAAATATTGGGAACAATATTTGCAAGAAATGGAGTACCTAAGACCATTGTTACGGACAGTGCATCAGGATTCTGCAATGAAAGTTCAGTGTTGTGGTTAAGGAAAATAGGGTGTATAACATACAAAACAACCCCGTACCATCCTCAGTCAAACAGCATAGCGAAAAGGATGGTCCAAACTGTAAAAATGGGCTTAAAGGTATTTTCACCTTTCAACCAGAATATTGAGGCATACATCCCTAATTTACTCTTAAGTTATCAAACGGTTCCTAGTGCAGATAGAAAGTAAAGCTCATCAGCATTAATGGGCAGACAAATTAGAGCCTCAATAACCATGTTAATTACCACAGAGGAGAAAGTTTGATATTAAAGAAATAAGGAGGCAGAGCCAGAGAGAGCAAAGTTCATTCTACAAAAAGGACAGAACACGGATGTACTAGAAAAAAAAGGCCAGCCAATATTACCTTATGCTGACCAATTTAAAGCCAGGTTTGAGCCTGATGATGTAGAAATGTCTGAAGAGTAACACAAAGAAACAGGAAGATGAAAATGAAACAGAACAAAACATGGTGGAAAGTGGGGATGATGTAACAGATTTAGAAGAAGATGAAGATAGACCAAAGTCTCTATTAAAAAGGACAGAAGAAGAACAAATGCGGGCGTGGTGTAAACCTTCCAGAGTAGTCAGAAGAAGTGATAGACCAAATAAGAGCATCAAACCTTGCAGGTTCAGGGAGGTGTTGCATGATAGGTAAATGAGACACCTAGATAAATAGAGCAATCCTCGGGCATTTAGTACCGAAAAATTCCAAGGCTTGACACAATTTCCAAGGCACAACAAAGGGATTAATACTGCTATAATATTTATATGTGTATGTCGTTTCATTTTTTCTATTTTAAATATATTTCTTTTTTCTTTGCAGTCTTTCTTGTACATCCTTTGGTACTTTATCTTCTCAGTCCTAGGAAACTTTAACCATTTCTTCTTTGCTGCCCATCTTATTGATGTGGCCATCGGTTTCAAGACATTGAGAACCATTCTGCAATCCGTAACTCACAATGGAAAGCAGGCAAGTTATTTCTCTCTTCTTTTTACTTATTGTTATATGCCCTACCTGGGAACATTAATGGGTATGTCCCATTCCTCATAAATACATTGGACACTATTATGAGGTGGGTGAAATATGCTAAGTAGTCACCACAAGTAGTGGTTACCTTCTTCACACCACTGACAAGCATTGTATTTTGTTAATGTTATAAAGATTTCCATTTCATTTCTAACCTCTGTTTTGGTTATTTCTCATTCAGAAACCTTTTGTTAGGTTTCAACATTTATTGACTTAAATCTGTTACCTATACTTTTATTGACTTAAATCTGTTACCTATACTTTTTAAGGATAAGTATAATAACAGAATAAATCTTATTATGGGTCATTTCTTCATATTTTTGTATAAATAAAAGAGAAAAAGAGCACTTGACTGTGAGGTTAGGGTTAATGCTAAATAAAATCATTCACTCCTTCCTAAATAGAAGCATTAATAAGAAACAGAATAAGGGATGAGTTTGAAAGTTTGATTTGGGTTTCTGAAAACCAATGGCTCCTCAAAGCTCAATTAGTTGAGCAGTAGGCACATTTTACGAGAATTTTCTGAAGCAAAGAGGATATGAGTTTGAATCTCACCAAGAAATCCTTTATTCTTTCTTATTTGCACTGTACCTCACTGCCATAGATTAACAATATAATTGTGACAAATACAACTAAAAATTAAAATAACAAAATATACTAGTCAAAATTAAGAACAATAATGATTAATGTTAATGCTTCATCTATAAAATGAAAATGAATTAAATATGCTATTAACATGACTAGCATGTAAAAGCAAAAACAAACATGGCACCTACAAATCAAAGATAAAAGTATAGAATAAGATAAGGTGGAATTTGGGCTCCTGGAATATCAATTGTTCTCATAACATATTTGGTAAAGCTGCTGGTACTGAAACCAGTCTTCTTTTAGGCAAAAGAGCACATGAATTTGAGACTTATTGAGAGTTTACCCTTTATTATTATCTCTGATATGCACTGTTTTTCAATGTCATAAAATTAAAACCTGAATGACTTGTGATAAAAAGCAAATAAAATTAAAAGGAAAAAGAAAATACTAGTCAAAATTAACAACTGTATTTTCATATCTTAAACCTTTCAAATGATTGTCATTAAACTATTAAAAATTTGCCTTTTTTTCTGTTACAGTTGGTACTTACAGTAATGTTGACAAGTATTGTAGTTTACATCTACACAGTTATAGCCTTCAACTTCTTTCGAAAATTCTACGTTAAGGAGGAAGATGGGCAAGTGGACAAAAAATGCCATGACATGGCAACGGTGCGTATATATGTATATATATATATATATATATATAAATGTATTTACTTGATTTTTTTCTGTTCAAGAAATAACAGAAATGGCTGTAATTTAGGTAACATTTAACACCAATGGCAAAATTAACCACTTATGATGTTATGTAGACAGTAATGGCCAGAGTTTTGGAAACAGTTTATTGAAACAGTAAAGAAATATGCCACTATTTAATTGAAGAAATTAATATTTTAAAGCAATTCCAAAAACTTAAATCAGACTGTAAAGCCTGTATGATCACCCCAAGTCAGTGATACAGCAAAGTTTGCTGTAGATCCAAACACACACACACATAATGTCAATGGTATGACAGTTTGCACTGGATACAAATGCACACACATGTAGTGACTAACACTTCTTCATAAAAGAAGGCCATCTACTTAATCCAATAAAGAGTACCTGTGGGTACACATGTGGCTCCTCAGGTCAACTTTACCCTTGCAAGTTCTGCCATATGTGACACGTAAAAGACCTAACTGACATTGACCTCAATCCAATGTCCTCCCATATAGTTTCTCAGACCTGCTGCAGACCCATATAACTTGACACAGAATTTACACAAATTACCTGTAGGTTGCTGAGGAAGGACCAATGTAAAAGTAGCCTACAATTGTTTGCTGTCATGGGATCTTATATAACAAGCAAGTCCAGCTTTGGACACACATATATGTGCATACATACACCTGTAAATTTAAGAGTCAGTTGGGCAGTCAGTCACAAAGAAGCAGAGGGATCAGACATGCATTAAATAAATGTCAGATAATGAAGAAAAAAATGAAGGTAACCCAACTTACAACCTTAAGTTGTGAGTTGAAAGTCAATCATCAGATCAAGTATTAAATCTACAGTTTGCAACCTCAAGTTTTAAGTTAGGTGATTACTTTTGGTTAATATTATTATATTTTCTCTGAAAGATTTTTTGTATTGAGCAAAGTTTTATTTTCTGCTGTTATTGCTGCCATTTTAGTTTTTAAACTGATGTTCTCATTTTTAATTTTAAGCAAACACTGCATAAACTATTTTAAGTAATAAATATCCTTTCACCTACTTGTCTTTTCATTTTTTTATTCTTGCTTTCTTACCTCCTTTTTTTTCTCCAACTCCTCTCCCTTATTTTTCCCAATTCTTTCTCACTTTATACCACGGTGAGTCAAAAGTTTTGCACAATTGTGGTAATTCAATAGCTTTAGATGTTTTTGCCAAGGTCATGAAAGTGACAAACCCCATTGAACTGTGAGATGTCTGATACTCTCCTAGTTTGCTTCTATGACTTGGAGCACAAACTCAGAATCCATAGTTTAAGGTCTCTCTGACCTTGTCTGATCATTGGTGTTTTTGTAACCCAAGCAAAATTTCTTCAACCATCTAGTTACTGTACTGTGGTCAACTGACCCTTCAACTTTTACTCAACAAATGTTTATAATTATTTCCACAGCATTATGGCCCAGTTCACACTCATAAAACATAAGTTCCAGAATAATACTTCTTGTACATACATCTGTGTGGCTTTCAAATCTCACACAGAGTGAAGCCATGCACAATACATCAGCACACCAACTACCACAATACTACCAACTATAGCGATTATCTACCTCAGCTTGTACTGCTTTGTTCAAGTAATATACATAACCTGTATCAAAATATTACAAAACTTTTGACTCACCACAATGTTATAAGATCCTAAGAATTCTCAAAATAATCATAGTTAAATCACTGCTTTTTTTTTTTTTTACTTATAGCTTATTTTTTCTCATATTTCTTATTTTTCAGTGCTTTATTTACCACTTACATACTGGTCTTCGAGCAGGTGGTGGTATTGGTAAGTTTGTTGTTTATTTTTTGTCATTTTTTTGTCGTTTAGTTTTTTATTTTTTGAAATTCAAGTTATTAGAGGCTTTCAGTTTTTGATAATACCATGGAAGTTGTAATATGTCCTTAAAAATGTTCACCTTTTGTAGAAATTTGAAGATCAGCTGAAAAGTCTATAGGCTGATCAAGATACTCTAATGAAATGTGACCAAATGACATTTATTTTTCAACATAATCCTTCTTTGTAGTCTATGCACTTCTTCCAATGGTGTTGCAGTGTTTGGATCCCATTGGTAAAAAAGTCATCAATGGTACACATGATGGCATGAAATGAACTTTTCAACTCACTCTCACATCTCCTGTCTCTTACATGAATTATTTAGAACAATAGTTCTCAGAGTTCTAAGTTACATTACTTCTCTTCAATTTTTCCCTCATTTTGTATTGTTTTATTATATTCATAACTATCCTGGATATGATGCTAAACTGCATCCAATCATGAGGCTCAATTTCATTGTCATTACTCCCAGGTTCACTCTGTCCCAAAGTGGTAGTAGCTGTTAGAGTTCCATCTATGAGTCAAACAGAATCAATCAATCATTATATTTATAACTTATACATATGACAGAAGTTCCTCCACTGGCTAAAATTTCTCATAACTAGTAGTACTCACCTGTATTACATATCCATTATAAGATAAACATTATTAAAAATAAAAGATGTAAAGTCAATTTCATTAAAGTTTAGAGAGTGTCTAAATGCAAAGATGTAGTAATTCTTATAACAATTACCAAGAGAGTGGGAGAAATATATAAAACAAACATCTTTTTACAGTGGGGGTACAGAGACAATAAGACTTATTGAGGGTAATAGATAGATCCCACCAAAAAACAGTCTGAGATGATGATCTAATATAATCTAAAACCATACCAGGCATGATTCTAAAAACTATCAAAAATATAATTAAAATTAGTCCAAAAATAGCAAAGACTTAGCTGTACATATAAATAGACATTTGGTGAATTATAAGATTATATGTTTAAATGTTGTTCAAATTGCTGGTATTAAGTTCTGGTACATCTAGAGCAACTACGTGTTTAAGAGAGTATTTTTTGATATATCATAATAATTCTAGATGTATATTCTCCTTTTGAAAAAAATCATGCAAAGTTGTATATAAAAAAATATTGGAAATTCTTATTTAAAATAAAGCTTTGATTGATTAAATGTTATTTATTTCTCAATTTTTCCCTCATTTTGTATTGTTTTATTATATTCATAACTGTCCTGGATATGATGCTAAACTGAATCCAATCATGAGGCTCAATTTCATTGCCATTACTCCCAGGTTCACTCTGTCCCAAAGTGGTAGTAGCTGTTAGAGTTCCATCTATGAGTCAAACAGAATCAATCAATCATTATATTTATAACTTATACATATGACAGAAGTTCCTCCACTGGCTAAAATTTCTCACCTTACATTTGAAAATGTCTTCCTTTTGATAATCACTAATTTAAAGAATATATCCTATCTTTAACACATAATCAATACCATCTCTGCAATAGCTACAATGATTGAACCCCTATTGATTATTTAAGAAAGGTAGACAAAAATCATTGCTTTGCACCCAATACATGCTGATTTTTTTATCAGCCTTTCATTTAATCTCTCCTACCAGGGAATATAACAAGCACAAATGCTTTGACAGAGTTTGGATAAAAAGGAAGGACCTGCCAAAATTATCTTTTTTCCAGTTAACATGAAGTAATGATTCTCAGACTTCTCCCACCTCACCTGAGGGGTTGCATCTAAGCCTTATCATATCAAAAAGCCAAATCAGTTTTCCCTTATAACTCTGAATGTTATGCCTCCTGGTGGGGTGAATCTGAAGAAGGGCAGATAACCAAAACTTCTTGTATTGCATAACAAGTTTGATCCTCACCTAGTGTTCATTTATTTTTTGGATTTTTTCTTGTAGTTTTTTTCTTTGAAGAATAAAAATTTGTTTTTGTTTTTTCCTTAATTTCATTTCTTTTTAAATTATTGTTTCATTATTCTTTTTACAGCCTTGTGTCATGTAAAACAAAAAGTAATATATGAGGGTTGACTGAAAAGTTCATAGGCTGACCAAGATACTCTCATTGAATGTGACCAAATGACATTTATTTTACAATGTAGTCTCCCTTGTGGTTCACACACTTCTTCCATTAGTGTTGCAGTGCTTGGATCTCACTGGTCAAAAAAGTCAACAATAGATATAATGTCATCAAATGAACTTATCTATCTACCCTCATAACTTTAACACTACAGGATAATTGATCAAGAATCAAGATGTAAAACTTATTTCTCATTTAAGATTCTTCTTAAGATGCGTTCACTTGTATGGTTCCATTTTTGATTCATACTTGAGATTTTTATGTTAAACCCCATGTCCTTATCTTTGGTATTACTCTATAAAAATGAATTAAATTTTCTCAGCACACTATAACTATCATAAGGTAATGGTTAGAAAGTTAATCTCACAGATCCTTGTTTGCATAACAAGTTTGATCCTCACCTAGTGTTCATTTATTTTTTGGATTTTTTCTTGTAGTTTTTTTCTTTGAAGAATAAAAATTTGTTTTTGTTTTTTCCTTAATTTCATTTCTTTTTAAATTATTGTTTCATTATTCTTTTTTCAGGTGACGAAATTGAACCAGCTGATGGAGATCCTTCAGAAGCATACAGAATTATCTTTGATATTACATTTTTCTTCTTCATCATTGTCATCTTGCTGGCTATCATTCAGGGTATGTATGTTTCCAAATTATTATAACTAGTAGTACTCACCTGTATTACATATCCATTATAAGATAAACATTATTAAAAATAAAAGATGTAAAGTCAATTTCATTGAAGTTTAGAGAGTGTCTAAATGCAAAGATGTAGTAATTCTTATAACAATTACCAAGAGAGTGGGAGAAATATATAAAACAAACATCTTTTTACAGTGGGGGTACAGAGACAATAAGACTTATTGAGGGTAATAGATAGATCCCACCAAAAAACAGTCTGAGATGATGATCTAATATAATCTAAAACCATACCAGGCATGATTCTAAAAACTATCAAAAATATAATTAAAATTAGTCCAAAAATAGCAAAGACTTAGCTGTACATATAAATAGACATTTGGTGAATTATAAGATTATATGTTTAAATGTTGTTCAAATTGCTGGTATTAAGTTCTGGTACATCTAGAGCAACTACGTGTTTAAGAGAGTATTTTTTAATATATCATAATAATTTTAAATGTATATTCTCCTTTTGAAAAAAATCATGCAAAGTTGTATATAAAAAAATATTGGAAATTCTTATTTAAAATAAAGCTTTGATTGATTAAATGTTATTTATTTCTCTCTTCACAGCTTTGGTCTGCTTACTGAATAATTTGCTGGAAAAAAAAGCTATTCTATTCATTACAGTTTATTGCTCTAACTTTTCACACCTACAGCACTGGGTAACTCAGCTAGTACACACACACACACACACACACACACACACACACACACACACAAAACCAATACATTTCAATTTACTGATTTTATTTTTCACCTATGCAACACTATGTAATTTAGCTAGTATAGTAATAATGGAAAAGCAAACTTTAAAAACACAAGACTTCTGTCAGGCCTAAATTTACTTAACAATAAGGTAGTGATGTGACTGAAGTTGGGGTTCTTTTTCATTCTTTTTGCATCTCATTTTACCATATTTGATGATATAGGAAACTCACTTTTTTAGCAAATTTTACAATCTCATAAGTTTGTAATAAATACATGCAAAAACAAAACTTACTTTGAACTGCACTAAATAGGGAACATGGATGAAGTTCCAGTAACATTCAATGTCCCATCCAACAATTTCTTTTCTGAAATTAAAGAGGGATAACTTCTATATGCCATCATATACAGGAGTTATCTATCCAAATTTTTATTCTTTTTAATTTTGTATACTGTATATTTGTTCCTAATTTACTTATAAGTTTATTTGTCCCTTCACAGGTTTGATCATTGACGCTTTCGGAGAATTGAGAGACCAGTTGGAACAGGTTAAGGAAGATATGGAGGTAAATCATTACAAAGCCTACTATACTATTAGTTGGTGGGTGGGTGGGTGATTTTGGTAGGGTAGAGATGGATTTTATCTTGGAAACTTAAGTTACACAACTAAAACTTTGATTTAGACAATTGAGATAACTGATTTGACTTGTACACTTGGTGACATGACCAAGAAAGATTATCGGAATTGATTGCCATTTGATGAAGAGACAATCCATGTCCGTCTCAGAGAAAGGCTGCTTGTTTCTTCTTTTGTGGTTTGATCATCTGGATGTCAGAATGTCTTTTCAAAAAGTTTTTATTTCTTCTTTTAATCTCTCTTAAGTCTTCATGGAAATGAAAATTTTAATCAGTCATTTTTCTTCGACTGTATAAAAGAGTTAGCTCTCTCTCTCTCTCTCTCTCTCTCTCTCCTTCAAACTCTGATTTGAGTTTTTGATATACTCTATTCAAATATATCTCTTTATATATATATATATATATATATATATATATATATATATATATATAATAAAAGAACTAAATGAATTAACTATTGAATTCTTTTACTTTTTTTCATGTGGTGCACACACAAGCATCCTATGTAAACCTGAGAAAAGTGACAAATCAACCATATTTATAGTGTGAGGTATTTGTCACGGGATAAGATATTAGTTCCTGGGACACTCACAAAAAATAAACGAATTAGAGCAGTCCAAATATAGGAGAATAAATTGTATGAATTAGTCAGGTGGTAAATGACTCACGATAAAATAAATTAATTTCTCCTGTGTCATTAACCATCATATATATATATATATATACATATATAAGTTGGCCAATTGTCGTCAAGGGCAACCCAAAGGCTCCCTTTTCAGTAGCTACTACACTGAGGTGTAGGAAAAGGTGCTACTCCTTCCCCTAGATTGCTCCACTTACCCTAGACCCATACTTTATAATGCTGAGTGTTAAGTGAGGAGGCATCAAGTACCATTTTTGAGTCTTTGATATGACTCGACCTGGGATTGAACTTTGGGCTGCCTGGCTACTGGTGATATATATATATATATATATATTATGACTTTCTTTATCCTGTCCCTTATTATCAGTGATATACAAAGGTCATTCAATAAGTAAGAGAATTTCTTTGACTGAAGAGGAACATATTTTATACACAAGAGTCATTCAATAAATATGGGAAATTTTTTTGAAAAAACAAATTTTCTTTTTTTCAAAATTTTTCCCATAAATGTAAACTCTGCATTGTTTGGTTAATAACAAAATTATTTTAATCTTGCAAAAACATTCGTTTTGAGGCTATTCAAAATAGTAACAAATTAAAGTGCTTGAGGCTTCAATAGAGGTCTGTCATCAATGTTTTGGTTGCTGAGAATTGCAAACCATGTGAAATTTATTGAAGAATGTGTGATATGTGTAGTGAAGCATGTAAAAAAAATGTTTACAAATGAGCTAAACATGGGTTTGTCACTAAAAGCCTGAGTTCAAAAGATAGTCCATCTGACATTCTGAAAGGAGGGTTCTTTAATCTGTTGAACATTTTCTGTAGTAGAAAAATTGAAATGTAACAACTATTTTGAGCCAGAGGTAGTATTAGGTTTTTCTATAAGCTGTCTTGAATGGAAATAGAAATATTCAAGAAAAATAAACATCAATTTGAATGTTCTAATTCTCACTTCTCTTTTTTCCTTTCCCAGTCTAAATGCTTCATCTGTGGTATCGGCAAGGAATTCTTTGACAAAGTTCCGCATGGGTTTGACACCCATGTAATGAATGAACATAATTTTGCAAATTATATGTAAGTACATACCTTCATAAATCTGTATTCTGTATAATATCAACTCTATGATTAAAATTGTCTGTTCATTGTTATTTTTTATTCACAAAAATCATGTTTTTTCTAAGTGTGTAAAAGTGTACTGTGTTAGTCTAATAATTATTTTAAAGCTAACAATAACAAATGAATAGATAAAAAAAATATATAAACATATAAATGTCCTTCCTAAAGTCAGTTTAGGGGATTTACCAGTCTGCTGAAGAGGGAAAATGATATTTGGTATCTTCTGTTAGTCTTCTTCTTAGAATTGAAGAATTTGCAGGTCTTAACCTGGAATCCTTTGGTAATCTTTGGTGAAAGACAATGGTTTCAAACTGACAAAGGAAAGAAGCAGAAGATACCCCATACAAACAATTACGGATGCAGACTACACCGATGACATAGCACTTTTAGCAAATACACCCGCCCAAGCCGAATCCTTGCTACATAGTCTGGAACAAGCAGCTACAAGCATAGGGCTCCGTGTCAACGCACTCAAGATGGAATACATGGGCTTTAATCAAAGAGGCAACATCCCCACACTAAACTGTAGTTCTCTGAAACTAGTCAACAATTTCACTTTCCTAGGAAGCAGTGTCTCATCAACCAAGACAAACATCAACACGTGACTAGCAAAGGCATGGACAGCTTTCAATAGGCTATCAGTCATATGGAAGTCAGACCTGACCAATAAAATGAAACGCAGTTTTTTCCAAGCAGCGGTCGTGTTGATACTGCTGTATGAATGCACTACATGGATGCTAACTAAACGTATGGAGAAAAAGCTTGAGGGCAACTACACAAGAATGCTGTGAGCAATATCGAACAATTCCTAGAGGCAGCATCCCACAAAGCAGCAACTGTATGGCCACTTACCATGCATCATAGAAACTATCCAAGTTAGACAAACCAGACATGCAGGACACTGCTGGAGAAGTAGGGACGAACTCATGAGTGACACACTCTTGTGGACCTCTTCATATGGATGAGCATAGACAGGACGACCAGCTAGTACCTATATACAACAGTTCTGTGCCAATACAGGATGTAGCCTTGAAGACCTACTGGAAGCAATGGATGATATTGATTTGGTAACTGGCATTGCTGTATTGGTTGGGTCTGCGGCTGTGATCGGTTAGATTCCCACATTGGCTGCTTTGGCTGGCGATAAGGATGCAAACCCCATTCTTGGCAGCTTGCTGCTGGAAGAGGAACAGATACCTCCTCTCCTCCAGGTATAAAACTGGCTACTCTCTTGATTTTTCAGTCACTGCCTGCTGTGTTTATATGGAGGCGGCTGCTGCTTTTTACTGGGCTAAGTAAAGGGGCTTATGCACACAAGAAGTCCCTTTATTAAATATAAGTAATAATAAAATACTTCATATTATATTGCACTTGGTTCGACACATAACCACATAGTGATTTACTGATGACCAACACTCATAATATATATATATATATATATATATATATATATATATATATATATATATATATGAAAGTAGTTCAAAAAGTTCTAAGCCTCACCCAGAAAGAAGAGCTAAAGTTGAACATTTTAACTAAGATCTTGGGGATGAGCAAGCTGTTTGTAAAATGGATCCCTAGAATGCTGATGCAAGAGCACAAGCTGAAAAGGTTGACATTTTCACAACATATTTATGACACACCAATTCCTTCTGGGTGAAGCTTTAAAACTTGTTGAATGACCCTTATATAGATATATACTATCCTCATCAAGTTATGCAATTTCCTTGACTCTTTCTCACCAATTGTCCCTATCAGCTATCGCTCTTGGCAGCTCTTCTATGCAGCATCCAGTGTCCACTCAGTTGTTGTATGTAAGTTTTTGCTGGTCAGCCAACATTGGTGTGTCTGTGTGCAGGAGTTCACAGGAGAACCTTACTTCTGAGTTTGTCCTTACTTCTCCAGTAAGGCCCAACAAATCATGTTCATTTTATTTGGATGGTTTGTGAGATGGGAGGTAAGCTCTATAGCTGTTGTTTTGTGGGGTGCTGCATCCAGGATTTGTTCAGAACAGTACACAGCAACCTATCTGGTTCCCATGTGTGTATATATATATATATTCCTTACAAGGGGATGTATATACCGATTAGGAGAGTATCTTCAACATTTGCTTTTACATTATATCTTAATATAATGAAGATTATGTGTCTGTCTATTACCAAAACTACATCACCACTGACATTACAATTCCCTTAGTTATTTACATTATATACCCCATTATTTTATTTTTAATTAAAACTCAATTATGAATAAAATTGTTTCATATTATTAATACTGTTGTTCTTATCTATATACTAATAACCTGAAACAAAATTTTTGTATTTATATATGCAACCAAAAATATAGTTTACAGTGTGAATGGGAAGGCTAATGTGCATATTGATTTCAAAATTTGATTTTGATTAATATTTTCTTGGTTTTATTCATTTCTAATTATTTAGTTTTATTATGATAGATATGAACAAAAACCTCATCAATAAATCTTAAAAGAAATCCATTAACAAAAAGAAATTGTAATTCTATTCTTTACTGTCTGATTTAGTTAAATTAGGAAAATTTATCAATGAAAGACAAGAATGATGGGAAGAGTTAGTATCCAAACTATTCTATTCTTCAATTATATTTCCCTTTATTTCAAATAAGTTAAACTTAATAATTGATAATTTATATAGAAATCAATGAAATAAAATAAAAATTAGTGTAATCTTTTTATATGCATCCGTCTTTAGTTCTAATTAGTCTTTCTGATTTAATATGATATTTCATTTCATCAAAACTTAGATACTTGTGCCTGGAGGGTGCATATTTTTGCATATAATGTATACATTTTTGAATGTCTAAAGTCTTAGTTTTGTTTTCACACAGGTTCTTCTTGATGCATCTCATTAACAAACCAGATACAGAATATACTGGCCAGGTAAGAATCTTGCATTTTCATCCCATTATATAAGGGTTGATATCAATCATTACTGGTTTATACAATGAGCCTGTAAATAGACCTGTCTTGTTAAGGAAATAATTTGTATTTTCCACCAGTACCAAAGGTTGAACCAGGTAGATAAAAAAATAGGATTTAAAATATTGATTTTCAAGTAGAAGAGGTAATCAGGCTCTCCCCACTATGGCCTTGTACCTTAGAAAACAACTTTCTTTGGCATTTCCCATAGAACAATGACTATCAAAACATCTGACTAATTTTCTAGTGTTATGATTTTGATCCTGAGTGTCCCACAACTGTGACCTTGTGCTTGACCAAGCTTAGAAAATAACTTTTTTGTTACTTATTTTGAGTATCTACCATTATGTGATGTTATCAAACTTATCCCCCATAGTATATTATTTGTTGGCCTTGTGCTAAATTAAGTTAAGTCTAATGAATTACTGCAGGCAATTTTGCTTGTGTAGGGAGGTGTCCCCATAGTGTAATGGCTAAAGTGCTGGACTGCAGCCTTGAAGTAAACAAGTTCAAACTCCAGTCACATTATTACATTAACTTTCAGATTAATACTCTTGGGAAAGGTATGAACCTCCTTAACCCTCCCAGCCATGGGTCAAATAGTACCACTGCTGTTCTTCTCCAATGATGGCTTTGGTATTAAATAACCTGCAAAGGTTGATATGCCATCAAACAAAGAAATCAAACTAACAAAAATAAATTGCTTGTAAATTCAGTCATTACTCAGTACCCTATATTTGTGACCTAGTACCAGACTAAGCTAAGTTTGGGAAATACCTATTGGTTACCTTACCATAGAACAATTTTTAGCAAGCTTGTTTTACTGACAAATTTAATAGGGTATTTAAAACTTATATAAGAAGGTCATTTACCATAGACCACTGGTTAACAAACACTGACCAGTTTGCTTGAATAGTGATTTGATCCTTTTAGTAATCTTAAGCTAAACAAAACTTAATGAATATTTATGAAGAATGACACCTAACATAGACCAATGGTTAACAAACTTGTTTCACTGACCAATTTGCTCGTTTTATCCTTTTGGGGTACCTCCCTACAGTGGCTTTGTATCAGACAAAGTTGAACTTAATAAATAAGTAAATCTATTTTTATCTTATTTTCTTTTTCCTCTTTCAGGAAACCTATGTTTGGGAAATGTACCAACAGCGTTGCTGGGATTTCTTCCCAGTTGGTGACTGCTTCAGAAAACAGTATGAAGACGAAGCCTCAAGCTGAAAAAATATAGATTTGAACCTTTGAACTGTTTATGAAGTTTTTGGTAGCCTTCCACCTCATGCTGCCAGTCACACAGTGCTCTTACCCAAAGACCGACAACAGATTTACAAGTCTAATCTGGTTCTTTAAAAAAAAAGACCTAGGGAAAAGAAATCTATTATTAGATTATCTCAAGACATCTTATCAACAGCATCTTGATAAAAAGCCAGATTTGCAAAAGAAGTACATACTGTTGCTCTGTGCGTGTGTGTGTGCATATGTGCGTGTGTGTGTGTGTATAGGTCTAAAACCTGGCAGTATGTCTGTGGAAATAGTTCTTTTCCTCTCTGTCTACTAAGCAGGGATTGTATACACACACATGCACACCCCTCAAATTAAGTTGTTTATTTTTTTTATTATTATTATTATTATGAGATCACTTGTTTGATGAAAACACTAAAAACTGTTTAGTTCCCTCTGATACCAAAAGTTAACTACAAAATTTCTTTCAAATGGTTTCATAGGAACTTTGTCCCTCAACACCTTGTTTTTTACCCCCTCTTGATAAAAGTGAATTAGTAAGAAAACAATAACACTAATTTGTGCACATTTTAAAGTTGAGGAAAGAAAAATATGCGAAGTACACAAAAGGATCCCAAAAAGAACCCACCAAGAGTTTTTTATGATAGAATTTTTGTAAGTATTTTTTGATCTATACCAAAACAAAAAATCATTATAAAAAAATACATGAGTTATCTGAAAAAGAAATGGGGTTACTATGATTACAATTATTCAACAAATCTTTTAACAAAAAGCAAAAAACACTTTAAAAAAAAGATTTTTTTCCCAGAATTCACATTTGTGAACAATTTTTTTTTTTTTTAAATATTGGAAAATTGATGAAGAATACTTTGTCAGTTCTCAGGTCCAGCTTTATCCCTTCCACTATAATGAAACAAAAAAAATAAAATAAAGGAGAAAAAAAAAAAGGAAAAAAAAAGAGTTTTTTTTTTTAATTAGTTCATGTTATTCTTGCATGATTGCATGGTTCACTATATATGCATCCTCGGCAAATTTATTTGAATTGATATCCTCATGACAATTCTATATTTTCTTTTAAAAAAGACATTATTTGCATGTGCTGTTATTTTTCTGACCTATCCAATTTTTTTTTGTATCTTTAATTGAATCATTTCTGGACCAGAAAAGACAAATTATTGCAATCAGATGTATTTTACTTGTTTTATATAAGAATATTTTTCCTCAAACTTTCCTCATTATTTCATGCGATGTTGCTGAAACAACCATATCAAATCACTTGATGAGGATCAAAGAATGTACAAATTAAAAAATGATATAGTTATAAACCCAAGAACAAAGAAAAGGAGATGCCTGTCCAGAAAAAATACACATTATACACATTAATACTCCTTGACTTTATTGTTTTTATATTCATTATGTCAATATTGGCTGCTTGTTTTTCATCTTCTGGTACAAGCTGTAACAGGGTTTATATTTTAAATTTATAATAAAGAAAACCCTATATATATATATATATATATATATATATATATATATATATATATATATATATATATATATATATATATAACATGCCACTCACAGATTGGCTTCCAGTAATCATGGAGAAAACTGGCATCATATCAAAAATACTGAATTTGTTTAATTCATTACCACAAAATAGCCAAAGGAAAATTCCAATTTCATACAAGTTTAAAGAGCCCTTTTTATATTCTTCAATTATTTAGATGACTTAAAGACAGACAGAGAACAGGTTGGTCAAAATATTGTTGTTACAAAGATGAGGATATTGGTTCACATAAACTTGTGACTATTTTTGCATGGTTGTTTTTATTTTGTATTTTTTTCTTTAAAATATCTAGTTTATTAGAACTTTATTTGTTTTGTGCTATAAAGACAAAAAGTAATCTTTAGGAAAGGTTTTTTTTGTATATTATTTTTATATGTTTGGAGGAGAGATTTTTCTTAATATAAGGTACTTACAAAGAACATTTCTTAAAGTATTTACTCATTAATTATGATCAATCAATAATACTATATTATCTGTACTAAAGTGAGTCAAAATTTTTTCAATATTTTGGTCACTTATTTGCATTATTCTTCAAGTTACAACCAAAGCAGCTTAGCATTCAAAGTTGAGATCATCATGTTGCACTGTCAGAAACCACCTTTCTGCTGATTCTCCACACTGATAACAGTTCTTGTTCTTCAAGGTTAAGAATTCCTTCACTGAAGCTTCCACCTCCTCTTTGTTGTTGAAGTATTGCAACCACAGGAAGTAAGCCATGGATTGGAACAAGTAATAATCTAAAGGAGCTAGGTAGAGACTATGTGGGGTGAAGCCCCACATATAGTCTGCGAGTTCTTTTATCCCATGCTGATACCAGTTCTTGTTCTTCGAGGTTAAGAATTCCTTCACTGAAGCTTCCACCTCCTCTTTGTTGTTGAAGTATTGCAACCACAGGAAGTAAGCTATGGATTGGAACAAGTAATAATCTAAAGGAGCTAGGTAGAGACTATATGTGGGGTGAAGCCCCACATATAGTCTGCGAGTTCTTTTATCCCATGCTGATACCAGTTCTTGTTTGTCAAGGTTAAGAATTCCTTCACTAAAGCTTCCACCTCCTCTTGGTTGCTGATGCATTGCAAGTGTTGAAAGGGAGTCATGGATTGGAACAAGTAATAATCTGATTGGGCTAGGTACAAACTATATGCTAGGAGTGGCATCAGTTCAAGTCCTTCAATTTCTTGAAGTTTATTCCTAAAACTAGTGCATATTTAAACATTGCAAAACTTTTGACTCACTCTAATATTCTATTATCACTCCAAATTTATTATCTATACGTGGACTATTATGATTTAATATTTTCATATTTTTAAATTTCATTATTATTATTAAATTTTCTTTTAAAAACTTTTTTTCATATTGCATCAAATTATTTATTTCTAGTTTTTATTTGAAATTATTCCTAGATTATTTCATAATTATTATTTTATTTTTATTCAAAATTTTTTTCAAATTCTTGTTTTGATTTTGGGTTTTTTTTTGTTTTTGTTGTTTTTGTTTTTTTTGCTTTTTTTGTTTGTTTGTTGTTTTTTTTGGTTTTTTTTTTTTGGTTTTTTTTTTGTTGTTTTTTTTTTGCATGTTGTTGACATATTTTTTTGAATTCTTTTTTTTGTTAAAACTCTTGAAAAATTAAAACAAGTACACATATCCTAGCTTGTATTGTCTAACACTCCCCTCCCCCAAAAAAAACAGATATCCTAGAGAAATTGCTCAATGGTGGAGCTTTGAACTAGAGGCTTCAAACTCTAAGGCTCAAAACTGAGTAAAAAGAGGCTATTTTGGCCTTAAAACACTAAAGAGAAAAAACTACCATCTTCAAACAAAATAAATAAATAAATAAAACCCTTGTAAAATCCACAATAACCAAGTGGTATAATTACTGAGATAAAGTTGTTAAACTAGATAAAAAATGACTAAAAATGAAAGAAAGCGTGTGAGAGAGAGAGAGAGACATAAATAATGGTAACAGGACTGAGAACTCCATGACACACACATACAGACACACCCTCCAAAATGTTTCTAAAGTGGAAGGCTGATTATAAACAATAATAATGGATATCTCTTATTGCCATTCATCCCTGCTGCTGCTACTCCTGAATCTTCACTTGCCCCTTTTGACTGTAGAGGTTGTTGCACGGAACCTCTTATGGCAGTCTGAACAATTAAAATCTCAATTTTTGTAAAGAAGGTCTCTACACTACTGTTGTCACTTCCTCTCCAAATGACGTTGATCTTTGAAGGTACACACACCTAATCCAAGATGGCTTGACCCCTGATAAAAACCGAATATAAAAAAGATTTTTCAATATTGATTGAATTAAATTTAAATCAACAACATCCTACCACTTTTTGATGGATTGTTTAAAAAGATTTTCCCTAATATATACCTCCTTTTCATTGGATTAATTTGGATTTAATTTCCTTAGCCAATGTTTTCTTTAATACATTGTATGGAAATGAAAAAGATGTATTTGTTGTTCCGGAGAAAAAAAACAAAAAAACCTCAAAGACAGGATCTACTAGAAAAGACTGAAGACCGTGTCTACTGATTGGTCTCAGTTCAAGCCACAAAGGAAAAAAAATTTAAGGAAAGAAGGTTGAAAAGAATGAATACATTTTAACTTAAAAAAAAAAATTAAAAAAAGATTAAAAAAAGCAACAAAAAAAAAATTTAAAAAAAAACAGCACATGAAAATTTGATAATATATATTTTGTTATATCATTTCCCTCCCTAAATTGAAAGAATAAATGAAAGTACAAGAAATTATATACAAAAGATAATACAAAAATCAATATATAAACATATGCATGATGTTAATATGCTTGACAACATTAATTTGAATGAATACTGGCTCAATAGCTACACACCTTTCTTTGACACTTAATGTGCAACACAGAGTAAAAGACTGTCCAAAATTTCTTCACATTATAATTACTATAACATCATGTATACTGCTATTTTTTTCCATATTTTCTGGACCTCAAATATGTGAAGATTTTTTTATGTGGTTCTTATATTAAGAAAGTTTTACGACATCAACATACATAAATTGAAATAATATACTGTCTCATAATAATTGCTATATTTGCATATAAATTTCAAGCAGTAAATATAATATCTACTATAGGACAGAGGTAGTAGCTTATATACATTTACACTACAGGGTGCCTACTTTAAGGTAAGTCAGTCATTCAAGCCATTACTAGTAAGTTTGAGCCTCAGTGCGTGCCTCATAATTATGACTTTGCGCCAGACTGAGTTAAGCTTAGAAAATATCTAAAGTTTCCAGTATAGAATAATGATTAGCAAACCAGTCATGCTCAATGTTTTACTAGTGTAGTAAGATCAATCTTCATGAGGTTCTCAGATCTTGTGGCCTAATACCAGACTAGGCTAACCTGGGCATCTTATAAAGTAGTAGATAGCAAGCTAGTCTTTCTGGCCATTGCAACTGGAATGAGTTTGATCTTCACTGGGTGCTACATGCTTGTGCCAGACTAAGCTAAGCTGGCTATTCTATCATGGAGTAATGGTTAACTAGTTAGTCTCAAATACCATTACTATTGTAATGGCTTGAATCCTCACTGGGTGCCCTATACCTGTGCCAGACACTGCTAAACTCAATAGATATCTAAAACATATGCTTATAAATACATACCTACATGCACACAGACATACACACACTCATATATATATATATATATATATATATATATATATATATATATATACCTAAAAGGTAATGTTTAAAAGTTCTCAGCTCAACCAAGAGAGAAATGACTTAGTCATGAAATGTACATGCTATTTCACATATTCATCCTGCTGTTCAATACACTTAGCACATCATTTCTCACATTTCTTTAACCTTTCCCAAAAAATTCAATAAAATTTTTTTTAAAAAGTCATTCCCTTCTTAGTTAAGTCAAGAACCTTTCAGCAACCTATCATATATGAGTTCCACATATGAACTTATGATTTTAATGCTTGTTTGACTGACCAGATTTAAAACAGGCCCTGAATACAAAATAACACAAGAAAAGGAAAAAAAAAAATGAAAATCATAAATTAAAAGTGTTTCATATATATATATATATATATATATATATATATATATATATATATATTATTAGTTTCTAGAGGTCTTCCCCATCATCAATGTGCTTCAGGTGTATCCATCACCATTCTACAGTCCTGCCGAAACTGACACCCTGCTATTTGAGATGAAGACCTTAAACGAGTTTTTCAAAAAAGACCACTAATTACTTCAAAAAATGAACATTGAAAGAAAAAAAATTTAAACTGAAAAAAAAAGAATTTTATGAGATGGACAGTTCAATAATTGATTAATAAAACAAAAAGCTATTTTAATTCTTTTTTTTTTTTTCATCAAAATTGTTGTGGAGGGGTGACTAAAGGGATGACTGAAATTTTTTAAAAAATAACAATACATAACTGCATATGAGTTTTTTATATATATATATATATATATATATATATATATATATATATATATATATAATTAACATTAAATGTTAAAATTCACAAAATTTTCTCCTGCTACTCAAGTTTCACATATTTGATACTCAGGTAGGCAGTAAAATGAATGGAATGAATGAATATATATATATATATATATATATATATATATATATTGTTTCCATTTTTTTTATAACTTATGTACCTACTGCTCTTTTTTTCATCACTTTTTTTACTCTTTTTGACATGTTATATTTTTCATCTTTTTCTTCTTTAAGCTACCCATAACCCTTGCCATCTCATTTGGACAAATAGTCAAGCAGAAAGGCATCAGTAACACTTTTCACCTACCATTTTTCTTTTCCTTCCACATACACAGCAACATTTTTTTTCTTTTTCAAGGACATTAATATTAGATTAAGCTCCTTTAGCTTTTACAATTGAGTTATCTTTTTCTGAATATATATATATATATATATATATATATATATATATATATATTTACTAATCAATTATCTACCAGTATTCACGGTACCAGAAAAAAACAAAAAACCCCTGGCCAGGAACAAGAGAAAAAAATATCTCGAATCACGGTCCAGAGGAAAAAGAAAAAGTTTTTTGGGTAAAAAAGAAAGAAAAGACCAACCTCGTCCTACTCCTTGAAAAAAATCAAGGGGTACTAAGTCAGTGGCCAAAAGAAAACCAAAAAACCCTCCGCGAATACTGTTGAATAGTTGTAAACACAAAAGAGCGTGGTTACTATATAATTAGGAAATGTTATAGGTTTATTTTTATTTTTTGTTTTTTATTTTTTTATTTTTTATTTTTATTTTTTTTTTCTTATGCAAATTTTAGGATAGGTGGAGGTTTTTGGTGAATAAAGGCAATTTCTCCTTAGAATGGTTTAGGCGAAACTTCCTGATGATCCGTTAAGGTGAAACTTTAGTAGAAGATTTTCGACTAGCGATTTAAGTTAATTCTATATATATATATATATATATATATATATATATATATATATATATATATATAGTTGTACAAATGCTATGGGTGATTTGGTTGGGATTGTTACAGATTTCAGGAAACAATTCTGGCAATAATGAAAAAAGAGATGCTGACTTTTCTTAGATGGAGTATTAAAGTGGAATTTTAATCTAGTAACACCAAACTATGTTCTTTTTAGAAGTAGGAAACGTAAGTTAAGTTTCATCAGGGGCTTAGTATTTATGGCTCTCCTAGTGTAAAGATAATCTCTTATACTGTAAAGATAAACAATATGATTTTTTTAAATTTTGATTTTCCAGTAACTGGAAAAAAAATTGAGGGCAAAATATTCACTCCTTAAAATTTTAAGCTAGAAGTCTACTTTACACAGTTAAATAAAAAGATAAAAATTCAATTTAGTCAACCAGACAGACTCAAAGTAAGGATCTAGTTTAACATTATAGTTACATTTATAATCAAAGATTTCATTAAACATTCAAAAACTTTGAGACTTTTCAAAACCTAACCTATGAGTACTGACAGAAAACTTGGTGGCTATAGCTCTATCGATCCTTGAGTTATGTGATATGTGAACAAAAATGACATTTAGTGAATTATCGCCTCAATAATGGGACACTATCATGAGTGGCTGTGGTGGAGATATGCCTTGTGTCACCAAGAGCAGAACCTGGGTCTTCCCAAAGTTAATAATCAGACCCAACTACTTAATTATCATTTACTAAACTAAGCCTTGTTTTGCATAAGGTTAAAAGAAAGGGGCATACAGTGAGAATGAAACACACTAACAGTGATCTGCTAGCTAAAAATTTTGCCACTTAAGATGTTCACATTAATCTTCAGACCAAACAGCTTAGTTGTTATTTACTAAATCAAACCTAGTTTGGCACAAGGCTAGATGGAGCTCCCAGTGAGAATTTACTTCCTTAAATAGCCTAGCTGGCAAACTATTATTAACCTGGACACTAAGGTGCCAGGTTAATCATCAGTTGAAATAGCCGAGGTGCCTTCTCAAACTTACCCTTGATAGTCTGTAAACAGCCTTCTTGTATACCATGAAGACATAGTCATCTGAAAATATAACTGGTATTCTCATTTTTGTTGTTACAGCCAATATATTTTTCAACCATTTGGGGGGCATTTTTTTCATTCTCTAATTCAGGGGTGCCTAACATGTTGATCACAATTAAGCATTAAATTGCAAAGGTAGTGGAGGTAGATCACATGCCATTCAAAAAAAAATTCTTTTAGATATTAGCCTATCATCTACCCTTCTTTCATTGTCAGAGTAAGGTAGTAAACATAAATGAATTCTATTGTATTATGTCATAAGGGTTCATGCAGTGATCCAAGGTACACCAACATATACTGTATACATAAATACATTTATTTAGCATTTTTTGATACAGGTAGATCATTTTGTCCTGGTCATTTTAAAAGTAGCTTGCAAAGCAAACATGTGGGGGCACCCCTGCTCTGATTAGTGTTTCTATTGCTATGAAATCTCAAAATAGAATTAGACATGACTAAAAGAATCTTTCAGACTAGAATTTTAGTATTTTTACTACATTTTATTAATACATTTTAGCTTGAGTTCTGTCAGTTGTGTACACAAACTGGAACATTGAGATAAAATAACAAAGATGAAGATAATAGTCAGAAAAAAACATTAAATAATAAAAATTCATTGTCTCAGATATATTTGTACAGAAATTCAAAGATTACCAGAAGCAATATTCTTCAGAACAATCCCAGAGAATGATTTGGACAAAATAATATGCTGATAATAAATATGAGAATACTAGGCTGATATTCATGAAATAATGGTAATCCATCATTTTGTAACTTCGAATAGTATAAGATAAGTCTGAGAATATATCAGCTGAAATTTAATGATCAACACAAAAAAGATGTAGATACTAGTTTTAAAAATTCATAGAATAATAACAATACTTCATCTCAGAATATTGGACAGTACTAGGAGGGCCTGAGAATACATCAACTGAATATGTAGTATTAAACATAACAAATAGGGGTATAGTAGTCCAAATAATAGAATAAGTTGTTGATGATAAAAGTAAGAGAAATAAGGATAGCAATAGTTATATTAAGATGATAGAAGTGATATTAAAGAAGAAGAGATATTGGTAAGAGTGCTAATGATTTAAGATAAGGATGTCCCTAGAAGTACTGTTTATTCAAAATATTTCTTTCTTTTTGTTTTTTTGGTCAATTGAATATTTTCTCTGTCTTTGATATTTTCAACACAATTCTATGGTCTTTCTCAGGTATACTATCTCTATGGTTGTTGGTTTTTACAGCATGTCAACACTTGTTGGGATATGTGATACTAAAGTCAGTCAATCAATCTTTTTATTTTGTTTTGTTTTGAGATTTTTGCAAGCATTTATATGGTTTTAAGTAACTAATAATTTGTAAAAAAAATGAATGAAACTATTATTAATGCAAATAATTTGCATACAGTTATATGGTTTCAAGTTTTCCGATCTAATACTAATAATTTACACTCTGAAGAGCTCCAGAATTGAAGCTTTATTATACAGTTTAATGTGATACCAAGAGCACCCTTTTTATGGAGCAGGGTGGGGGTCTTACTTGTCTACAGAGGATGTAGTTAATATATTCTAGGTTCTGCAGATAGGGTAGGCATGGTCATTGAAGTCTCCATTATTACAAGACAACTGAAATGTTTTGGTCATGTGTTCCAAAAGCCAGGAAACCACATTCCAAAAATAGTCTTGTTATGTGAATTGAAACAAGGTTAATGATGACATTGAAGACCTAAGAAAAGATTCAATGCCCACATGAAGAAAGTTTTCAAACTATGTGTAATCAACCCAAAGCATTTTGAAGAGTTAGCTTCAAATCAGTGCACTTTGGCAAGATTGTATGCAAGACTGATACCTTTTCATGACACAGATGTTTTCCAAAAGGGCATGGTACTATACAACTTAGCCTTAGCATCACTGCAGAAGTTGTCAGAATGAGGTTGAACACTATGTCAGACTGCCTTAGGGATTCCAGCTGCTGGTTTTGCCACAACACCATGGCAAGTTACCAGCTATACTGGTAGGTTGTTTGAATTCAGGGTTTTCCTTCTAAACTGGTTGTCCTTATCATAGCTAGAAAGCTAAATCTATCTATCATTTACACATAACTGGGGATGAAGAAGAGATGCACTTTGAATAGATAGCCTCAATTCAGTGCACTTGGGTAATGACAACCACATTAAGTATTCAGCACTTCAAAACGAAGTGTAATTGTCAACAGACTGCTTAAGAAGCAGCAATGACATAAATGAGCATAAGAAGTCCACAGATGAGGACCACTATGAATCTGTCTACCAAAAAATGTGGCTCATTCATTAGCCTTTTCAGATATGAAAAAAGCCTGACTGAAAAAGATGTTGATTTCAGCTATCTATATAAAAAGAAAGAGTCTTTCTATTATTTAAACAAAAAAAGTTTAAATGATAGTATTCATCATCATTAAGGTATGCTGACAGCACAAATTCCGTTGACACTCTCTCACCATCCATCCCTATCAGATATTGCTCCTAGTAAATCCTCTACCTTGCATTTATTGTCTGCACAGAGTTGATGAATGTAGGTTTTTGCTAGTTAGCTAACACTGGTATGTCCATGTGTAGGAGTTCATTGGAGAACATTGCTTATAAATTCATCCTTACTTCTCCATCATGTCTTGCTTGGATGGTTTGTGTGATGGGAGCTAAAACCAAACTTAGATACCAGAACACATTCAATATTGTGACTTTTAAAATTAGAAATTTAAATGCAATGATAGTAGCAAAAAGAATGAAAGTATCGACAAACAAATTGTAAAATAGTATGACTATTGAGGACGTTGAAAAAAATCAAGATAAAGCCATGACACAAATAACCACAAAGTCCTCAAAAAAGATAAATAATCTCTAAAGGGAAGAAAAAATCTTCATTTACAAATCCTCCATCCATAAAATTAATTTTAACTTCCTCACCATCTCACCTTCATGCCAGAAAGTAATTTGACTTCATGTCATATCCTTTCCAGGCTTGGAAGGAGGTGAGGGGACTGGTAAATATTTCCTCACCTTCTACATACAATATAATGCATAATGATGTTATTTCAAATAATATTTTTAATTAACAGCTTGCACTTTGAAAAATCCTGCCCAATATTTTTACAAATCTTTACAAATTATCCATCCATCCTTCAAAAATAAAGAACATTGCCTATGTTTACTTATTCACTCAAATCAATTAAACAGACAATTAAATTCAAAGAGTATCCTCTATTTTTCTTCTCAATTTTATTCATGATAATAACCAGAGTTCAACAGGTGTCATATTGTAAAAGGAGATATGTATATATATATATATATATGTGTGTGATTATAACCAAATGTTTTTATTTAATAGTCCATGACAGCTGTTTCATGTTCAATGTAATTATTCCAATGGACATTTCATGCTCAATACAATTATTTGAATGAACATTGATTATAACTGATTATTATAGCTCTATTTTTTTTAAATATTGACTACGGCATAAAGTAGTAAAAGAACAGAAAAAATAAAGTTTTATGTATATATATATATATATATATATATCACAGTGTATAAGATGCATGATTTACAAATTTATTTGGAGGGCTACCACTCATTGCAATCCTTCCAAGTTCCATAGCCATTGATTTTAAATTGCAGTAAATAACCCTTTAGCCATAATGCCAGTAAATAGGATGCTGTATGATATTGGCAGAGAATTATTTCAGTGTTAATTGTGTATCTTATATGCTAGTAAATATGTAATTTGTCTTTTTAAATTTTCACAGTAACAGAAGTAATTTAATTACGAGAGTTCAAAAATGAGTACACTTCATGTATATTTATGCCATTTTATTTTTGGTTACAGAGTTTTGATACTGTAGAGTTTAGTAATGAATAATATCTGATAATATATATTCTGATTGTGTAATGTTCCATTTGAAATGATAAAATCCAGGTATCTTTGGTTTAAAGGAAAATTACATTTTTATAAAAAATGTTACTTATTTATGGATGATTCTATATCTTAATCAGGGTTTTTTCCCATGTTTATTTTTTATAGAATCAGAAAAACAATGAACTTTTATTCAGCTTTCTTTCATTTTATTTCTTTTGCTTTTTATCACAACTCTCAGATGTTTATCTTTTGACCATTAAATAATGGATTAGAAACAATAAGCTTTTGACAAAATTTTACTTTTCATGCCTTTGTTAGGAGGCCTACTTCATAACAAATTTATTATTTATACACCTCTGTTTTGTGTTCATAACTTATTGGCATCAAACAGGGATGTATAAATAATAGATCCATTAAGCAATAATCCACCAAACATCTTTATTTTTAGTGAATAACATTAAGTTAATTGCTTGGTCCCAGAAGGCCTTCTTTCATGTACTACTTGCATAGTAGGGCTCAATTTATTACCCCTAAAGAGATATACCAAGAGGATCAAGCATTTTTTGTGACAGCTATGCATGAATTTCAATTTATGCAGGGATCCCCAACATTAAAATGACCTTATGTTAAATCTAGCCTTGTAGGAGGTCTAATAAATCTTGCCTTAATTCTTAGTGAATTATCAAAACCTGGTTGTCTAAAGAATGACTATTCATAATCTAAAAAAATTATAGGTTGACTGATAGTCTGGTCATACTTAGAACACAATTACTCGCTATATCACTAAAGTTAAGCAGTTCTGAGCCTGCCCAGTACTTAGACGGGTCATCACTTAGGAATAGTTGGTAATTAGTAATCTGAGGCTGTGTGCCAGATTAAGCAAAGCTTAGTAAATTCTAAAAAATTTGTAGGCAATTTTCATAAAGACAATATGAAATACATTTTTTTTTTTTTTTGCAATAAGTTTTTGTTTGGATATGACACCATTTGAACATTGACACAACCTTTTAAATCCTGCAAAATCAGTTTGCAAAGCCAGTCCATCCATAACACTTTCATCTTTTTAACCACATCAACCTTCATATTTTCCAAAATATTTTATTAGTGAGCAAGTCCATAGAAAATAATAACAAAAAAATTCAAATGATATCTTAAAAAAAAAAACTTTTATACATTTTGTTGGAGTTTTAGAAAAAATACTAACTCTACCTCATAATTATTATTACATTTTGGATACTAATCATAGTGTAGCAGTCAGGGCTGGCAAACACTAAATGAATCAATAGAAGTGGGTTGCTGAGGATTTGCAGGATGTTCATTCTGCCAGACCTGGTATAACATGAGCTACTAAAACGGGCCATTAGAAACATAATGGAGTTTGTGGAAAAGGCTACGAGGAGGATTTAGATAAAGAGAAGCCCATGGAGAGTTGCTTCAAGAAAGTGATCAATCCCAGCTGGGTCAACTGGGTGAAGGGGTTTGATGTTGAAAGACCTGAAACTCCTGATGAACCCAGGAACATCCCTCATGTGTGTCTGTAAGATGTCTTTATGAACATATGAAAATGTAATAATCAGAAGCAATACAACAAAATTATGGAAAAGAAATCATCTAAAAGCAGATTCATTTCTGGAACAGAGCTTATTAGTATGATTTGCCTCAGTTAAGGCTGACTACAGGTGTAACAGCTTTTTGTTGCTACTGATCAGGCAGGTAAAATAATTATTTCAGAATGATTTTTCCTGTCAGGGTTCATTATGAAGGTAACAGCTTCTTACTACTAATGTCTCTGCTGGTAAGGTAATTATGGGAGAGCAACTTGCCCAAGTGTTTGCACACAAATTCTCTTGTCTTGATTGGTCCTGTCCAGGTTCACAATGAAGGTAATAATTTCGGGCTATTTAAGTAGTTATGAGAAATTGATTTGCTTAAATGCTCACTCAACCACTCTCTTCTGTAAACCATCCTAATATGCTATTGACAGAATATTTTTGTCATACCTACTTAGAACCTTAACTCTTACAGGTATGAGAATGCAATTACCACTAGTCCTTGTGGTGTCTGCTGTCTGATCTGGTTAGCATGTCTTTTCTGGACCGTGTCACCAATATACATACATTCAAACTTTAACTTTATTTTTGAACCAAAATAGCAATGCTTTCACATGTATATTAATTTTATTCTTTGTGAAAAACATTATTACTTCAATATTGGTAACTGAAGTATATTGTTTTTGTTTTTAAAAAATTCACTTGCTTCTGAGGTCATACTGGACCTTACCTCTTTTTTCTTTAGTGCTGCCTTGGATCTTTCTATATACCCCCAAAGGAGGAGCCATACTACTCTTAGAAAATATATCATTTCCATTGTCCATCTAAAATCAGATTATAATTTTATCTTTTTAGTTTAAATTATATCTTAACACTGTTAGATAAGAAAATACAAGATGTGTGAAAAGTGTTTTTATTTCAAGTACATATTTTTTAAAAAGTCTATCTATTGAGATTATATATATATATATATATATATATATATATATATATATATATATATATGTATATATATATATATATGTGTATATATATATATATATATATATATATATATATATATATATATATATATATATATATATATATAAAGAAGTATTTGAAACTTATGTAATGTTTTACATATGATATCAGGAACTTATCAAAGAACTGAAAAGCATTTTAAACATTAGGATGTACCAAAAGAACGTTTTGTTTTTAATCTAAATTTCTATGGGAATTTATTTATCTATCTAGCTATCTATCTATCTGAGAAGATTTTGAAGCTTATGTAATATTTCACATATGATATCAGGACCTTAGCAAAAATCGAAAAACATTTTAAGCTGGGTATATCAAAAGAACATTATGCTTTTGATTTGCTAAATTGTCATGAAGAACCATTTGAAATGTTTGGAGCTTATGAAATGTTCTATATATGATATCAGGAACATATCAAAGAATTGAAAAGCATTTTAGATATTAAGATATATCAAAACAACTTCTTATTTTTTAATTTGCTTGGTTTTTATTAGAAAAACTAAGAGCACAAGACAGTCTAAATCCATCTGAGAATATAAAAAGATATATGAGGAAAAACTAAAGGTTAAGAGGTCTATTGGAAAAAAAAACATATGCTTGTAATGAGTTCAAAACATTCTAATTGGGCTTGGAGAAAAATATCACATAACTTTTCTAAATTTTAGCAATCTACTAAATAAAAGATTCAAATTGGTAGCTTAATGTCTCCACAAAAGTTAATTATTTACTTTGTAATTTGGAATTAGATTGAGCCATGTAACAATAAGAACAGATATTCAATCAAATTGAAGTTGAAAGAGTTTAGATGTGTCAATAAAAGCTTACTGGAAGAACAGGTACATGAAATTCAGTCATAAGTTTTTTTAAGATTTTGTTTTATAGTCAAAAATATCATATGCCTTTTTGTGCATACAGTTCTGTATTTTACAAAATTTAAAAAGACTTCAGTGGTAAATGTCCATTATACAGATATAAATGTAAATATATAAATATATACACAAATATATATATTCATATACTGATACATATTTATATATATATACATATATGTTTATATATGTATATATAGAAATATTTTTATATATAAGTATATATATAAAAGTTTTATTTAAATGTTGATATATACAGATATGTTTATATATATATATATATATATATATATATATATATATATATATATATATATATGTGTTTATATTTATATTTATACATATGTTTATATATATATATATATATATATACTTAAATATAAATATAAATATAAAAGTACATATATAT